>OZ020530.1:49392778-50609616 GCA_963971445.1 Ornithomya chloropus | reverse complement strand
AACCAATGCTTCACTATTTTCGCTCCTCAAAAAGCAACAACAGTACACATGCGTAAAAAACCAAGAGCAAAAAAAACCAATGCTTCACTATTTTCGGTCCTCAAAAAGCAACAACAGTACACATGCGTAAAAAACTAAGAAGAAAAAAAACCAATGCTTCGCTGTTTTCGGTCCGGTCTGCAATGTATTAGTATATTCACACGGACACAAAACCCCTTGCTTCCCGCATCTCTTTACCCATGTACTTGCGAAATCTCGCAACATCGCCTTGAAATGGTTGAAAAATCAAAATTTTAACAAATCTTCAAATCAGCTTTGCTATGTGCGCTATCGAAACAAAAGCATATTAAGGTCCTCCTAGCATATGTGGATTTATGGTTATATGCGCATGCAACTCATACACCACCACACTATATATAATAGAATAGACAAATAAATCATTAGTCCTTAACATTTATATATGTTATCTAAGAGCTGTCCACGTGTAATTGTAGGAACGTGCGCCAATAGGTCGACTTTACCCACTACACGTAACAATAATAACTAGAGCACAAAAGCGGTTGGCTTTTCAATCGTTTGTTTTTGTGACGCACGCGTCACAGAGTCATTTGCTCTGACTTTTTTCCGGACCGAAAATAAGCAAGAGGTTTTGTGTCCGTGTGCAAATATTCTAATACATTGCAAATTTCCTCATAATTTCTTCCGAACCGAAAACAGCGAAGCATTGGTTTTTTTTGCTCTTGGTTTTTTACGCATGTGTACTGTTGTTGCTTTTTGAGGAGCGAAAATAGTGAAGCATTGGTTTTTTTTGCTCTTGGTTTTTTACGCATGTGTACTGTTGTTGCTTTTTCTATGCTTATAAGCAAAGCAAAGGGAATACCATGGATTGCACATACAAGGCAAACAAGTGTTTGTGATTGTGGCACACGACTTGGGTTGTTTTTTTTGAAGGAAATTCCATGTATTTATGAATGAAAATAATAATCCATGTAATTAATAAATGAAAATAAGGCTGCTTTCTATTACGTTCTTCGTCCCACTTTTCCACTTTTCGACCCTTTATACATGTTTTCTTAATATTTTGCAAATATTTTTTTCTCAAAAATTTTTTATTGCAGAAACGTATCAAGCGAGTCCTTAAGATTTGTATAAAATCAAAAAAAACCACCCACATTTGATAGAACAAGTCAGTGGAACGAATTCGGTAAATACGATATTTGTGCTTTTTTACGATAACTTTGACCGTACGATAGTGACCTACAATTTGTCTTGAGATTCTGCCGTCAAGTATTTAAGAGAGTGACACTCCGTCTCTGTTTTAGAGGTCTCTGGTACCATGTGAATTCAGAACATTGAAGAGAGTAAAATTATATGCTATAAAATGAAAGGGATGCCAATTTTGTACTACCATAGACATAACATTTACCCTTATGTTACGCTAATTTAAAAAAAAAATTATAACAATAATTCGATGTTAATTTTGATCAATTTTTCTTAATTTTATTTTAAACTCAGTGAAAATATACATAAAAAACAATGTTTATTAAAAATTCATATCATATTTCATTAATTCATCAATTTTGATATTATTATCAGGAATGCCTCTATGGAAACAACAATAATGTTTTAATGAAGAATAAACACAAAAAATAATTTGTTTAAAATTGTACCAGATACATGGAGAATGTTTCGTTAAAGTTTGTTAATTAACGATAATGAGAAAAGTTAGTAAAAGAACAGTCTAAAAAATTGACAGAAAGAAACAGAAAAAAAATTTAACAGGGCTTTTAATGATAGCAATACTTTTGTCTTAAATAATATATCAGAATAATTAAAGAGTGTTCTTGACTGACTTGCAATGTAGACTTGAAAAAATATCTTAAAATACTTGCGGCTTACTAAGTTTGGTTTATTCATATTAATATCGATAACTTTCGAAAATTAGTATCCTTAACACGAAAATTGTGTGCTCCCCTTAATGCATGAATACCACCTGATTTGAATCTATGATTTTTCTACCGAGTTTCGTTTCTATACCTAATCTGTGTCTAATCTTGGATTATATCAATATATCGATATTAAAAAAGAGAGACAAATATACAATATTTATTATATATACATACTCATTGGATGTTTTACAAAATACCGAGAGAATAAAAATGATATAGATGATTTTTATCTGTGCGCAGTGTTTCAGTTTTAGAGTGCAAGCGAACGAAAAGGTCGGTTCATAGTTAGCTATTGGTCGGCTCATAGTTAGCTATATATATATATATATATTTATAAACATGTATAAAATATGTTTAAAATATGCAAACATATTGAAATGAACTTTTTGTAAAATGAACTTCTTTCAAATAATAAAGGATTTCAAATAAAATGATGAAAAAAGAAAAATGAAAATTCGCGAACGTGATTGATTTAGGCACAAAAACCAACGTAGCAAAGCGAAAAAATTGAAAAATTTAATTACGTATTAAATATACGATTTCAGTATTATCTCTGTTTCTAACCTTGAACAGTTCTAACCTTGTTTCTGAGCTTGAACAGTGCGTTTGGACTTAACTAATTAAAACAATAGTGAAATCTAAATTCGAAAATATGTGCAACAAGTGCTATCTAAATTAGCGTTGCAGGGGCAGACGTTTAAAAAACATAAAATATACATTTGTATACACATTTTATACATTTGGTTTAGGTGCTAGACGCTTTAAGGAGGTCCGAGACATAAGCGCAAAAATATTTTTTGTAACGTAACATGTGCCTCTAGGTACAGAAACATTCTTATTGAAATTGATTGATATTGCTTCACTTAAAGGTCCAATTAAAATTTTTATTTGATCTAGGCGAGAAAAGTCTGTTATCTCTGGAGTTATAATCGATATACGTTTAATAAAAATTGATGTATTTCTTAATTTTTCATCCTCGCACATCACAATGATCTGATTGAATGAATTTTTACGCTTTTTTGTTGGCATTAAGCTGGAAAAATTTGGGATATTGAGATAAAATTTGGCACACATAATCTTAAGGAAGACTTTAATATATTTGGAAAATTCACTTATAAATTGACTTATTATAGATGTTAATATGTTTTATAAATATATTTAGAATATTGGCTGTGTCCCATTAACAAATCGAAACTCAGATCCTTTTTCCTTATATACACGGTAAGATGGAATTGAAAAAGTGCCTAAAATTAGCTTTGTCTGATGAATAAATTATATTGTGAATTGTAGGAGGGAAAAATTGAACCCTTTTTAAAGTGATTGTATAAGAATTCAATACTTGGGGGAGAAAGTAGAAATTTATTATATTCTAGGCACGTGTTTATTTAAATAAATTTGATGTATTTTTCTCTTTTTTCCTTGTTCTATTTTGGCAGTACCTTATGATGGTGGGTGCTTTAAACCCTTTTCACTTCTTTTTAATACATCTGCAATTAAGTGAAATAAGAAAAATAAAAAACCGGAACTGAAATCGAACCCGAATCCAAACGGGTTCGTCATGTTCACTGCTTTTATGAACTCTAAAACCGCATCGGTTAGGGTTCAAGAGGGTTCTGGATCACACATTCAAAAATTTTTTCAGTTTTTTTGAACATTTTTATGAACAATTAATTATAATTAATGAAAAATTAGTAGAAACTGACGGAAAAATGTCATTTTAAGCGGTATCTCAACAGATACTATTAAAATAGGGGACTCTAGCTGCTTTGTACTTGTACACTCTTCCTATAGATATATTTTCTGGTAGTTTCACATTCGCGGGCAAATTTTATATATTTATAATATAAACGAGAATTTCTAATATACAGGCGGAGTGTCTTGCTGTCAAATTTTTTGGGCCAACGAATTTTGGCTATAAATTTTAAAATTGAGACCCTAGAAAGTCAAGTCAAAATTCGTATGCTCCAAAAATTTGAGAGCATTTGTTTGTATCAAGTATTTTTTTCAAATTTGAACCCGAATCTGATATTTTTTTTTTTTCGTTAACAGGAACGCAATTTTTTCAGGGTTTCAATCTCTGGTACAAACTAGACACTCATAACAAAATAAAAAACGGTGCAGTGACAAAATGTGGAGCAAAAAAAAAGGAGCAACAAGCGATAATAGATATTGTCAAGAACATGTGGAAGATTGTGGTTGTAGCAGTAGTAGTGCAGAAACAGTGAAATTCGCTACTCAAAGTTGTACAGAAAATGTCGACGAAAAGCTTCAAAAAACCCTTCCAACTGAAGAAAAAACACCTGATTCTGGTATTTTTTCTGGTCCTCAGACAAGTAACTCTGACAGTTGTGACGGCAACGAATCTGAATTGGAAGTGAAAAAGCAGAACAACAGTATTGCATCTGAGACATTGTACAAATCATTATCACCTTATAAAGAAACTCACCAAGATGAATGGGAGGAGCACATCTTCGATTCGGGTTGCATTCACGAAGACAACGACATATCGAAGAGCAACAATATTACGAATAATCAGAATACATCAACTGATACTAATAAAAGTACAAATGAAAGTTCCAAAATTATTCTGAAAAATAATGTGGAAAGTGACGTGACGCAAAGATTCTCCAATTTGAGTGTTCATGAGACTTCTACCATCGCCCCGAGCACAAATGAGTCGCCTGGTATATCTATAAATAATTTAAATATACCCAAAAAAGAAAATATATCATCTCAACAACAGCGGAGTTCAACCGAAGCTGTTTCTGTTTCTCCAACTCTACTCTCTATCTGGGAACAATTTTATGATCAAGATGATGACGGTAACACGTAAGTAATTGAATAATAATTATGATTTTGATAACTGTGAAAAATTATTTGAGAAATGATTTGTTTCTGTTTAAATTTGGTGAAATTGTTCAAGTGCCACGCCTACATTAGTTTAAGTCACTTAAGTCAGCTTATTTGCTTGTTTTTGACACCCATTACTTTGGCAAAGCGTTTGTAACAGCTAGAAAGAAGGGTCAGAAGCTCTATAAAGTTTATATATTTTTGATCAGCACGAAATCCGAAATTTATTCAGCGGTCGCGAAAAGTATCAAGTCCAAACTTTGCAGAAATATTGTTTGTTCTCGTACGCTGGTCCATATTTAAAATGGGCAAATTTGATGGAGGAACATGCGCACACTTAAACAGACACCAAAAGCGCGCTTGCCACCCACATAAACTTGTAATAAATTAGTGAGTAAGCCGAGTTCATGTAGTCTGTGTGTCCGTATGAATTTTTGTTCTGGCACTCGTCGCTGCGTTGAGATATTGAGTTGAAACTTTCTATTGCAAAAGGGCCAAATCGTTCCACGGACACAAAAATATCGTAAACTCATCCGTTTCGGCACTCTCAAGTTCGTAAAAATTGAGATATGGAGCTTAAATTAAATGCAAATAATCTTCATCAACTCTGAAGGTGTCCGAAGGTGTGGTATTGCAAATGCGCAAAAAATTGAAAAAGTGCAATTTATCGATTGTACCTAAATATTGCATTCCAGTCAAGAAAATTTTGATTAAAACTAAAATTAGTCTTTTATGTACATTGTAATGGTATGAAGAACCAGAATGCATTTTTAGATGAAGTGTGCGAACCTGTTAAGAAATTCTGAACAAAAACTAAATTTGATTCCCAGATTCTGTTTTCTGAAAGAATGGTCAATTGTGGTCTAGGTCAACAAAGTTTTTGATGCTGATCAAGAATATATATATTTCGACGCCTGCTTCCTCAAATGAAATGACAAACTTAGTATACCTCCCACCTTATATGGAGGGTATAAAAATTTAAATTATTGTATTTATGGTTTTACCCTTCCACCGTAGTGATAAGTTTGCTATTCCCTTTGCAACACCCACAACGAAGCTCGGAGACCCTATAAATTTTTAGATTAACATCTGAGTCCATCTAGATATGTCTTTCCGTGTCTCTTTTATTATGAGGACTTTAACAAATATGTCTAGTGTGTGTTCCTATTTATATTGACCAAATGTCACGACCCACACGATCGACATAAAGCTCTCAAAGCCACAAAAATGTAGTTAGATAAGCGACACGCCCACAATTTACAAAAAACCCTTATACATGGCACAAGTTGATACGTTTTACTTACATTGTTACAGAGCCTAATTCTGTTAGCTACTTGCCGCGTCCAGTGCTTGTATAGGGAGGTGGAGGGTATTAAAATACACCCATCCCTCATTTTGCACGTTTTCGATGTTACACGGTTTTTCAAATCAAAATTAAAAAAAAATTATGTAGAAAATAACCAATTTTGACTGCACGCGAATTTATTTCTACTTAATTATAAATCTCGTAACACTTCAGACGTACACATGCTCTACTGTCCTAAACTTGTACATATAGTTGTACTTTGATAAAAACAAAAAAAATGAGAATTATTTAAATGAAATACAATATTTTTATTTTTATGAAATAGATGCCTTTTTTTTTTCATTTTACAAATAAATTTGACTATTTCTATGGATGGGTGTATTAGCCTACCGCATATGTAGCGCAGGGTTTTTTTACTTGTTATGTCTAATTTCAGACCTCTACATAAGGCATGTTTTTGGGGTGAAACAGATTTGGTGGCTGCTTTAATACGTGTAACACCACATTCCTGCTTATTAAATATACGAAATGATGCTGTACAAACTCCATTACATTTGGCCACACTGTCACTACAACCGACTATTCTGAGAATGCTTTTATTTGCAGGGGCAGAGGTAAGAATGGAAAACAGCACTATTTTTGGTTTCGTTCTAAAGTGTTTTCCATTAATATTTAAAAATTTTGCTTTTTGCAGCCTTCTATACGGGATAGCTGTGGTAATACCCCTTTACATCTAGCTTGTAAAGCGGGCAGTAAGCAATGTGTCGAATCTCTAACTAGGCCATTCACTTCTTCAGAAATAAGTGAATTAGATCGTAAATATCGCTTCAGCCGTAGTGTCAACAATGCTTTATATTTACACTATGTTCGTCTCCCTCCTGATATGGAAATACGCAATTACGAAGGTAAGTTTGTATTTGTATTGGTACTACAAAGTTTTAAAGACGTCATTATATGATTGGTGTATTAAATTTTTACCCTCTCTATTACCTTATACTTATATGCATAAAAACATTTATAATTTAATTTTTTTTCAATTAGTTTTCTTCCATTTCAAATGCTGTGCTTCTTAAAATAGTTTTGTTGTAATTAGCACGGTTCGCGGCTAGCCGTAATCGTAGACATTCTGCTTAGCGTTCATCATTATATAATTATATGTATGTGTACGATACATATATTGAAGAATGCTATGGTAATAGTTGTGTAGGGGGCGGTCTGCATATTTTTAGGTTTAGTGAAATTGCTATAAAGAATTTTTCATAATATTTTAATTTCATTTTTAGTAAGCACTGTTGAAAAACTTTCCCTCTTTTCTAAAATGGGAAATTCTCAATCAAAAGTGTGATTTCATCTGAGAATTCCCCTCATTAGTGATAAGAGGAAATTTTTATGACAAACCAATTCACTAATAACAAGTAAGAAAACTAAATTTGGCTTTAACTAAATCTAAAATACCCTGAACATACGCAACGGTGGGTGTGTCAAATACATATATATATATTAGGTATCAGCTTGCAAATCTAGTTTAATGGTGAATATGGTTTTTTATAAACTGTGCGCGTCTATTATACGAATGCGCCGATTTTTGGCATATCGAGGAAGCTAATATTTATAGATGAACACACCAAATTTCAAGTTTATAGCTAGATTTTTGTGGCAGATAAATAGATTTTTGTTGATTGTGGGCGTGGCTATTGACCGATTTTGTCCATTTTAAATAGCGATCTGCGTGCAAAAACTAAAAGTGCCTGTACAAAGTTTCAGATCAATATCTCAAAATTTACGCCCGTGAGAATGCCAACAACAGACGGACACATGGACGTATATGTCTAGATCGACTCAGTTTTTGACGCTGATCAAGAATATATATACTTTGAAGGGTATCTGACGCCTTATTCTGAGTGTTGCAAACGGAAGAACAAACTGAGTATACCCCCCATCTTATGTGGAGGGTATAAGCACATAAACTTTTATACGATTAACTGTTACTGTTAAAGGAGTATTAAAAGTTTAAATGTTTCAATTTACTAATGGTAAACGAATGTACAAGTTTTCTTATTTTACTGCTAAATGCACAAAAAATATTTTAATTTTAAATTTGATACATTTATACCCTGGGGTATACTTGGCTTGCTATTTCCTTTGCAACACCCAGAAATAGGCATGAGAGATGTGACGTTTCTAGTTTCTTCATGCAAGTCGCTATTTAAAATGGGCGAAAGAGCCAAGTCCACAATCAACAAAAAACTATTTATCTGCCACGAATTTGAGCTATGAAATAATTTATAATTACGCCATTCGTCGACGCGCCAAAAATGTGTGCGGTCGGATAACAGACACGTCCACAATTTACAAAAAACTATAATCAGCGTAGCGCACGACTTTCAAGCTGGTACGTAATGCATACGTAAATTATTAGGTATTGACTAAATTTTTATGGCAAATAAATACAATTTCAACTGTGGGCGTGGCTCTGACTGATTCGGCCCAATCAATATTTCAACATTTACCACTGCTGGTGTGTCGACACAGATTTTAGTGCTGATCACGAAGATATATACTGTGTCGGGTCTCTGACGCCTCCCTCTGGGAGTTGAAAACGCAATGACAAACTTAGAATACCTCCAATCTTATGTGGAGGGTATAATGAATATTGCGTGCAAGAAAAACATTGTAAGCTATTTTATATTTAGATTTCAATCAATCGTGTACATAGGAAAATGAAAAAACATCAAGTTGTCCCTTAAACTTTTAACGTTGCTTCAATTGTTGTACATTTGTGTTATATGAATTTTCCGTCTACTCAGGAGAATGTGCACCAACATATGCATTTAAAATTATTAGCCCAATTTTGTACCGTTATACAAAAGTAATGACGTCCGCTGAAAAAAAATGTTGTTATTTTTGTATTCCGCTAAATATATATTGGGTTTTTCCTAAAAAAAATACGTTTATGTGTGCACCAGTCGTCATTCATTTAAAACAAGGGAAAATGTTATAATCGTTCAAGCCCGACCATTTAATGCCCTACCTCACTTACTTCCAAAATTTATATTCAGGTTGTATCTGTAAGCATGAGTCATTGTCGTTTAAGTAATCTCGTAAAAAATCTTTATCAGTAGGGGGGTTTTAAAGATGTTCCAATCCAGTCCAAAATTAGAACATTAATATTTAGGCTAACCGAGTGTTATTTACCTATTTTTATAAAAAAATTGTAAAGAATGCAGCACCCGTTAGAGACCCTACGAAGTATTTATTTTTTATTAGTGTCAAAGTCTAAGTCGATCTCGCCATATACGTATGTTGCATGGCTTACGGTCATACATATTGAGATATTGAGCTGAAATTCCTTTAAAATAAAACATTATATGAGGCGGGTTGATAAGCTCCAAATTTGGCACAGTCAATTATTGAACCAATTGTATGCTTCACCAAGTCTTGTCAAAAAATATTGAAAATTGCGAATTTTCATCAAAGATTTATTCTAAATAAGGGCGTTAAATGGGGAGGGGTCCAATTTAAACTATTTGCCGTCTATTCTTTCTTAATATACCCTCAGCCTATATGTGGTGTAGGGTATAACACTGTTTATACAAGTACACCGAAGTGCACAAAAGTATGTTTATCTTTAAGCAGTCATGTGAAAAAGCCAATGCTGATATTTATGCATACATATGTATACGCCTTTATGTATGTGTGTATAAACAACACTCGAATAGCTACATAGTAATTCCTGTACAATTTGCTTGTTGCGATTATTTAACGTACGATTATCTATTTTTATATAAAATAGCAAAACAATATTTTAAGGCGTATGAATGTAAGAGTGAATACGTCTGGTTGGTTTCTCTCTGCGCATTAAAGTTTTTCATACATACGAATTCTATTCTATTTAGGAATTTAAATGGGGATTTTTGAATCACATGAGAATTTAACAAGTAAAAACGGCTGTATTAGGCACAGGTTGAATCTAGAATATTTACCATCATTACCTACATGCAAAACAGAGCCAGCCCCACTAGTTTACTTCTATAAGAAACAAATACCTCAAATTTATTTTAGTAAATATGGGTGTGGCAACATTAATATTTTTTATATTGCATGATGAAAATTCGCAATTTTTAATATTTTTGGACAAAACTTGGTAACGCAATCAATAATTGACTCTGCACAATTTGGATGCGATGCGACTATTTTTTCACCTCATATAACGTTTTATTATAAAGTTAGTCATTTTATGGTGCATATTGGTCAAGAGCCACGCCCACAATTGACAAAAATCTATACATCTATATATATCCACAAAAATTGACCTATGAACTTTCAATTTGGTGCACATATATATGGTTACCCCATCAATCGAAGTACCAAAAATGGGCTGATACGTAAGACATACACTATTAGAGGGCACAATATATATACATCTGCCATGCCCACCGTTGTAGAGGTGGAGAAATTTAGTTTTCTTACTTGTTTTCAATAACGTTTTTGTGTAAAGAACTTTTGTTGTTTGTTTTTGTTTTTGTTTTTTTTTATGTACGGTCATGTATACGTAAAAGAATTATATTGAATATACTTTTAAAAGTTGCATTTAGGCTTTAAAGCTTTTAAATTTGACATGAAATGGTAGGAACAATACACACACAATGATAATTGTAGGTCAAAATATATAAAATAAATTATGACGTTTTATTACGTAAAATATATTATATCGTATGCACATACTAGAATCTAAATACGCTTGAGTCATACCTTTTTATTTTTCTATTACGTTACAACCGATACGCAAAGTGAACGTTGTTCTTGTAAGGTGTTGGATAGAGTGCCAGACAAATTTGTAGCCATGAGAGATTAAGTAAGATTATTTTTAAAAACAAGAGCATTTGTATTTAGTTATCTAAAAAATGTCGTTATTTGTTGCTTCACATTTCTAGACAATCAGTCGGACTACTTTTGCAAATTCTCCACTTATATGCAGAAATGCGCTTCTTTTCTGTTCACAATATTCATTGTTAGTTATACCCTTCGCATCAAAATGTAAAGTATCCTCAGTTTACAATTTCGTTGCAATTATCAGAAAGACATTTGAGAGTGTGTTTTATATATAGCCCATAAATTTTATGTGTTTTTTTGGTCAGCGCCAAAGTTTGAGTCGGCATCATAATATAATTATTACAGGTAGTTTCCCATTTAAAACAGACATCGGTTAATATTCTTTAACAGTGGTTAAAACTATTGTAAAAGTTTATACTGAATTTTATCTCATTATTATTATTATTCAGAAGGGCAACCGCCTTGCAATCTAAAAACGTTCGGCAGTCTTTTCTTTTAACCACTATTCTGACCAATTTTCCATTCTATATTCAGCCCTTTCCAAATAAATCGGCGCCGCGCGTGCCGGGACGAAGCCGCACTATTAATTGTTATTACACCGTTTCCTTAAGGAAAACGAAAGCTCTCATGTTTATTACCTTGTTTTTATTAAAAAAATACTTAGCTTTTATTATACACAACACTACACGGTTGTAACTCTTAAATAGCAAATACTGCACCTACTTACAGTTATACAGATTGGCTCAGAATCATGAATATGAATCAATTTAACCATGTCCGTCTGTCTGTCCATCCGTCCAGTGTGTGATGTAAATTTGGCAAAGCACTGTCAGTTGGTTTAATTATTGACTGCCAAATTTGTACCCGATCGGACAATTTTTTGATTCCCTCCTTATATAACATTTTATTGTAAAGAAAGCATTATATTGCGAAAATGCGCACTTCTTAAAAGCGTTCTGCGTGCAGAGACTGTAAATGTGAGTACAAAAATGTCAGCTCAAAATCTTAAAATGTACGACCATGAGCCTTCCAATATACGGATATACGGATTAATATGGAGCGATTTAGATTATGATGTCAATCAAAAATATGTACACTCTGGGGGGTCTCCAGCCTCCTGTTGCAAAGGCAACACCCAGAAGGAGGATCTTCTTAAGAAAGAAGACGTCTTCCACCGCATCCATCCTATTAATGAACTCTTATTTATTTGCTGAAAAAAATCCGTTGATGAAAAGTTTTACAACAAGTCAGGCACGCCTCAAAAAACATGAAATGCTACAACTATTATGGGACAGAGGTCTCATTTTAAAGAAGCAATGCCATGGTAAATAACACTTTTGTGTGCTTCACCATAGTATACGTGAGAAGGATAGACATTCTTAATCAATTTTTAATTAACTGAGTGAGATGGATGTTTTTATTAATTTTGGTTTTAACCAGACCTGTTACTCATTACCGGCTTGGCGATAAGTACACGACGTATATTTCAGATCAGGAAATGTCATCTATATTTCACGTATGAAATGAAATTGTGAAAATGAATAAAATAACTCACGTTACCTATCCTCGAGGCATTAATTGCGAATAATGTGAGTGAAAAACTGAAACTTGTTCAAAGTTGTTGGGGTAAGAATTCTTCATTTGAGAAAAATATTGCCACGCCCACAGTGGTAGTTGTTTTAATAGGTTACTGATGGTTGGTATCCCAGATTTGTGATACGCTCTTTTTTACTTGTTTATTATTTCATTAATTATAATACTTATAGTATTGATTATCCTTTTAAAGATGGATCATATTATCAAGATTTATAAGAGCATTTCTCCGATGTATAAATTCTTTAACAAAGTTTCCTACAGGCCAAAATTGTTTATTTAATAGCCAGTCAAATAGAGACTGATGAAGTAAGATTTTAAAAGACTGTATATGTCGCGATGGAGAGCTATTTTTCATAAACCATTAAAGCACATATTACGATAGTTGTAGTTCATTTTATCAAAAGCTTTGGTGCAAAACTCGACTTGCAAGTTGAAACGTTACATAGAAGACGTAACTATCTACCTGTTATGTTCACTGTTTGTATGAACATGTGGACGACATTTAAGATTTGGCCAAAGCTAAATTTGCAGATTACTCTAGATTAGGAGGTTATCTCATATGTGGCGCATAAGCCAAACATAACAATTTTACTTGTATTTCTTAAGGTTTCGGTCTAAATCAAAACTTCTCCATAATTATTTAACTTTGATCATCTTAAATTTTCAGGTGAAAATTATGTTCATTTGGCTGCTCAATACGGTGATATCGATATATTGAATATTCTCGTTTTAAATGGAGCAGACATCAATGCCAGAGTATGTGTTATGTTTTAAAATAAAAAATACCCTTAAAAGCATACAGTTATATAAAAACTTATAGGAAGGTAAAGCGGGGCGCACATGTTTGCACATGGCCGTCATAAATTCAAATGAAGAACTTGCCAATTTTCTAATGTTTAAATGCCAAAAGCTGGATAAAGAAACGCCCATGTACGCACGACTAACCGCTTTTCAATTGGCTAAATTATTAAACAAAACGCATATGGCCACCTTATTGGAAAGGAATGGAGCCAAATCTTTGTCGCCACCTGAAAGTGATTCCGACTACACCGATAGTGAAGGCGACCCAGACGAAGAACTGGTGAGCGAAAACGGGGCCCAACAATAGGTTAGGTTATGTGGTTACACGTAAGAGAATTTCTAGAATAGAATTTCATTCTATGTTTTAATAGAACTTGTAAAATAGGTCTCCCAATCTGTATTTAAGCTATCTTAAATATAAATTCTCTTATGATTGATTATACACATAATTGCGAAAGTTTTGCCTTTTTACAGATTAAGTTTTTAAAATTTTAATTACGAAAGGAAAACTTTATATATATATGCACTAATTACCTTAATAGTCCAGAGCAGGTACGGACGCCTAGGCCTCCACGCTCTGCTCTACGCGACCCGCCAAAGTTTAGGATATATACCTCTAAGTAACAAATAACGTTGTATACAGTTTTTGCACCTTTCACATACGATTTTTATTTCGTTTGCAAAGTACGTACAATTCATTCTTCAACATGACCAAAATATGTTTCCTTGTAGCCACGTCCGCCAGTGCGTCTGACTGTTGTTTGCACTCTCATGATCGCAAAAATATTGAAATATTGGGTTGAAATTTTGTACAGATATATTTTGTTTCTTCAACTAGTTTTTTTATTTAGTTGAAGAAAATCAATCAAGTGCCACATCTAGAATGTTCCCACAGAAACAAAAATAATGCTACAAAGTTAAAATTTGGAAATAAAGTGAATCATATAACCAACACGAACCCTTGAGATCAAATTAAAGGAAATTGCAGAGAAAACTTCAAGCAAATACTATAAAAAAATGCTTACAAACGGCAAATGCCACACCCACCACCAGTCGATTAAGAATTAAAATCTAAATCGATTTAACTATGCCCGTCTATGTATCCAACTATACACTTTTCGTCGCCAGTGATTAGTCTTGAAATGAATGAATTTCCTTAAGCTGGTGAGGAATCCATAGATCGAGTTTCTTGATATAGCCAAGCTTTTTATATTGTTTTTCATTGCATGCATGCGATATGACGATCTGAATCGATAACGGCCTTGACACTGGCAAACCAATATGGATACTGCCTTTCTTTTAAGGCTTCATTCCCACATGCGGCATATAATTTCTTGTGTGATGCGATCTTGCCTTTTCGAAAATAATACAATAAAGTATTATTTCTGAAGTCACGCCTTGTTCTACCACATTTAAATTAAGATAAAAACAAGTGAAAATGACCCTACCTTCAAACACCGTACACCAAATGATGAATTATTAAATTACTTACATACTTACCTGTATTATCACAATAAATTATTTAATTTTTTGTTTATGAAATCGAAAATGGCAAAAAATGTAAAGAATTGCGCATTTTCGTTATAGACCGATTTCTTTTCTAATAAAAAGTTATATGAGGAATAATTCTAAAAATGGTCCAATCGGGTTCAAATTTGTTACAGCCAAATATTAAGCCAATTAACTATTCTTCACCAAATATTGTGAAAAAATATTAAGAATTGTGACTTTTTGACGTATAAAGACCTCCGTTATAACAGGATCTTATATGGTCCGATCCCATCCATTTTCAATTGAGTGGCTCTTTGGGCCTATACATAAAAATTTTGATAATACAGGTAAGTATAAGAGATAAAATTTTTCATTTTTCTAAAAAAAAGGAATAAATTGAATAATTCATCAAGTGGTGTAGGGTATTTGATGGTCGGGCTTGACCGACTTTTTCTTGTTTTTTTTTTTTTGTTCTAATATTGCTTCTTTTAAATTAAATTTTTCTTATTATTTTTTAATTTAATTTGCAGTTTTGTAAACGCTTTGGTAATCCTGATTATATTGCAAGTTTTAAGGATCCCAATAATACCATGACTGTAGTTTAAAAAGTCATTTATTACTTACTATGTGCTTGCTCCCGTCATATTATTGAATGTCAATAAAGTCTTAGCCAAGACTTACAATAGACCACGTATTTTTTTGTGATTTATTTTCGTTTGCACTCTCCATTGTACAAGGAAGCATAAGCAGCCGTTTGAGAAGATACATACTATCCATTCTATATCCGCTTCTTCGTATTTATTTGAATCATATACATAATTAAGCTGAAATCCTTCATAAGAACCACTAAGTTTCCTGCTGTTTTATGTGCATTAAATCTATAAACATTCAACAACAAATTCAAATCAATTTGTCTTCAATATAGTATTGCTTTTCCTTTTAATGCTATTCAATAAAGAGGAAATATGTATTATGTGAAAATAAATATGAGTTAATTGTTAAAAATGTAAATCGGAAAAATGCGGTGAGTATTATATTGTATTTATTGAGATAAGAAGTAAGAATTTTTGAATGTAGGACGTCAAGAAATCGAAAGATTGGAAATTTCCCTTCAAACGCATTAATCTTTTTCGTGTTGAGATACACCACTTAAATATAAATTTTACTTTTACTTAAGAAACTTAAAAAACTATATTTGACTTGGGTTAAGTCTGTGATTCTTTCCCCATTTATGTGGTATGTATAGAACATCTCTCACGACTCTGTTACATTTTAGCTTTATGGGCGAATTCTGGAGCACAACGGTTAATAGATTTTAAGACCATTTTTGGATTTCGAAGCAGGTAATTTAACGTTATATTGTTGCAAAGGGAGAGATGTCACCCAATATAAATAGAAACCTGTGTTTGTAGGAAATCACACTTTATCATCTCAAATTTTGCGACCGCGAGCGTTCCTATCTTATCTGCATGTAGGTTTCTCTTTAAATTGGGGGTAAACTCGGTGAAGTGCCACGCCCAAAAACCACAAAAGTCTCATTTTACCAAAAATGTGAAGTTAAAATCGTTTTAACCCATTTGTCCGTAGGTGTGAATTTGTTCATTTTTTCAACTCTCACGGTTGCAAAAATTGAGAAATCGCGCTGAAATTTGGTACACGCAATCTTCGAGATTTTCTATGGTTTCCTATTGCAATTGGGCAAAATTTCAAAGAAAAGTGAAATTAGCACTTAATTTGTACATTCTAACGGTACATGAATAATTGAAATTGGACTAGTCGTTCGGGAAATATATTAAAAAGATGATAGTATCATTTTAATAGAATAATATCACATAACGTGGTTAATAATAGGAATGCACGCGTTAACGTGCATATTTGGTTTTGTCCACATTTTGCTTTGTTTGCTTTGCACGTCCAGAAGGTGGCGTCAGAAACCCTACAAAGTATATATATTTTCGATCAGAACTGAGCCGACTTAGACATGTTTGTCCGTGTGTCCGTCTGTTGATGGCATTCTCTTGGGCGTAAATTTTAAGATATTGAGCTGAAATTTTGTACATACATTTTTAGTTTCCGCACGTAGTTCATTGCTTAAAATGGGAAAAATCGGTCAAAGACCACGCCCACAATCGACAAAAATATATTTATTTACCTCAAAAATTGAGCTATGAACTTAAAATGTGGTTTTAATATGTTTAAATATTCCCTGAATCGATGTGTAAAAAATGGGCGTGATCGGATAACATACATGCCCACAATCAACCAAAATGTATTTAAGTGAAACAAAAATTGAGTTATTGGTTGAAATTTAGTATGCATATTTGTAGTTATCCATCCATCGATATGCCAAAAATGGGCATGGTCGGATAACAGACACGCTCGGAATTTACAAAAAACCATATTCACCATAAAACTAGACTTGCAAGCTGATATAAAATACATACACTAATAGAGGGCGCAATATATATATATGTATATATATAGATATTTGCCACGCCCATTTCGATGTGGAGGGTATTTAAGATTTGGCCTAAGCCAAATTTAGTTTTCTTACTTGTTTGAAATTTACGTTAATCTTGAACAACTAAGCGGAATGTTTTAAGAAATTAACCGCGCCCCTATAATGGACTTATTATGAATGCTAGAATGTTTAGGAGTTGGAGAGTTGGAATATTTGGTGTAGAGATGACTCTAGATTTAAAATTTACAATGAATGTGAAAATGGGTCTTCTGTATGATTCTTGTTCTGTTTATATCGCTTAAGCTTAACCCATTTTTTACCGGTGTTGCGAAAATGCAACAGTAACTTTGATCCTTAATAAAAAGAAAAGTATTTAAGGTAGAGGTTTCATTTTTGTTTTGTAATTAAATTTGGAGTTTTTTTTATAAAACAATTATTAAAATAAATTTATATTAAATTTAATTTATTTTATATTTTTCGTTTGAAAAATGGCCCAAAAAAATGCTTTTGCCGGAAGTCCCCTTGTTTATATACCTTAATTGAAATTTTTCATTAAACGAATAAAACACATTTGGAAAACATCTAAATGGAATGTGGAATGATTACTTTTAAAATATATTGTTTTCATTTTCCACGATTCCATTTCGAAAAGTGGTGTTGCGTTTTCGCAACGTTGGCTAATTCGCTGCAAATCATTCAAACGTATGACTTGCAGTTATTTATACAAAAAAACAATTTGGAAATTACTAGTAATAATGGCGAGCGGTAAAATTTTAGAACACGCAGACATTGAACGCATTCTTTTTGAGGAGTGCAGTGATGAGGAGGATATTGTAGTAGATAAAACTGCAAAATTCATATACATTCCCCCTGAGAAAGTTGATATGATAAGTGATGAGGAAAATATTAACGATGAGAGTCTCATGACAGATAATCTGCCCCATGCGGAAATTTGTGGCGAAATATGCGTGGAGAATGAGTCGAAAACAGCAGATTTGGCAGCCCCGGCAATAGTGCCTGTAGAAATTGGAGAACTGAAATACAGTACAGAAAAGAGCTTCGGTGTCCCAAAATGGAAGAAAAAAATTGGATTTAGTCCTTCTTTGGAAGCACCAAATATACAAGCCACTGAACCATTGCGAAAAAAAATTGTGGAAAATTTGAGTGAGTCAACATTAGTGGTATAGAAAAGAATTTGTATTTTTTATTTTGTTTTATTAGGTGGCAAGAACCCTTTCGAAATTTTCACGGAGTATTTTGATGATGAAGTGATGGACATGCTTGTTGTTGAAACAAATAGATACGCCTCCCAAAAAAATGAATTTTTTATTGTGACAAAGGAAACTATGTACCGATTTATAGGCATGCTTATATTATCTGGTTACCACACAGTTCCTCAGACACAACATTATTGGTCGAATGAACTTACTTTAGGTGTACCTATAGCAAAACAGGCCTTTTCGAGGAGTTTATTTTATCAGGTTAAAAGGAATTTCCACTTAACCGATAATGATAAAATTGACGGCAGTGACAGGTTTGCTAAAGTGAGACCACTGATCGATGTTTTAAATAAAAATTACAAAAAATTT
Source organism: Ornithomya chloropus (assembly GCA_963971445.1). Classification (NCBI taxonomy): domain Eukaryota; kingdom Metazoa; phylum Arthropoda; class Insecta; order Diptera; family Hippoboscidae; genus Ornithomya; species Ornithomya chloropus. The sequence goes on along the minus strand of OZ020530.1, from coordinate 50,590,740 downwards.
GGAATTTTTGAAACTCATCTCTCTATTGATGAACAAATGATTCCATGTTTTGGGAGGCACACCTGTAAAATGTTTATTCGTGGAAAACCTATTCGTTTTGGGTTTAAATATTGGTGCCTTTGTTCTAGTTATGGATATCTGTTTCACTCAATACCATGTGCAGGAGCAAATTCCCAATACGATAAAAATGTTGGCTTAGGGGCATCTGTAGTTTTGAAGCTGTTAGAGTCGGTACCTAATCCAGAAAATCATGCTATTTATTTCGATAACTTCTTTTCGTCATACTATTTGTTTTGCTTGTTGAATGAAAAAAAATATCGTGCCACAGGAACCGTCCGTTCAAACCGCCTAAGAGGTGCGAATGAATTGCTTTCTTCAGGTCGTAATTTGGCTAAGCATGCGTATGAAGGTTGTATTGAAACCAATAACAATATATCTGTAGTTCGTTGGCAGGATAATAATGAAGTTACAATAATGTCAAATTTTATTAGCGCTAGGCCGGCATTCTCTACATCCAGATATTCGAAAGGAAATAAAAATAAGGTTAGTTTTTATATAATTTCAAGTATACTCTTTCATAAATATGTATGTGCATATATATAGGTTTTTGTAGAACAGCCATTAGTTATACATGATTATAACCAGTATATGGGTGGAGTAGATCTTCACGATAATGCGGTATTAAATTATGGTGTAGCTATACGCAACAAGAAGTGGTGGTGGCCTTTGTGGACTAATGCTATAAATACAGCCACAGTAAATGCATGGAAGATCTTTACGTTAATCTGTAAAGAAGAAGGAAAAAGTACAGTTTCCCAAATACAGTTTAAGGTGGAACTGGCAACGGCTTTGCTTCTCTATAGTGCAAGCGACAACCAAGTAAGAGAATGTCCAGAACCAAAAATTCCAAGGGTCGACGAAAATTTGCATATTATAGGCAAAATACCCCAAAATAAGCGAAGGAGATGCGCCTACTGCCACTCCCAAACTTCGTTTGAGTGTATTAAATGCAATGTATCGTTACATTCTAAATGTTTTTCAAACTTTCATAAATAAAATATACTAAAGTAAACGTTGAGTGATTTGCAGCTTATTAGCCAACGTTGCGAAAACGCAACACCTTCGTTACGCCCACTCGGTGGACTTAGAGAAAATTTTTTTTTATATTATGAATAGAGAAGTATAAATGGTTACGAATACCAAAAATTATAAATTTATCTCAACGATTTCGGGTACCGGTAAAATATGGGTTAAGTTGGTATTCGTCGTTAAATAATTTTTGCCTCGCAGCGTAGAGTGAAATTCTGCATTTGTATCTACAGCCGCCTAGTCCTTAATACAGTATTTGCTCCTAATAACGACACTTATCCAATGGTACGGATTAAAAACAAATTAATTCGTAATCCCAATAAACTAATGCTTATGAGTCTGCCGACATCAATGCCAAAGATGTCTCCATTAATGGTATTTCCTGCGAATAATAAGAAAGATCTTTTTAATCTTGTATAAACTCACTTGCCTGTCGTAGAGTTACCCGATACTTATCATACTTCTTATACAGAACATTACAGAATAATTAATGTTTTGGAACGTAAGCAACTTAGCCCACAGATACAAACCTCTTATAAGACTGCTATTGAGACATACGAAACTTAGACACAGTTATCTATTGGTTAAGAATAGTGTTCGGCAATATGCCGTCTCTGCGGCAAATTAAGTTCAAATGTAAGCCACTCATCAGATAACTGTGATGCTGTGATGCTTTGCTGCCCACTGACAAGAACCAGTTGCACAAATTCTTAAAAAATAAATTATATAATTTTTGTATTTAATATAAATATTAACATGTATTATGCGTAACATTTATATTGATACATACACGTGTTGTGTAATGTATGCGCATACGTATATTGAGGCCACATTTTACTAATAAATAAATAAATATTTACTTTCTTTACTTGTTTTATTTGAACTAGTAAATGTACACATGCAAACGTACAAATAATCAAGAGTATGCATTTGTTCTTTGTGGATTGATCAATGGTACAAAATTCCTGAGATATTACTGGGTGCGCAGTGGTCGGGTGCTTCTTTTTCATTCACATGAACACATTAATATTAAACAACAGATTCTTCAATTATTTGGTGGCCCATCTTCAGGGGCAGGCAGCTTTTGCCAAGTTGGCTCTACACCCCATATTTCTCGGGCATATTCAGTAATAGTGCGATCAGAAGAGAACCTTCCACTGGAAGCGATATTGTGGATGGCCATTTCCAACCATTGGGCTTGATTCTGAAAAATTGAAAAATTCGTTAAAGATCATACACATACAACTACATGAATGCTCATAATACCTCATATGTGTCTGAAACCAAATCTTGAGCTTTAACGTACGATTCAAAATCGGCCAAGAGTAGGTAGTTGTCGTATTTCAGTAAAATATCAGCAATATCTTTAAATTCATTTGGTTTGCAAGGACTAAAGAAACCGCCGCCTATCTGGTCCACGCACTGCTTGATTTCCGGATTTCTATTGTAATATTCGATTGCGTTGTAGCCTTTTTTCTTTATTTCCTCCACTTCGTCCACAGACATGCCAAAAATAAAAATATTCTCATGACCCATTTCCTCTGCCATCTCTACATTGGCGCCATCCAAAGTACCAATTGTGAGAGCACCGTTAAGCATAAATTTCATATTGCCGGTGCCAGAGGCTTCAGTGCCAGCGGTGGAAATTTGTTCGGACAGGTCGGCAGCTGGCATAATCTTTTCAGCCAATGTGACTCTATAGTTCTCTAAAAAGATCACTTTCAACCTATCGCCAACAATTGGATCATTGTTAATCACTTTTGCCACAGCACAGATTAATTTTATGATTTGTTTGGCTACATAATAGCCCGGTGCAGCTTTGCCACCAATCATTATAGTGCGGGGCGTAAAGCTTGCACCAGGATTCCTCTTAATACGATTGTACAATGTTATTATGTGCAAACAGTTTAAAAGCTGACGCTTGTATTCGTGTATGCGTTTAACTTGGATATCAAACATTGAAGCGGGATTGATTTGTACGTTATAATCGTTCTCTAAAATTTGCGCAAGTTTCAATTTGTTCTCCTGCTTGACTCGAGCTATATCACGTTGAAAATTTGGATCCTTGGCCCACTTCTTTAAGGCCGTCAACTGTTCCAAATGTACCGGCCATTCAGTACCAATTTTATCACAAATCAAATCCGATAGGCCAGGATTACACAATAACAACCAACGTCGCGGCGTTATGCCATTTGTTTTATTTTGAAACTTATGCGGCTCTACTTCGTAAAACAAACGAAACAAATTAGTTTTCAAAATCTGAGAATGTATGGCAGCCACACCGTTAACGGTGTGTGATCCCACAATTGAGAGGTGTGCCATATTGATGCGTTTCACGCCGTCCTCTTCCACCAAAGACATTTGCCGCAGGCGTTCTGTATCCTCAGGATAGAGTTTTTTGATATGTTCCAAATGCAGAAAGTTTATGTGATAAATAATTTCTAAGTGACGCGGCAGAATCGCTTCCAGCATTGACACCGGCCAACGCTCTAAGGCCTCAGGCAATATTGTGTGGTTAGTATAAGCACAAGTTCGCTTAGTTATATCCCACGCTGTATCCCAATCCAAATGTTCCACGTCTACCAAAATACGCATCAATTCGGGAATGGCCAGTGACGGATGAGTGTCGTTTAGCTGAATGGCTACCTTCTCAGAAAAATGAACGAAATCTCTACGAACTGCTTCGCGACAACCAAATTTGGAAGCTTTATAACGACGAACAATATCTTGTAAGGTGGCGGCCACCATAAAATATTCTTGCTTTAAGCGCAATTCTTTACCCTCAAAAAAGTTATCGTTTGGATATAAAACTCGAGAAATATTTTCAGCCAAATTCCGATCCAACACCGCTTGTATATAATCACCATCATTAACTGTAAAATATTAAAGGTAACGCTCAAATATTAAAACGAAAGTTTATAAATCTTTACAAATAAGAGAGAGAGATGCTACTTACAGAATTTTAAGTCAAAATCTATGGGAGATTTCGCTGACCATAAACGGAGTGTGTTCACATAATTGTTTTGGTAGCCGGGTACAGGACTGTCATAGGGCATAGCGTAGACGACTTGAGTGTCCACCCATTTCTTACCGTTGGGCGTGTCTACAACACGTCCATAAAAATTAACAGATATCATATACTCGGGGCGCGCTTTCTCCCAAGGATTACCAAATCGTAACCAATCATCTGGCTCTTCTACTTGTTCACCCTGTCTAATCTTTTGGGCAAATATACCGTATTCGTATCGTATCCCATACCCATAGGCGGCCAGACCCAAAGTTGCCATGGAATCTAGAAAGCATGCAGCCAAACGGCCCAAACCACCATTACCTAGTCCAGCGTCCTCTTCCATTTCCTCCAAAGTCTCAATATCCAGACCCAACTGATACATAGCTTCTTCACATTCACTTTGAATACCCAAGTTAATCATCGTGTTTTGTAAAGATCGGCCCACATAGTATTCCAATGATAGATAATACACTCGCTTCAACAGGACCATAAACAAGTAAAAATATTATAGTCGGTTATACGCAACCCCAATACCCCGCACCCGCACTTGGTTACACAATTTATGTCATAATTAGTTAACATCAAGAGACTATTTTATTAATCTTTTTGTACACATAAGTTATGTTATACTGAGCATACAAGATCAACAAGTTCATCCATAAAAATACACACAAATAAAGGACCATTATCACCTAGGTCATGCACAAATTGTTGTAATAATTGTAACAATAAACGTGTTTATGTGAATATTCTATCCCGACTGCCATTATCGAACTTTTTGAAAGGATCGTGTAGGTGTGCCAAATGCTTATAATTACGAATTAGTAAAGATAGTATTAGTCATTGTTTTGTAATATTCATGTCGGGAAAATGTTCGATCGGTTTCAAACTTGGTTACAGTCAATGGATAAATTATTCAGTGAGTTTGCGTTAAGTTTTTGGCGTCGTATGGAGAGGGGGTTATAAAGTTCATCTTAGGACATTAGAATACAAGTTTTGCTTATGTATTTAGAATATATAAATAAAGATAAAAGTCACCCAGTGATTTTATCTTTAGCGATGCGAATGCAACTTCTTTAGTTGTTTATTATTGTATACGTCGTGATACTAAGTGGTGAAATGATCGGGTATACCGACTATTGATTCGCACTACATTTATACATCAACTGTGGGTGTGGCATTGCGTCCTCTTTTAACATTTAAATGCGGTTCATTTTACCTTAAATTCTCCCAAAGTCCCAAATAAGGTTTTATCTAAATTGCAGACGTGTCTTTTATATATAGGTGGATAAGCTAATACTTATATGGCTGTAACAGATTTCCTCTGATCGATTGTAAATACCAAACCAAAGAAATTTCAGCTCAATATTTCAATTCTAGTGACCGTGAGCGTATTACTCTATATATATAGAAGGATGTTATTCCTTTTGTAAATAATAAAAGGTGGCTTCAGATGCTCTATACATATATTGATTTTGATACTTTTGATGAGTACATGTATTGACATTAGCCTCAACTACGTCTACGTCTTTTGCGTGTGTTTGGGTTATGGAACGTCATGTGTACATATACACGAATATAGGGCGGGCGGATTTAAATAACAGGCACGCTCTTGACAATGAACGTTGAGGCAAACAAGATTCCGTCTACTATTTTGAAACTAAACTGAATCATACAGCAAATGTGTAAGCAAATATAAAAGCTAAAAAGCATGTCTGTGTGCATATGCCGTAGAGTAGCATTTACTTACTTACCTTGGGGTCTTTGTCGTAATAACTTTGCTGTGTGCGTATCCAGCGGCTGACCATATTATCCTTGACGGTATTGGCCAGCGCAAAATAGTAGTCACGCAAAGTGGCAACATTACGATCCTTTACCAGCGTGTAGTGTAGATGCCGATTAAAGTTCTTTTTCACTTCGGTCACATTACCCACCTCTGCTATGCCTCTTACCGAGATTTGCTTGCGCCGCTCCGCATCCGATTGAGGTTTCGACATGATTGTGACAAAATCTTTTACAGAGTTTAGTGCTCTTCCATATACATACAAGTGCTATTATATTTTAAATTATCTGTCAACAGAAACATAATCACTAACAATTTTCTTCATATATATATATATGCAACTGGTTGGTTGATACCGCTGAATCTGGTGAGCGATGCAAAAAAAACAACCGTTTTGTAAGAAAGAAAGAAAAATACTTCTCGTTTCAGGTTAGCGTTTATCCATATTACCCGAGTACAATTGCTTTAATGCGAGAGTATAAAAATTGCGAGACATTTATATGAATTGAGAATGTATTATCCGTAAGATAGCAGTGTTAAATTTGTAACAGTCACCTTGTCAGAAGGTCAAACTTTTCTGTAGGTCTGCACATATTAAGTATGAAGTATGAAGTAATATCCAATTTTTACAAAACGAAAGCAGACAACAGCTGCTTTTTAAAAAAGCAATTAGTTTTACTTTCATTTATTCACTTAGTGATGAACAAGTATGATTATTCATATAACTAAAGCAGACAATAATAACAATAAAAACATAACCGCCTGTCATCTACGAATCCACCATTAACAAAAATTACAATGAACTCGATTTTTAAAATGAGATTTATTTTGTTTAGTTTTGTGTTACTTTGATATTTAATATGTATTGAAAATACGTGGTAGTCAAATAAGCTTTCAAAGTACTATTTGCTACAATAGATATAAAGGCTGCTTTTTGGTTGCGTCAACACCATCAAACTAATCGTTTAATGGCACACTGCTGCCTCATCGGTCAACAACAAAACTCAGCCGACTTTTAGAGCACATTGCTTTCATAGTAAGTACTCACAATAAAGCGATGTCACCGTGTTGCGCTGCCACATTCATTCTATTTGGAATTTCGCTGACTGTGTTGTTAACGTACGATTCTGAAAAGACGCTGCGTATATATATTTTTATTTATAATAAAAAAACTTAGAAATAAAACACAAAAAATAAAAGTGATGCTGTCTTATTTTGATACAAAAGCAGTGCTGTTAGTTCATTTGTCAATTACAACAATAATGTCACTGAATGACTACGAAACAGCCATGAAACATGCACTCAAACCTGTTTTTGTGCTTTTTTTATTTGCTATTTTTTTATGCGGTCTATAAAAATTTCAATCGAAATTGGAACATAATTGGCGTAGTTATCACTCATATCATCATCAGAGCATAAACTAAGCTAACTTTTAAATACATTTTGGGAAAACTTGAAAACGCGAGTCAAAAACCCTTACTGAAGTTTGGGAAAAGTTCTCCATATTGGACAGCATAAATCGCGCTGCTGCAACAATTAACTAAAATAAAACAACACCCATTTTTTAAACATCGAGTAAAGAAATATTTAAACATTAAAACCAAATTTCAAGTTCATAGCTCAATTTTTGAGGCAGATAAATAGATTTTTGTCGATTGTGGGCGTGGCCTTTAACCGATTTTGCCCATTTCAAACAGCAATTTGTGTGTAGAAACTAAAAGTATCTGTACAAAATTTCAGCTCGATATATCAAAATTACGTCCGTGAGAATGCCAACAACAGCCAGACCCACAGACCCACAGACACACGGACATACGTGTCTAAATCGACTCAGTTTTCGATGAATATATATACTTTGTAGGGTCTCTGACGCCTCCTTCTGGGCGTTGCAAATGGAAGAACAAACTTAGTATACCGTCATCACTAATGTGGAGGAAATAAAAAGGAAACGAAAGGCAAAAATTTGGAATAATTTCTTACAATTTTTGTTATATTGCGCAAAAACAACGAACGAAATTTTGTAATGAGTCAAGTTTTTGGCAATATTTTTCCAACTTGACAGAGTAATTTTTCTATAAAATTTTTATTTTATTCGCAAAATTCACACCAGATTCTCTTTTTACGTTTCTAGTTAATTTTATATGCTTAAAACTAGAAAAAAAGATTAAGCATTAAATTAAAATTAAAATCGAAATTCAAATTTGTGCGCAAGCTACGGGTCGCATTTTTTGACAAGTTTCGATGAAATTTGTTATAAGGTCTTGTATTGGTCCAGGGAGAAACCCTATTGAAAGATAATATAAAAGAAATTTTTAGGTGACAAAAAATTGCAATTCTTAATGTTCTTTGAAAACACTTGGTGAAGAATAGTTAGTTGGCTTAATAATTCGCTGTGCGGACCCTCCCAATCGGACCATTCCATATAATGATATTTCTCGAAATGACTTGTATGGCAATGCCTTGCGTTAAATGTAGCATACTTGGTATAGTGTATTAAATGGTCGGGCATGGCCAACCAATAAGATTTTCACTTTTTCAAGCTAATTATTAAATGAGGTTTATTTATAATTGTTTTAGACACAAACGAATATTTTTTGCATTTTGTGAAAAAATATCTGCAAACTGTTAATTAATAATATTGGAAGTCCTGTATGACTTGTGAATTACTCTTAGGAAATTAAAACATTGTCCATTTGCATTTGTTCTGTTTCTGATTGAATTTTTATTTTGGATACAACTTTTTTATTTCGTCAAGTGTGTATGTGCATAACTTTATTTCTTCCGCTTAAACTTTGATTGCACTCCTATCAAATCTCTATGATTTCTACGCATATCTGCAGCTTAATTTGTATATGGAACACAGGAAAACATTCGAAGATGCATACGCGTTGAGTAATTAAAATATGAAGCTTTTAATTATCAAGATTGATAATAAAAAGGGAATATCTCATAAAAACGAATAGATTTAAGGCCGGCAATGCCTGCAACATATGTGTGCATAAGTAATAACAGCTCCATAGGTAATTTTTTTCTATTTGGTTATCTCTGACTCATTATAAAACAAACTCAATATACAAATAATTGTTCAAGCATAAAATTTTTTATATAAAAATACAAGCGTAATTTGGGGTGCCATTCATGATGTCCAAAGCGTGGTTCAAGATAATCGTCTCTTAATACAATGCTTAACGGGATAGTGTCACATATGGTGTATATATGTGTATGTTTAATTTGAAATATAATATAGTCGCTATCACGGCGTTTTAGGATCTGTGGTTGGCTGTATATTTTGATAGTACAGAGAGTTCTGTTAAACAGATGTAGGAAGAGAGTAAAAATTAGCTTAGCAAACTTATAAGAAAAAAATTATTATACACAATGATTTTGAAGCTGAAGGTTTCATTGAGTTATCCGTGTTACTGACGTTTGGGCAGGCCATTACGTTTCGAAACACAGATCATTTTTTTAATTTAATTAAACATTCATTCGTTTTTCTCTTGATATAATTTCGACATTTTTTCACTCAGATGTATATGCTGTATTAGCTGCTTGCGTTTGTTCTGTTTAAATTTTTCGAACTTCATTTTAGGTTTCGCGACAATAATTGCTGGTGGATGAAAATGTTTACTGGTAATTTTCAATTATTTAATGATACAAATTGTTTTAAATAATTTCTTAGTATTAAGTTGTTGCTGTTGCTGTAGCTGTAGCTGTCACAATATGTTGCGTTTTTTACTTCTCCTTATCTGATTCGGCAGCTAAAGGTTTTTTAGTGCCAAGAGGAATGGCCGCCTTTATCCTAAACAAGAGATTACATTTTCAGTTTGATTTAAAATTTTTAACATTAATTGTAAATTTAAGAAAAGAAAACAAGTGAAAAAGTTATATTTGGCAGAGACCAAATTTTGAATACCCACCATGCAGCAGAAAATCTCTCTAATGAATAAACATGTATACTTTCATACAGAGTAATTTGGAAGAAATTCTTTAAAAAATTGCTCCTTTTTCGTTTTTTTTTTACTATAGGCCTATCGCTTAACTGATTTTGTCCAGTTTCAATTTTAACCTGCGTACGAAATTTACTAACACTTCTGCCAAATTTGGAATCGATACCTTCAGGATACACACAATCGAACAGACGGACATGGCTAGATCAACTCAATATTCGTTGCTGATTCAGAATATCTATATTTTATGGGGTCTTCGTCTTCTTCTGCGTGTTTTAAACATTTTGACGATATTCCGCCTTATACCTAGGATGGCGGGTATATTAAGGACTCACTTTTCAGTGACGTCAGCTACTTTGCTTCTAGCTAGATCCAAATATGTATCAATGGATTGCTTGTTGTTTTCATAGACTTTTGGTAGAGTAAACAGCGAGACAAAAGCTATAAATAAATAAATTAAAAATGCTTTAGTTAAAAAAACTAAAATTGGCTTAGGTCAAAAATTAAATACTCTCCACAACTACAGGCAAACGGTGGGCGCTATGTATATGTATATATATATTGCGCGACAGGTTCTATCGAGCATTTAATACCCTACACCACTTAGTTTCATAATATGTGCCATAATTGGTTGTTTTATTAGTAAATGCGAGTCAATGTCACATAAAAGTCACTTCGTCAAAGAGCGTCAAGAATATGGAAAGAAGTTTTAAAAGCACCGGACGGACAGACGAACATGGTTAAATTAATTAAAAGTGATTCTGTGTCGATTGGTACAATTGAAGTTGAATGACTTAAGATTTTCTTATGTGATGTAGGGCATAAAGTGTATAAAAAGATAAATTTGGCTTGGGTCAAATCAGTTTTCAACTTTGTATCTTAAAAATATGTAAAATTGAAAATTAATTCTTTTCAGTTGTTTTTGTATTCCGCGCGTGTCGTTCGACCGATTCTGCTCAATTTTAATAAAAACCAGTGTACAGAGATTACTAAACCTTTTGTTTATAAATTTTTACGACTACAATAATGATAATTGTCACACACAGACGAACAGCCAGACATGCCTAGATCGATTTAGTATTTGGAGCTGATTCAGAATATATATACTGTCTTGCCTTTTTTGACGTTGCAAATTTACGGCAGAGACTTACCCATTAAGACTAGTGTCATCCCATTAAACCAAGCGCCAATGTAAGTCATTACACAGAGTATAACACCAAACTTAATCGAGTCAACCAGATCTTCAACCAAAAACAATCTACGCATCTCAGAAATGAAGCCATTCAAATGTGCAACAGCCACATCGGCAATGTGTCGCACCTTCTCCTGAGACAATGCCAAATCGTATTCCAAATATTCTCTAAGGGGAAAAGAAAGATAATCGCAATCATTGCAAAATATAGAATCAAATGTATTTGAGTACTTACTTGAAGGGATGGCCATCTGATGTTTTTTGTATGGCTTGCATTACAGATTTATAAATTCTAAAGGCAATGGTGCCCGACAATACCATTAGAGACATATAAGCAAAAACGCTGATGACGGAGAAACACGAAATGGCTAAAAGTGCGATCAGGCCAGCACCGAACACAACGCCAGACTTCCTCACGTCACGCCAGTAAATCAAAGACTCCACTAAAATGAAACACATTTTGTCAATCCTTTTGAAGTTTGCAACCATTTGTCTATATACTTATACTTAAAAAGTGAGATAATCGGTAAATTAATATTAATCACAAGAATATTCATTCATGGTAAGCAGAGAAATCTAATGGGTAAACTGTGAATATTTTGTTGTAGTCTGTAGTCTGTCTCCATACATACTCCATATTTCATATTTTGCAGCCACGTTGACATCGGAAAGTTAATAACAATTATTCATATAATGCACTTTCTCCAATTTTGTAGTATTCGTAAATCATTGGCGTTGTGTGTAAGATAATAAAAATTCACGACAATAGTAATTTTTCATTCTAGGCATGTTATAATTCTAAGATATGTGGGTTTGTAGGAGAGTTTATAGTGATCAGTGCGCTATCAATTACCTGGCCCTCTCTCGGGTAATTGTTGACTACAGTCTGATGAACTATTACGCGAATACTTTTTTCCACCTGCCATTTTTATGGTTACTTTTATGTATAATGAATATTTTTTGCAATTTATAGTGAAGTTTAGTTTGCGCCAAATGAGTTAAGAAGATCTCTTATTAATCACATTAAACGATATGGTCAAATCGTCACAAAGCGCTTCAACATGCGCGGCTTACACGTAAACACTGAGAATGCTACGTATTTAATTAAATCGTTTACGAGTATGTATCGGCTAACAAATAAAAACAAGTTAAAGAAATTCGAAACCTAAACTCAAACAGAAATACCACCACAGTGTACAATAAAGTGAGGCGAACTGGTATGAAAACATTTCGTTTGATGTGTGTATGGTTGCTTGACAAGTCGCTTAAAGAGATGGTTGCTTGAGTGCTTATCGTGTTTTGGGTTTTTGTCTATTTGGTTGAGTTTGTTCTTCCGTTTGCAACACCCAGAAGGAGGCGTCAGAGACCCTACAAAGTATTCTTGATCAGCGTCAAAAACTGCGTCAATTTAGACATGTATGTCCGTGTGTCCGAGTGTCCGTCTGTTGTTGGCACTCTCACATGCGTAAATTTTGAGATATTGAGCTGAAATTTTGTACAGACACTTTAAGTTTTTGCACGCAGATCGCTATTTAAAATGGGCAAAATCGGTCCAGAGCCACGCCAAAAAATCTATTATCTGCCACAAAAATTGAGTTATAAACTTGAAATTTGGTATATACATGTATAAATATTAGCTTCATCAACATGCCAAAAATGGACGTATGCAGTTACTGACACGCCCACAAATAATAAAAATCTTTATATCTGCCACAAAAGTTGACCTAAGAACTTGAAATTTGGTACGCGTGTACATAGTTATCTCACCTACTGTGTGCCGAAAATGGGCGTGGTAGAATTACAGACACGCCCACAATCGACATAAATCTATATATCTGTCACAAAAGTTGTCCTAGGAACTTGAAATTTGGTACGCGTATACATAGTTATCCCATTGAGTGACGTACCAAAAATGGGCGTGGTAGGATAATAGACACGCCCACAAATTACAAAAAACATATTTAACGTAAAAGCAGACTTACATGCTGATACGTAATATGCGCACTATATATATATTTGCCACGTCCACAACTGTGGGCGTGGGTATTTAAGATTTGACCTAAGCCAAATTTACTCTCAAAAATCCTCTCAAAAATATGAACTAAGTACATTAGGAATGACATAAAAATGACAATGTCTAATATAGGTACACACAACGTAACATTGTGAACATACTGTTGATTGAGAGCTGAAGGTAGATAATGTGAACAAGATGATGTCAAGATGTGTGTTACGAATGAACATTGGAAGTACATACAGACATACGTATAACTATGAATAACTCAACCGTACAGAGAACTCAACCGAACATTCCTGAATAAATCGATAAATAAGGTCAACGTAACACCTACGCAGGAATACAAATCTAGATGTTGCATTATTTAACTTAAACAAGTGACAATATTATAGTCAGTCAAGTCCGACCATCAAGCTGCAAATTATGATATAAGTTTTCTTCACTCACTCTTGGAATTAGGTCAAGTAAACGATGTATCAAATTTTATGAATAGACATCTTGATCTGGTCTTTTGTAGTGTATCAGAGGTTGTTGTAACTCGGTGTCAGCCACTGGTTACGCCCGAAGATAAGTACCATCCTAGCATACATGTTTCTTTTGAATTATTTCCCGTCAATCGTAATAATAGTGTTAAAAAACAACGTCAGTTTAATTCTAAACTGTTGAATATTTTACGGCTAAACAATTTTAATTTTGATACTGAGAATTTAGTTATACATATGTGTGACTTCATTTTATACTATGCTTAATAACGCTATCTCAATGTGTGTACCTTTTAAGACAATTAGAATTAGTTCATATTGTCCTATTCGGTTTTCACGTGAATTGAAACGTTTAAAAAATGAAAAGAATAGATTGTTCAAAAAATTTAAAAAATCTGGGGCATTGGTTGATTATTCAAAATATTCTGTTTCTCGCCAAAAGTATTTTCAATTGAATATCTTATGTTATACGAATTACCTAAATAAAATTAGTAGAAACCTTAAAGAGAATCCTAAATCATTTTTTGCATTTGTTAAGTATAAAAGGAAAGTGACCTTCATTCCTCCACTGTTGAAGCTTGGGAATTGTTCAGCAAGTGATCCCTTTGACATGTGTAATTTATTTACGACTTATTTTAAACAAAATTATTCGAAAAATAGTGGTCCATTGAATTATCCTTATAACATCTCATCTCTCTCTGTTTGATGAAATTGATGTTCTGACGGAAATAAAAAGGTTAAAATTCTCAACTGTTCCAGGTGCCGATGGAATCCCATCATGTATCCTTAAGTCTGCAGCTGAACTTTTATATAAACCTCTGACCAGAATTTTCAACCTATCATTATCTCATGTCCTTTTCTAAACGTACAATTTTATTTAACGATCTTTTTATAGGCGATGTTATGCTTGAACGGGTGGATTCTTATATAGATTTAGGTATTCTGTTAGATTCTAAATTGTACTTTGATAGTCACATCCAATTGATCAAAGGCAAATCTATGGCTTTGTTGGGTTTCATAAAAAGATGGAGTAAAGAATTTAATGATCCATATATATTTAAAACCCTTTTTATTAGTATTGTCAGGCCTGTTTTAGAATATGGATGTGTTATTTGGTCTCCTTACTACAGAAATAAGATTGATAGTTTAGAATCTGTTCAAAAACAGTTTCTTTTATTTGCCTTACGTGGGCTAGGATGGAGACAGGATATCCCATTGCCGCATTATATTGATGGTTATCATTTATAGTTGATTCGATTAAAGGTTCTATTAATTCACCAGTTTTGCTGGGTGAAGTTTCCTTTAATGTTCCTCAGCGTCGAACACGAAATTTTAGCTTTTTAAAGTTATCACAGTGTCGCACGAACTACGAGTTGTACAGTCCTTTAAGAAATTTATTTACTATTTATAATACATATTGTTTTTTTTTTGTTATTTTTTCATATTAAATTGTACTACATTTATCTTTTTTTATAATCATTTAATAATTGTATAAGAATTTTTAATTTCATTATTAATATTTAATTGTATAAGTGAGAGAATTAAGTCGTGAGGTTCTTTGGATGTGATCTGGATCAAATGTGGGAAGAAAATGAGATAAAAGATTTGCGCTTAGCTTTTGTTTGTTAAACGATTTATAAAAAAGGAGAAGTTTTTCTCACTTGAAAATAAATATTTTGTAACATTGGTGATTGCGACTATGTCATTGCCTGAGCAGAAATTTTCTTCATTCTTCAGTTCAACAACTACATGTCTCTCTATTCTTTGCCTCTTTTCCGTTATATTTAATATTTTTTTTCACAACATAAGATATCCTAAAGATATGTCTACCGTTATGTGCTGATTCACAAAAAGCCGATGCCGACTGATTTTTTTACCGTGATTAAAAACTATCACTTATGAACACATTATTATTGCAATGAAATAAGCAGCAGAGAAGCGTAAACTTCTCGATATATACTTGTGGGTGTGCCAATTATTATATAATTATTACTATTTATTAATTACTAATTACTGGAGATCTGTCTTACAAAGAGAAAAGTACAAAAATTAAATATGCGCGCTAGCTATTTCTAGACATGATAAAATTATTATATCGATAATTTAAGATCTAAACAGAATTAATGTACACAATGCTGCCACATACTCATTTGTTTATTTTTCTTTGTTAAAAAAATATGTAAATCGAGCCCGCGAGGAGCCATGTATGAATATAATACACTTCCGATTGCTTGGAAATATAGTATAAAATAGTGCATATGCAATGAAATTAGAGTATGCATATTTCAAAGGAAGCAAAAAACAAGATAGAGAAGTTCGGTTAAGACCGAAGCTTAAATACCCTCCACCTTTTATAATCATCTAAAAAATAAGTTCCTATTGCCATATTTATGTATATGACTATTTCATGTACTTACGCAAATAGTGTTTTTTTTAATTATAGGCGTTTGCGTTTTTTAATCACGCCCATTTTTGGCACAGTGTTGGACAACGGTACCACTTATATATATACCAAATTTCAACTTGATAGGCATATTATTGTGCGATATATAATTTTTTTATGGTACAATATTTTCGAGGTATGTTGAGATTTTTGTTTATTGTGGGCGTGGCTCTTAACCGATTGTGCCCAATTTCAATACGGAACAGCGAAATTGAACTAGGAATACGTATGCAAAGTTTCTCTAAAATTATCTCTAAAATTGCGACCGTGAGAGTGCCAACAACAGACGGACACGCGGACGCACGGACGGACAAGTCTCAAACGATTTCTCTTTTCATGCTGATTAAGAATATATATGGTTTGTGGGGTCTCCGAGGCTTTCTTCGATGTGTTGTAAACGGATGATCAAAATGAATATACCCTCTTCCCTAAGGTGGAGGGTATAAAAAAATTATTAGGAAAATATATTACATGAGTTCAAAACAATTCCCAAATGCCATAACGGCGTGACTTGGAAGTACTGAAAGTGTCTGACACTAGAAGGCAGCGTATTCTTAGATATTGCAATCAGAGCCAAGAAGGATTGTCGGATGGAGTTACATGAAATTCGTGGCATTATAATAACTGCAGAGCAAGTGGAGTAAGAGACGCGTAAGTATCTCAGCAGTACATTAATGTGTGTACTCTAAAGATACACAATATTAGACCAATTTTGTACTCAAAGCATAGCTTGTTGTCAATTAGCACTCACAGGCATTTAAATTTAGTAGTGATACTAATGCTAACGCCATCTAAACAAATAGAAGGCTCTTGACCAGCGAGAACAGAACGACTTGAGATTGATTTGGTTTAAACTTAAAGAAGTTATCGGAAGCCCAGGATAACGCAGCTACTAAGCCATTACTATACAAAATAAATTTTGTATTTCGTAAAGTTGTGAAATAAGTTAAAAATTGCTGAATTGGCGCCAATTATTTGGCTGATTTTGGCGGATGTAGAAAAATGGCCTATGCAACGTCACATCTCTAGTTATCACACCTAATCATGACAAACTGCGAATAAATAAGAAAACTAAAATTGGCTCTTAGGCCAAATCTTAAATACTCTACGCATCTATACTCAAATGGTGGCACAGTCAACTACTAAACCAATTGACTGTACTTCATCAAGTTGGGCCTCGCCCTGATAGGGAACATTGGCTTAGGTGTTTTCGTTCAAGGAATCACGAGGCAACAGAAGTGCTCGGAGATCTTCTCAATATGGATAGAGAAATCGAAAGGTTATAGTGGCACATATAATGTAATAAAACAGGTTACCAGCCCGTGAGCAATAGGCTGCCCGAACTGGTAGACCCTTATTAGGGCCGACAGTCCTACCAAAAACAATATCTGGTACCGTGGGGTACTGATGTCCCAGGAACGTTGCTTTCTGCCAGTACTTGGAATGGCCCCTTCTGGAAGTATCGAGGGGGCTGTGGTAATATTGCAAAATCAGTAAAACCCTCAGCACAATCAGTAGTTATACTTCATCAAGGTATGTTAGAGATATGAAGAATTTCGAATTTCGCCACAGAATGACTAATTTTATAACAGAACGTTCGGGGAACACAAAATCGTCCGATCGAGTCTAAACTTGGCTATCGTCAAGTACTAAACCAATTGATTACGCTCTACCAAGTCATGTTAAAAATCTGTATGCTTTTAGATGCGATAAATCCGAATATGGCATATGGAATTTTGTTATAGAACGTCAAGTTTTTGTACCACAGAAAATCCGCTCAAATACATTATACCCTTGCACACTTGTGGAGTATTCGTGGTATATGCTCTTTGCTGCTATATACCTATTCAGGCGCATTGAATCTATGAAAATATGCAATAGAAATTGAAGGAGGAGATTTACAAATCTGTGTAATTATTGCCGTTGTAAAATAATGAAAAGTGAATAATTTTCTCACAACCAGAATAACAGCAAACCTGAACTGCTTTTTTACAATATTTTTGGTGTACTTGTCTTTCGAGTGAACAATCTATCACGTACTAGGTACCAATTGCAATTACATTTTTTCCTCTTTTCGTTGTAACATAACAACAAGGAATTATTAGAAACATTCCCATTTTCAATATTAACAATTTTTGGCTTAAGTATACTGTGTGGCACACATTACAATTTAGTGGGGAATCCGTACCTGACTTTGGCCCTACCGTTTGCATAGATAAACATAACATTGCTAATATTAATAATGAAATTGTGTCGTTTATGTCAATTTTTTGTGTTAAGAACAAATGTTTTAACTGTAATAAAAGCTTCATTAATATCCAGTTGATCTTAAAAACGAGCAATTAGAAAACTTCTCACTTGTTCTTTTAACAAATATGTGCAAAGGTTATTTACGTGAAGCAAGTTTATGAAAAAACTCATTTATATGCCAAAAATTTATAAAAAGTTCGAAAAAAGTGTCCGGTTTCCGGGTCACTTCCAATAGTCTGTATGAAGTATTAAATATTTATATTTATAATTAGAGTCTGCGGAAGGGGGTAGCATTTAAACAGAAGTATTTTCGTTAAAAACTAACTCCTTGAGAGTTAAAATGTACTGATTATGTTGAGGTGATTTACATAAGTTTTATCACACGTTGATTTCCTATTTTCGATAGCTCTAGAAATTTCGAGTACGTACTGAGAAGAAAAAAAAATTAGCTACAATCAATAAGTAATCAAAAAGTGTTTTAAAAGGTGATTTGGACAAAAATTCAAATTTATACGTAAATCGTTGGTATAAAAAATGTGATACTACAATATTTTGTTGTTGGTATCATGTGTTCGAATACTTACACGACTCACGATCGAACGGCATAGATCTTAATTGCACTAAAAGTGCCAAAAATTCTTGCACTTGCTCTAGGGCAGCCATCTTTCTGTCCTTTCTGCCTTGTTAAATATTTATTTATATTTTTATACCCTTCACATGAAATAGGGGATATGCTAAGTTTGCTATTACGTTTTCAACACCAAGAAGAAGGCGTCAGAGACCCTACAAATTGTATATATATTCTTGTTCAGCATCAAAATCTGAGCCGATCTAGATATGTCCGTCCGTGTGTCCGTGTGTTCGTCTGTTGTTGGATTTTGAGATATGGAACTAAAATTTTGTACAGATATCGGTATTTATATTGGGCGAAATCGGTTGAACGGTACGCACACAATTCTCAAAAATCTATTTATATGCTATAAAAATTTAGCCATGAAGTTGATCTTTGCTGTACACATGTATAATTACCCCATCAATCGATGATTCTATGGGCGTGGGAGTTGATAGCGAACGCAGTCATAATTTACAAAAAGGCGTACAACTCGACGTGCTAATTAATTCGTAATAGGTACACTATTGAAGGGTATTTAAAATTTGGCATAAGCCAAATTCAGATTTTTTATTTGCTTGTTAAAAATAATTTTCATGTATAACGCACACGAAAGCACACTATGTTTTATTATAAACTGTTATTAATTTGTCACAGACAACGCACCAGAATGTATTAAAAGCATTATATATATGATATATGCTTATACATAAAAATAAAATTTACAAAACAAAACAAAAAAGAGTGCCACACACACTTTTGCCAAAAGTCAAATTTTGAGAATGACTCCGCAACTGCTGGCATTGAGTGTTGTTGATAAAGTAAGGGGAACGACCGCGTGCTGCGGGCGTTAAAAGCCCTTTTCTTATCAATGCACAATAAAAACAAGAATAATTCTTGATTATTTCCAGGCTCATATTTTCAATATAACCGTTCGTATTCTTTGCGCTGGAGCAAAGCGAAGAGGGCAGAATTTTATATAATTGAACTCTCTGGTGCATTCGTAAGTACATATTACAGATGTGTGTTATATACACATATATATGTTAATGCATATCATTTCTTTGTCTGTTATTATATAATTAAATAAATGTAAAACACTTTATATTATACTACTTGTATTCTTAAACAATGCAAATCTGAACAACACAAGTTAATTATTATTTACTCAAAGAAATTAGAATAAAGAAAGAAGTGCGGTATCGATGCGAAAACAGACCGTGTGCGTTGTCGGAGCTAAACGATAAACTAAAGGGAATAATTAACTAAAAACTACAAATTTACACATTAAATGAAAAATCTCTTTCTTTCTTTGTGTATGTGTCTCACAATAATTTCCAACAGTAAGGCATATGTACAAACTGTAAATTAAAAAGCGAAAGAGCCGACTTTTGGTAAACACAATCAAACATAAACACATCAATTCGAAATTTGAATTTGACACTATATATATAGTGTAAGGAAAAACGAGTAAAACGGGGCTATATTAGGTGTTTACCAAATCTAGGATATCCATCATCTTTAGGACATGTCTCCGATGCCTTAAAGTGCAAGTAGAACGTAATACTATGTGCACTTACGTTAACCGATCACGATCATTTTTACAAGTTTGTTCCGGACATAAAGTAGGAAGTGCCTTTGTAAATTATATATATATAAATTGGGGCAACCTACGCCAAATATTCTAAATAAACCTATAAAACATTCTAACATCCCTAATACGTTCACTTTAGGTGCCTTTGACTTTTCCAAATATTACATATAAATTATTAATAATAATTAAAATGTTGTGTTTGTGCGTCTTATGCTTTGTATGCACAATAAAAAAATCTTAAACACTATATATTTTGTAAAATTGTAGGAAGGTTCATAGTCGGACTTAACTCATTTTCAATACCAAGGTACCTAGATCTATGAGAATGATCTTAGATCTTCAGGTCTTATGGTTCAAGAGTAATACGATCGTAATTTTCACCCACCCAAGTACAGTTTTAAATATAAAGGGTACTAATATGAACAGATCTGCCAAATTTTATATATCTCGATGTAGCGATATCTCAATTTTTGGGACTGTGAGAGTTCCAAAAAAAAAGTGTATTATTCACACGGCCACACGGATGCACAGATGGGCTAAATCGACTTTTCTATTAATGGTGATCAACTACATATATACTTTTGGGGGTGTGGCTCGCCCACCTCTGAAACGTCTGAACAAAACAATATACTCGCACATCATTATGATAATGGGTATAAAGATGGGAACTCTTGAGTAAGGTAATAGGAACTTTTGCGAAAAAACTTCAAATACAAAAATTATGGGGTTAAAAGATGTGACCTTGATCATGATCTTCCGTCTTCTGACCCAACAACTTTTGTTTTTGAATTTTTTTTAGAAAAAATCATCCTATGACGCTATTCGGGAGTTTCCATCTTTTTCTTCACCCTGTATATATATGTATGTAGCAAATATAATTTATTTTTCTCTATTGTGTATGGTTTTAGTTACATTCCTTTCTTATTACACCCTACACCACCGCATGTGGTGTGGGTAAATGGCAAATGCCACAGCCTCCTTATACCGATTATACTGATCGGCTCAGAATCAAAATCCGATTCGTTGTCAATATAAATTGTGCGCAAGGTTTTGGCCACAGTTTTTAAGATATTTGGTGCAAAAGTGTATTTTAATCCAAAGGCGTGCACTATTGAAAATGGTTTCAATAGAACAATATTTAGGACCCCTCCCTATATTATGCCCTTATTTAAAAAGGTTTTATACCATGAAAATGTCCAATTTTTAATATTTATTTACAATACTTGGTTAGGAATAGTAAATTAGTTCAATAATTGATTGTGCTAAATTTGAACCCGGTCGGACAATTTTTTGATCCGCTACATGCAGAATCAAGAGCGTACAAAACTTCAGATCAACATCTCAAAATGTATACCGCGAGCTTTCCAATATACATATTTATCGCCTGACATGCTAGATCAATTTAGATTTTGATACTGATAAAAAAAAAATATATATATATATATATATATACTAAATGGTTCTCTAAAGCCCCCTTCTAGATATTGAATAATATTGAATAGTATTAGTATTGAATAATTTTTAGAACCTCCCTCCCTATAAAGACTTTTTACGAGGTGACTTATACAACAATGGCTCCTGCTTACTGAGACACCTAAACAAATTAATGAAAAATATATATTATGGAAGTAAGTGGTGCGGGGTATTAAATGGTTGGGCTTGACCGACTACAATATTTTCATTTCTTTTGCATAATTTTGTGTAATATTCTTGACCACTACTTCAGTTGATTTTTCTTATATTATGTTTTTGGCATAATTTCAACTTAAACTGCACTTGTACCACTTGTCTCAAATAAACGATCAATTTCTTCTTCATCTCTTTTTTAGTACCACATAAAAGCAAAACAAAAAGATATAATGTATAGATTTGTAGGTAAAAAATTCTCAATAAGCGCCTGCGGTGGCAACTTTTTACTTCTTATTTATTACTCAAAGTTATGGCAGTCTGCGACGTCTGTGTACTTGTATGTGGTGTGACACTCCGTCTCTGCGTATTAGAGGTCTCTGATTCAATAGTTCAATAGTATTCAATAGTTAGCGTAAGACAAGAGACAGAAAATTATTCTCGTCTAGAGAGTAACGGTATGTATTTCGCTTGAAATATTAAATATAAACAATTCTTAACAATCTAGAAGCGATCATTTTTAAATTTTTTATTCTTGAAGTCAATCAAATTACTTTCATAGTAATCTGTATACAGCAAAAATGAAAGCAAAGCGAGTGAAGAAGCTATAATTAGCTAAGGCCGAACATTGGGTACCCTCCACAATTTATTCGTAACCTGCAGGTGTGGCATATAGATAATACATATCACTAAAGTATGCACCAACCACTACATACGTACCACTAAAGTATATACGTAATGCGGGAGGTCATAATTTCGATACTTGCAGAACATTAGAAGTTTCCTCTTGATACTTTAGAAAAATACGGAAAGAAGTTATACTTGGTTTGGGCCGCTCTTATAATGACTTTTAAAGTATATGCGACATATAAAAGGGCGAATTCTGCACTAAATAATTATAAACGTACGGTCTCTATATTTTTAAATGTCCAAGTGTGTAGGTATGCTTTTGCCTCTCATTTGCTTATTTTTTGTGCTGAACTTTATTTGCTTTTCTTTTGTGCAAATTGCAGCGGACTAAAATATTTAGAGTAGATATTTTGGTTAAATTGCTAAATTTAGCATATTACGTAGAGAAGAAGCATAAGGAAGCGGCGAAACAACGTCCGCTCATCATGTGCGAATAAGTGAAAAATTTCAACATATATAATGTTTGCAATATAGAAATTAAATAGTTGATACTCAATCAATTAATTTTGTATTATTTGTATATGTAAAGCGATATGAGTAAAATATTGATTTTATATCCTTTATCTGCCACAAGAATTGAGCTATGAAGTTGAAATTTGGTATATATATAATTATATAATTATTCCATCCTCTGAGAGTTTTTACACCAAACAGTTAGGGAAAATATTGATGTGGCACTGATAAGTGAGCCATGTAGGACTCTACAATACCCAAGGAGGCTCTCTGACGCAACCAACTCTGTAGCGATTCGTTGTGACAGACGTACCCATTCAAGAGTCGACCATAATTGAGAATGGATTGCTGTGTATAACTACTTCAAATATTTGTTTTTATAATTGTTACATGGCTACAATCAGTGAATTTAAATCACATGTCGATAAACTGACTACTAGTTTTCGTGGCAAAGCCAGACTATTAGTAGCAGGCCATTGCCTGGGCCGAAGGCTGGGGTTCATAAAAGACTAATTAAAGGGGGCAAGTTATTTTAGAAACATTGGCCTAGCTAGATTTTGCCCTGGTCGCGTATCTGTGATAGATATTGCCTATGCTGCTGCAATATTGCTGCGACAGCTGGCTGACAGCTATGGGACATTTTCACGTATTGTGGACATAAAGCAATAATAATTGACATAGACATGCCCGTTGCATGTCAACGACCTAGCAGATACCCTTCTTGAAAAACGAATGAATAATGAAATAGGCAAGCAACGAGCGGATTACAACCGGCCAAGAAGAGCTTATATAAGAAGTCTGAGTCCGAAAGAACATGGCATGATGCCATACTCTGTCATGATGCCATACTCTGTCAAACGCCTTAGAGATATCCAAAGCGACAACCTTCCTTTCGCCAAAGTGGCGAATAGTTCGATACCACTTTTCCGTTAGGTAGGCTAATAAGTAGCCAGTGGATCTTCCTTTCGCCAAAGTGGCGAATACCTCGATACCACTTTTCCGTTAGGTAGGCTAATAAGTCGCCATTGGATCGATTTTTGCGAAATCCGTATTGACGGTCGCTGATTAGGTTGTTGATCTCAAGATAGCTCATCAGGTGAAAGTTTAAAATAGTGTCCATTGTTTTGGCTATGGCGCTACAAATAGCGATTGGCCGATAGTTTGCAGAGTCAGAAGGGGTACTTTTTTTTGGCAATCTTCCATCATGTTGAGTGTTTGCATGGTAACACTTACTAAAAAGATTGCGCAATGGTTTAGCAAGTGTTGTGGCGCACTTGCTAAGAAGTAGAGGGTGTATGCCATCCGACCCTGGAGTTTTGCGAGTGTTGAGACTAGCAAGGACCTTTTTTACTGTCCGGGTACGAAGGAATAGATTAGGCATCGTACGTGCTACTCTTTCGACCCTAGGAAGTGGTTGATTGCTGTGTGGTAGGAGGGAGTTTGAAGCAAACATTTCAGCCAATACATCAGTTTTATCAGCCGGGTCAGATATTATTTGGTCGCCTATAAAGAGAGATGGAATTGATGCCGAAGTTTGATTTCTACATCTTTTTACAAACGACCAAAAATTCTTGCTACCTTTTGGGGTGGCAAGAATCTTAGTACGCAGTCGCTGCTCGTGCAGAGCTTTTGCACGACGTAGTACCTGGTTGCATCTGTTTCTAGCTTGTTTGCGAAGCAGATTAGTTTGGTCGTTTGGATTCAAACGCCATATTCTAAAAGCTTCCTCTCTGGACCTGACAGCATCAATGCATGTCTGGTTAAACCAACTGTTGTCCTTGGGTTTAACTGAAATTTTTTGTATGGAATGAAGGACCGCATTCCGTGCAAAATTATGTTTTGTATCATTTTCGCAGCGGCATTTACATTATCATCTAAGAAACATAGTTTCCAGTTGTAAAAAATTCTGAAAAATTCATTGAGCTTAGCCCAATTTGCCTTTTCGTATTGAAAAATGACACGTTTCGGGGCTGAAATCGGAACGTGGTGAAGGTTAGTGTATGAAAAGGATGCGGAAATGATGTAATGGTCCGAATTACCGAGAGGTGCAAAAATCTTAACTTCGTACTTATCGGGGTGTGAAGTAAGAAAAAGATCTAGTGTATTAGTGTACCCATCGACGCTTGGAATGAGCGTTGGTTCTAAGACTAATTGCGTTAAGCAATTTTCTAAGGCCATAATCTCAGCGTCGCGTCCCTCCGAGGATGTGTGAGTCGAATGGCGTAGCCAGGACGTATTGTGAACATTGAAATCGCCAGCAACAACGATTTCACTGTTCGGGTAGTCCTGAAGAATAGTTGTGATGGTATTGGAGAGGATATCAAAGCCATTAAAGAAAACCACTCTCTCCGCGTTTGGGCTTCGATAAACGAACCCGAAATACAACGTATGTGTCCGAATCGTAAATTTTACCCAAGATGTGGTAAATTGGGGATCCTGCGTGCAATGTCGTTGCTGGCACTGGAACACTATACCATAGCGTATGTATACCACAAGGCCTCTGTGGGGGATGAAGTTGGGAAAAATGTGGTACCCAGGCAGGTGGAAATCCTGAGGATCGGAATCTGCAGCCACCTGAGTCTCACATAGGGCAAATATATCGGGCCGAAACTGACGTGAGTGGGCATATACAGCGAAAAAGTTCGCCTGCAGTCCGCGAATATTGCAGAAATCTATTCTGAATTTTCGCACCATACCGAGTAGGCGCAACACAAACACGGACGGACTTGTGCTTTGGGGAGCCTAAGATACGACTGAGGAAGGAGGGAAGAGGAGCCCAATCAGCAAATGTTATGCCTTTACCGATCAGGCACCCGCCCCGCCGGAGGCCGCACCCGTCCCACCCAACGCACCGCATGTTGGAGGAGAGGGCAGAGAGGACGGGAGTTGTTTTATTTGGCCCTAAGTGCCCCTAAGTGGTGGTTTCTGCTTAGTTTTTTTTTTTTTAATTTGTAGATTATTGCCTTTGTATCATGTATGATTTGCATCGATTTTGTGATTATTTGTGGCACTGTGCTTATTTATGTAAAAATTTGTTTTGTAGTTTTGTTGTTGGTGGAGATGTTCTTGTGAGTTAATTTATAAGAAGTAACTGGAAGAAGTAACTAGGGGACCGTAAGGTATCTTGTGTCCAGTGTTCTTTTCTTAGTGTTACCATTCCTACGTTGACCAACTAATAGTTTTCTAATTAAATGGTCTGGGTAACCATTTTTGTTCAAAATATTCTGTACTTTTTGTCTAATTTCGTTGGAAAAGCGCTCGTCAGTAAGTTCATAGAACTTCCGTATTAGGTTTTTTGCAGTGTTAATTAGTTGTGTTCTCGGATGATTCGAGTGGTAATTTATTATGTGACCGGAAGAAACGGATTTTGTGCACCATTTTGTGTACAGTTTTTGGTCATCCCTAATTATTGTCATGTCTAAATAATTTAAACATCCATTCTCTTCCTTTTCTATACTAAATTTGAGTTTGTTATGCTATTTGTTCAGTGTATTTAGTATTGTTAGTTTATCATTTTTCCTTATGATGCTGAACAAGTCATCCACGTATTTTTTTAAAATTCTAATCGTAATCCCCTCTTTGTTTAAATCCTTTAGTGTGTCATCAAGTAGTTCGTTCAGAACGATATCAGCTAAGATGGGAGAAATTGGGTTGCCCATGGGCATGCCATATGTCTGTTGGTAAAAAGTATTTTCAAAAATAAAGTAATTATTATCTCTCAGAATAAACTGTAAAATTTGTAAGAAAGTCCTTTTGGGGATTTTCGTTTTCTTCTCTATTAAAGGCCATTTTTTCATAATGATATTAATTGCGAGGTGAGTGGATACATTGGTGAAAAGCGACACCACGTCGAAGGAAACCAGTATTTCATCTTTTTCTAACACTACATCGTTGGTGATATTTTTTTAAGTTGTAACGAATTTTTTATGTTGTATTTTTCCGAAATGAAAGTTTTAAGCATATTGCCAACATGTTTGGCCAGTTTATAGCAGGGTATACCTGTGGACGCAGAAATAGGTCTTAATGGAACTTCCGGTTTGTGTGTTTTTGGTAATTCGTATAGTTTCGGTGCAGTCGCTGCGCTCTGTGTCAATCTCACCTTATCCTCTTTACGAATGTAGCCACCTTTGAACAAATCCGACACAATTTTGTTGTTTTCTTTCAATAATTTGTTGGTGGGATCAGTACGTAGTGTTTTGTAGGTATTTTTTCCTCAAGTAAAGTTTTGATTTTGGTGTTGTAGTCTTCCCTGTACAATAGGACAGTCTTATTACCTTTGTCTGCTGGTATTACTGTAATGTTGTTGTGCTTCTTCAAGAACCTATTCGTTTCTAGGTAAGCATTCAATATGAACTTCTCTTTCGGTGTTATTGCATTAAGTGCAATACAAAACAAAAAACTGTTTACAGAAATGATAGATCATTTTAACAAATTTAAACAAACCAACCAAATATTGTTTTTGGAAAATGGATTTCCACCATATACTAGTTTGCTAATTGTTACTATATGGCGTGCACTCACACTACTACAGTGCGATGGTATAAATGTTTGTAATAAAATGTGTTGCAAGGAATTAAAAAGAACAGATTTAACAATTATATATAACGTTGGTTAGAAGAATTAAATATAAGGTAGCTCGTAAAAATGTAGACTAAATGATGTGTGCAGTTGATGAAATTATTATATAAGTACAGATAATTTTTATATCGAAAAACTGCCAGATGCTATATTTCACTGCAAAATTAATAATTGCCTACTTTCATTTCAGAGTAAAACCGTATCGTAAGGGAGTAAGATTTTACATAGGAAGTGCAGTGGACCCAAGACGTGTACTTTTGCAAAATTTTAACGAAATAGATCAAAAACAAACATACGGACGTATGGCCGTGGTTAAGACAATTCAGGCAGGGATATTGGTCTGATTCATATAATAAACATCCTTCTTTATGCAGTTGCTTTTATAAAAATAAACCAACAAACCAAAAATATCAGCACAATACACACGTACATTTATGTACAGAATACATCAATTAATCAAATATAATTGTGCTCTCTGCGGAAAATGGAATGAGGAGATTAAGGCAAACCCATGAACAGGGTAAAAGTATGAATAAAATTGAAGTTTATTATCATTTTGAATTTATGTACAACATATTTAAATTAGGTTTCGTACTTACCGCGTGGATGGAGGCGGTCCGGTTTGAACCAGGCGTCTGTAAATAATAGATGTCACAATTTTAAATAAAGTGTAAGATTGAGAGTTTGAAATGAAATTGAGAAAATAAGGAGGTGATTAAAAAACAAAGAAAAGCAAAAAGGGAATCTAGGTGTTACGGACAAAGTCATCTAAAATATTTAGCATAGAAGAAGTACCATCACCATTGATTAGTAGCCCCCAAACCAGTTACGTAATAAATACTTATGAGTGTACAATATATGTATGGATGTATACATATTAAACACTTACTAGGATCTAAAAGCGAACATATCAATGGACTTTTTTTGAATATTCCGTTATGTGCAGGCTCACCGATGGTATCCATATTGTAATCGGGCAATACGTAGCTTCACTGAACGTTTGGAATTTATTTTTTTATATGTATTATTAACACACAATTTTGACTTAAAAATACCGCAATAGTTTAGCCCGTATTGCGATTAAAAAGAGGAAGAAAAACTTTAGAAAATTATTTGATTGATTTTTCTATAATTAGCGGCATGCATAAGCACTATACGTATACTTATTACTATAGCTATAGTATAGTATAGTATAGTTTGACACACACGAGCTTGATAAGATTATGAAATTTAATTTTTCTTTTTCTTTTCAACTTATTGATTTGCAAATTTTAAAACACGTACTTTTCATTCAAGCAAAGAAATTGAATAACTAGAGCAGTTGTATTAAATAATGTTTAGTTTGGGTGAAGGAGGGAGGGGAGGAAATCCCGTTCACCGTGCACTGAATTTCCTGATGCGTTAGACAAGGAAGAATGTAGAAAAAGTCAAAACATCGCTTGCGCAGAATCAAAAAATCCGCATTGAAAGGGTACCAATATGCCAAAACAGGAATGTTCATATCAGATGTGACCTAAGTAGTAGCTTACTTAAACATTCAAAAATTTTATTCAAATTTTAAGAGAATCTGCTATTGGCAATGCCTTAACATTTTATGATAGCCAAATCATAATGACACAGTCGCAGTCAATGTTCAGTGGCTTTGTTATTACTACTGGCAATTAACTTAGCAGTACTGCTTTTATATCCAAATTTGATCAGTGCCACTTTAACCTTTTTCATATCTTTTATGGGTTTTTAAATGCTACTCCTAAACGGCAAATGCCACACCCACCCTCAATTGTACCGATCGAGTTAGACTCAAAATCTAAATCGATTTAATTCATGTTCGTCTTTCTATGAAATTTGATGCGAGGATGTATACAGAACCCTTTTATATTATTATCATTAATATAAAAGTCATCATTCTAATGAAAGGCTTTATATAGCAAAAAATTGTAATTCTTAATATTTGGTAAAAAATATTTATTTAGCTTAATAATTGGCTGTGCCATATTTGGACTTAATCGGACCATTTTTGGAACCCCTTTCCATATAATGATATTTAACGAAGAGACATCGAAGTAATGCTTCGCGTTTACTGGTACAACTATCCCCAATTGTAGCATAATTTGTGGGAGTAAGCGGTGTAGGGTATTGAACCTATTGAAGTCCTATAGAACCAAAACTGCGTGTATTAAAGATATACCCAAATGAAGCAGCGCAGCGCGCTGACAACGCTTCGTTGTTTACTATGACGTCAATGCGTTCTAAAAGTTGGCTGATTTTTGCTGCTGATATGTACTATACGTGCTCTACACGGTGGAATATTATTGATTTTTACAAAAAGTGCTCAATTGTGAATTGAATTAATTGCGCATTACTCTAAAATGCGCAGGCCCCTTGAAATAAGAGGCAAAATTTGGCTTGGGTTGAGTTTTACGCTAAGTATGGGTTTTTGTATATTCCGAGCGTGTCTTTAATCCGACCCTGACCATTTTCGAAATCAACAAATTGATGAATGGGATAATTATAGATTTGTGTACCAAATTTCAAGTTCATAAGTAAATTCTAGTGGCAGTTATATAGATTTTTGTCGATTGTGGGCGTGTCTGTTATCCGACCACGTCCATTTTTGGCGTATCTACGGAAGGATTAATTATAAATATGCGAACCAAATTTCAACTTAATAGCTTAATTTTTGATGCAAAAAATTAGATTTTTGGTCATTGGGGGCGTGATTTTGCCCATTTGAAATAACGATTATAAATAGGGGACCCGGTGCTTAATGCAATCTTTAAATAAATTTTGTTTTTATTTCATTTATTCATTTTTCTCGTTTAATAAAGTATTTAATAGGGAATATAACCATTCTCCAACGAAAGAAGCGAATCTTAAATCGAATCGATATCTTAAATTTTGGCACTAAGGAGTATTTACTAAAAACAGGCAAATGTAAAATGTAATGCGACAAGTGGACATTGCAAACGTTACAACAAAGTGAGTTACAGTTATATACCTTTAGGAAATGTGTCGCAAATATTTGTCAATAAAATGTAATAAATTTATCTGTGATGGGTCATGTTTTTGTACGAACGTTATTGTTTAAACAGCTAATTACTGCGCCTTTATATGTATAGGATGTACTTTAATCTAAACATAGTACGACAAATTCCAATTTTATTCAATTTTAGAAAGCGTACACTATACACGTCATTACGTTCATCTTCGCTAATTCATTTATATGAATAATTTTATTATTTATGTACGTAGCTATTAAATCCTCCATTATAGTTTGTCAGCACCTTTGCAACACGCATAATGCCACAAAATGTTTTACATTCTTTCTCAGCTTCAAAATCTGACTCGACATCCGACATGTCTACTTTAACTTATTGTTGAAATGCTTACGATCGCAAATATGTTTTTAGATATCGAGCTTAAATTTGATACAAAAATTCTTAGTTCACGTAGGCAATTTAGTAATACTTAATCGGATAGCACCTACGCCTAAAATTGATAAAAATCTCTGACAGCCTCAAAAACAGAGCTATAAACAGCGCGTAGTTTTATAAAATTTGGTCTCAGTGCAATATAGTGCTCTTAATTGTTACTAGTATAATATAATATGTAAAAAAAATTATATTTGGCTTAAGCCAAATTTTGGGTATCCTTCATATTTATATGCAGTTTATAGGAGTGATAAGTACACATGCTTGTACTCTTTGAAGGACTATGAAAGGGCAGTAGTTGAATTCTGTGCCAAACATACTTTTTGTAAATCGCGAGTATGCCTGTTATATTATATATATTATACGGAATGAGTTGGTAAACCCCTTCATCGCATGTGGAGAGTATAAAAAAGTATGCTATTCAAAATATTGGAAATGATATTTTTGTAAAATGTTGAAATCGATAAATACATTACATATGTATGTACGACCATGTCGTGCGTTCAAGTTGCGAATGAAGCTAAATATAACATTTTGTTTTTATACTTTATATTTTCAATAAAATAATGACTTTGAGGTCCAATTGCATTAGTTTAAAACTGTACGGCTTTTATTTCGGGCGAAAATTACTTGTTTTTTTGTTTTTTATGCCCACAATTTAATCGGTTTAACCTCTCAATGAATTAGTAAGAATGTCAAGGAGATTCAGAGAACAGGTAAAATGTAAATTACGAAACAAGTTATTTAAATCCACATGCATAAAAGGATACCGAGCAGATTCCTTATAGGGAATAAGATATCGCATTTTTATACTTTTATTTTATAATTTTATTATGTAAGTCAAAACATTCGAAACGCTCAGGAGGCAATAAAATAATAAAATGCATATATTCTAAATCAGCTGAGTACTGATTCGATTTGATCAGTATAACCATCTGCGTGTGTGTTTGGGGTGAAAATTATTTTGAGAATTACATTGAGATATAAATCATCCAAACAATGCAAAAGTGTTGGTAGTCTTATTATGCTGTTTAGTATTGACATAGAGTAAACGAAACAGAAACTGACTTTTTACACCCAGAAGGAGGTGTCAGAGACCCCACAAACTATATATATTCTTAATCAGCATCAAAAACTGAGTCGATCTAGACATGTATGTCCGTGTGTCCGTCTGTCTGTTGTTGGCATTTTTAAGATTGTATATTTTGAGATATTGAGCTGAAATTTTGTACAGACACTTTTAGTTTCTACACACAAATCGCTGTTTGAAATGGGCAAAATCGGTCAAGGACCACGGCCACAATCGACAAAAATCTATTTATCTGTCATAAAAATGTAACTATGAAGTTAAAATTTGGTACAAATACCATCCATCGATGTGCTAAGCGTGATCGGATGACAGACATGCCCATAATTTACAAAAAAACATACTCAGTGTAAAACTGGACTTGCAAGTTAATACGTAATACAAACACTATTAGAGGGCGTAACCATATATCTGACACGTCCCGCAAGTAGATGTGTAGGGTGTTTAAAGTTTGGTCTAAGCCAAATTAATTTTCTTAATTGTTTACTCATAAAGTGTAGTAGATGGGATGTTAAAAATTTACGATATATGTACTTCTCAGAGGGTTGTAGTGCTTTAACCAAATTCTCCCTTTTTTACTTGTTTTAGTTTTACATATTCACTGAATTATTATACACAGTGTAGAGAAAGTCCATTTTAAATAGCGTACGTGACTCACTCTACCAGTAGTTTAATTAAGTATAAACAATGCAAATGTTGATGACATCGAAGAATCGTCAAAAATAGTTTTTAGGCTTTAACTTCATTTCTGTAAAAGTATGCCTTTCTTTAAGCTTTGAAACATTTTGTTGTCTAAGTATGGTTACTCATAGAATAAACAATAATAATAGTTTTTAAATTCATTACTACAGCACCCAATATTACAATGAAGTATAGTAAGTAATTAATAAAATACACGATAACGTAGTAGCTTGATAAAGTAAAGGGGTCCGTATAAAAACGATAATAGAAATCGGTAGTCGGTATTGTAGAACATAAAACACCTATTATATAACATTTCACAACTCTACATACGGTTACTCTCTCTATCATTTTCCTTTTTCAATATTTTGTATTTTACTTAAAATATATATTTATATCGAAGCAAATATGTACATATATTATATGTGTGTGGACAGGTTGTTGGTATGATATCATTATGAGTCACGGACAGAGTATAAATGGTAACAACTGCAATCTTTGTACATCTTGTATATAACAAGTAAGAAAAGTAAATTTGGCTTAGACCAAATTTTAAAAACCCTCCACATCTACAGTAGTGGGCGTGACAGGTATGCGAGTACGCCCTTTAATAGTGCATGTATTACGCATCAGCTTGAATGTCGTGTTTTACGTGGAGTATAGTTTTTTGTTAATTGTGGGTGTGTCTTAATTGTAAATTTGCATTTGCGTACAAAAACTAAAAGTGCCTGCACAATTTTAGCTCACTATCTCAACATTGACATAAGGACATACATGACTTAGTTTTTGATACCGATCGAAAAATATATACTTTGTAGGGTCTCTGACGCCTCCTTCTGAGTGTAGTGAACGGAAGAACAAGCTTGTTATACCCTCATCACTAAGGTGGAGGGTATAAAAATATAATTGAAAGACTTTTAGATGTCAGAGATTTTTCCTTGGCTGCACATTACTTAACAGCAGTAGATATATTATATATGTAATATTTTTACGACTTTAAGACACTAGAGAACATTGTAGACTAACCAAAAATTTTTTGAAGTTATGGGGGCGGCAGTACTTATCAATATACAAAGAGACAACGAAAGAAAGTCCCCCCAACATTCTTGAGCAATTCGAGGGAAATTTTTTTGAGCAGTTGGATAGGAAAATATCAATCCATAAATCGAAAAAAAATTCTCTTATATCTACATTTCGAGACAAATCTAGTTGAATTTCGGCACGCAGATAAATGTGATGTAGGAGAACGCTATAAGCAATGTAAAAGTTTGTAGATTTCATAGATGAACTTTTCATTTTAAACGAGCACTTTACCCCTCGTAAAATCGGGACAGGACCAACTAATGTACAATATTACATAAACAGGAGATAAAAAAGATATACTGGAAAGTGCCGGGGATTCGACAGTTGTAGAGGTTGTAAAAGTCTCGCTTTTAGAATAATTAATGATAATTTTGTAAAGCATAAGTTATATAACCTTAAATGTCATACGACATAAGTAAAAAAGCTATATTTGGATTAGGCGAAATTTGAATTGCCACCACCGATGCACCGAGTACACCTGGAAATTTTCACTTTTCTATCTTCTGTATATTACGAGCATTATGGACAACATTCGGACTTAATTGTTTCATTTTTTAGTTTTTTTTTGTATTGTGGACGTAAAATTTTATTGACTTCGCTGTGAACCCGTATATTCGATTCTATGACTACGTAGCAAGGTATTTAAGTTTAAGTGAATCTAGGCTAGGCTTGGCAAAATTTAAGTAAACCTTTTTCCTGTGAAAATATACAATTTTTATAAAATTTGTAAAAGCGAAGTGTGAATCACAAAACGATCAATCAATCAAACGAGAGAAAATGTTATAGTCGGTCACGACCGATTATTTAATACTCTACATAGTGTAGAGCGTAAATTATGCCACGATAAGTTTAGTTGTGTCAGTAAACGCGAGGAGTAACCATATAAATTACTTCGAGAAATGTCATTACATGGCAAACGGTCTAAAAAAGGTCCAATAGGGTCCAAATGTGCTATAGTCACTTATGAAGCTAATTAACTATTCTTCGGGAAATTTTATCATTGAGATTTGATGCCGTATAAAGACTTCCATTATAAAAGAACCTTATATGAAAAGGAGTTCTAAAAATGGTGCAATTCGGTCCATTTTCAATAAGGTTTCTATATACCAATACATATCTTTGTAATTTTGTTGAAATATCCCCAAAAATTGGACTTGTAGCTTGCGCACAAATGTACATGCACAGATAGACTTTAAATCAACAGACAAACATAGTTAAATCGATTAAAATTTTGATTAAGAGTCCATCGGTACATTTAAAGAGTTACAAACATCAGCACAAATTTAATGTGCCCTTTGCCACATATACAGTAGGGTACAAAGATCATATATATATATGTATGTGCAACGATCACAAGCATAACTTACCCAAGTTATATTTGTAGAATATGTCTTCAACAGAAATAATTTGTGGTTGCTGCAACATCGAAGTGGTCTGTACTGTTACGGAGGTTGTTTTTGTCTTCACTACAGAAGGCTTTGGTTCAATAGGCTCTTTTACAACAGGAAGCGGTTTCATAATAGTTATATTTATTTTGGAATCAGCGAAATTTTCGGAATCTTTGGCGATTTCATCTTGTATAAATTCAACGTCGTCGTCTGTATCTAAATCGATGACAGGTTTAGCATCAATGTGTTGTTTTTTTAGTGGAGCTATTATTTTTATATTGCGCTCTTCAAAATCGCCAAGTAAATCTTCTGATGATATGAATTTGTCATTATCCTGGTCTTTAAGAGCATTAGTTACTGGTAATTTTTTAGCCGGTGAAGGATTATATGAAATAGATGGTGAGTTTGTATCTGAGTTTTTATTGGAAACTGGTGTTTTTATGGCTGATGACAGAATATCGTCAAGCATTATATTTTTATAAGAGTTCTCGAAAAGTTTGAAGTTACCATCACCATTGCCAGAATGGCCTGAGTAGCCACCTAATATATCCTTATCCTTCTCGGTTGCATTGTTATATTCTTTCTTTCGTAAATCACCGATCTCGCCCAGAAAAGCTTTTTCGGCATTCAAAAAATCCTGGGTAGTTCCAGCTAAGCCATGTTTCATACTTTGAATAGTTTGACCAAGAAAATCTGAAAAATTGGTTTCCAATTGGTCTTGAGCTTCTTTGGCACCAGCTGATAAACGTTGAGCAAAAGCTTGAGGATCAATATGTTCAAAGTCATAATCTTGTTGTTCAATAGTGGACCTATTCTCGGTTTCGGACCATTGTATATCGCCTAGTAAGTCCTCGACATACTCTTTTCCAGTTTCGTTTGTTATTTTCTTTAATTCGGCCAGATTTAAATCCATTTTCTGCGGAATATCAATAAATTTTCACAATAATAAAAGTTTTTCAATTTTATACTGACGTGAGAATGACACTAGAATATATTTGATTTTTATCCCTCTTAATTTTATTTTATTTAGATACCTTTTATTAGGAATTCCTTCCTGCGTTCACTTTTTCAATATTCTAGGCAAACCGTTAATAATTTATAAGAAAAATAATTGTGTCAACAAATGTATATATAGTGCAATCTTGCGAGATCCTTTATTTCACAAATTGTTTTGACTTTTTAGAAAAATTTACTTTGTGTATATGACTTTTGGTACTACAGTATTTTTTACATTAATATATATATCAAATCCAATTTTTTCGCAATCCGCGTTAGATATTAACACTTCAAAGCTCAAATAACATTTGTTTACAAAAAATTATATATATTAGAGCTAAGGGCTCACATATATAATTTGCATCGTATTGTTGCAGCGCTGCAGCCCTGAAATAGTTGAAATAGTGACAAATATTTGCATTTAAATACGTAAATAGTAATAATAACAATATACTCGAGCTATATTATTTTAAAACATTTCAAAAAGAAATAAGATTCGCATTCCTTATAAGAAGCACCTTAATCGACACTTTTAAAAAAAAAACTATATTAAGCTTGCACCAAATCTCATTGTAATTACGAATTTTGAAATTATACTCGTCCGTGGACCGATATTACCCATTCGCAATACCAAACTGTACATGAACTGTACATTGCGTGTGCGCTAAATTTCAGTTCGAGATCTCAATTTTTGTAGCTGGGAGAGTATCACAAACAGAGTGAAAAAATTTAACAGACGCAGCCAGGCACAAAGACTAAATCGGCTCGTCTATTGATACTGAGCAAAAATATTATGCCTTTGGTGTTGTGAGTTGCCCTCTTCTGCCACTTTACAAACCAATATACTCCAAACTCATTATGAGGGTGGTTTTGGGGTATTAATTAATTTTAACAGGTGTAAATATTAGAGTCGATTAGGCCCGACCATCAAATACCCTACACTACTTGATTTAATTTTTTATACTTGTATTTTCAAAATTTCAAAATGATAACAAGATAGAGAAGTTCGGTTAAGACCGAAGCTTAAATACCCTCCACCTTTTATAATCATCTAAAAAATAAGTTCCTATTGCCATATTTATGTATATGACAATTTCATGTACTTACGCATCTAGTGTTTTTTTTAATTATAGGCGTTTGCGTTTTTCAATCACACCCATTTTTTGGCACAGTGTTGGACAACGGTACCACTTATATATATACCTAATTTCAACTTGATAGTATTGTGCGATATATAATTTTTTAAAGATACAATTTTTTCGAGGTGTGTTGAGATTTTTGTTTATTGTGGGCGTGCCTCTTAACAGATTGTACTGAATTTCAATACCGAACAGCAAAATTGAACTAAGAATACGTATGCAAAGTTTCAATTTGATATCTCTAAAATTGCGGCCGTGAGAGTGCCAACAACAGACGGACGCACGGACGGACATGTCTCAAATGATTTCATGCTGATTAAGAATATATATGGTTTGTGGGGTCTCCGAGGCTTCCTTCGATGTGTTGTAAACGGATGATCAAAATGAATATAGACTCTTCCCTAAGGTGGAGGGTATAAAAACGGCTTTTATATTTTTGAAACTAAATCAATATATATATATATATATTTTTTTTTTTTGATTGAGAAAATAACATTTTTTTTATTTTTACAAACAAGGACTCCAATTATTTTTAAAAAACAATGTCAAAGCAAAAAAATTTAACACTTCAAAATCAAAACCGTAAAATTTAAAACATGTAGGTACCTTACATTACTGTCCCCAAATTTGAACCCGAGTGGTTCAAAATTCAAACAAATTTGAACCCCACTCCATATAACGCTCAATTATTATTATATTAAAGGAAATCAATTTTTTGTAGTACCCTGCATGCAAAAACTAAAAACGTAAGTACAAAATATCAATGTACTTCGTGGTCGGATTGCACATGCACATACAATTTTTGGCATTTCAATGGATGGTAGAATTGCAAATATGTGTCCTATATTCCAACTTCATAGCTCAATTTTTGTGACAGATAAATAGATTTTTTGGGCAATACTTTATAAAGCATGGTCAATGGGTTTACTTTGCCAAATTTGAACCGGAACGGTATATTTTTTTATCCCCATCCCATATAACGTTTTATTATAAAAGAAGTCATTGTAGGGCGAAAATTCGAAATTCCTAATATTTACTAAAAAGCCTCTTACATTTTTTGGGCCTATAAATGTTGTCACCACCTGTGGCAAAGAATAATTTAAGTTTGTGGGGATGTTTGTAATTCCTAAACGGCAAATGCCACACCCACCATCAAAATCTGAATTTTAACTATGGCCGTCTACCCGTAAATTTTTTGAGATATTTCGATGGAATTTGGTAAAAGGACATGGTATCTCAATTTTTAAGTTCACATATTTCTCAATAAATATAAGAATTTTAGACCACTGCTATAACCAAAAATATGTATAAATTTTATTTAAAATTTTTGTATTTATTGAGAAATGCGTGAATTTAAAAATTTAGAGACTGGAATCTCAAGGCACAATTTGTAGGTACACAAAATGTAGAAGTCTCTAGCGTGGCTTAATATATCCTGAATACCATCCAGAAACCCGAAAGAGAAAGTTTACATAGTTCGTATCACTAAACATGTTAAAGTAACAAAATAGTTTAAATAAATAAACTATAAATAAATAAATAAATTACAAATTAGATTTCATTCAATTATTTATATAAAAAAAAAACAATGTTGTTTATGTCCTTATTAATATATATGTGCGTACATGAATTGGGTGTTCTTTATATTATATTCTGATTTCTTTTAATATATGCATATAGAAGTGTTTTACATTTATATTTTGTTTACATTTATTTTCCTCCTTTGGATACAGTGGAATTAGAATTTTCTCTTTGACAACTTCACGGATACGATCATATTTGTTAATATAGATGCAATAGTATACAACTATGATTTTCTCTGCGAAAAAAGCAAAGCTGGGAAGAAAATAAGTAGGTATTGGCATTAGATTACATATCAACTCTAATATGACATTTTAGTTCAGCAATGCACCATACTACGTAAGAAACTTCATTTATAAATCTAAACCTTAAGATACTTTATTTATTAGGCTAAGCCGCAATAGAGTATTCAACAAAGTATTTTTGCCCCACATAAATTATCAGTAGAATATGGACTCTTTAATTATTTTGAAAAATGACATTTTGCAATAAGCGATTATGGCAAGAAACTTTATTTATTATTTATTTATTTACTTTAGGCCATACTAAATGTAATAATCATGCGAATTCTCTGATTTTTATATATATTGAATAAAACAGTTCTACAAATATATTTTAAATATAGATAAAAAATTCCAAACGGAGTTTTTTATTAATAAAAATTTGATACTAAAAATAGTATAAATTTAAATGATTTATATGTTTTGAGAGAAATGAAAGTCTCTCTTATACCCTCCCTGGAATCTCCTAATAATTTTCTTTTTATCCATATTTTTAACTTCACGCACCATATATTAACAGAATATACTTGTGTGTGTGTGTGTGGTGTGTGTGTGGGTAATACATATATATGTATATATATATAACTAAGGTCATACTATATTAATTATTAAACAGGCTTAAAGTAGTTAGTATGACAATTTAGTTGTATTATTTACCTTCAAAGAAGTCGTACTTAAAACGTGTGCTTGTTAATTAATTATAAAAAAATTGAGATTTTCATTTAATATGGGAAATTCTGATGATAACGGCATAATTTTTGCAAACGATAATTATAGGAGTTTTGCTAACTCAAATAACTTGGGTGTTACTAATGAATATGAGAGAAGGAAAGATGCGAAAAAATTAACAACTCCTGCCTATACTGAAATTCGTACACGAAAAAATTACCCCAAAGGTATCCAAATGACCGTAAATAGTAATTGCTTCGAGGTAAACTGTGTTCCTAAAATATGTTTTTTGTTTTACGTGCAAAGGCATCTTTGGTTATTTTATTGCATACAATAAGTTCTAAGGTTACATAGAGGTAGTTGGACGAGTTCCATTTCTTTAATATTTTGTGTTATTAAAAAAAAAATTATAATTTTCAGATGTGTAAGATTTTCAATGCACTCGTCACAAAATGTGATATTCGTGGTTTAAAAAATTTATTTGGCCCTCTGAAATTTGTGATTAGTCAGCTGAGTGCCTGCCTAGAGAAATGTCAACTCTTAGTATTAGACTGGATAACGATTTAATGATTCTGATTGGTAAATTGAAGTATGACATACAACATCTGCTAATTATTTTTAGTTTCTATTTTTTGCGAATTTTTTACTTCCATAGCATCAACTATTGAACTTTTTTGGGCTCAACTGAATACCACGAAGTTCACCAAGAATTTTTTGATTTTTACATCACTCACTATCGCAAATTACAATAAATGGCTAAAATTTCAAATATCTTGGGAAAAGCAAACTTACTAGGGGAATGTTAGGGCGTTAAGTTACCGAATTTTATGGGTGGGTGTTTGAGAAATGCACTACTTGTTATCTAGCCACACCTTTATAAAATCAAAATAATGAAATTGGTTGTCAAGTTTAATCGCTAAATGACGATTAACGGTATGAGTAATACTCACACATAGATGACTTTGGGCAAAATTTCACTAATGATGCGACATTACTAACTATGCCATAACTAAATCTATTATTGTTATTGTTTTACTTTTTAAAAAAATTTATAAATGAAAGTTATGCGAACGTTGCAAAAATAACAAATTTACAAGTTTAAGAGACCATACACAATGATTCGACTATTTTGTGTTTGAAGGACTTGGTGAACCGATTCAGTTGATCTAAGTTCATTATTTGACACCATTAAAGTACAAAAATCGCAAAAAATAGAAAACAGTCATGAAATTAAAAAAAAATTTGCAGATATTGTGTGCAATACTCAATTTATCAAATAAATCGGTTTCAAGTCTACAATTAACAAAATTGTAGCGATAAATGTTCTACAAAATTTACTTCATTGATAGCCTGTGTATATTTGGGAGAAAACCGATTATATTAAGACTGAGACGACGGCCTTAGTCTAAGAACATCATTATACATTTTATATTATGGTAGCTCAGTATTGGACCTAAGCTGGATTTTACTTTTTTGCTTATTTTTATAGCACCGCTTCTCTATAGTGACTAATTATCCAAAGTAATGTTACGCTAACCGTAAAATGAATGGTGAAAATATTAATTATTACATAAATTGAAATTACGTTTAAATTATTATTATGGACATGGTCCAAAATTTATTAAAAATTACGACAACTACTACTTTGTAGGAATGTTTATATCTAGCTCGTATAACGTAGCTCTAAAACGGTAAAATCTTATTCTGCAAATGTTTCCTTTTTTCAGGATACTTCTATTGCGTACGCCGTTACCCAAAAAAGTGCTTTGGACAATAGCAAACATGGATCTGTAAAATCATCTGTTGCTAATATTAAGTTGCATCCTACTGAGGAGCATTTCCAAAAGACTTCTTTTGAAGAAGTTCCACTACACACTGCCTGCCTTACATATTTGGGTTTTTATTTGCTTATGATTTTGGGCTATATTAATCAGCTACTATTTGTGCCCAAGGTGGCTAAAGAAAAGCATCGCGAAGGTTATGTTACATTGTATGATGCCTTTGAAAGTTTCTATTCGCGCTATGTGTATCGCCGAGTGAGAGACTGTTGGAACCGGCCGATTTGTAGTGTTCCTGGAGCCGAATTGACATTAAAGGATCGCATTACACACGACTATGGGTGGAGTTTTGAGTTCACAGGATCTGAAACACGCTGCTTAAATCTAGGCTCATATAATTATTTGGGGTTTGCATCGGCCATAGGTCCATGTGCAGATAATGCTGAGCAGAGTTGTAGAGAAATGGGTTTAGCTTTGTGCAGTCCACGCGTGGAATTGGGTACTACACCCCTGCATCAAGATTTGGAAAGATTAACAGCTCGCTATCTGGGTGTTGACGACGCTATAGTTTTTGGCATGGGATTTGCTACAAATGCTTTAAATTTACCGTCGTTACTTTCAATCGGTTGCTTAGTACTAAGTGATGAGAAGAATCACGCTTCTATTATATTGGGATTACGTTTATCGGGAGCCACCACTAAAGTATTCAAACACAACAATATGAAAGATTTAGAAAGCGTCCTCCGTTCGGCAGTGATAAGCGGCGATCCAAAAAGAAATGGTCAGCCTTGGAAGAAGATATTTATCATTGTGGAGGGTATATTCAGTATGGAGGGTTCCATTGTACGTCTTCCTGAAATTATTGCTCTGAAAAAGAAGTATAAGGCCTATTTGTATTTGGATGAAGCACACAGTATTGGTGCTACTGGAACAAACGGCGGGGGAATCATCGACTATTTTCGATTGGATCCTAATGATGTTGATATACTGATGGGTACATTCACCAAAAGTTTTGGCAGTGCCGGTGGTTATATAGCGGGTTCTAAAGTAAATTATTTGCATTATTTTACGTAACTTTTTTTTATATGATTGCATTTCTGTTCTGTTCACCTATGTTATTATTATACCTTCCACCTCAGTGCTGAGGGTCTACTAAGTTTGTTCTACCAATTGCAACACCCAGAAGGAGGCGTCAGAGACCTTACAAAGTATAGATCAGCGTCAAAAACTGAGCCGATTTAGACATGTATGTCCATGTGTCCGTCTGTTGTTGGCACTCTCACGGGCCCAAATTTTGAGATATTGAGCTGAAATTTTGTTTTGCACTCAGATCGCTATTTAAAATGGGCAAAATCGGTCCAGAGCCACGCCAAAAAATCTATTATCTGCCACAAAAATTGAGTTATAACCTTAAAATTTGGTATGTACATCTATAAATATTAGCTTCATAGATATGCCAAAAATGGGCGCATTCAGATTACAGACACGCCCACAATTAATAAAAATCTTTATATCTGCCACAAAATTTGATCTATGAACCTGAAAATTGGGATGCGTATACATAGTTATCCCATTAACTGATGTGCCAAAAATGGGCTTGGTCGAATTAGAGACACGCCCACAATCGACATAAATCTATATATCTGCCACAAAAGCTGACTTGGGAACTTGAAATTTAGTACGCGTATACATAGTTATCTTATTAACTGACGTTCCAA
Organism: Ornithomya chloropus; assembly: GCA_963971445.1. Classification (NCBI taxonomy): domain Eukaryota; kingdom Metazoa; phylum Arthropoda; class Insecta; order Diptera; family Hippoboscidae; genus Ornithomya; species Ornithomya chloropus. Next base: position 50,547,144 of record OZ020530.1, on the reverse strand, counting down.
AAATTGGCGTGGTCGGATAATAGACACGCCCACAATTTACAAAAAACCATATTTAACGTAAAAGTAGTCTTGCATGCTGATACGTAAGACATACACTATTAAAGGGCGTAATATATAGATATTTGCCACGCCCACCGTTGTGGAGGTGGAGGGTAGTTAAGATTTGGCCTAAGTCAAATTTAGTTTTCTTACTTGTTTTTAATATAATATTGTATATATTTATGCGTTTCTTTAGAAGCTGATTGATTTTTTACGTGGCAATAGCCATGCTCATTGCTATGCCGCCACCATGTCTCCGCCTATTGCTCAACAAGTTTATACTTCCATGAGAATTATAATGGGTTTGGACGGAACTGATATGGGTCAACAAAAAATCAACCGACTGGCACGTAATACAAGGTATTTTCGACGACGTTTGGCTCAAATGGGTCTAATAACCTATGGACATGAAGACTCACCTGTGGTCCCCATGTTGGTATATTTATTTTCCAAGATAGGGTAAGCACAAATTGAAGCAATAATAAATTTTTTTGCCCAATATAATTTCCATTTTAAACATATATTTTTTATTTTATAAATAGAGCGGTCGTGCGCACCCTAACTACTCGTCATATAGCGGTCGTGGGGGTGGGTTTTCCTGCTACACCTATAATGGAGGGTCGCATACGTTATTGTTTATCGGCAGCTCATACCAAAGAACAATTAGACTATGCTTTAAGTGTTATTGATGAAATTGGCGACAATTTGGGTTTAAAATATTCACGGAAAGTCCGCGATTCAAGCCCCATAGAATATTGATTTTTGCAAAGGAAATAAAATGTTGTTTTTAGAATTACCTGAAGTATATTAAAGGAACCAATTAAAAGGCCTTATTTTTAGTGAGTACAGTTACAATTCCCTAACAAGTTACAAAGTAGGGTTTGACTTTTTAATTAGTGCGCATTAAATAAATACAACCGTTATTCCTATCCTACTAGTAAAATGTAATTTTTCATATATCTATTTTGTCCAATTACACAATGTTTTTCATCCAAATACATATAGATACATAAGTCAAAATGGTATATTTGGCTTAGACAAATCTGCGTCTACCTCTAGCTTAGCTTAGTTTGGCTTAGTCAAAGGTACCTCTACGTACCTTTTGCGTACCCTGTGCGCGTGACATGTACACTCTTAATAATTATTTAGCATGTGTTGAATTGAAAACATTCCATCTTTAGATGGACCACACAAGGACATCAGAAGAGATGACCTTAAATTCTACTTGAAAATTTTATTCGTATTACTCCTGAACCATAAGTCCTATAGGCGCGAAACTTGGTAAATAAAATTCCTTTATAAGTAGGTACCTCGGTATTTAAAATGGGTTAAATCGGTTCATGGACCTTCCTACAATTTTACAAAGCGTACAAAGTTTTTATAGTTTCTTCTTTTTTATAGACAGATAAAAAGAGGTTCAAAAATACAATTTTGCCAGAATATTAAGGAATTATTAATTTATTAAATACTTGTAAAAGTGAAATTAACCACACACCCTTAGTGGGTTTGTTATGGCGAAGGTGACCCTATATAGATCTGAAATTCATGTCTTCCTCTTTTATGTCCAGAACAAACTTGTTGAAATGGGCGTGATCGGTACACATAGTGATTACGTTGTACTTGCGTTGTTATGAGGTTCACAAATCTGAGAAAAAGTGTTTCTAAGAAGTAGTTTTGTACTTTGTACATAGATTTGGCACATTCCTAATGTGGAACTTTTCTACTTGTTTAAAATAAGTCTTCATATGAAAAATTTATATATACATTATGAAAAGTCTAATTAACCACGCGTACCTATAGTGGACTTATTATGGATGTTAGTATGTTTTAGGGATTTATTTAGAATATTTGTATGACGAAAATTCCCAATTTTCAATATTTTTAGACAAAACCTGATAAAGCATTGTCAATTGATTTAGCAGTTTGCTGTGCCACATTACGTCCCAATCGGACCATTTTTTATCCCCTCCCCATACAAGGCCCTTATTTAATACAAGTGAAAATGTTACTTGTGATCATTTAATACTTTACAGCACTTAGCTTCTATTAGGCTATAATTAGCTTAGCTATATCAGTATATGCGAGGTTCTCCCATATAATTTACTCCGTGATATATGGGACGTGGGATCAAAAATTGGTCCGATCGGATCCAAATTTTGCACAATCAAACATTAAGCCAATTAATTATTCTTCACCTACCTATGTCACAATTATTCTACATAAGACTTCCATTACAAAAGGTCTTTATATGGGGAAGGGTTCTAAAAATAATCCGATCAGTATATTTTCAATAGGATTCCTCCTTGTGCCAATTCATATCTTTGTCCAAATTACATCGAAGTATCTCACAAAATACGATCTATAGCTTGGGCACAAATTTGTATGAACAAATATACGGGTAGACAGGCATAGTCTAGATTTTGATTCTGAATCGATCGGTATAATTGCCATTTGGCATTTATGGCATTTGTCATGTAATAGTTATAAACATTAGCAGACACTTAATATGCCTTTCGTTTACTTGTGACGCAGGATATACTCATACTTTTAAGCTAAACAGCTTACAAAATATATGTATCGTATGCGTACACATATATAATACGGTGATAAACGACCGCAATACTTATTAAGACTATATATGTCATTTCAATTTATACATTTAATATTCTGTTGTTATTGAGACTGAATACATGATTTGCAAATGTAGGATAAATGTTTAATACATTGGTCGTTTTAATTTTTTTTAAACAAGCAAATGCGCAATGTTTTACTTTCCAACCATAGATTATTGATTGATTTCACAAACTATGTACGAGTATATATATGGGCAGACTCGTATTCTAAATATGTATTGCTGATTCTTAAGTAGACCAACAGAACTTCGCCACAGTGTTTGAGTACATGTTGTAATTCTATTTGCTATAATCACTAAGAGGAGGCTTCAGAGACCCTATGAAGGTATCTGAGATCAACATCCAAAAGATCCAAATCTGATACATTGTCAAGTGCACTTCAGAAATCTTTTATATATACTTCATACTTATATCCATGCGATTTCAAAAATCGTCATTTGTGCTTTATATATTTCATTTCAATTTAAAAATCGTACAACGGACTGTTGGCGAAGTATAAATAACGATTTCTGAAACCAGGAAAATTAAGACACAAATATGAATTTGTATGTATACGAATACATATAACCGAAAAAGGATGCGATCAAATAACAAACGCCACAGAATCTTAAGCTAACCAAGTTATTTATTGAATTTTATTAAAAAAATTAAGAAATTTAAACTTTTGAATCCTCCCTAACAACACCCAGAAGGAGGAATTTGAGCCAAAGAATGTATTCCTTTATAAGAAAGCGTTATATGTGACGGGGTCAAAAAAATGTTCTGATCAGGTCCAAATTTGGCATTGTCAACTATTTAATCAATTCTCAATGCTTTTTGCCAACTTTTATCAAAAAATATTAAAAATGACGAATTTTCATTAATAAAGACTTATTTTAAATAAGGCTGTTATATGGGAAAGTCGAATTTAAACCATTTTCAATAGGGCACATCTTTGGGTCCTTGATTCTGAGCTGATCGATAATTTAAATTAGTTTAATTGCCCTAAGTGTAGGGCATAAAAATAAAAATTAGTACTTATTGGTAAAGAATGAAGAAGTTTGGACTAACCACTCGGAGGATACATTAACCCCCTCGCTGCGAAGCGTCAAAATGTGATTGCTGTGAATGGAACACATTACTGAGTAATCGACACTGAGGTACGGAATGGTACGAAATAATTAGAAGTCGGTTTTTGTTCTCTAAATTTTACAATGATATTTATTCATTTATTAATTAATTAATGATGTGTATTTTAGACATGTTCATTTTAAATACATTTGATGTATTTATTTCATTAGTTGTATAAGTAGTACATTTTATAAGTGTGGGTGATGTTGGTGGGTATGCTAGATTTGGCAAACACCTAATGTAATCCATTTTACTTGTTCGCCTTATAATCAAGCATAAGAAAACGTTATAAAAGAAGATATCTAGATTAGATAATGCACATGTATATGAATCAACATTCAACGAACATATTGGGAAGGTACTTGGTGTTACTCTTATGCAAGTGTTATGAATCTAGGTAGGAAAACTCTACTTAGTATATTGTAAAGAAACGATTATTGGTAATAAAATTGTGCGACATAAAAAATTCACAAGAATATGAAAAGACGGCAGACAATTGAACAAAACAGAAGGGAGAACTATATTAAAAAGAAATTTTTATTGGAAAAACTGTAGTGTGATGTATTCAAGTTTTTGTGCACGAATAGATGTATTTTTAAATAAACACTTCGCATAATGTATTTCTCCCCTCTGGGACCAATTGTTTCCTTGAGTGTCGTTTCTCTCTTCCTGTTTATTTGTTTCTGTTATTTACATAGCGTACATATTCAATCGAAATATCGAAATAGATATTGGACAGAAAATCTTTTATTTGTGTTTGCATAGTGTTCATATAAACTTATACTTCATATTTTGTATTTAACACTCTTCATATATGTATTCATTTATGAGGTGTAAAGTTGTATTTTTTGCTTCTGGAATATGTTGGGACTTTAAGTTAAATTTCTGGCTTTTCTATTAACATTAGAACGGAAAGCACATCTTATGTAAGTATACAATTTTATTGCCGGATATAATTGAAACTCATTTGCAGCACAGCAGGTCGTTTATAAGTTACAAATTTTAATGGTCAATTTGTTCCAACAAGTTGATATATGGTAGTAATCTAGTTGCTTTACGTCTTTTTTATAATCAAATCATAAATCGGTTTCTATACCATAATTAGTATATTTATATTTAGCGCCTTTTGAAATGATAAAGTTGACTATTTATACCCTGCACTACCCTTTGTTAAATGGTATATTAAGTTTGTGCGGGGCACATCGATGAAGATAATATTTATAGACATACATACCAAATTTGAAATTTATAGCAAAATTTTTGTGGCAGATAAATAGATTTATGTCGATTATGGACGTGGCTCTGGTCCGATTTTGCCCATTTTAAATAGCGATCTGCGTGCAAAAACCAAAAGTGCCTGTACAAAATTTCAGCTCAATATCTCAAAACTTACGCCCGTGAGAGTGCCAACAACAGACAGACAAACGGACACACGGACATACATGTTATATCGACTCAGTTTTTGACACTGATCAAGAATATGTATACTTTGTAGGGTCTCTGACGCCTCCTTCTGGGTGTTGCAATTGGTAGAACAAACTTAGTATACCCTCATCACTGAGATACAGGGTATAATAAAATAAAACTGATAATTATTTATTTAATGTATGGCTACTGTTACTACACCATTTCCATTTTAATTTCAGAAATAGTCAGTTAAATTTCAGATATTCCAAATGAAATTTAGAAATTGTACGATAATAAAAATATTATATATTGTATAGAAAATGTATATAAGAAAAAATATGATAGGTTGCAACAAGAGATTTTATTTAAAGTATTATTACGTATTATTATTATTATTATTATTATTATTATTATTATCATTTATTACATAGTATTTAAATAAATAAAATATTATTAAGTATTAATTCAATTTAATTAAATATTATTGAGTATTCAATTCGCTTTGTCAATTTACTACAAAGTAAAAAAGTATCTTTACAAATTGGACACCTTTGATCACCATCACCATCAGCAAGATTATTAAAGCAACGTTCATGTAACATATGGTTACATGAATATAGTTTTACTATTGGACCTCTGGTCATATTAAATTGACATATCGCGCATAAATCTGTAACGTTCATTTTTCCATATTAAATGCAATATTTTTTTCGATTATTTAAAACAAATGACAGATTTTTGACAAATACATGCAAGAGTACTAACGAATTCATGGCCTAGCATATCTTAAAGTAATACTTTTAACGTTCTTAATACATACATAGTTCTTAAAGTTCTTTATGCTTATTTATAAATATTCTAAATTTCAAATGATAATTTCTAAATTTCATTTGGAATGTCTGAATTTCAAATGACCGTTTCTGAATTATTTTGATAATTTCTGAAATTAAACTGGAAATGGTGTAGAACTTATGAAAAGGTTCAATTATGCAAGAATAAAACTTAACCTCTGTATTAAACTTCAATTTTAAAGCAAGTGAAAATTTTAGTTGGTCAAGTTCGACAATATAATACGCTACACCACTTACTTCCAATATTTATTATTTATTATTTATGTTTATATTGTACAATAATTTTTTAGGTTGTGTCTGTAAGCACGAGTCATTGTCGTATATGTGATCTCGTGAAAAATCTTAATGGGTAGGGGAGTTTTTAAAATTGTCCAATTCAGCTCAAAATTAGAACATTAATTATACTCAGCACCACTTGTGGCAAATTATTAAGTTTTTGAGGTAAAAATTTGTCCAAAAAGAAACCCTATTGAATTATATATATTTCGGCATAATAATACAAAGCGAGGAGAGAATATAACATAACATATTTTTTACTTTACATTCGTATATATCTTTCTTATGCCTATAATATATAATGTAATGAAATTGGAAAACCTGTGTATATAAAATATAATGAAAATGCCGGTTAAGTGTTTTGGTGACTTTTTTTATGAGAGAGAATAATATTACCTTCTTTGTTCTATTCGTGTGTGCATAACGAAAAAAACAGAGACCTCTAATGCAGAGACAGAGTGTCATGCTCTTAAACTTTTTAATTTGAGTCCATACCAGCAGAGACTTCTAGAACCGAGGCGGAGTGTCACTCTCTTAAACCAATGCTTCGATGTTTTCGAATCACAAACATTTACGCGTATGTAATTTCATATATTATGATTTATTGAATATGTAATTAATGAATGAAAATAAGGCTGTTTTCTATTACGTTCTTCGTTCCACTTTTCCACTTTTCGACCCTTTATACATGTTTGCTTGATGTTTTGTAAAGTTTTTTTTTTCAAAAATTTTTTATTGCAGAAACGTATCAAGCGAGTCCTTAAGAATTGTATAAAATGAAAAAAAACCAGCCACATTTGATAGAACAAGTCAGTGGAACGAATTCGGTAAATACGATATTTGTGCTTATTTACGATAACTTTGACCGTACGATAGTGACCTACAATTTGTCTTGAGATTCTGCCGGCAAGTATTTAAGAGAGTGACACTCCGTCTCGGTTTTAGAGGTCTCTGATGTTATTCTATGTTTATAATCATTGCGAAACTCTAGTTTTCAAATCAGTTGATTCGGAAGCATGGACACATTAGTTTAATATCGTTAAGGTTCACGGATTTTTGCAACAAATAGTTCTTAATAGATAGCGGAAATATATTTATTCACCGAATCATTCTTTTACAAATTGGGGTTGTTAAAGAAAGCATAAAAAACTCGAAAGTAATAACCACAAGTGAAAATAATGTAGTCGGTTCTACCCAACCGTTTTATATTCTACAGCACTTAGTTTCTTAAATTGTGCTATTATACAATTCGATTAGTTGTATAAGTAAACTCCAGGCAATGTCATATAATTGGCTTCGTGAAATATTCTTATATGAAAAGAGGTTCTAAAGTGTTCCGATTGGCACCCTAATTATCAATCCAATTAACTATTTTTACAAAATTTTGTCAAAAGCTATTAAGAATTGCTAATTTTAGCCAATACAGGAACTCATTTAAAATAGGAAGATATACCAGGGGTTCTAAAAACGGTCCATTTTCAATGGGTTTTTTTTTGAGCCAAAACATATTCTTTTTATACCCTGCACCACCCTGCGGAAAAGGGTATATTAAATTTGTGCGGATCTTTGTAATTCCTAAACAGCAAATGCCACACCCATTTTCAATTATACCGATCGATTTAGAATCAAAATCTTAATCGATTTAACCATGTCCATCTGTACGTCTGTCCTCGTGTCTGTCCATCTAAATTTGTGGGCAAGCTACAGGTCGCATTTTTTTGAGATATTTTGATGAAATTTGGTACAAGAACATGTATTGGCCCAAAGGCAAACCCTATTGAAAATGGACCGGATTGGACCATTTTTAGAACCCCTCCCTATATAATTTTTTTTTTTTGATATAAACAAATAAAGAATAAAAAAATTCTGACTTATGTATCATTTTGAAATTTTATACAAATATAAGTAGGTATAGAAAAATAAAATTTTTCATTTTTCAAAGAAAAAAAGAAAAGAAAAGTAAAAAAACTGAATTTGGCTTAGACCAAATCTTAAATACCCTCCACCTCCACAACGAAGGGCGTGGCAAATATATATGTATATTGCGCCTTCTAATAGTGTAAATATTACGTATCAGCATGCAAGTCTACTTTTACGTTAAATATGGTTTTTTTAAAATTGTGGGCATGTCTGTTATCCGACCGCACCCATTTTTGATACGTCAGTCAATGGGATAATTATGTGTACGCATACCAAATTTCAAGTTCCTAGGTCAACTTTTGTGGCAGATATAAAGGTTTTTATTAATTGTGGGCGTGTCTGTAATCTGAATGCGCCCATTTTTGTCATACCGATGAGGCTAATATTTATAGATGTACATACCAAATTTTAAGGTTATAACTCAATTTTTGTGGCAGATAATAGATTTTTTGGCGTGACTCTGGACCGATTTTGCCCATTTTAAATAGCGATCTGAGTGCAAAAACTAAAAGTGCCTGTACAAAATTTCAGCTCAATATCTCAAAACTTACGCCCGTGAGAGTGCCAACAACATACAGACAAACGGACACACGGACATACATGTTAAATCGACTCAGTTTTTGATGCTGATCAAGAATATATATACTTTGTAGGGTCTCTGACGCCTCCTTCTGGGTGTTGCAAACGGAAGAACAAACTTAGTATACCTTTATCACTGAGGTGGAGGGTATAATAAGCTTTTTTTAGATATTTATAGAACACAAAATGTAACTAATACACTATAAAATATAAAAATATCATTTAAATCATAGAAAACATAAAAATAGTTAAATTTATTTGAAAAATGAAAAAAAAATAAAAAAAAAAACAAGAAATCTATTTCATTTAGATAATTCCCATTTTTTTGTTTTTATCAAAGTGCAACATATGTACAAGTTTATGACAGTAGAGCATGTATACGTCTGAAGTGTTATCAGATTTAAAATTAAGTAGAAATAAATTCGTGTGCAGTCAAATTAGTTATTTTCTACATAATTTTTTTTAAATTTTGATTTGAAAAACCGTGTAAAATCGAAAACTTGCAAAACAAGCACCGTGTAAAACGAGGGATGCGTGTATATAGAAATGGATATAGAGGCAAAGCAAACCCTTTGCTATTGTATTTATAAAATTACAATTTTACTTTTTTGAATTGAATGAATTAAATAATTTTCATTTACTTCTAAAGAGTTCTCCTTTATTCAAATGGATATTTCTGGAAACGTATTTTACACAAAAATATAATTTCCCTTTGCAGATTCATTATTAAGCAATCAAAGTGAATATAAGAACCAGTCTCAATTACTATAGTCGATGTGTGTGATGGCTCAATAATGCGGTTTCCATTACACCATAAGTGACCATGGCAAGTGCTTTGCACAAGACCAGATAACCTGGACTAAAGTAGACCTTTTGTGCGTAGGGATTCAAAGACAATTGTAAAATATGCAAAATAATAGTAATTACAAATGCGAATACTACTATGGCTCGAACCACAAGCACAACAATCAACAACACAGCTAAAGACGTGCTATCGACATTCGCAACACTATCTGCTTTTTCAGTACCGTTCAACAAAGTTAGCCACCTTCAGACTTCACCACACTGTGAACCTTCGCCATTATATGAATTCAGCTCAAATTCGTTCTACTTTTCAAGTCCTACCTACATTGAAGAAATTCGATTGCCACGACAAAGATGCGGGCAAATATCAGAGACACCGCCATCATCATTAACATATGCATCCACAGTTAAACAAATTATTTTTACTTTAGAAGTAAAGAGAAAAAAAGTAAAAGCGAAATATTTGTTTAGTTTCTTTAAGCCACCACAGGCGTCAAAATACATCGAATCATTGCACCAATTATATTTAAATAGTTTGGGGAGGGGGTTACTATATACTCCCTTAATACAGTTGTTTTGGTTATTATTTTGTTTTAGTAGTTTAACTCAAAATTCAGGGGCCGATTGTCCAAATGTTTGTGAATGCAAATGGAAAAGTGGCAAAGAATCAGTTTTGTGCTTTAATGGTAATTTAACTTATATACCAGCACTCCTTGATCCTGGTACGCAGGTTTTGGATCTGACAGGAAACGACATTAGCACTATTCCGGATGATGTGTTTACCCTAGTTAAGCTGCTTAATTTGCAAAAGATATTTCTGGCCAAATGTCAGTTAAGTGTTATACAACCATATGCTCTACGTGGGTTAATTAATCTGGTGGAGTTGGACTTAAGCTATAACTCTCTTTTGAGCATACCTTCGGAAGCTTTTCAATGGATTACTGAATTACGTGAACTTAAAATGAATGGAAACCCTTTAAATTTCATATCAAATAATGCATTTTCAAAAATGCAGCATTTAGTCCGTTTAGAGCTAAGCGATTGCCAAATATCCGTCGTGAATGCGAAAGCTTTTGCTGGGCTTGAAACTAGTTTGGAATACCTGAAATTGGACGGTAATAGATTGTGTAATGTAAGATCGGACACCATTACATCACTAACAAATTTGCATGGAATATCATTATCCCGCAATCCATGGAATTGTTCTTGCGCCTTGAGGCCACTTCGCTTATGGATGTTAAAAGAGAACATTCCTAGTGCGGAACCGCCCATTTGTGAAACTCCCACGCGATTAGCAGGCAAACCTTGGAATAAAATTAATTTGGATGATTTCGCTTGTGCACCACAAATAATGGCCACCGACGATGTGTCTTATGGTATAGAAGGACGAAATATCACAATGAGTTGTTATGTGAAAGGAATTCCTGAGCCATCAGTGCGTTGGATGGTGAAAAATCGTGCTTTCGCTAATCTGTCGGCTATTGACAGGGATCAGATTATAAACCATTCCTATACAGCAGCTGCAACGCAAGGCCGAAAAATTTACGTAGTCAATATGTTACGAAATACCTCAAATTTTACCATAAGGACGGTAGAAGTGCAAGATGCTGGCATTTATACTTGTGTTGGTGAAAATAAGGCCGGCAAAGTAGAAGCTTCAGTTATTTTAGTTGTATCGAGGCATCCACCAGAAGCGTTCCTAAGTCTTAAAATGCTTTTAGTGTGTGTGTTCATTGCACTTATTTTTGTAACTGGATCTTCTGTTGCCGCTGTTTGTCTTTGTTCGTTGCGACGAAAAAGAAAATTGCACATGTGGAATAATGTGACCCCAGATCGTAATGAGAGTTATGAGAAAATAGAAATGACATCACCCTCTCATAGAGACGTCATTGAATCGAGATGTAAAGGAGGTAGTATGCTGACAGACAGTAAAATAAACCTTGTTAGAAAAGTATCCCAACGCCAAAAAAGCTGTACAAAAAGTGGTGTTTGTACTTTTTTTTATAACGATGAAAATGGTTACTCATGTGAGACTACTACACCATTGAACTGCGGTTCAGATGATTTCGGTTACACAGGATGTGCTATCATCAACACAAGTAGCGGACATAATGTTATGCGTAATGGAAATTACAGCAAAATACCTACGCATTGCGATGACGACGATAATGAAAACTTCATATTCATCGATAATAACAAATGCTTACAGCAACAAAAATCTGAAGGTGCAAGTTATCATAACGGTTTGTTTGTAACAAGTAAGACGTTACGTAATGATAATGGTTCTAGTGGTATGATGATTGTTAAAACATCGACGGGCAACATTACCTTGGCAGATGGTAAGTTGAATAGAAACGCACTCGACAACATAGCTAAAGGTGGTACTTGTACGTCTCAGCAAAAATTTGAGTCAGTGGCAAATAGCAGCGGTTCAAAGGTTATAAAGGACATCGATTTGCACATACCTCATCTAATTGAACTAGGGTAGGTATAATACAATATAATGGCACGCACAAAAAAATTAATTAAATTATTTTGTTAAGTCACAATAATTTAGATTAACTTAGATTAGAACAAGTAAGAAAACTAAATTTGGCTTAGGCCAAATCTTAAATACCCTCCACATCTACATACATGGTGGGCATGGCAGGTACATGATTACGCCCTCTAATCCATGGATTATACATCAACATGTAACGCAAGTTTTACGCTGAGTGTAGGGATCTAAATATTGTAAGTATGGCGTTTTACAAGCTTAAATGCTCATTCACCTGTCGAACCAACCTCGACTTTCATGGTAATATTTTTAACTGTCGGTGGGTACCAATCCAACGCAACAAATGAGTTCAAATTCCACCTGAGAAAACTCTTTCACCTTTTTCTTCAGATAAATTTGAACCCGTGTCCTACAGCGGGAAGAGTTAACTAAGACAAAGCCTTAGCCCACTCAGCTACTGAAAGGACGCTATCTAAATATTCGTTTAAGTATTAAGATTACTTCAATAGATATAATTTCCAATCAAGTTATGTATCATTAATCAATCAAGAAAAATAATTTTATATATATGGATATGTTAGTGAATTCTATAAAACGTTATAAAAAAACGATTAAAAAAAAAATTAAAATTGGTAATTTATATAAAATAAAAACAAAGAAAATTATATTTAACACCTATCCCCGCCCATTTTTAGCTTAATTATAAATACCAAATTACAAGTGCATGCATAGGTAAATTGTACTGGCAAATATATAAATTTTTGTGAACGTGTCTATTATCCGACCACGCCCATTTTTGGGACAGAAACTAAAGTCTCTGTACAAAATTTCAACTCTTTTCATCTCAAAAGGTATTCCCATGGGAATGCCAACAACAAATGGACACACGGACATACATCGACTTTGTTTTAATGCTGTTTAAGGATATATATACTTTGTAAGATCTCTCACGCTTATTTCTGGGTGTTGCAAACAAAATAACAAGCTTGGTATACCCCCCATGTATTGTGCAGGGTATAAAAATAAAGATAGGCCGCGGCTTAATTCATATTATATTGTTAATGTTGACATCCTAACGTTTAAGTAAGATTGTCCGTTGCTATTCAAAATAAGTAAAAGAGAGCTATCTTATGCTTATGCCAATACCCAGGAATAGTTAGAAAATAATCCACGCCCACCGTTGTGGAGGTGGAGGGTATTTAAGATTTGACCTAAGTCAAATGTAGTTTTCTTACTTGATTTACTTGAAATGGTTTGACGCATGCAGCAGTGTGCAATGCCGAATATTGGAGATATCGAGTTTTAAAATCTATTTAACATAGCAGTTGATGGTTTTTATTTATTTTTAGATCTGCAACAGATGTCTGTATGGGTTCCATATCTCGAAAAGTAGATGCAAATGAAAGATCGAGGCCCGCTTTTAGCCATGTCGCTAACTGGATTAATGAATCAATGTCCAATAGTAAAGTGGCCACTGCCAATGGTACTGACTTTTATACTGTCAAAGATGAAGACCATAAATCTGTATTTTGTGGTAAAGATATATTCCATAACGATTTATTCTACAGCAATTATCCCGATCATTTAGACATAGCTAAATATGAGATAGCTAAAGAAAGAAATTCAACCCAAGTTAGTGATGGTTTTTATACCCTACCAAGAAAATTTAAGAACACCGGGAAATATTATAAAATTTCTTCAGACAGCCAAAGTCCGCTTCTGGCAGATAAATCCAGCAAATATGGTAGCAGTACACAGGGCGACTCTGGTAACCTTAGCATAGAGGATCTCGGAGGACGATTTTCAGCTGAGTCCTCAATATATTCAAACAGTATACTGACTTATAGTAAGGGTCAGAAATCAAACAGTTTTGTAAACTTGGTACATAATACCAACAAGAGTTCTGTAGCGACTAAACCCACAGGAATAAAAAATCGAGAAACATTTAAAAGAAATCCAAGTTTGTCTTGGTCACACATTCACGAATTACACCAACAACATCAAAAATCATTTGGTTCAGCTGCTACACCATTGTTAGATTTTTCAACATTAACTATTAGAATAGGTACAAGTAATCAGAATACTGGCAACACGAACGATTCAATTCCTATGAACGAAAACAACAGCAGTGCTACTAAACCTGCCTACAATTTTCATGCTGCCCAATTGGAGAGGTTCCTAGAGGAGTACCGAAATTTGAAAGATCAGTTATGCAAAATGAAAGAAACCTGCGAAAAAATACGTAAAAAAGAAGTGCCCCTAACGAGAGACCTGGAACAAGCAGCCCATGCTGTAGATCCAATAATGTATAGTGCTGCTTTATTAGCAGCCCACAGTCCCACCACTAATTCAAAATTTACCTTAAAGAATAAAGTTACACTTCCCGGTCATCCACCTGATCCGCCGCCCTATTGGCTGCACCGCAACGCTTTTCCCAAACGTATGAGTGAACCACAAAACGAAATTTTCAAAAGTTAATGAATATTTAAACAATTATCGTGATCTCCTTTTAAAAACGATTCGTCTTGTTTAAGTTGAAACTTTCAACATGATTAGAAATAAGCACCTTTCGGATTAAATAATACTAAATAAAATAAGTTAAATGGGTCAATCCCGACCATTTTAATACGTCACACCACATACTAAAATGTATACAATTATTAATTACACGTTTACTAACGCGAGTCATTGTCATATATAAATCACTTAGTGAAAAACCTTTATAGGGAGAGAGATCCTAAATATAATTTGAACCGGTCCAAAGTTAGTGCATTTAAGTTTTTGGGCTAACTCCATTATATCTCCCAAGTTTTATTATTACGCTCTGTAACCTTATTGGGAAGAGGTTCTAGGTGCGAAGGCGCTCTCATTTGACATAATCAATTATTAAGCTAATTAAATATTCTTCGTCAAATTTTGGTAAAAAATTTTAAAATATTTTTTTCGCCAAACAAAGATTTTCTTTATAATAGGCCTTATATGGTGAGAGATTCTCAAAATGGTCCAATTCGATCCATTTGTATGGACCTTCAATGGACAGACGGACATAGCTAAATTATTATTATTATTTTGAAAAGGTGCCTGGAGGAGTCCGTAAATAAGAAGAATTTTATTTTTTCTAAAAGTATTTACTTTATTACTTGAATTTCTGAACATTACTGAACTCCTAAAAAAAATGTCGAACTTATAAACAGAAATTGAAAAACATAAAAATCTTTGTCAACACAGTTAGAAATAAAATGAATGCAGTAAATAATAATAAAAACACGAGGGAAGTAACCACTACAATAATTTCCCTTGCAAAAAAAATTGATTTACAAAAGATTAAATGTTATGCGTTTTTTATGTATTGTGGGTTGTGTTTTTGTTGTTGTGGAATTGTCCACAAAAGCGGGTTTGACTTTATAGGAATTTTTTGAAAAATTCCATTAATCGTTGGAGTCGTATTGTGAGTTTGAAACTATTAAATCGTCGGGTAATTAAATATTTTGTCCGTAGACCATCGCACTGGGTGCACATTCTAAATCTTCTTTAAATGTGGCTCTTAAACCTAAAAGCTTTTCGAGAGCAGCTTTAAGTTGACGATGAAGCCATTAGATTGTGAATCATAAGGGGATGTAGTTATTTTATGAGTTCCACGAAAATGTATTAAATTACTAAAAACTTGCGATAAAAATTGTCTTCCTCGGTCGGTGGTTATGGTTAAAGGTACACCAAACGACAATTATACCTTTGCAAAAGATTAGATACAATTTTGCCTGATGAAATATCCCTAAGTGGGAAAGCCTCTGACCAACTGGTAAAACCTGTCTACAATAGTCAAAATATATTTGTGACCTTTAGAAAGAAAAAGTGTATCAACTATATCAACACGAATAGGTACAAAACGACCTTTGGGAATAGAAATTTTATTTATTCGTGGTTTTGTGTGTTTATAAACCTTTGCTTTCTGGCAGTTTACCCAACTGATTGTCTAAAGATTAATTTCTTTATTCATATGGGGTCAGAAGTATCTATTAGATATTAATTACGAGTTGCGCTAATACCAGTGCTTGAGAGATCATGTATGTTATCGAATATAATTTTTCTTAACTTACATGGAACAAATGGCATGGGGTCATTATGACTTTTGTCATACCATATGTTTAAGTCTAAAAATGGAACTTTAATTAGTTCTAAATTGTATCTATTTTTCATTTTTTCTTAAATCTAAATTTAATTCCATATCCTTTTATTGTGCCTTTGACAGTATTCTTAAGTTGAAGTAAATTCTAATGCGTCTATGGAAAAAGGACATGAAAAATGCATTCATTAACGGCTTGCGGTCCTTGTAAACTGTAAATTTTTTCCTTCCAGAATATATCTGCATTGTTTAACCTCTGAGTTAACTGATAATAATTCCCTGTCAAATGCACTCTATTTACTTTCAGTAGCTGAATGTTTCTTTGAAAAGAAAAACAGAGGTTCTATTTTGCTGTGAAAATGTTGCTGTAGTACTCCTCCTATAGCGCAATAGGTGAAGTATCAACTGTAAGTGATAGGCGTTCTTCATTAATAAAGTACGTTAATAACACTTTTTTTTGAATTTTTGCTTAATTAATATTTTTTTAGACGTTTAAAAGCAATTCCAAGATGTTCTATGCATTCCTCTTCGTTTTTACTTACAATAATATATAATAAACCTTTAAATACTACCTTTAAATAATCGGGAAACAGAATACTGGGATGTAGGTTCAGGACAGGATGTGAATTATCAGGATACTATTATGGTGCACGATTAGGCTGCATATATTACATGCACACTCACACTCATGTCAGTCACTAATATCAAGATTTATGCAATTATTTGATATATTGATGAAATTTGGTACAAGGACATGTATTAGCCCAAAGGTGAACCCTATTGAAAATGGACCGGATTGGACCATTTTTAGAACCCTTTCTCATATGAGGTCCTATTTTTTTTGAGATATTTTGATAAAATATAGTACAAGGAAATGTATTGGCCCCAAAATAAACGCTTTTGAAAATGGTTAGGATCGGACCATTTTTAGAGCCCCTCCCCATAAAAATTTTTTTTTTTTTGATTCCATAAACAAACAAACAAAAATGTCTAACTTATGTATAATTTTGAAATTTTTGAAAATACAAGTAGGTATAGAAAAATAAAATCTTCAATTTTCAAAGAAAAAAATTAAATTGAATAATATATCAAATGGTGTAGGGTATTTGATGGTCGGGCTTGACCGACTATAATATTTTGACTTGTTTTGTTCATGTCTTTCCACCTATACCTCTGCTTAAGTTTTAATAGAGTTTTTCTAAATCCTAAAGGTCCTCCATGTGGACTGTTGTAATACTCATTTATCAATTTAAATTGGGTTAATTTATCATTAATCTTTTGAGGGTCTTATATACAATATAATATTCAATTGTTGGCCATTTTTACAAATATTTTGTAATGCTTCGTTAATTTTTTCTTTAAAATCTTCCTCGTCTATAATTTTAAATATATTATCTTCTTTACTCAGTGCTATAGCAAATATTGTTTCTTTAATCAATCGAAATAACAGAAATTCGGAGGAAATTTGTTTGCATCGTAGTAGTATACTTTCTCATTTATTTGTATACAAATTTTTTTCTTCTGTTATGGCCTTCCATAAATTCAATTCTTATTTTCTATACTTTATTTATATCAGACATTGCCGTACAATCCCAAATAAGAAGTTGATCAGATTTCGACATGTTTACCTTCTAAGAGTGAACGTCACGTGATTAAATTTAGATGGATTGACTTTTATCCTACACTTATTAAACCATTCTTCAAGTCTATATTAATTTGTACATTTATCGAAGCTATCATCGCGTTCTTGTGGGTGCTTTTAACAGCTGTGTCATCTGTAAATGCATGGATTTGTGTTGAGCGAAAAATAGACATATCCGCTGTAAGTACTAGCCAGCGGAATTCTTTAGGTGGACCAAACATCGTTAATGCGTGTAATAAAAGCGCGTTCGGAGATGCAGCTTTCCAATACAGCGTAGGTGTTTGCTGGAAGGTATGGTACAATTTTTTCTTTAAAGCCTTGGTGTCACAACTTGTCGAATGCATGTGAAATTTATAAATAATGCTGAGCAATATGCTTTATTTTCAAAAGCTTTTCTTGCAATTATAATTTTCCATTCGCTTCTAGGTGACGGATTATATATGTCAGTAAAATTTTTTTAAAAAGTTTAGCTAGAATTGGATGTAAAGTAATTGGTCGATACGAACTTGCTTGCGAGCTATACTCCAATATTATAATGGAGGCTTTCTAATGTTTAGGGAAATATCCCACTCGAAACATTGCATTAAATATAATTAAAATAACTTTCAATACTGAATAAGGAAGCTCCCTCACCATCTTTGGAGTAATGTTGTCCACTCCTGGTGCCTTAAGTTTCAATTTAAGATTCTCTATATCTATTCTAATGTTATTAAGGGTGGTACGAATGATTCCTCTAGCGTTTTCGTATGAAACAACAGCATGCGTAGGGATAAATGCGTCGCTTTGTGTTTCAATAGAGTGTCTAGTTAGACTTACGTGTAAGTGTAGAGTAACAAATGGAAATTCTTAAAATTATGTGTTGGGCCGAAAAACCTTTTCCAAGTACTTGGCAAATATTTCATATTTTTCATGATTACTTACATTGGCCGTTAGGCTTCCTTGAAAATTAGTTAAATAAGGTGGTATAAATTTGTTTTAAAAAAAGTCGTACTTTTAAAGTTTCTCTGAAGGAACTTTGAAAAGCTCATTAGGTTGGTATCGCTTTGCAAGCTATTGTACATTTTGAATAGTTACATACTCCTTTTCGTAATAGCGCAACATTTATTAGGACGACACAATAAAGCTTAAACAAATTAAATAGCACATATGATATATACCATGAGAGTGTAATAAAAATTTACATCATAACGCATAATAATAATTCGAAAGTAAAAGTAACTCTGACACGAAAGTTCACATATATTGATTTCGGTATTTCTACATACACATGCGCACCGAAATCCAGAAAACAATAAATCTGAGAAAGCTTCGAAATTTTCATACATAGGACAATTATCTTACAAACGTGTTAGAACAACGACCATAAACGTTTAGAGAAAAAATTCTTGCAGTGTATTGCCACAATTTTAAAGTAAAAAAGGTGATTGATTATACAAAAAAAATTATTAAAACCTTTGAAAAATCTACTTAACGTTTAAATAATAATAAAATATATATAAATATACATAATACTGAATATTGTCGGTGTAAAAAGTGTTTTAAGGAAACAAGTGAAATTTTTCATTGGAACTACACGTCCATTTTCACATTGAACTTTTATGTACAAAAGGATACAAATATAATGTAGGGAAAATTTGTTGAAGATGTTTCTGTTAAGTAATCCATAAAGCCACTTTTTCAGATCAAGCTTAGCAATACATGATTATAAAAAAGTAAAAATAAAACTTATTTTGCTAATGTCAAATCTTAAAAACCCTCGACATCTAATGGTGTGGTGGGTGTGGCGGGTACACGATTACGCCCTCCAATAGTAGACGTGTTACGTATCAGCTTGCAATTAGAGTTTTACGAGTAGAGTTTTTTGTAAATTGTGGGCGGGTCTGTTAGATGACCACGCTCATTTTGATAGATAAATAGACTTGTGTCCATTGTGGGCTTGGATCTTGACCGATTATGACCAATTCAAATAGGCATGTGTGCACAGAATCTAAAATTATCCGCACAATATTTCAGGTTCATATCATAGAATTTTCGGCTGTGACAATGCCAACAACAGACAGACACACGAACACTATAAAAGTGTTTTTAACAGTACTTAGGAAGCATTAATCTGCTTTTCACTTTTTTACGTCATCAATCTTCAGTTCAGTTATGGTTTATGCGTTGAAAATAAAAAAAAATAAAAGAAGCAAAAAAAAAACACTTTGAGCTTAAAAAAATGAAATACGATTTTAAGGATGTATGAAAGGATATTATTTTTATACATATATAGTATATGGAAGAGAAAACATTTAAATTTAATTTTAACGTGAAAAAGCTTTTACTCTTACTGTCTTCGATATAAACTAAATAATAACCGTACGTTGTCTTTTTTGGAGAAACCAATATAAATGCGTTTTCTTTATAATTGTCAAATATTTAAGTTCTATCACATGTGATACTTTCGCTATTTTTAGAAATGCCATAGTTGAAAATTAGTTAAAGAAATGCAACAATAAAGTGAATTTCTTCTCTTATGTGCATTTAATATTTACTTGAGGACTACAACTTTTTTTTTAATCTTCGTCAAAAGACTCCATTAGAGAACTGAAAATCCGTGACGTATGTTAATAAAATGTTTTCATGACGTCCTTATAACTTTACACAAAATAGAGTACAATATTATCACTTCAGCGAATTTGTCTCTTATATAAATTTTATGTCGCCCATCTTTGCAACACTTTTAAGTAGGCCTCAGACCGAATACATAAATCGAAGTCAATAAAAATTTACACATAAATAGTTTACACAGGTACGGAGGTAGGATAAAATTTTTTTAAAGAGGATGTTCGTGTGAATTTTTACGCATTGTGCAAATGTACAAATAAGGTGTTAATTTGACTTTTCTTTGACATCGGAATTTGCTATACTGGAATCGAAATATATAGCCTACCTCAAACGTTAAAACAAAAACAATATACATATACCACATATCATTGTGATGATGGGTACAATATTTGAAATAACAAGTGAAAATGTTATAGTCGCTCATGGTGTTGCCATATATGTCTCTTCGTGAATATTATTATAAAGGAAGGAGTTTTGACGCAGCCAATTCTGATGCTAATTAAGCACTCTTCACCAAATAATTAACTTTCATTATAATAGTACCTTATATGGGGAGGTGTTCTAAAAATAGTTCCATTCCACAATGATATAAACTTTTCTCAAAAAATTTAGAAGGAAATATTCATTGCGAAAATTCGACAACCTTCTTTGTAGAAATGAGGCTTATGGGCAAAAAAATACGTCAATATGTTTATAAGAAGATTATATTATGTTTTACTTGAACAAAGTCTTGAACAAAGTTCTTCTCAGGTTTTCTTGCTCCTTGGTGATTTGCTGTTTATACCCCATGCCACTTGTTGCAAGAGGATATTTGTAACTCCTAAAGGTAAAAACTACAACCACCTTCAAAAGTATGGATCGATCGAAATCTAAATCGATTTAATCATGTCCGTCTGCCTATTCATGTAAATTTATGTGCACATTACAGTCGAAATTTTTAAGATATTTTGATGAAATTTTGTGCAAGATCACAAATTAATCCAAAGAGGAACACTACTGAACATGGGCCAAATCTGCTTAGAACTCCTTTTATATAACTACTATAAGAATTATAAGGTCCTATTATAATGAAAGTCTTTATATAGCAAAGTCGCAATTTTTAATATTTGACGAAAATTGGTAAATAATAGTTAATTGACCTAATATTTGGATGGACCAAATTTGAACTCGACCATTTTTAAAACCCCTTCCTATATAAGTATTTACGAAGAGACATATATATGGCAACACCATGACCGACATCTTCACTTATTATTTTAAATATTATATCTATCATCATAATAATATGTGGGTATGTTATTTTTGTTTTAACGTTTGTCAGTACCAGCATTTCTATACATTTTTGTTGGAACTCTTACGTCCGCAAAAATTTAGATATAGTGCTGAAATTTGGCACACACAATCTTCGATTTCGTTTCCTACGTCCACAATGGCGTCCCAAATCTTCACAGTCGCTAAATTTTACATATTGGTACACGTATTCTTTGTCCACGTCAAAAGTATGAATTTAAATATGGCCAAAATCTATACACAGACTGAACCAAAACTTTAATAATTCAACTTGCTGAAGTAGGCTATATATTTCGATTCCAGTATAGCAAATTCTACTTAACAATTTATTTGAACATTCGGTACATCAAAAATTGAAATTTGACAAATTTCAAAATATGCTTTCGAAATATGTATTAAAAAGAAAATGGTTTCATTTTAATAGAATAATTTCACAATGCATGATTAATATGTACAATGCACCTTCGCTTTTGTCCAGACTTACATCTCTAAATTTTAATTTTATTTACGTATTACTCCTGAATCGTAAAACCTGTAGCCCTTAAATTTGCTATAAATAATTCTTATATGTGGGTACTTTGGTATTGAAAATGAGTTAAATCGGTTCTTGAACTTTCCTACAATTTTAGAAAATATAAAATGTAGTTTTAAGGGTTATTCATTTTTATTAGACAAACCATAAATAATACAAAAACAAGAAAGAAAACTAAATTTGGCTTAGACCAAATCTTAAATACCCTCCACATCCACAACGGTGGGCGTGGTAAATATATATATATTGCGTACAAGTATCAGCTTGCAAGTCTAGTTTGTGGTGAGTATATTTTTTTGTAAATTGTGGGCGTATCTGTTATTCGACCATGCCAATTTTTGGCACATCAATGGATGGAATAATTATGGATAATTATGGAAATTTTTGTGACAGATATAAATATTTTTATTGATTTTGGGCGTTCACCTCAATATCTCAAAATTGAGAACATCAACAACAGACAGACACACGGACACACGCAAAAACATATCCAGGTCGACTCAGTTTTCGACGCTGATAAAGAATATATGTACTTCACGAGATCTCTGACACCTCCTTCCGGGTGTTGCAAACAGAAGAACAAACTTAGTAGAACAGCTGACTAAATAACTGAATATGGAATAACCAAAAAACGGAAGTACCAGTTTCATCGATATGTCATATGCAACTAACTTTTATATGTCCAATTTAATATATAAGAAATGAAATTCTAAATTTATACGTAAAATATGGGTGTCTCACGTATGCAACTACACTCTCTTACTTTTACCACTACAATATGTGTCACTTTTACTTCAGAAATTTAATACTGTTAGGAATATAGTTTTTATATAAATAACGGGTGTTTCCGCTATTAGGCATCGTTTGGTGTTTAATGGAGATTTCTGCTAATTGCGAGCATAAACTACTTACATGGACTAAGAGTATCTGTACCAAATTTCAGTTTAATATCTCAATTTTTGCAACCGTTAGCACTTCAACAATAGACGGACACAGAGATATCATTAAACCACCTCAAGTTTTTATGCTGCTGACCCTCCTTCCAGTAGTTGCATACAGAAAGGCAATCCTAATATGTTCTCATCACTAAGGTGAAGTGTATAATAATACAATATATAAAATATATCATGAAAGGCAGAGACTTCGAAGAGTCAAGACCTTTTCTTTTCAGCGGAAGCCTTAATTATGCCTCCAAGTTCCGAAATGAGTGAAGGTGCCAAAGAGGCGATAGAAGCTCGGTCGGCAACGCCTATCATATTAACGGGAGATCAGAAGGAAGAAACAACAGTCACACAACATTCAGCATTTCGTGAAAATGAACTCCACATGGCCGAAGAACAAAAAATCTCAACCAATAGTGAAACTACTGGAGTCTCATTAACAACAGAAACAGAGGGCAAGTTAGAAACATTATCTCATATATAAAGATTGTTGTTCAATATCATTGTCCATTATTCAGAAGAAACCACTACCGCCACCTCAGTTTTAAAAAAAATCGAACACACCGGCGAACGTGTGACCGGCGTGATAGCAGAAAAAACTGGAATACCTACATGGGGTGTTGTGGCTATTATCATATTAGTATTTCTAGTTGTGTTTGGTATTATATTTTTTTGTGTACGGCGTTTCTTAAAGAAAAGGCGAACCAAAGATGGTAAGGGTAAGAAGGGTGTAGATATGAAATCCGTACAGTTGCTAGGTTCGGCATACAAAGATAAGGTTTGTACAAAAAGGTCTTACATTATATAAGTTATTGGGTTCTGGCATGTTAAAGGTTCAGCCTGATATGGAAGAATTAACCGAAAACGCAGAGGAGGGTGGCGAAGAAGATAAAGAAAGCGAACAAAAATTAGGACGGCTTAATTTCAAGGTAAAGTAAAGTAAAATTATCTAAACGAAATAATATGGATACTTATTTGAATATTGAAATTTCGTTTGTGAACACAAACTTGACTACCTTATATCGCTAATCAGTTATATCATTTTGATGTTCTAATACATCCTTGGCAAAAGCCGTATTTTACTTTGTCAATAAAACCTGTGTATTTCTTTATTGTCCAACGTTTCGTTTGCTGTTGTAAACTTCTTCAGGGGCTTTATTGTGCTGCAATCAATATAAACTTTTTTCTATTCTATAAATATACAATGTACGTATGTACGTTTTCCTTACAAATCAATATTGTTTTCCTCTCTCTTTTCATACTATGTTGATGATCATCACCCTTATATGCGGTAATTTGTCATAACATTACTTTAATTGACCCATTTAAGTTTCATCTTAAAATTAAATTGTATGTAAATTTTGTTCTTGTCTATATCCTCCTTCGTGTTGATTGTACGCTGCTGGTTTTTTTGAATATAAAGGCTTTCCAGTATGTATCTAATACTAATTCTCTTATCTGTATCCAATATTTTTATATTGCTTGGGTCTGGTATATGTTGTTCGTTTTTCGCACGTTGACATAGGACAGTGTTTTCTTTTCCATTTTCAATTTTGTGATGTATTTTATGTGTATTTGGTCTTTTTCTAATGACGTTATCGTTTCCGCTAATAAGTTATCCAATACAATATTTGTAATAAAGGGAATGTAATTTACCAGATGATATGTAGGGGAAATGAGAGATCGCCACGTAACAAGATATACATAGGAACGACAAAAAGAGCATTAGAAACAAGAATAAAGGAGCACAAAAGCGACATTGAAAATGGAAAAGAAATACACATGTTTTATTGACGAAGTAAAATACAACTATTGCCAAGGATATATTAGAACAACAAAATAGTATAAAACTTTATTTTATTCCAAAAAAATTAACCATATTTCTCTTTTCCCGCTTTTCAAAAAGTCGTTAAATAGCTAAATAATAAATTATTATTACTGTTAAGATATGTATTTCTCAATTATTTTTACACAGCTTGAATATGACTTTAATGCCAACAGTTTGTCAGTAACCGTAATTCAAGCTGAAGAGTTACCAGCTCTTGATATGGGCGGCACTTCTGATCCATATGTGAAGGTGTATTTGCTGCCAGATAAAAAAAAGAAATTTGAAACTAAAGTACATCGCAAAACGCTGAGTCCTGTATTCAATGAAACGTTTACTTTTAAGGTAATTCGTTATTCCGTTGAGAATAGGCGAATAATATTCAATATTTACATTAACGCCGGTAGAGTTTACCTTATGCTGATGCTATGAACAAAACTTTGGTGTTTGCCATATTCGATTTTGATCGTTTTTCCAAGCACGACCAAATAGGCGAGGTTAAGGTACCATTATGTACGGTCGACTTGGCACAAACCATTGAAGAATGGCGCGATTTGGTCAGTGTTGAAGGTGAAGGTGGTCAGGTAGGTGCATTTTTATATTATCACCTACAAGATAAATAAATTTTTGAAACAAAAACATAAACAAATAATATAACAATGCTAAAAAAAATATATTTGGACCATTAATTAATTAAACATATAATTAAACATATAAGTGTATGAAAAGCCATAATATGTAAGTCTACTAATTTAATGTTTAAGTTTAAATAATAATTTTAATAAATTCATATACAATATCAAAACTTGCCACACACCCAGTTCAAAATGTTGTTGATTATAACGACCAATTAGAAGATATTTTTAGTGTAATTTTATTATTTAAGTTTATACAAATAATTGTTAAATGAAAACACAACATTTTCATGTGTTTTTACTTTTCCACAATTCATCAAATATGTAAATCAATACTATTGCAATAATGGATGCACATATACTTTTATTTAATTAGGCATGTACTTGATACTTAAAACAACAGATGCTTAAAAATCAAAATTTGGAGTGCTTAAATATGTATATAAACACTGAACGTTCGGTTGCTATTGATCAAGAGGTATTGAGGTTGGGACACGGTTTTTTTTTTGGATTTGTTACAATCTAATTACTTTTTAGGCATGTCAGTATTAGTACGTTTTTCGCAATTATAGAATTTTTATCCAATTACTTTTTTTTTTTAATTTTTAAGTAAACTGGACTTTTTAAGCACTGTGTGCGCGTATGTTAACCGACCACTTTCATTTTTATTTCCATTTCCACAAGTTTGTTCTGGACATATAAAAACGAGGAATACTCATTATATAATTCAGATCTATATAGGATCGATCACCTACATAAAATGTTATGAGTAAATATGTCAATTAAATGTGGGAGCGGTTAATGTGATGTGTATTGCTCACATTAGTTATGTTGTGAAATTGTTCAATTAAAATAAACCTTTTTTTTTTAAATATATATCCCGAATTTTTTTCATTTTGTACCATTAGTTTTTGAATAAAGGGGACTAGTTTTGATTTTTTTTAAATCGAAATTTGCTTGACGAGAATCGAAATAATATAAAGCCTAGCTGAACACGTAAACAACAACTTTGTAAAGTTGGGGGCGCGACCGTGGACCTATTTTACCCATTCGCCGTACCTAACTGTGAACGAACTTAAAGATTGTGTGTGGCACATTTCAGCTAAATGTCTAAATATTTGCTGCCGTGAAAATGCTAACAAAAAATCGTACATAAAGTACTTTGACACACGGACATATGGAAGAGTTAAATCGATTGGGCTATTGTGTCTCAGCAAGAATATATATACTTTTGAGGTGTGGCTCGCCCCCTTCTAGCACTTACAAACGTTTGAACAAAAGCATTATACCCCGATATAATTATGATTATGGCTATAAAAACCCAACATATTTATTACTTAATAAATAGTTTTTCGTTGCTTAATTAATTTAATTATGTTCAACACTTTATATATTCATAGTGGTGTCAGATATTTAAGTTTGTTCGAAATATTTATAATTGTTTAAAAATAATGCCACATCTGCTAAGAGGGTATATTAAGTTTGTGCAGATTCTGACTCCTAAAGAATTATTTTAAACAAGGGCGTAATGTGGGAAGGGGATCTAAAAAGTTCTGATCGAATCAAAAGTTTGTACAGTACGTTATTAGCCTAATTAACTGTACTTCAAGAAGTTTTATAAAAAAAATATAAAGAATTGCGAATTTTTGCCATAATAGGATTTCCTTTATAATAAAACGTTATAAGGAGCAAAGATCAAAAAATGGTCCGATCGGGTCTAAATTTGGTGCGGTTAATAATAAACATATTGACTATGCTTTGTTAAGAGAGAGGGCAAACATTGAAAAAAGCGAAAATTGATTTATGAAACGATTGATTCACTGAGGAAGTTATTATACCCTCGTGGTCGTGTCTGTAATTACATCACGTTCATTTTTGGCACATCAGTAGATGGGTACCAAATTTCAAGTTCCAACTTTTGTGGCAGATATAAAGATTTTTATTATATGTGGGCGTGTCAGTAACCGAATACGTCCATTTTTGGCATGTTGATGAAGCTAATATTTATAGATGTACATAGAAAATTTCAAGTTTATAGCTTAATTTTTGTGGCAGATTGTGGGCGTGGATCTTGACCGATTTTTCCCATTTTAAATAGCGATTTGCGTGCAAAAACTGACAGTGTCTGTACAAAATTTCAGCGCGATATCTCAAAATTTACGTCCGTGAGAGTACTAACAACAGACGGATACACGGACATACATGTATAAATCGAGTCAGTTTTTGATGCTGATCAAGAATATTTATACTGTAGAGTCTCTGACGCCTCCTTCTGGGTGTTGCAAACGGAAGAACAAACTTAGTATACACTCATCACTGAGGTGGAGTGTATAAAAACGCGTAATGTGTTGAACAAAGAAATCGTTAATTGGGAGCATCAGATGGCGATGTAGAATCACGAGGAACGTTCGGACACTACTAGAAATACACAATTTGTCCAACAAGTGTAAGAGGGACTGCGGATAATGAGTCGTGCTATCCACGAAGACCTCTGTTATACAACTCGGGAACAGAGTTGTATAACAGAGGTTGTTGTTGTTGTCCGCCGACAACGTCTTTTGAATAAGTTTAAGTACCCTGAAGTTTCTAACATATTGTGGTTTTTTACTGACGAAAAAAATGTCGACAAAACCAAAAAATTAATCGGAGAAATGACAAATGATTATTCCACACGAAGTCATGGTTTTAGGAGTTGTGAGCAATGAAGGACATGTTGTGCCCACTTATTTCAAAAGGCATGACGACACAAGATTGGATGACTGAAAATTTCTATGACCACATTACCCCAAACTTATGGCCATCTAGCTCCTCAGACCTAGATCCTCTGGATTATTATAAAGGGGGCAATAAACATCCTCATAATACTATTTCATCACTGAAAGATGCTATAACAAAAACAATTATCAAAATGAATAAAAAGCATTTGATTCGGGCAGACAATCGTTTCCGATCCCGGATTGATTCCGTTATTGTCGCTAATGGGGATTTTATTGAATAATATTATAGTCTAGGAGTCAATGAACGTCGTGTACAAAAAAATCATGGAATTATAATAAATTTTGCCAAAAATATGAACAAATCAGTTTTTTGTACTCAAATATCGTACGCTTCCTGCATATATAAATTAATTTTTATTAATTTGTTGAAAAATGTATAATAAAAAGTAGAGAAATTGGACTTTCAGTAAAGATAGATATAAATTCAGTGTCATATTCATGTCAATCTTACGTGAAATTCTATTAGGAAATTATTATAGATATAGTGCCGCAACATTAACAATAGGACGAATTAAAACAAGTATTTATAAAGGACACTATAAGAATCATATTGTTTAGCTCATCATATGTATTTTGTCATCAACATTTAATTTGATTCCTATTTGGATATACGTATGTGTATTCTTTTTTCATAACGAATTGATGATACGTACTTTAGAATACCGATCGAGACACAATTATTTTATTTATTTCATTCTATATAGGTAAACCAAGTAACAACATTTAATATTTTATTTATAATTTTTTTTTTGACATATATAATAATGTAATCTTTTTCGAAGGTATAGTCAATTGTGAAGGTGGAAATATAGATTTCAATAAGTTCCTTAAATGTGTACAATGACCGACATTTTAAAGTGACCACCTAAAATGCATATATAAACGTCTAAAAAAATTACTTTTAAATCTAAATTCTATTACACTTCAAGGCTTTTTTAAAAAGTTTATTATATCTCCAATAATGTAACATAAAAATTAAAATAGGATTTTCGTTTAACAGAATATGAAAAGTGACCACTTTATCTTATAAAATTATAACAAGTAAAAACGGGCTATATGAGGCTGCAAACAATAAGAAATTAATATCTCACATTTATTTAAACAAATACATCATTTTGGGCGTGGAAATATCAATTCACTCCAAAATATGCGCCTCTTATACGAAAATACTTCCGAAAGTACAAAACTACTTCTTCGAAACTGTGTGACACGGGTTTATGAACAATCTCATAACAGCGGAGTTATAATGTAATCACTGTGTAGGCGAGCTTTAACCGATAACGCCTATTTTCATAAGTTTATTTCGGATATTGAGGAGGAATATTCATTATAAATTTCAAATAATTATATTGCCATCTACGCCAAATATTCTAAATAAACCCCTAAAACATACTAACATCCATAATAAGTCCATGTCCACAGGTGGGCGTGGTTAATTTCACATTTCCAAATTGTAATTAATAAATAATAAATAATTCGTTAATGGTTTTTTTGCCTCCCTTATGGTTACACCAGATCATAAATTTACCAAGGGGTTTAATGTTGGGAGAGGTAAAGAGAAAGATAATTTTGTAAGCCATATGGGCAATATATCGGTCACTGTAGATTGAATCTGAATGAATTTCCAAAGTATAAACTTATCACGTTCTCGCCGTAGCAGAGCACGGATATTCTAGTGTCTTATTGTATATAACATTTAAAAAAAAAGTCATATATTCAATTTCATAAGACAAGTAAAAAAGTTATATTTGAAATAGGCAAACCCATCACTTTAGTGTATAAAATGGTGGTTATAAATTAGAGGCGTGGTCCTAATTTTGAAGTGAAAGATTACATTTTTGTTGTCCTCTCTCTTTTAACAAAGCGAAAAATCACTTGGTTCTCCTTAAATATTTTCTTGTAGGCGCAGCCTATCAGAAAAGAGAGATATAATACAATTCACTACGGAACATGTGTCCTAATTTTCAGCTTTTAGCTTTTGACAGCTTTTGAGTAATACGGCAAAAACTCTTGAAAAGCCAAAAAAATGAGCGGAGTAAATACAAAAAAATATTCCATTATTTGTGGTAACATTTATTTTAACTAGAAATAAATGTTGATGAAGTAAAAATGAAGGTTTTTGAAATACACCAACAGCAGAGCCCTAATCATAAAAATTCTAAAGATGCAAAATTAAATGGGGTGAGACATAAAAAGAAGACAGATAATACGAAATATACTTTGTTCTCCGCTTTGGTTAAAGTTATACTACGTAATGTAACACGTTCCCTTCGAAATGCTGGCGAAGGCCCTGCAAATGCTTAGTCCTTCTTAGTCAATCTAGTCAATTTAAATCGGTTAGTAGCCATGTTCACGTTGACAAAAAAAAAACCATTTAGCTTAAAAGTTGCAATATGCTACAGAAATTAATCTTATATATTTTTTTCATAGAAAAAAATTCTTTAGTGATCGCTAAAAATTATCAAAAACGTGGCCTTAGTTCAATATAGCTTTTTCACATGTTACTATATAACTATTTTTTGGATATTTCAAAATTTTACCAAAATCTCTAATCTCTGTTTCTTTTTGTCTCCATTATATTCTACTAATTTTTCTCTTCTTGTTTGATGTATATGTAAATATGAACCAAACGACTAACGAAATGTTTTTCACTACCCATTACCTCACCCACATTACAAAATATTACAATTCTCACACTACTTCCCGTCAATTTATATTTATTTTATCCGAATAAACAACATAACACACTATTTCACGTCAAACATCTTCAAAAAAAACCACGCAAATCTCAAAATTCAACAATGTCTCTCACACATGTTTTAAAAAACTATTGCTCCTCTGCGTTACAAAAATTCTTACGTAAGTATTATAAGCTTTCAAAGAATTAACCATAACTTTGTTACCTCTTGGAAGTCAATTTGTGTAATATTTGTGCATATTTATGTTTTATGTTTTATTCATTGACACATTGTTTTTGATGTTTAATCTAATCTAATATTAAGAGTACACAGCAGTTAATATATCCTTGTGCTTATTCAGTTATATGTTTGCTTATTTTAGAGACCGTATTTAATAATTAATAATTAATATTTTAAACGATTTAATTTAAATATTTCACGATTATTATTGTGATTTATACAAATTAAAAAATGAAAAATAAACATTTTCGTTTTCATTTTTAAATCAATTTATGTAACCATTAAAGAAATCGAAAAAAGTATTGAAAATGGTTAAAATTGTATCGATCAAGACTAACTTAAGTACGCCTTTTTCTGGTATACGTATCTACAAAAAAGACTAGGTGCGCGGCCTCGTCCCCATGTAAGTAAGCAGAATTTTCTATTTTAATACATACATTTCGGAATTATGGGCGTGTCATATAAATTGCCGAATTTTATTCAAAACAAAAGTTTTTCAATGGATGCTTAATATTATAAGTGAAAAATTCTGGATCAGTCCGACCTATATTTTGGCTATTAGTCCCATATTTCCATTAAAGGTCGTACGAACAAAATGTTACTAGCGCAACTCTTGTCGCTGGGCTCCATCTATAGGCCATTACTTCAAAAATGGTCGTATCTAAGGTTAAAAAGCATCTTTTGACCAACTTTTATCTTGATTGGTTCAAAAATACGCCGATAATGTATCTAAATGTATTAAAATGGGACATTCTCACTTTCACATGAACCTGGGCCCAAAAAAGAGCGTGCCAAATTTGAAGTTTGTATGTATGTCCATGGGAAGTTCATAACATTTAAATTTAATCAAAATTAAAATATAGAAAATCTTTAAAATTAAATTAAAATTATGTTTTAACGATTTTCTATATTTTTTCGATTTTTTTAATCGTTCGTTTAAAGAATAAAAATATTTTAAATCGTTCTCTTACTTTATATGTTTTATATGCTTTGTAAATGAAACAAAATCGTTTTTGGATTTTTAAACATTAAAAAGGAAAGTTAATCCTTATTATTTAGTTTTTACTAAAGTTTTTAAGCATTACCTTTAACCAGTCTTTGGTTATTTTATTTTTCTTTTAGGAAAAATTGGAAAAAAAGTTCAAAAATGATGGATTTATATTTTTGTATATTCCGAAGCTTTCGTTTATTTTTTAATTACGAAATGAATGATTCTATATAGTTTTGGCTGTGAAAAAATGTTGTAATGTTAATATGAGCTTCGATACGCAAAAGGTGTTTCCTTTAAAAAATTCTGTTTAAATTTTCATCAACACGTTTAATTTCATTGAATCCAAGTTTTATATTAAAAAAAAAAAAACGAACTCAAGAATTCCTGAAAATATTTTCATTGAGACTTGTAACACATGTGTCTGTAGTTAAAAAATCGGGTAAGTGTTTAAATCATTATACCCTCCACATAACTTAATCATTCCAATTGCAAAACTCAGAAGAAGGCGTCCGAGACCCTACAAAATATATATATATTATTGATTAGTATCAAAACCTGAGTCTGTCTAGACATATATGTCCATTAATTTGTCTGTTGTTGGAATACCCACGTTCGCAACTCTTAATATAAAATATTGATATGAAAGTTTGTACAGACACGTTTAGTTTTTGCAGGTAGATCGTTATTTAAACGCCCACAATCGACAGATTTTTGTCGATACGTCTATTGATATTTTTGTATTTACGTCTTCAGTCGATGTGCCAAAAATGGGCGTAGTCTGAAAACAGACACGACCACAATTTACAAAAAACTCGTCTTGCAAGCTGATACATATTGCATGCGCTGTTAAAGGGCCACCTGTTTGTATGTAGATGTGGAGAGTATATAAGATTTGGCATAAGCCAGATTCAGTTAACTAACTTGTTTTCTTTCCTTTATTTGGTGCCTCTACATACTTCATATTGTATACTACATATACAATATGAAATTTAATTACTTGATTTTTTATAAAGTTATGGTTCAAAAATTTATGAAATGTATGTGAAATCAAGAGAAATTCTTGTGTGAGAATTTGGACCTAAACTATTAGTGATTTTCCAATCATTACGTTACATTTGTTCACAATTTAAACTGCGCACTGTAGATATCACCTTGAATATTATTCACTTATTAAAGCGTAGCAACAAACTAAGACCCATTAAAGCCAACTATAAACACTGAGATTAATTTTGTATTTTGTTCAGTGTTATTAAAAATAGTTAATAAACAGAAATAAAAGGCAAAATTTTATAATAAATATATTTTGAGCTGGGTGTTAAATTTTCCTTAACATTTATTTGTTAGTTTTCACTTTTTATTTAATTTAATTTTTTCAAAAATTAAGAAGTAAAAAAGACTTTCGTCATTTTCGGAGAAGCGAAACTAAAAAACAACCGTAATTTGGAATTTTTTTAATTTTTTTTTATTTTTTTTCATTTTTTTCATTTTTTTTTCATTTCTATTAATGCGTTTTGTGTTTCGAATCGAAGCTCTACTGGTGTGCAGTAATACTAAATGTGTTCTTGTGTTTATGTTTTAGAACGTTGTAAATATATGTATATATTTATATATGTATACGTATGTATGTGCATTAAAATGTTTTCTTTTATTTTGCCTACAAGAGTATGGGAGTTGCTTGGGTATGAAAGTCCCTCGAATTTCCTATGCTTACACTCGTCCAATATGAGAGTCGTGGAAACAAACTTTAAACTATTTGAAATATATTTATGTTGACCTCCACAGCATTGGATCACCGTTCCATTTCCACCTATTGGTGTACTATTGGTGTACTCAGTCATATCAAAGAATATCCATTAAATAAGCAATTTGATTTGTATAAGTTTGATGGTCCTTAGCCTCAATAAATTTGCCTAAATCAATAACAAATTACGCTTTATGAGTAAAAGCATTCTGGACCTTTAAAATTGACTAATGGTCGTTACGTTATATAATATTTCTGAGTATATTCAACGAAAGTTCTTCCAATAGGAAGCTTTTTACATGCATCGCAAATCTTTTGAATATTATTCACGTAACTTAAATAGGAATAGAACTTAATCTAATATGCTTAAAAGTGTATTTTGTGTATATGTGCGTATTTTATATATATTGAGTACAATAAAACAATTCGTGTCTAAAATAAATACCTATTCGATTGTAGTGTTTAATAGAAGAGGATAAAATATCCGCAAATGCATATAAATAATATTTTCTAACTTTTATATATATTTTAAATTATAGGAGAAGCTGGGTGACATTTGTTTTTCTCTACGATATGTACCAACTGCTGGTAAACTTACCGTTGTTATTTTAGAGGCTAAAAATCTTAAGAAAATGGATGTCGGCGGATTGTCTGGTAATAATATTGGCTACCAATTTTTTAAATATACATATACACACATTTCAAAGAATATAAAATCGTTTAATATTATTTATTACACATAACTAATTAAACCTTTTGCTTTAATATTTATATCCATATATACTCTAAATACATTCGTAATCCTCATAATCTTGAACATGATATACATAATATTACGTATAAATCTATATCTGACGTGGTTGTAGTGGTCAAGTCAATTAAATAGGTACGAAGAATATTTTTTTGCTACGATTTTGATAACGTGTAGACTTTCAAACAATTTCGGAAATGCAGATTAATAAGAAAAAGTGTTCTACAAAATATCTGTTTTATACTTTAAAAAGTATTTTTCGGGAGTTCAACTGAATGCATGATCTAAGACAAATAACCGTAATAATAGGAGTACATTGCAAAAAGAATTAATTGGCGACTTTATAATACCGACCATTATGAATATGAAAACAATCTTTGAATTTTTCCATCTTTGAATGATGAATCACTTTTGCAATGCAGTCTTAAATACGCTGCTTTATTACGAGTAGGTGTTTGTGGGTGTTATACAGGGCGTATGGGGGTTATTTATAGCATACGACAAAAGTCAATATTTTACCTATTCTGGCAATTTTTATAGCGTTCGAACGTTAACAATAAATTTCCTCTGAATGTCTAAAGTTAGCAAAGTTATGGGGAATAATATTCTTCAAAGTCACTTGAATGTTTGTGAAGGACTTGAGTATATAACGGATGCGTTTTCAAATTACACATTACGTTGATTTTTATACTTCTTTACGTGTTTTTACGTCTCACATGAAGTTTTTAAGGTTCCTTCAAGAATTTCAGTTTTACAATTTAATTAATTATCTCTTTTCGATTATTTTTGCTTGTCACCCTCTGAACTTTTGACTTTCTTTAACGTAGAACCTGTCCCTTTTCCTTTTTTAATAAAGAAATTTCCGCCATCTAAGCTTCACTTTAAATACCAAATGAACAGCAATGTATTTCAATAAGATATGTATATTTAAGAAGGTAACACTTTGTGAAAATGTTTCACGCTTGTTGCTTTCGTGTCTTATGGTTTTTCTTGGGTTATTGATTTAAAAATGTTTAATTTGTTTTCGGCAATTATTTTCAAAAGCAAGGTGTTGCCTTTAAGAATGTACAAAACATGTGTGTGTTATTATGTAAGTTCTTCTAGGCTTTTACAAACAACTATATAATGAGATAATTGAAACAATTGATAAGGTCAAAAATTTACCTAATTTATTAATATTTATAATATTAATTTATTTTTACGTTATATAATGTGTTTAATGTTTAAATTGTTTAAATTATTGATAAACGGTTTACGTATAGTTTTATAGCTCAAAAATATTGTGATTCTTTATTTTGTTTTTTATTATTAAGTTTTGTGGAGCTTTTGGAACTTCGTTTCTATTACATTTCAGTTTTTGTACGAAATCTTCCGCCAAGTATACACTTCGCAATCATTCGGTTATAAAAGAATAATTCGGTGTTAGAATGATTTTTACTGTTTTTGTTCTCTCTGTATGTGTTTATTTTTCTGTACTTATGATCTATATTTTTATATTGCTTATCGTTTTATTCCAATTTATAGATCCGTATGTGAAAATTGCTATCATGCAAAATGGAAAACGTTTGAAAAAGAAGAAGACAAGTATCAAAAAATGCACCCTCAACCCTTACTATAATGAGTCGTTCTCATTTGAAGTACCATTTGAACAAATACAAGTATGCGAGAATGTATTTTACTATCCTATCAAACATTAGAAAAAAAACACCTAAAAATATAACAAAGAAGTAAAACCTACATTACGAACCGAAATTCTACCACTCTCTTTTAAGTGTATACTCTATAAATATAAATAACAAGTTTGACTATAGTATACATATATATGTATGTATTTTGAGTTGAGTTTAAACTCTCACTTTGCCCTTATTCACCCCAACACTTTTCTTGATGCGCAAATGGAAAACATGCTGCTTTTATATGTAATATATATAATAGTGTATATATGTACATATGCATATACATATGTAGTCCCCCACTCCGAATCATATATATATATATTAATTATTTATGAACGTTTAAGTACATGTGTGTGTTTTCTTAAACATGTGTCGTAAATATTTTACAAAAGCAATTAAGCAATTAATTTTTTCGAAATCATTTTTATTTGACATCAACACTGGTCATAAAGTTCTGATTCGTATGCAAATTTCCAATGTAAATATTATAGAGGAGGTGACACGGGCTTCACAGTTAGTAACAAATTAATACGGACGTAAAATTATTATGTGGCGTCATGTAACAATAGCGATTGGGGTTTAACCACTTTTGGGTCTCTTGACAATGGAAATATAGGTGTGTGCATAAATTCACGTCTTGATTTTCTCTTGCACTTTCAAGCCATTTTTTAATCAAGTTCAGTTTAACTGCGAAAAGTTTGTACAAGTTATGATTAATGGTTCCGAAATATATCCCAAACACTAGCCATAATATGCACAGTAAAGTAAGTGGAAATGTAGTCCGACCTTGTTTTAATACATGACGCCACTGAGTCGTTCGAATTAGGCGGAAATACAATTGGATGCAATCTACACCATGATGTTTGCTTGGTAGTATCAATAAACGTTATGTTATTATCGCATACATGACACTCGAACCAGAACCTCACACATTAGCTTTATATAAACATCCCCAAATGATCGACCTAAAATACATGGACAGGTAATAGACAGCAATCGGACAGGATTAAATTTACTCATGGATGTGAATCTATTTGGACGCCCGGGACTAACAAAACTTAAGAATTTGCTGACGGGCCCAAACTGTCACATTGCGAATAACCATTTGTACATATGAAAATTTATTTTAGTTCAGTTTATTTGATTTTAAGAGCAAAATTAGAACTCGGCTTATGTTATATACTTATTGATACTACACGTTGGTTGAATGAAAATTAATCTAAATATATAAATGTATCAAATGTTGTGTGCCACCTTTCCTCAAGCCTCAAAAACTGGACCCGCTTTCAAGCAATAGAACACCAAAAAATATACATCGAACTACACTGAAAACTTTAATTTGATTAGTACTCTCAAAATAACAACAACAAACAACAAAATGCATATGTAGACGCACAAGAAACTCCACGGCTAAATTGGCCAACACTGAAAGATTTCAAAATCTTAATGTGTTGTTCACTTAAGCTATACATACGAAAACAAATTCAAAGCCCGGGTTCGTTATTTTGACACTGTCTTCTGATTTGATACAACCAAACCACAACAGCAATAAATATTCAGTTCACTGTGTAAAGATATATAGCAAAGAGATCAATAGATGGAATGTACTTGAATGGCTTTAACTAAACCACATTTATCTACAAATTTTTAAGTTAAGTAAATTCAAAGTTTTTTTGGTATTTGTAAAGGTTTTCACCCAATGGAAAAGTACGATTTTTACATTTTGACAGGCAGATGCCCCCAAACAAAGCGTTCGTATATAATTACTAAATATTAAACTTTTAATTTGGCTATGGGATTGAATATTATACATTTTCGTTTACCAGTATTTAATGAACAGTATTCTTTTGTGTACACAAAATAAATTAAATAATACAACTGCGTCGCGCTGCCACGATTGATTCTAAACAAAAAAGAAAAAAGGAAAATTGTTCATTATAAAAAACAACAGAATCAAGTCAATGAAAAATTTCACGCGTACACATATACATAAAATTTTATAATATCGCACCGTCCAAATAAGTTGTTTCATTCTATATACACGATTTTTATAAAAAGAATACGTTTTTTACATATTTTATGCATGCATTGTCAATAAAATAGTGTCACTTACATTTACTTAAACAACTTAAAGTGGTAATAAAGCGCTACTACTCTAATAATATACAAAAGCTTATGTAGAGTAGAATGCATTAAAATAAGCCTTCATCATATACATATACGTACTCGTATATATTTTATACCTCTACAGAGCTGATAAAACTTTAACTTAAAATATTAATATTCAATTTCTGCCCATTTTCATTTTCTGCGCTATACTTCTAATGAACAAATTTCATTCCACGACAACATTTACTTTCGGGCTGCAATAATCTATTTCTTTTATGGACTTTCAAAAAAAAAAAAAAAAACAGTGTAATTGGATTGCCTAATCTTTAAGCAGTCCATTTTGACTACTTTTATACCCATCCGCACAATTATATATGGGTATATAGGTTTTGTTCAAACATTTGTATTTACCACAATTTCTACGCGTTTTTGTTGGAACTCTCACGATCGCAAAGATTCACGTATTCACACGTATTCATCATCGTCCTTTATTTGGAAATTATAACGGTACATGAATAATAGAAATCACCATGCGTGATTAGAATAATTTAAGCATGCGTGACTAATATACGAGTAAACAGTGCACACGTTTACGAGCAATTTTTCTTTTGTCTAAATTTGCATTTTAAATTTCGCATTAACCCTGAACTACTTGTTCTGAAATTTGCAGATCAGTTTATCCTTAGATTTAGGAAGTTATTTTCATATTATTCCTAAATCATGTCTATAGATCTGAAATTTGGTACAAATTAATCTATTTTATCTAGATATCTCTATAAAAATAGGTTTGTGAAAATAGGTTAAATCGGTTCAAGGATCTTGCCACAATTTTACAAAACGTATAGTTTTTAGGCTTTTTCCTTTTTTACAGACAAACCATAAGAATAATCCAGAATATTAATGAAAACATAT
Source organism: Ornithomya chloropus (assembly GCA_963971445.1). NCBI lineage: Eukaryota > Metazoa > Arthropoda > Insecta > Diptera > Hippoboscidae > Ornithomya > Ornithomya chloropus. The sequence goes on along the minus strand of OZ020530.1, from coordinate 50,507,558 downwards.
CAATTCCCACAATTGAAATCTTATTAATTATTCATTGAAAGAAATTACAAAACTCAAAAAAACTGCTTAGGAATCATAAAATAAAGTCATAAACAAAGAAAAAAGCGCCAAATTCAGAATACTCAGCGTAGCTACCCCCAAATATATTTGAATGAAGTTTTCTCTTTGGGCGTGGCAGTAATTTTCTTAAATGGAATTCTTACCCAATTAGTTTTGAAAGGTTTCACTTTTTCACTCATGTAATTCGTTCAGACACATCATAAACTGATTTGATAGATTTTCACAAGTACATTTTATACGGGTATCTTCGTTCTATGTATACCTAACAGAAAATTTCGGTTAATCAAATTTGTTAATAAGGCACGCCCATTTCAAATTGCATTTAAAAGTACATAACTTTTAGAAACAGTTTTTCATAGGTTTATGGATAGGTGTGCACATATGTTCTTGGACCAATGCAACCCATTCTAAGTATTAAGCTTAATACGTATATAAAACGATTTGTACCGAATTTCCGATCAATCTCTTAACTTTTGTTGTAGTGATAGTGCCGGCAAGGATAGGATAGGCTAGACAAACGAAATGTTTTGTGTTTTTTTAGCATTGTGGGCGTGTTTATGTTCTATGCTTATGCGAAGTGAAGTTTTAGCCTAATATCTCAATTTTTGGGACTGTGAGAGTACTGGTCAGAAATTCACAGGGACATATATAATCAATTCGATGCTAAGCAAAAAATTGATATGTTTTCGGTCTTCTTCTGGGTGTTACAAACGTTTGCACAAAATCAAAATATCCCCATATCATTATGATGGTGGGAATAAAACTAATATTTTTAAGTGTGATTTTAATATATAGAACAATATCTTTAATTTAAAACCTATTTTATCACAAAAAAGTTATTTCCAGTTATAATTTTCCATTCAATTTAAGTGTATATCAAATTTTCCTATCACTATATATATTTTGAAATATATATTTACGTTTAACAGTTTATGTTTCCTCTTTCTTGGAATGCAGTAACATTTTTTTTTATTTAAATTAAAACAAGTGAAAATATCTTAGTCGGCAATGCTCGACCATAGAATACCTTACACCACTTCATATATTGTTCAAGTACCTTAAAAAAGAAAACCAAGTATTTTATCAAAAGTGTTTTTCTTTGAAAAATAAAAAATTTATTATTTTGTTTTATCTTGTATTATCAAAAAATTTGAAAATGATTGAAATGCTACAATAATTTTTTTTATTCTTTCTATTTATAAAATCGAAAATGTATTTTTTTACTATTAATAATTCTTCACCAAATATTGGCAAAAAATATAAAGAACTGCGCTTTTTCGTTATAGACCGATTTATTTTATAATAAAACGTTGTATGCGGAGGGGTTCTAAAAATCGTCCGATCGGGACCAAATTGGACACAGCCAATTATTAAGCTAATTAACTATTCATCGTAAAATATTGTGAAAAATTTCAAGAATTGTGTCTTTTTGACGTATAAAGACCTCCGAGGGGTTCTAAAAATGGTCCAATCCGGTCCAATTTACATGGACACACAACGGACAGACGGACATGGTTAAATCGATTCAGATTTTATTTCTGAATCGATCGATAATTGAAGGTGGGTGTGGTATTTGCCGTTTAAAAGTTACAAACATCCGCACAAACTTAATATATCTTTTGCCACAAGTGGTGCAGGGTATAATTATGATAAATTTCACTGTAGCTGGTTTATTTTAGAAAATTTTACGAGTGTAAGTAATATATCTGTATATACCTTGGGAGAACTATATCCTACCATAAAACAAAGAAAACAAAAATCGTATGAAGCATAAAGATTCATTTTCGAAACCAAAGCTGAATATATTTTGCAAACAATCGTAATATTGTTATATCCTCCACCTTAGTGATGAGGTCCGTATGTCCGTGTGTGTGTGCCATTCTCACGGGCGTACATTATGAGATATTGAGCTAAAATTTTGTAGAAGCACTTTTATTATTTGCACGCAGATCACTATTTAAAATGGACAAAACCGAAAAAAATCTATTTAACTGCCACAATCGAGCTGTTGAGTTGAAATTTTGTACATATATTTATAATTACTTTATTCATCAATGTGCCAAAAATGGGCATGGTCAGATAACAGGCACGCCTACAATACAAAAAAAACTTTTATATCTGCTACAAAAATTAAATTGATTGTGGGCGCGTCTGTTACCACGACCACGACCACGACCACGACCACAATAACACAAAAATTCATATTTAGCGGAAAACTCCATTTGCAAGCTATATATATACATACACACACATATATATATATATATATGCCACGCCCATCGTTGTAGATGTGGAGGGTATTTGAGATTTGGCCTTAGCCAAATTTAGTTTTCTTACGTGTTTTTACATACTATTCAGTACAACATGTTTAAAGTGTTCTGCTCTAATGTTCAAGAAAAAACATTTAAGTACTTTCAGTTTTTAATATTTTTCTTGTCTTTAATAAAATATTTTATTAATAAAGAAAATATGTTTGGTGGTTACCGTGGTGGATTACGATCGCATTGGTACTTCTGAGCCAATTGGACGTTGTATATTGGGCTGTATGGCTACAGGCACTGAACTTCGCCACTGGTCCGATATGTTGGCTTCGCCACGACGCCCCATTGCGCAATGGCATACACTGAAAGATCCCGAAGAGACCGACGAAATATTAAAGAATATGAAATAAGCACACAAATAAAATATAGAATTTATTGATCATATGTAAAGTCATGGGTAAAGAGGAAAGGGTAAGCAAAATTTAAATTGGAAATAAAATTAATATTAATTAGCACAAAATATATAAAATTTTGCAATAATTAAAGAGAGTCGCCAATAAATTCAATGTTAATCATGACGTTATCATAATTACTACTAACCATATACATGAAAAGTGAAGAGAACCATAAGCAGCCGAAAACACAAAAACAGTACCAACAGAGTAACAGTTAATAAATCACACAGTACATGTACATGTACTGTACTATATATAATAAGATACAATTTATCAATAAAAACGTATGTACTATATACATACACAAATAATATTTATCTATATATGTAATCTTTGTAAATGTAATGAAGGCAACCGAGTTAATGAACTCATTTGATTTATTCCTGCCAACGAATCTTCAGTGTGGTTGCCGACTTCTTGTAATTTATTGTACATTAATTATGAATATTTATACTTAATTTATACATCAACCCATATAGATTTAAAACGTAAAAATCAAATTTCAATTCAATGTATTGCATACGTATTTATAATTAGACCTTCAATTGCAGTGATTAAAATGGCCCAACCATCCATCGGATAACGGACACTTAAAATTAACAAATAACCTCATTTATTTTGAAATCAGATTTTCTTAGTTGACACGCAATACACGGCCAATATATAGCTTTGGAGAGTACTTGAGATTCGACCGAAGCCAAATATAGAATTTTTACTTGTTATACCCACCGTCATAAACGTTTGTAGGTGTCAGAAAAGGACGAGTCACACAAAAAGTTTAGCACTTCTGTCCGTCCGTGTATCCATTTGTATGTACGAAATTTTTGTTTTTTGCTTCGGCACATGCAAGGGTGCGCACATTAATATATCGAGCTGAAGTTTAGTACACATAAAATTCAGAGACATGCCCACAATGATGGGAAATATCGTAAACTTTTGGGTTTCAGCAGTCGGTTTCGGTTTATGATTGCAATATGTAAAATTGGACTTCAGACGCATCCACAATTTCAAAAAATTCAACGTGCAGTTAAGAAAATATTTTATTAAGAAAAAGACAAACGAAATTAGCCTTTAATTTCCTGACTCTAACATAACATAAACTGACATATCTAAAAATTTATTAAATTGTAGCACGCTCTTTCAAATAAATTTAAGATATTTTTTTATTATTTGGAGAACCGTTGGTTCTTCTTCTATTTTGCAAATGAGTCATGATGATTCGACGGACTTATTACTGCTTAAATTTTCCCTAACATCTATAATATATCTATTACAGGTGGGTCTGGAATCTTGTCCAAATTTATAGAAAGTTATCGTTAATATTCTGGAAAAATTTAATTTTTGTACCTCTTATGGTCTATTACAAGAGGAAAATTCTTAAAACTATGTCACATTTTTTGTAATATTATAGAAAGTCTATGGACCGAATTTAACCATTTTCAATTACAATCCTAGTACTTGTATTCTAGATAGAAAATTTAGCAGGCCATTGCGCGCGTGTCCATAGTTTGATGTTGCGCAATTGCAATAGGAAATCGTAGAAAATCTCGATTCAAAAAGCGCGATATCTCAATTTTCGTGGCCGTGAGAAATTCTGGTACTTACAAACCTTTGAACAAGAACAACAATATAATGTTATTATATTTTTGTGGTTGATAAATTTATTTTTTTTATAGTTAGCGTACTTATGGTATCTGATTGCAGGTGCCTATTTAATTTGGGCAAATAGATCAAGTGCCATGTCCACAATTGATAAAAATCTCCCACAGCTACAAAAATACATCCATGAATTTAAAATTATGTGCACAAATTTATAATTATCATAAACATCGTTGAGACAAAAATGGGCAAAGTCGATTTTTTGTGCAGAATCCGACTTGTCAATTGATAGGTATTACATGTGTACTAAGGGCGTAATTTGCAAAATTGTTTTTATATGAACCGAAGAAGTCGGCCTTCACCCCGATGTAACGTTGGCTAAATATATCAAAATAACAACAAAACTTACCTTAGAGACCATTACATTATCAATAGTCTTTGGAAATAAATAACTCACCCACATATGTTATGCAGTGCTTACCGTGTCCTAGTACAATAGTAATATGTTAAATTGGGATTGAAAAAGTACATGGTTCCTGTCATCTTCAGTACGGTACTTTGTAATAAATATACACTTTTTATAAAGTAAGAGGCAGAATTATATTTTTATTATAATAATTAGAGAATTGTTAAATGTGAAAAATAAACTTTAAAAATATTTTAACATAAATTTAGTTGTTCTTACGTACCTGTACGTAACTTAAGTTATCTGGTTAAATTATTTATTTAAATATTGAATTAAATAATTAAAATTTAAATATTGAATATACTTAACACTTATACTATATTAAACACCATAAAACATACACACACACATATATATATATATATATATACAAGAGATTGCAAGATTGGAACCTTTTTATAAGTATACTCATTCTTTTTAAAATGTTACGTAAATTATATAAAATTAATACAACAATAAACTAATGTTAACCAGTAGGAGCCTCCAACTTGTGTTGGGATGGGGTTTTTACAGTAAGAAAAGACGTAAAAAACTAAATCAACTTACAAGTTGGATTCTACGCTGAGTATATAAATTATAAACTATGGGAGTATCTGTTATCCGACCACGCCTATTTAAAACATATTATTGAATGCATTAATTATGAAATCGTGCATTCAATTTCAATTTCATAGGTCAATTTTAGTGACTGATTAATAAATTGTCGATGGGCGTGGTACTTTATCGATTTTTCGCAATTTAAATAGAAACTAAGAGACATTTGTGAGAAGGTTTGTATCAAATTCAGCTCATTATCTTAATTTTTGCGGACAATGTAGACCAACAAAAATCACAAACGTTAGATTTTGATCTTGAATAGTCATATATATACATAGTAGTGCCATCTTTAACGGATGTCGTAAATGGAATGACACACTCAATATACCTCCTATTTTATGTGGAGGGTATAGAGAGTAATTCTATTATGGGCCGGCACTTCCACACCCTCCATATTTATAATTTACTAGCGAGCCTGGCGTGTTTACAAATACGCCTCTTTTATCGACTATTACACATAATATTTGCATTTAGGGGCAAAGGTCGAATATACACAAGGCAAAAAATATTCGTTTTCTAAACATAGTTTAGGTAGAATTTAATGATATTGTGTTACATAATATTCGATATATGTACATATATAAAAAATTATGTACTTACGAACGCCACTTTTATACCCTCTACTTATTCTATTATAGAGAATAATTCTTTAAAACACTTTAGTATATTATGCAAATAAACCTTTAAATCTTCTATAAATGTACTATTTCCCTATGTCTCTAAATTTAATTTGTCTCTAAGGAAAAAAATTTGTGTAACTGGAGTAAATTTTCTACACCTCTTTCCACATCTTGTCCTATTATATATCACTTTAAACTTTATTTAAATTTTAAGATATATTATACTCTAATATAATTTAACGAAATCGACATTAATAAGAACTATAATAGGTATTAATAAATACACTGGTGTTATATCTTTACATAATAAAACAATAGATTAACTCCATCGTAAAACAGATGATTTCAAAACGACACGAAAAATTATCTTAAGTAAGCGTTATAAATAAATTAAATAAATATAGAAAAATTTGCTTCTTGCGTCTTTTGTCATAATAGAAGAATATTGTCCTCAGAAGTTCTGTTCTTAAATATTATTAATAAAAAATACTACCTCTATTCTATAATAACAGTAAAAAATGAATATTTTAATGAGAAACCATTTATCCTTTGATCGTAGTTAGTGGTTTAATTTCAATTTACGCCTGTTATAAAATCGATATTGCAAAAAAAGTTTTTAAACAGTTTTAAATTTAAGAAACATTGTCTGCTTCTCTGAACATCAAAAGAAAGGCAAAAAATTGCAGAATGGTATGATTAAGTTACCTGCAAAATAATTATACCCTGCACCACCCTGTGGAAAAGGGTATATTAAGTTTGTGCGGATGTTTGTAATTCCCAAACGGCAAATGCCACACCCATCTTCAATTATACCGATCGATTCAGAATCAAAATCTGAATCGATTTAACCATGTCCGTCTGTCCTCGTGTCTGTCCATCTAAATTTGTGGGCAAGCTCCAGGTCGCATTTTTTGAGATATTTTGATGAAATTTGGTACAAGCACATGTATTGGCCCAAAGGGGAATCCTATTGAAAATGGACCGGATTGGACCATTTTTAGAACCTCCCTCCATATAATATCCTATTATTTTTTTAAATATTTCGATAAAATTTGACACGCGGAAAAGCATTGACCCAAAAATAAACTCTTTTGAAAATGAACCGAATTGGACCATTTTTAGAATCCCTCCCTATAAAAAAATTTTTTTTTTTGATATAAACAAACAGAATAAAAAAAATTTCTGACTTATGTATCATTTTGAAATTTTTGAAAATATAAGTAGATATAGAAATATAAAATTTTTTATTTACCAAAGAAAAAAAGAAAAAAATTAAAAGCAGTACAAAAAAATAAAACTTTTCATTTATCAAAGGGAAAAATTAAATATCAAGTGGTGTGGGGTATTTGATGGTCGGGCTTGACCAACTCTAATATTTTCACTTGTTTTTATTTAAACAGCAGTAACGAAGTTATCCAGAATATATATTCACCCAATATTAATAATAAATACTGAATAATAAATTGATAATAAATGTTGCAATGTATTTCTTTGTTAACATACGTATTTTTATGGATCAGGGGTAGTAAATTATTCCACTTAATAGAATGAAAATTAATTTAACATATTAGCATAAAGGAGATGTTATATAAATACAATGTACAACAGAATTATAATGTTGCAACAAAAAGTAATAGGTAAATTTATATACAAAACAAATATGTTTTTTTTACATTTTATTTAAAATTAATAAAAGCGCAAAACCAATATAGTGTAACATCATGAATTATCTAGTCATTGAGTAAATAAAGAATAAACATAACATTTATATATAACTATTGGCACCAAATAATATAAAAATTACTTGGACATTCAAGAAAAATAATTAGGACGATGCAAATAAATCGAGGGTGCACCAAATTTTAATGTTTAATCAAACCAAAATACGTATACATACTTGTATAACAAAAGTAATACCCTTAGAACAATGATATATATGTAGATATATAGTAAAAATAAAAGTATAAAATTGTCCAATAATAACACACACAAAATTTGTTTGTAGACAATTTTTTATGGGTTTATTACATTAGAATCAAAGCGCGCGAATAATAAGTATAAACCGGATTTCCGATTGTATCATTTCCTTATACCCGCTCTATATAACGTTTCATTATAAAAGAAGTCATCCGCAATTCTTTACAAATAAGTTTTGAAAAAACTTGGTGAACTAACTAGTAGTTAGACTAATAACATACTGTACTTTGGTCCCGATCGGACCACTTTTTTACACCTTCTCTACTAAACGCCCTCATTATACCCGCAATCAATATTATTATATTCAAATGTTTTCAAGGAACCAAAAGGAGGCGAGCTACACCCACCAAAGTGTATGAATTCTTGATCAGCATGAACAGCCCAATCGATTTACACTGTCCGTTCGTCTGCGGCCTTTTCTTTTTAACACTCTCACGATCGAAAACTCGGAAATATCGAGCTAAAATTTGGTACACATCATATTGTATTTGTTTCAATTCCAGTTAAGGAAATTCCCATTTTGAAAAATTTTTACATTAGTCATTTTTCAGCATTCTATATGAATGAAGATGTTCGAAAGATATATTACAAACAAGTAAAAAAGAGCTATATTAGGCGTGTGCCAAATCTAGGATAATCACCATCATTATCTTCTTCGAAACAGTACACCATTACATTACTCCTCCAAATAATAAGAAAATAATATCTCGCATTTATTTGAAAAAATACACCATTTTGGATGTGGAAATAACAAAACCGCGCCCAAAATGCGCATGCTTATACAAAAATATATCCGAAAGTACAAAAGTATTTCATAGAAACACTTTTCACAGGTTCACGAACAATCTCATATCAGCACAAGTACAACGTAATCACTGTGTGCGCGTATGTTGACTGATAGCGATCATTTTCCATTTATTCCGGACATTGAGGAGGAATATTCATTCTAAATTTCAGACCTATATTCGGTCACCTACACCAAATATTCTAAATAAACCCCTAAAATTGTTGAGTATATGTACCGATGAAATGTATGTTTTATATTTTGTATTTTTGAAAATAAAATGGAAAATAAAATTTTCACTTCCATTGTAAACGCTAATAAAACAAGTGGAAATATATTTCCTTAAAAGAAAATATACGACCTAGCCTTTCATAAGGAAAATGGTATAAAAAATATTTTAAGCCATCAATCAAAGAAACCAACATGAGTATATAAGGGATACGAATTGAATCATTGCATAAAGACAATTTCGATACGTGGAAAATCCAGGTACAAGCTTTATCAACCAACTCATGGAAAAAGCCGTACTCATCGCCGGACAATATTGTGGCATGAGAATTGGTAGACTCAAAGGCAAAATCAGACATTATCAGCAATCAAGATGCACTATATACCAACAAGAATAAAATGAAGAACAACTTCAAATACAACGAAGCAAAGAAAAGCCATGAAAACTTCTAAATTCAATGCTGTAAGTGTGGCAAACTGGGCCACAAAGCTGTTAAATGCAGGTCGAACACCCACTTATATAAAATATCAAGTAGGAGTAAAAAATTGTAAGTAAAGTAGTAGAAGTAGTGCTTCAAATAAACAATGAACGAATGAACAGTGGGAATGGTGCTTAGATTCAGGAGCCACTTCCCATATGAGTTTACAAAAAGACAAATTTCACAATTTTAAACCAAGCTGTGTAAAAACATTGGTAGTGGCACTGTAAGCTTTCAACCGAAGCATAATGTAAATCTAATTTTTAACAATACCTTGTATGTCCCTGATCTCAGATCGAATTTAATTTCTGTGCCAAATGAAGTTGTGGCAAGATATTTTTATAGGCGAAAAATTGATTAGTGCCCATAAGAAGGGCGACTTGTACTACATTAAATTTATGAAGAATAGAAATTGATAGATACGAAAAAATTCAATAAAAGTATGGCGCGATAGCTTTAGGCAACTTAATGAAAAAGACCATAGAATAATAATACAACAAAAAGAAATGTTAAAGTCAATCTTAATGACAAATTTTAAGGTTGTGATATATGCATTAGAGGCAAACAAAACTAAATGCCGTTTCCGACGACCGGAACTATATAAAGGGAACTTTTAAAATTAATTCACAGTGACGTCTTTAGAAGGTAGAAAGAAAGAAATCGTCACTTTCGTGGATGGTGCGAATTGTACAAAATAAAGAGCAAAATCGAGGTATTTGATGTATTTAAGCATTATAAAAGTATGGTTGAGAAGCAAATAGAAAAGAAAACAAGTAAGAAAACTAAATTTGGATTAGGCCAAATCTTAAATACCCTCCACCTTCACAACGGTGGGAGTAGTGTATGTCTTACGTATCAGCATGCAAGTCTACTTTTACGTTGAATAAGGTTTTTTGTAAATTGTGGACGCGTATATTATCCGATCACGCCCATTTTTGGCACTTCATTCAATGGGATAACTATGTATACGCGAACTAAATTCCAAGTTCTTTGGTCAACTTTTGTGGCAGATATAAAGATTTTTATTAATTGTGGGCGTGCCTGTAATCCGAATATGCGTATTTTTGGCACATCGATGAAACTAATATTTATAGATGTACATACCAAATATCAAGTTTATAGTTCAATTTTTGTGGCAGATAAATAGTTTTTGTCGATTGTGGGCGTGGCTCTTGACCGATTTTGCCCATTTTAAATAGCGATCTGCGTGCAAAAACTAAAAGTGTCTGTACAAAATTTCAGCTCAATATCTCAAAATTTACGCCCGTGAGAGTGCCAACAACAGACGGATACACGGACATACATGTCTAAATCGACTCAGTTTTTGGCACGGATCAAGAATATATATACTTTGTAGGGTCTCTGACGCCTCCTTCTGGGTGTTGCAAACGGAAGAACAAACTTAGTATACCCTCATCACTAAGGTGGAGAGTATAATAAAGCAGGGTGACTGGAAGGAAAAACAGTTCTATTGTTGAAATGGCAACGTGCATGCTTTATAAGTGAACCTTAAATGAAATTTTCGGGCTGAAGATGTTTGTACCGCAAATTATATTAGAAACAGATATAAATGCAGAAGTATTAGTGAAACTCCATTTAAATTATGGGTAGGTCGAAAACCCGTAATAAATTATTTTAGAAAATTTAAATACGTAACGAATGCACTTAATAAGAAACCTGTAAGAGGTAAATTTAGAGCAAAATCTAAAAGATGCACATTTCATGGTTATAGTAGTAAATCCAAAGCATATCGTTTATAGGATCCAATCGAAAAGAAATTAATTAAAAGCAGAGATGTAAAGTTTACAGACAAGTTTGATTCCAATAATAAAAATGTAGAGATGAAACCAACAAATCGTAAGATACGCGTGCAAATTTGTTACAATCTCTATAATTAAAAACTAAGTAATATACTTAGAGAAATATATATTGAAAAAAATCTTGATATATATACAAGGATATCTCTAATTTAGAATACGAAGAAGATATTCCTAGAACTACCACCAGAGCTCCAGGACGCTCTGGAATTCTACGAACCAGAAGGCCTGATAGACCTAGGAAGGTGTACAATACATGCGGGCTAAACGAATCGGAAGATACAGAAAATGAAGCCTAAGCAGCTGGAATTGTTGAAGCAGACCCAAAAACGGCATCCGAGGCTTTAAATAGTGACGAGTCTAAGAAATGAAAAAGGCAACGAAGCATCAAAAAAGAATAGAACTTAAACTATTACTAACAAGCCTAAAGGAAGGCAAGTAGACAGATGCAAATGGGTTTTAAGCATTAAATACAAAACAGATGGAAGTATAGATAAACGAAAAGCTAGATTAATAGCCAAAGACTCCACACCAAAAGAAGGAATTGCCTACAATGATTCGGTGTACCGAATCATTTGCACGAGTAGTTAGAATATCATCGCTTATTAATGGACCTGGCTAGTTGAACGAGATTTGGTAGTACATCAACTCTATTTCGACAGCGCTTATTTAAATGGATACATAGAAGAAGAAATCTACATGGAAGTGCTAGAGAAGCTCCAACATATATTAGAAGTGAATGACGCAAACAAATACAAGAAAATAAGGTTTGTAAAATTCAAAAGACGTTGTACTTATTAAAACAGTCCAGAAGACAGTGGTATAAAAAATTGCATTATTATTTAAAGAAAATGCGTTTGAAAACTTTGAAGACAGATAATTGTATTTATTTGGAAACGGATGAAAACGACATACTGATAGATATTAATGACGTTAATTGGAAAATTGCAGTCAACAACGAAGTGAAACGACATTTTAGATAATTCCTACATGACAGAATGTAAAGGCATCACATCTCACTTTATACAGGGTGTCCGCCGCCCTGTACAAAGAAAAAACTTTCAAAACTAATAAAATATAACACAAATTATGGCAAAAAACTGGATAGTAGCAAACAATTTGTTAAGATATTTAAAGCAAACAAAGCATTTAAAATTAACTTTACAGCATGTGTTGACGATTGTTACACTTTAAGATGTCCTTACGAAAGGATTGACAACAACTAAACATGTTAATTGTATTTGAAGAGAGGTGTTAAGTATATATTTTTCGTCATAATATACTTAACTCAAATCAAATCAATTTATCCATGAAAAGTATATTTTTTATTTTGTAGTTTTAATCACACACACACACATGCACACAAAATTGGAAAATAAAATTTTCACCTCCATTCTAAACGTTATTAAAACAAGTCGATATATTTTTGCTGAAAAGAAATAATAAGTCCTTTATAGTCTTATAAGTCCTTTATAAATGTAACTTTAACCAAATGTATAAATAATCAATAATTGGTATAAAGGAAAACTCATAAAAACTATACGATTTGTAAAATTGCGAGTGAGGTTATGGACGGATAGAACCCTTATTCAGAACCAAAGTATAAAAGAATTATTTGTCCCAAATATCAGGTCCACACTTCTTATGGTTTAGGTGTAATGTAAATATAAAGAGTACTAATATGAACAGATCTACCAAATTTTAGAACATTTGCTTTAGCAGTTCAGGATTAATGCGAAATTTTTAAAAAAGGTACAAAATGTTATTGCTTCAAATATAAGAAAGTACTTTGTGTGTTCTCTAACGCTTCCTTCTGAGTGCTTGCAAATAGAACGACAAACTTCTCATCATCTTATATGTAGAGTACAAAAGTTGTATTGCTTTTTTTAGCGGTGAATGAAGAAAAATTGGTTTCGACTTACGGGAGATGGCATTATTTTAATAGAATAATTTCGCAATGCATGATTAATATAACCAACGCACACATTTCCGTGTTTGCTTTTTGTTTTACTACTCCCATCCCTCGTTTTACACGGTACTCGTTTTGCACGTTTTCGATCTTACACGGTTTTTAAAATCAAAATTAAAAAAAAAATTATGTAGAAAATAAGTAATTTTGACTACACGCGAATTTATTTCTACTTAATTATAAACCTGGCAACACTTCAGACGTATAAATACTCTACTGTCATAAACTTGTACATATGTTGGTTGCACTTTGATAAAAACAAAAAAATGGGAATTCCCCTTTTTTATTTAAATGAAGTACAATAATTTTTTTTTATGAAATAGATTTCTTATGTTTTTTTTCATTCTACAAATAAATTTGACTATTTTTATGTCTTCTATGATTTAAATGATATTTTTATATTTCATTAGTATATTAGTTACATTTTGTGTTCCATAAATGTCTAAAAAAAGCTTATTTATAGTCTCTTTCGTTTTACACGGTTTCTCCATATAAAAATTATTTTTTCGAAATACACAGTTTTGTCAGGAGCGTATCTCCCGTGTAAAACGAGGGATGGGTGTATTTTGAAAACTCTGTATTACCTCAAAACTACTAAGTAAAATGTTCTGAAATTTGATATATTCATATTAGTCCCATCCCATTAATGTTTAAATTTGCCTTAGTATTGAAAATGGTTTAATATTTAGCATAATTGATATAGATCTCAAATTTAGAGTGAATATTCCTCGTCTATGTCGGGGACAAACTTGTGAAAATGGACGTGATTGGTTATCGTAGGCTCACACAGTCCTCAAGAACCACAATTACGTTTTACTTGCATTGCTATGAGATTGTTCATAAACTTGTGAAAAACTGTTTCTAATAAAAAGAATCGTTTTCATAACTGAAAACAAAAATTCATTTATTTAATAAAAATCATTAAGACACAAAAAGAAGTCTTTAAAGCTCTCACGAAAAACTACGTAGTAGTTACGTAAGTAGTTGACGACAGACTAGAGAAGAACGGAATACGCACAAAACATAAACGCAATTTATAAGGCATGATATATAATGCTACGTCCAAAATTACATCTTTGTTGAAATAAATTCGAGATATTACTTCCTTATTATTTAGAGCAGTAATATAAAGGTGTTCTATTTAGAAGAGATTATTAGTTATTGGTGGTGGTATACTAGATTTGGCGTACATATAATATAACCTTTTTTTACTTATTTATATTGTATAAGTGTAACAAGTAAAAATATTAAAACATCGGATGGTCGGTTAATCCCAACCATCAAATACCCTACACCCCTTGATGTATAAAGATCTCCATTATAGCAGGATCTTATATAGGAGCAGTTCTAAAAATGGTCCGATCCCATCCATTTTCAATAGGGTTCGCCTTTGGTCTAATACATGTCCTTGTACCAAATTACATCAAAATATCTCAAAAAAAATTTGTCCTGTACCTTGCACACAAATTTATATGGAGAGACAATAGACGGACATAATTAAATCAATGAAAGTTTTTATTCTGAATAGATTGATATATTTGAAGATGGATGTAACATTTGCCGTTTACAAGCATCCGCACAAACTTATTATACCCTTTGCCACAAGTGCTGCAGGGTATAAATACATAATAAAATACTCGAAAGAAAATATTATATGATTCTCAATTAGAATTGGATTTTTCGTTTAACAGAGCCCTTTTTTTGGCTTCCTTATTTTCCTTCATCGCGATTGGGTCATTAAATTCTTGCACTTCACCTGATGCCCAGATAAGGTACACAATAGCCGATACTATTAAAATTGTAAAAGCCACCCAAAATACTTTACGCCATTGCATCAGCGTTCCCTGCAAACCCAAAATGTTAGAAAAGGCAAACGGAAAATCATTATGAAACATACGTCAGGTGCCATTAAACCGATGGAATATGGTGCCAAAAAGCCTACTAATGCCCCTAAGCCATTTGCAATAGCCGACAGAATACCCGCATAGTTGGGACTCATATCAAGTGGAGTTAACTTCATGCCCGCATAATACGTACCCATGAGTGCCATAGCCATGCAGAAACAGCTAATGACGGCAGTTCGGTTGCACCCTGAATATGAGGCACCTATAAAAAATATCGCTGGCCCAAAAGCAGCTAAAAATACATTGATATCAATTTCAGGTGTTTTTTTTTTTTTCAAATAAATCTATACCTATCGCTGTCATGACTTTGCGAATATTCGTTATAGACATAAGTTCACGTGATATAATAATGTCAGCTATTGCACCAGAAACTAATGAAAATATCCACATTAAAACATATGGTAAGGAAGCGTAAAGACCATTTTCATTTATATCAAAGTTTAAAACGTCATTAAAGTATTTGGGTAAATCAGTGGCCATAATATAGAATCCCCAGTCATGTCCCAATTGCGCGACTATTAAGGCGTACATCGGCACATTAGAAAATATTGCCAACAGCGGTGGTGGTGGCAATTTACTGCGCTCGAGAGCACCCATTTCATTTATTAAATATTCTCGTTCTGTGCTTTTTATGAAAGGGTGTGTGATTGGATCACTATAGCACATTAAGCTCTAAATGTATCAGTGGGAAACAAAGAATGATTGTAGAAATTCATAAATGTTAAGTTCGACTTACAAAAAGGATACACCACAATAGTGTGATTGCACCAAATACATAAAATACTATCGACCAATGATAGTGCTTTAGAAGTAATCCCGACATTGAGTAGGATATAATAGTTCCTACTTGTCCACCCCCTAGCGCTAGGGCGCCCAATTTTCCACGTTCCTCAGCTGGAACCCAGTGCGATAGCATAACACTGAGTGCTGGATAAGTGGTTCCTTCACATAACCCCACAAATATTCGGCTTACGAATAAACCAGTAGATCCATGATTGAACACAATTAATGGGGTAAATAGCGTAAGCAATGCCGCCAAAAATATACCGGAAAACAGTATCCATTTACTGCCAAAATAATCGGCCATAAAGCCACCTGGTAAATGTGTTACTACATATCCAATATAAAAAAAGGACAATATTCGGCCTTGTTCTTCCTCGGTCCAATCGTAGATACCACCATGCTAAACATTCTTTTATATATTTTAGGAGCATTTATAATAGGAAAAGTGCTTCTCTTACCACATTAGTTTTATTTATTGTAGAGGGACACACTATCTCTTTGGGATCTGTAATCGCTTTGGTACGGTTACGGTAAACAACCATTTGTGTTAAAGCCATTGAAAGGCACATTCGCATAGTGTAAGCATTAACAATTGCCAGAAACCCGAATATTGCCACAATAATTCGCTGTGGTATGACAAAATCTGCAACTGGTTTTAGTAGTAAACATATCCTTTTTTTACCATATACTCACATTTCGACAATTTTACCCCCCATTCAGGCTGCTCGATTTCTTTCATTTTGTTTGAACCAAAATTTTAAAAGCCGTTAATTCTACAATGATTGATTTTTTATAAAATTTTATGATAAAAATATACTTCTGTGTCAAACATGAAATATTTTATAACGTATATACTGCATTATAATTTTTTGTTATGACATTCCGTTATGTTTTTGTTGTTACATTAGGAATAATTTAATTTTTGGTTTCTTTTCAAAATCTGCTGTTTTAATGATCTAAAACGGAAATAATCTTAATATTTTTAAAAACATAACATGACATTTGTGGATTTGTATTGGGCTGTATTAGCCTCTACTATTTTTTCTGTTTTATATTTCGCAAAAAAATCTCATTCCAAAATTACACAGAGCGGCGACTTTTGTGAAGATTATGATACTTCAGAAACTGGTATAAACTTCTATTGTATTTTTTTAGAAACAATATTTACAGACTAGAATTATTTTCCAGGATCATCATTGACTATTTCAGAGAGCAAATCTTCGGAAGATAATGTGTCACATACTACACATACAAAGCAGCTAAATGTAAATGGATTCTCACACGTATATTCTCTACCCTCTTACGAGAATATAGGAAGCGATATCGAATTCATCTATCCTCCACAGTACAATAATATATCAGAAAAAAAACACGCATTGCATCTATCACAACTTGGGCAATGTGAAAAGGAAATTCCATCAGTGTCGCACAAAAGAAACGTCCTACTCCAATCTGACAGTCCAACTGAAATGACATTTGCTCAATTTAAAATGCTCCCACAACATTTTTCCCCACAACAACCACTTAATCAAAAAAGAAAATCTTTTTTGCCAAAGAACTTATATTTTAACCAACTAAGTGACCGCCGCTTTAAAGGGAATAGCAATGCTGAATCAAGAGATTGGTGTTCACCACATCGCAGGAACCCACTACTCACAAGACGTTCTAGGCAAAAACCACCTTCTCATTTATTGCAACAGACGAGAATTATACGTCCTTCGACACAGGGACCTTTAATAACCTCCAAGGAAAATTTCACAATAGATGAAACTCATGCATTAAAAGGTCAGCATCAAAGACTTTCACGTTTAGTGCCAGGATTTGACGGACAAAGTTGTGTACGAGCAAGATCACTACCATCTTGCCCTATAATGCGTAGAGAAGCTTGTCAGCAACGCCCCACTTCAACAGAACCTTCTATACAAAACAGATATTTAAGCTCCCACTTATACAAGGTAAATAATGAATTATTACAAAGAAAAAATAAAAATAGATCAAAAAAAATATTTCAACCTGTCCGTAACATTTCGATATCAAAGCCACCACAAAATTTCTGTTCCGAAGAAATCGATTCTGCCATGAAAACAGTTGGACCACACTATAAAGGATTTTCCTATCAACAGAGTTCGAGGCCACTTGATGCACTTGAGGCTCGTTCTTCTAATTTGCCGCCACAGCAATTATCACCAAATACTTTGTTGTCCAACTCATCCCTGGAACTCGTTCCACAAAGAGGTATTTCACAATATAATATTGATACTGACGGGGAAGAAAGAGAAGATCTTGGTAATTGTTCAAGAGCCCTCGATCTTCTGGACGGATATTTCTTTGATATATCTCGCCGACTACAATTAACCATAAATATGTTGAGTAGTTTAAATATGTACCTACATTATATAAAATCACGAATGGACGAATTCAGAGATTAATTAATATATCTTTATAGCAAAATAATTTTTTTGGTTAAAATAAGACACATTTAACATATTATGTTTCCCATACATTGCAAAATTTTATTTATACAAAAATATTGAAACCATTATATTATACATTAAAAATGAGTTTTATTTTTTAAATTTTATTTGAGTTAGATATTCAGACCTTTTAGCACAGTGGCGTTAAAGGGTTGTACGTCACCGGATGTAAATATAGTACAAAGAAGCCAAAGTATAGAGCGTAAATTCTGCGTCTGTCCCTGTAAAGCAAATGTGGAATTGTTTTGTTGATAAACTTTTATAAAAGAAACTTTTTTATTTACCGATTCGTTGGCAACATTTTCTAGAAACGGTACGACTATATTTGCTACAGAGGCGAAAGCGTTAGACAAAGCCATTAAAATCTCAGCATAATTTGGACTCAAATCAAAAGCAGTTAGCTTACTGCCGGCATAATATGCTCCCGTTGTGCTTAGGGCACAATTAAATAGAGTTAGAAAATCATTGCATTCTGTTCTTAAAAGGCATGATATAAAATGCGAACATATTTTTGGACCAAAAGCACCTGAAGATAATAATATAGAGAATTTAAAAATGGAAACTTTGAAATAAGATAAGATTCTGCAAATTCCTTTCGTAACAGAATTTATGGTGGTGGCGTCTAATAACAAGCAAATATAGGTTTAAATGCAAATCTATCTGGAAATGTCTGTCCAAGTATATGCGTCTAATATTGACACTCTAAAGATACAAGAATATATTGAGATATGGAGTTAAAATTGTAATGATGAATTAATTTCTGCATGCAGATTTCTATTTGCGTTGTATGAAATCTGTCTGCAACCACTCTATAACAAAATTATAGAGTGGAAATTTTGTATTTGTTTGCATAATTTTCGATTTTGCTTTAATGAAAAACATTTGACAGATCCCAGTAGCAAAGATCTTTCTACGTGATATGTTCCAAAAGTGTCATAATTAAAAACAAGTAAGAAAACAAAATTTGGCTTAGGCCAAATCTTAAATACGCTCCACCTCCACAACGGTGGGCGGGGCAAATATATATATATTGCGCCCTTTAATAGTGTATGTCTTACGTATCAGCATGCAAGTCTACTTTTACATTGTTACTTTTGTGGCAGATATAAAGATTTTTATTAATTGTGGGCGTGCGTGTAATCCGAATCCGCCAATTTTTGGCACATCGATGAAACTAATATATATAGATGTACATACGAAATTTCAAGTTTATAGCTAATTTTTTGTGGTAGATAAATAGATTTTTATTGATTGAGGGCGTGGCTTTTGACCGATTTTGCCCATTTTAAGTAGCAATCTGCGTGCAAAAACTATAAGTGCCTGTATAAAATTTCAGCTCAATATCTTAAAATTTACGCCTGTGAGAGTGCCAACAACATACAGACAAACGGACACACGGACATACATGTTAAATCGATTCAATTTACCTATTAAAGTCATAATTCTGCGCACTTCTGTAGTATTTAAAATATGCTTATTAACCAGTACATCGCTTATAGTGCCAGCCAAAATAGAAACCAACCAATTTAATGCGAATGGAATAGTAGCTTTTAACCATAAGTTGAGGCTTCCTCGTAATTCAATGTTCTTCCATTTCCCAATTATGTCATATATTTCGCTATTGATCAATGATTGGGACCAATCGTGTTGAACATTTGCCAATATTAAAGCCCAAACAGAACCATTGGTGAATATATCTTTCCATGGAGTGTTCTTATACTTTTCAATATTTATCGGTTGGTCAATATTTGCGAACAAATTAGATAGCGTGCCTGCTGACTTCGAAGATTGTATACCACGTATTTGAACGTTTTCTTTCAATCCGATTTCTTTATTGTATGGATTTGCCTCTGGATTGTTGCAACAAAATATTATCTATAATATATTTTATAGAATAAGGACACTAAATAATCTTAATATTTCATATAAATCAATTTTCTTACGAAACAAACAAGCCATAGAAAACTACACGCACCAAAGAAATAGAATATTATCGGCCATTCACAATGTGACAAAAGAAACGTACTTAGAAGGTTATATATTACTATACCCAAATCACCAGCACTCAACAATAATGAAATTAAAGTCCCTCGTTCGCTCTGTGGTATCCACTGTACCATCATAATTGTTAGTGCGGGAAATATGGGACCTTCGCTAAAACCCATAAGTATTCGTAATACAATTAGGGCTAGAGTATTGTGGTATGAAACTACACATGGAGTGAGAAAGGACAGCAAGGCAGTAAGCGCCAAAGATATTGCCAAAATGCATCTTCCACCGTAACGTTCTGCCAAAAGGCTTCCGGGCACTTGAGCGATGGCGTAGCCCACATGAAAAGATATCCTTGCGCTATTTCGCATTTCCATTGATATATTTGATGTATCACAGGTGCTGTGAATATCTTTTCCACGTAATGACCAATTTTTTACAGACCCGATATAATTTTCCGATTGGCGATCCGCCAGTACCTTTTTAAAATACTTAAAACTTCTTCCTTTACGATGGCACTGTTCAAGGGAAAAAGCACAGCTCTTTTCCTGTTTGGATTCCAACGAAATCATATCAAATCCATGACGCATTGCACAAGCATTTATAATTGCAACAAATCCAAAGGCACAGGATAATCGCTTCTGGTCCACAACATCTATTGTGAAATCGTTTACATAAGACATTCTAACAAAAAACATTGAAAACCAGCGTTTCTTACAGTGGCCTAGGGTCGATATCCAATATTCAGGGTTCATTTTTCAAATCGGTTAGTATCGCATTTACAAGTATATTGTGACGTGTTAGCCACAACATAAAATTTTGGGTTTTTATTCGCACTTAGACGTATTTTATGTGTAGGTATTCAATTTTACATTAAAAGAAGTTTTTAGTGGATTAATAATTTTTATTGCAATTGGATTCGATGAATAAAAATGCCGTAATTATTTATACATTTACACTGACTTTTAATTAAAAAACTATCAAATTTGACATATATTCCTTTTGTTAATTGTTAATTATTGTTTTGTATTATTAGGTACAGTTTTCTCACTTTCACTTACGAGGTAAGGAAGCTTCTTGCAAAGTATCTTGTATTAAAAGCTATTTATTTTTGAGCACATAACAAACACAAATCACTTAATTACCATTTTAATGCTATTCTTCGTTATCATTGCATTGCTCAAGGTTGAGCTATGAAGTTCTGCATATATACAAGTATATATTTCATATAAATTTAAAATTGATCAACTCATACATAGTACTTTATGTTATTTGCATATTTTTAGATACGCCCATTTCTTTGATATCATCGTCTGCCGGAACAGGGGGATCATTGAAATCTTGAATTTCGCCTGATGCCCATATGCAATAAATGACTGCAGTTGCACAGAGTACAACAAATGCCAACCAAAATACCATTCGCCATTCCAGAAGGGTAGCCTGCAATACAAATTATTCAAACCAACACTGATTTATTGGACGTCAATAAAAACATACATTTGGTGTCATAACACCCACTAAGTAGGGCGTAATTACCCCAGTGAAAGCACCTATGCCGTTGGTAATGGCCATTAAAGTACCCGCATAATTTGGACTCATATCGAGAGGACTGAGCTTCATGCCGGCGTAAAAGGCACCCATAAAACCCAAGCATATGGTAAACAGAACCACCACAGCAAAACGATCGCAGCCAGCATAGGAAGCAGCTACCATGAAAACGGCAGGACCAAAGGCAGCTAACACATTGAAGTAAAATCAAATGAAAATGTAATAGGCGGTCAAAGGGCGATCACTTAATACCCTACACCACTTACTTTCAAAATTTATATTGTACCATAACTTGTTTAGCATCAGCAAGCACAGGTCATTGTCGCATAAGTCACCTCATGAAGAATCGTTTTAAGTAGGGAGCTTTTAAACATTGTCCAATCCGGTCCAAAATTAAAATATTAATTTTTAGGCCAAGTGTTATTAACAAATTTTTATTAAAAAATTTTAAGACAAGCAACTTTTGCACTATCCGCATAAAATTTAAATATAGCTTGTTGTTCCCTTTGCGTCAAAGACCCTAAGATATGTACATATGTATATTTTTTAATAGCGTCAAAATCTAAGTCGATCTAGCCATGTCAGTCCGTGTGTCCATTTATTTGAAGGGTCACGGTCGTTGTGGTCTTAAAAACTCTGGCAGAAATCTTGCGCAAAAATTTAAATGGACAAACAGACGTGGCTAAATCGATTCAGATTTTAATTCTGAGGCGATCGGTGCAATTGAAGGTTGATGTGGCATTTGCCGTTTAGGAGTTACAAACATCCCCACAAACTTAATATATACACTTACCATATGTGGTGTAGAATATAACAAAATATTTTTAAAATTTATCATTACATTATATATTAAAGCTCACCCAGGCCAGTCATAAATTTTCGTGTACCCGTAATAGACATAGTTTTACGTGTTATTAGCCAATCACCAACAAAACCGGAAGTAATTGATACAATCCACATCATTAGGTACGGCAAGGAGGAATACAACCCATTAGCTTTAATAGAGAATTGCATAACATCTGACATATATTTAGGCAGATCAGTAACCATTATGTAAAAGCCCCAATCATGACCGATTTGTGCACAGACCAAAGCACACATA
The DNA here is from genome assembly GCA_963971445.1 of Ornithomya chloropus. Lineage (NCBI taxonomy): Eukaryota > Metazoa > Arthropoda > Insecta > Diptera > Hippoboscidae > Ornithomya > Ornithomya chloropus. The sequence goes on along the minus strand of OZ020530.1, from coordinate 50,484,446 downwards.
GGCATATTTGTTAAAATAGATTTCCAAGGTGTCGATGGTAAATTTTCCTTTCTGCTGATAGAACCCAGTTCATTAGCTAAATACTCTCTCTCACTACATTTAATATAAGGGTGACTACTAGGATCGTTAAAGCACAATAAGCACTGGACAAAAATCAAAAATAAAGTTAATATATTATATACTGGCGCAATAGAAGGAACTTACAAAAAATATAAACCACACCATGCCCAAGCTACCAAATATATAAAATACAACTGGCCAATCAAAGGAGTCTAATAATAATCCGGACAATAAGTTGCCTAAAATAGTTCCCACTTGTCCACCACCCAACACAAAGGCTCCTAATTTGCTTCGTTCTTTGGTGGGAACCCATTGGGAGAGAAGAACACTTAAAGCGGGAAAAGTAGTGCCCTCACCTAAGCCCATTAAAACTCGAACTATAATTAAGGCTGCAGAACCACCTTCAGTTATGGCCAGTGGAGTTATCAAAGTGAAAAGAGACGTCGATAAAATACCCATAGCCAAAGTCCATTTACCGCCAAATTTTTCAGCTAACAAACCACCCGGCACATGCGTTATGATGTAACCAATATAGAAAGATGATAAAATAAAACCCTGTAACTCCTCAGACCAGTTATATATGCCACCAGCCTATAATAAATGAAAAATCGTTAACCTCTTGCGTAATATAGAAACACGTTTTGGTTTGAATTACCGACTTTTTGGTATCTAAATCATCGGCCATACATACAGACATCCCCGCTTCATTATCTGTGTGATTTTTTTTCACAACCAATTCAGTGATTGCTATTGATAAACTAATGCGCATTGTGTACGCATTTAGTATCGCCAAAAAACCCATCAGGGCTAATATAACACGCTGTGGTAAAATAAAATCTACAATTATAAAATTTTAACGGTACTGTAGTATAGTTTCCGGTTATACATATAATTTGATTAGCACCAAAGTCTGAGTCGATCTTACGCTTATTAATCCTTTAATGTATCATTCATTGCACATTTTTACAACAATTGATAGGTATATATTTAAAACGAGCTGGTTATATAGGTTATGATTATGGTTTATATTTATATATAATAATAGTCCTATTGGATCCAAATGTTACAGTCAATTATTAAGCGAATTAAATATTCTTCACCAAACTTTGTCAAAAATATTAAGAATTGCGATTTTTTGCCATATGAAGACTTTCATTATAATAGGACCTTACATACGCAGGGGTTCTAAATATGGTCCGATCCGGTCCATTTTCAATAGGGTTTTTCTTTGGGTCAATACATGTTTTTGTACCAAATTTCATTGATATATTTTCAAAAATGCGACCTGTTGCTTGCGAAAAAATTTACATGGACAAACAGACGAATTAAATCGATTCAGATTTTGATTCTGAATCGATCGGTATAATTGAAGGTAGATATGACATTTGCTGTTTAGGAGTTACAAACATCCGTACAAACTTAATGTACCTTCCGACACAAGTGAACAGGGTATAAAAAGTAAGATTTAAGATTTGACCCAAGCTAATTTATAATTTTCTTAATTCATGTTCAGGTTTGAGTATGAAGGCCGGCTCTCCAATTCTCCCTAAATGTTTTACCATCTCTATTGAAAAGAGTTGGAGAATTCCGCGCTTTTAGTTTTTTCTCTTTTTATACCCTCCACCTTCGGGAAGAGGGTATATTCATTTTGATCATCCGTTTACAACACATCGAAGAAAGCCTCGGAGACCCCACAAACCATATATATTCTTAATCAGCATGAAAAGAGAAATCGTTTGAAACATGTCCGTCCGTGCGTCCGCGTGTCCGTCTGTTGTTGGAACTCTCACGGCCGCAATTTTAGAGATATCAAATTGAAACTTTGCATACGTATTCGTAGTTCAATTTCGCTGTTCCTTATTGATATTGGGATAAATAAGTTAAGAGACACGCCCACAGTAAACGAAAATCTCAACATATCTCGAAAAAATTGTATCTTTAAAAAATTATATATCGCACAATACTATGCCTATCAAGTTGAAATTGGTATAAATATAAGTGGTACCGTTATCCAATATTGTGCCAAAAATGGGCGTCATTGAAAAACGCAAACGCCTATAATTAAAAAAAACACTAAATGCGTAAGTACATGAAATAGTCATATACATAAATATGGCAATAGGAACTTATTTTTTAGATGATTATAAAAGGTGGAGGGTATTTAAGCTTCGGTCTTAACCGAACTTCTCTATCTTGTTTTTTTTTACTTTCATTCTTAAGCATATCATTGTCGTGAAGACTACCTTTTAAAATTCGTTGCGATATTTAGTAATTGTGAAATTAATTTGTTATATATATATGTATAATGAAAGTTAATATAAGAAACTTAAGGTTAATAAAAGAGAATACTCTAATAATAATTGATTAAGAAAAAACATTTTCTTTGTGCGGTTGTGAAAATTAAAGAATAGAGAAAAGGTTGCGTTTTTGATTTAGCTGCTCTTGAAGAAAAAGAAAGTTAGTGCAAAGTAATAAAATACAAAGAACCATCGACAAGGACCCCCCTCATCAATTGATGTTGACCCTTTTTTTCCTTTCCTTTTTTATTGATTTTTTATATATATTTTCAGCTAATAGCGTCTGCTGCTTTGATTAAATTAAAAAACCAAGATTTTTTGGAGTCCCAATATTTCGGCGACAAATTTCGTCTTCATCAGGGGACCACCAAAGAAAAATTTTCATATTTTAGCAAACCTACCATCGAGCTATACTACTCAATTAGTTTTCTTACTTGTTATACCCTTTTACTTTCTTTTTACACCGTTTACAATGCCTAGAAGAAGGTATTTATATATAAAATATATATTTTATTGATCAAAATCAAAAACTGAGTCGATCTAGACATATATGTCCGTGTGTCCGTATGTCTGTCTGTTGTTAGCATTCTCATTTTGAGATATTGAGCCGAAATTTGGTTTTTTTTTTGATATTTTTAATTGTTTCACACAAACCGATATTGAAAGTGGGCAAAATTGGTCAAGAGACACGTCCACAATCAACAACAACAACAATTTATTTGTCTGTCACAAAACTTAGTCTATACAGTTGAAATTTAATATGCATATTTACAATTAGCTTATTCATCAATGTGCCAAAAATGGGCGTGGTCGGATAACCGACACATTCACAACCGAAAAAAACCAATAAGAATGTTTAACTTCTAAGCCGATGTGGCTGAAATTAGAAAATACCTTTTAAAAACAAGTTGCATTGGCTAGGTTAAAAGACGGCGATGATGCTCGAGAAGTTCTAAATAACTACTTCAACGAAGTGAAGAAGTTAAAAGAAATATATGGTGCATATGGTAGTTGAGGATAAATTGACATTAAAACTAATTTGTTCATATTTTTTGCAAAATTTATTATAATTAAATGATATTTTTACACGACGTTCATTGACTCCTAGACTGTAAAATTATTCAATAAAATCCCCATTAGCGCAAATAACGGACTCCATCCGGGGTCGGAAACGATTTCATGCCCGAATCAAATGCTCTTTTATTCATTTTAATAATTGTTGTTGTTATAGCATCTTTCAGTGATGAAATAGTATTATAAGGATGTTTATTGCCCCCTTTATAATAATCCAGAGGATCTAGGTCTGGGGAGCTAGATGGCTATAAGTTTGGGATAATGTGGTCATAGAAATTTTCGGTCATCCAATCTTGTGTCGTCATAGCTTTTTGTAAAGAAGCAGAGTCATGCTGGAATACATATGTATGGTTTGTCTCCACGTACACTATCAATCCAAGGTTTCACAACTGTTTCTAAAACCTCGATGTAGACGGCAGCATTCACCCAAAGCCCCTGACGAAAGAAGTGGGGTGACATTATATGTATGTCCTTCATGGCTCAGAATTTCTAAAACTATAACAGTTGCTGAAAACTTCGTGTGCTTAATACGGCATAACCACTTGCCATTTCTCCGAATAATTTTTTGACCTTAGTCGAAATTTTTTCGCCAGCAAAAAACCATATTGTTGGGAACTTCAGAGTACTTAAATATATTCAAAAGACGTTTCTTCGATTAAGTCTTTGTTCCCGAGTTTGTGCGGACATAAACTATCCTCTGCACATAACGTAGGATTTATAGCGGAGGTCTTCGTGGCTAACTTGACTCATTAAGCTCTCATAGACATTTGGGTCTCTCTCAATCCGCAGTCCCTCCTATCCTTGTTGGACAAATTGTGTATTTCTAGTAGTGTCCGAACGTTCCTCATGTTTTTTACGTTTTGCAACAGTTTCTAAATTGCCAGCTGATGCTTCCAATTCACGACGAATCTTATGTATTGTACTAAAATCAGTGTCTCTAAATCAGTGTGCTTCGCGCATATAGCGACGATAACTGCATGTCTCTTCATTTCTTGCGTTATTTTATTATCCTCCAATGATGATCTGACAAGAAAAAAAACAAACAAAATTATTCTCCAGAAATTACATTCACATATATGAGAGTCCTTAAATACCGTACGCACCTTGTAGATATCTTAATCGGTGATGGTACCTTCTGGCCTCCTTGTTGCTGTCTAGTTTTCCTGATTCTTTTGAAATACAAAGAGGCTTTGTGGAGTTATGTAGAGATCTCAGTACTTTGACTGATAAAATCAATAAGTATCAAAATTTATTTAATTCTTTCGAATATATGGATTTAGCCCAAACATCCTCTAATACGATTTCAGGACTCCAAATATAACCGATTTATCTCGCATTATTATTCCGTATTCCTTCGGTTTCATTTTTAGCTTCTGATACTGGATCTATTTATATGGAAGTCGTTGTTTTTCACGATGAAGGAACTAAGGTTGCCGTTCAAACTATCGAACAGCCACCCTATACTGTTTCTAAGGTAATTGAGGATACTCAACATCAATCTGTTTCCGATCCAAGAGATATTATATTTACTAACTTTAGTTTTAATGAAGACCACAAAGACCTTGGGTATTTTAATCCCGTTTATAACTCTGCCTCTTATGATGAGTTGTTTGACTTCATTTTTAAACTCTGCAAATTAATCACGTTAAAAATTCCTTTATAATATTCTTGGATTTGCTATTCACCAATTCCACCAATTTAGATTTTATGCGTACATTTTCTTGTTTCCCTGAGGGGCGACTTACATCATCCAACCATTGCAATTTCGCTACATGTCTACGTGACTCCTAATTTCCCTGGCAATATGAGCAAACAATATAATTTTTAACTAATATGAACTGGAATTGTAACTTTTGTGATATTGATTGTAACCTGTCTTTCATTTATTATAACCTAAGGTCCGCTATAACTGAATCTGTGCCCGTAAAAGCTAATTTTGTTAAAAGGTCTTCTCCGGTTTGGTTTACAAACGAGTTAAGAAGTGTCTGAAACCGATTAAACCGACTATTCCGAATATATATATATATATATCTTTTACTTGAATATGCTAAATATTCCAGAGAACGTCAAACGTTTAATTCAACGGTGCGAGAAAGAATATTATAGAGGCACAGCTAACTACACTAAATTTGTTGGAATTAAATGTCAGAATTCATTGTGGCTTTTCAGACCGTAAACAGACTGTTGTCGTTTATGCCGACTGCTCCAAAGCTTTGATAGAGTTGACCACAAATTAATATTGTATACAATAGACCGAATAGGTTTTCCCTATAATTTGGTAGCATGGTTTAAGTGTTGCCTTACAGGCTGAACGCAACGCATTTTGTTTAATTCTTATTCTTCATGTAGAATAAATGTCCCCTCCCCCAGGGTACCCACCTCGGTTCGCTTCCTTTCATTCTTTTTGTTACGGTCCTACCAGCTTACGTCTTATATTCTTATATACTTATGTTTGCTGATAATGTCAATAACTGATACTTCAGTACTTCAAACTGATTTGGAGGAGTTTTCTGTTTGGTGTAAATACAATCATAAGATTCTCAACTTGAGTACATGTAAAAAAATAACTTTTTGTAGAAAGTCTGCTGTTCTCACTAACTACTACATTGATAATCAACAACTTCAACGTTACATCCTTTACTGATCTGTACTAATTAGATCGATCTCAAATTGATTTTTAATATGCATATTGAAGCTTGTGCAAATAAAGTCAAATCACTTTTAGGCTTTATTAAACGATAGTCCAAAGTGTTTGGTGGCCCTTACATAAGCGAAAGGCTTTATACAGCAATCGTTAAACCCGCTCTGGAATACCCTGTGGTGGTATGGTCTCCTAAAGTTGATTCTATAGAATAAGTTCAAAAAAATTTCATAAAATTTGCTTTAACGTAGGTTGAGATTACGAGTTACCTCTGCCGCCCTATGAAAATATATTGTTCATTATTATCAACTTTTCCTTCTTTACAAAAGAAACGCGTTTGGCTTTGTGTCTCATTTATTATAAAAGTAATTAACGGAAATATTGCTTCTTATGTTGTATTAAATGAAATTAAGTCAACATACATTTAAGATATACTCGTAATTACTCTTTAATTCATTTATCGCAAAGTAGTAATTGTACCCCCTTTGGGTTACTTACAAACACTTTAACGATTATTATATTTATGTGTTTATTAATCAAGCTCAAGGTCTAATTTTTTAAAATTAAAACACACACTTTCTGTTGTTTTTATACCTTCACCTTAGTGACCTTAGTGATGAGGGTATACTAAGTTTGTTTTTCCGTTTGCTACACTTAGAAGGAGGTGTCACCGACCCTAAAAAGTAAATATATTCTTAATCAGCGTCGAAAACTGAGTTGATCTAGACATGTATGTCCGTGTGTCCGAGTGTCTGTCTATTGTTGGCATTATCAAGTAAATTTTGAGGTATAGAACTGAAATTTTGTACAAGCACTTTTAGTTTTTGCACGCAAATCGCTATTTAAAATGGGTAAAATCGGTCAAAAGCCATGTCGACAATCAACAAAAATCTATTTATCTGCCACAAAAATTTAGCTATGAACTTTAAATTTGGTATGTGTATCCATAAATACTTCTTTCATCGATGTGTTAAAAGCCCGCAATGTTTGTTATACTTTTTAACAACAAAAAAACGCGAATGTAAACATTCTAGAAAGAATGCCATAAGCAATGCAAAACACTGGTTGGTTTGAAAAGATCATGTTTGCAGTCATACTATTGTTTTTGTATTTGGCTACATTGTGCTTTTTCTTGTTACAATTCTCATATGAATTGTATAGAAATAAGCATAAATGTGGTCGGGTACTCAAATTCTGGCATGCAGTGATTGCTGATGATGATGGGGTAGCGCCCATCGAAAAGCTAGCATCCAACCTGCTGTGCATGATTTTTGATAGATCAGCCCAGATGTTTTGCATTAAAACTACTGATCAGCCTTGAGTTGATCAATACTGGTAGTGAGCTTGATTACAAAAGTAATAGTAATTTTATAATTTTTCTCATTAACAACAATAATACAATATAAATGTATCTTATGCCACATTTATGATTTACTTTTCCTATCCAAAATATATTACGGTATAGTAAGTTAATTACTCCGTTTGCATCTATTAGAAAGAAAAACTAAAAGTAAAAATATGTCTTTTTGATCAGCATCAAATGTGAGCCGATTTATAAATCTGTGTGTCTGATATTAATAATTATTAATGAAATTTGAGATATCGAGTTCATTTCCAACAATTATCTATAAAAGTGAGAGTAATACTCTAATGTAATTTTGGGCAAAATGTACCACATAACTTAGTGGTCCTTAAAAGAGGGCCCTATTCCACATCCTTAAAACACCAAGAAATATGGAGGATATACAAGTTAAACCTTCAGCCAATTATGGCGGTTTGTATTTGTTACTTGTTTTTCTAAATTATTTGTTTTGCACAGAGTAACTCACGTTAGTCACATGACCTGAAATGAAATGTTCATAAAACTTTTGTGTTAACTTGCAGAGACTCTAATCGCTGTTAATGAAATAATATTTTGAAGTTTTATTTATTAGAATATGTTGTTATTAATATTTAGAAGGAAACTTATTTGGTGTTTATATGTGTGGTTGTTGTACCCATCATAATAATGATATGTGGGAATATTTTTGTTGTTGTAATTTTCATAAGCGGAATAACCACACCTCCAAAAGTATAAATATTCTAAACCAACATAAATAGAAAAGTCTGTTAAGCCCTTCTGCCTGTGCATGTCTCCGTGTGAATTGGTACACATTTTTGATGGAACTCTCACGGTCACAAAAATTGAGTTAACACACACATACTTCAAGTTTTTCTAGGGTTTTCTATTACAATTGGGCAAAGTCGGATCAAGAACAAGCCCGCAATAGCCTGCTTCTTACAATATTATAAAACTAATAATTTATAGGTTTTTTCTTTATTACATACAAACCAGAGGAAGACAAAAATAAAATTTTGCCAGAATATTAACGAATTAATTATTTACAATATATTATATATTTGATAAAGTCAAATTAACCACGCCCACCTAAAGTGGCAGTGGCACCGCCGTGTTGAAACCACCTTTCGTCCACATTCATATTGATGATTGTTCTGTATCGATTTCCATTGACGGTAACGCGTCATCCTTCCTCATTTTTAAAGAAATAAGGACCAAACAGTACATTTATCGGGATGCATCAGTAATTCTTGAACGGCGTATGAATTATTTTTGCTCCAAATGAGCTTCAGAACTAAAGAGAATTGTACGGTAAAAAAGCGGATCTTCGTTCAATCACTGAATTCACGGCGCATACGATGTGGCTTTAAGTCTTGCACCAATTGAATTTTGTATGGCACCAAGCACAAATCTTTGCGCAAAATTTTCCATATAATCGACGGACAAAGCTTACTCCAATACCGTGCTTTGACAAGGTAGACCGAAATTTAGTGATTACAATCTTTATGATGTTCTCAGACAGACGATTAAAATTCACGAAGTGCTTTATAAACATTTTTAATTGAACACTGAATTTGAAAATAAATTTCCACGATTTGGAAGTGCTGTTATGGAGTTAACCTATTCATGATGATTTGCCAAATAATACTGAGTAGAAACATCACTTTTAAGTGTCAAAATAACTGTCAGAGAACCAAACCAAATCTCCTAAAAAAACCGTTATATGTACATGGATAATGTAATTATTTGTACCAAATTTTTGGTACGGAATTTACTTTCAAGTGGAATTTAAGAACCTCAGAAGAGACATGGCCAATTCAAAGACCAATTATAAGTATAAAGGGCTAAAGCTATTCATAAACTTAATTGAATAATTAGACCGCCCGTGGACCGATTCGGCCTATTTGCAAAAGTTAACATGAAACTAATTTTGCGGCCGTGAGAGTGACAAAAAGAAAACGTTACAGACATGCGGACACTTGGACAGAAGGGCTACATCGATTCGGCTATTGATGCTGATCAAGAATATTTACTAAACATTTGGGGTGTGGCTCGCCCTCTTTTGGGACTTAAAAACTTTTGAACAAAACTCAATAATCATTATGATGGTGAGTATAAAAAGAAAATTTGAATCTTTTTCATAAAATAATTTCAAACTGCATAATTAATATGAGCATTGCACATGTTTATGTGTATATATGATATGTTAATTGCTTTTATACAAATTGCTTTTATATATCAATTGAAAAACTTTATATAAATAGACCATGCCCTTGTTTAACTGGGCAAAATCTGTCATTTTATTCAATTTTATGGCCGTGACTGATTATGTGTTGTTTTCTTTAATATTTGCAGTGGTGGTGCATTTCAGTAATGTACCCTAAATTTGGCGACTTTTTACTTATTGTTTTATAAAAACTTTCAGAATAGAATTCTTCTGCAATATATATATTCATTATATTCATTAACTCGATCACTTATGCCCAAATGTTGAAACATTCAAAATCTCGTTTATCACGCATACATACATAATGTTATACCCTGCACACTTGAGGCAAAGGGTATAAGTTCATCCAGATGTTTGTAACTCCTAAACAGTAAATGCTACACCCACCTTCATTTATATCGATCGATTAAGAAGCACTTTTCATATAAGGTCCTATTATGCAAGAAGTCTTTATATGGTAACAAATCGCAATTCTTTATACATCCTTACAAAAGTTGGTGAAAGAGTGTTAATTAGCTTGGCAATTGTCTGAGCCACGTTTGGATCCGATCGAACTATTTTTGAAAGTTTTCGTCATATAACGTTTTATTATAAAAGAAGCATCATATGGCAAAAATTCGTTTGAATTTTTATAAACGAGTAAACATTTTTTTATTATACCTATAGATTGACATTGTTAAATTAATTCAAAAATGTCCGTCTGACTTTTTTTTTATAAGCTACAAGTCGTACATAACATCCTTTTATAAAGGTATCCTTTATATGGCAAAAATCCTCAGTAGTTAATAATAGTAAAAACAAGTAAGAAAACTAAATTTAAATCTTAAAAACCTTCCACATCCACAACGGTGGGCAAATATATATATTGCGCCCTCTAATGGTGTATTATATATCAGCTTGTAAGTCTAATTTAATGGTGAATATTGTTTTTTGTAAATTGTGGGCGTATCTATTATCCAACCATGCCCATTTGTGGATATGGAATATGTGTACTAAATTTGAAGTTCATAGGTCAATTTTTGTGGCAAATATATAGATTTTTATCGATTGTCGGCGTAGCTCTTGACCGATTTTGCTCATCGTAAATATCGTGCATGCAAAAACTGAAAGTATCTGTACAAAACTTCAGCAATATATTTTAAAATTTACGCGGGTGAGAATGTAAAGAACAGACAGACACACGGAAACACGGACATATATATCTAGATCGACTGTTTTTAATGCTGATCATGAATATATATACTTTGTAGGGTCTCTGACGCCTACTTCTGGATGTTGCAAACGGAAGAACAAACTTAGAATACCTTCATCACTAATGTGGAGGGTATAACAACAGAGACACTCGGATATACGTACGGGTATAAATTGACTAAGATTTTGATTCTGATATAAATTATATATACTTTCTGGGTGTTACAAACAGAAAAACAAATTTAATAGATGTTATGTGGAAGGTATAAACATCATAATTTTTAAACTTTTTCATTCATTAAAAATTAATAAATAACATTTTGTTACTTATTGATGACTCGCACTTACTGGAACACCAAAACAAAGTATAGTATAATATAAATATTAGAAGTGGTGTAGGGTATTAAACGGCGAGCTTAACCGACAATACCATTTTGTGTTGTTTTTAGATGTTTTTTGTTTTCTTCAGTTTGATTAATTACCGGGAAATGAACGAAAATTTAAACCACTTTTTGCGCTTAGCCAAAGTTATCAAAGTTAATAAAAGTTTTCATATTAACTAAGTACCAAAGTTACTAAAAATAACTGTCAGTACCTAAAGTAAGAACTCTTACATTTCGAAAGGCTTAAGCCCCAAGCAGGTTGATGTGTCATAATCATAATAATAATAATATACAATATATGTATGTGCACATATATGTATAAATGTTTAAATGAAGAGATTTAACAAATTCACAAAAGTGATGTATTTTTAACAAAACACAATTAAAATTTCATAACCGCACTTAAAACTCTATTAACGAAACACAATTAACCTTAACATTGTATTCGGTTTTAGTGTTTAAGTTTTTAATATAACACGTAACGCGTAAACTCGAATTTCTCTTTATATTTAAGACTAGATAGGATCTTTCAGTCACTCTGTTTTAGAACTTTATTAGGTTATTTGTGCGCTTCTTAAACAAATGTATATTTTAAAATGAGAATAAAGTTTAGATTGCCTTTAGTTTTTATATGAAGACGAGGCACTTGCATTGTTTCATATTTTGTTGTATTATCATATTGTTGTTATTTTTAATGCAGCTACTTCAGAAAAGCGGTGTATTAAACTATTCATCAGATTTGCAAGATTGTATAAGAGTCCATTTAAATATGTATAGAAGTTCTACCGTTTGGAATTGGTACGGTGGGGCAAGTAAATTAATAAAACGGAAACAAAATTACACATGAATATATCAATACTTCATGATTAGTGTACCAGTAATTCAATTTCAATTTCAGCCACTTTAATATGGAATTATTATATTTAACGATATATAATAACCGATATATTGGGTATGTGTATAAGGTATATACTCGCAATGCCCACATGACGTCTTAATAACCGTATCGTTACTTTAGTTTACAGTACTGTTTATTGTTGAACAACAATGCTTCACTATTTGTGTTGTGTTGTAAAATATTGTAAAAGATTAATTAGTTTTATATGTTTTCTATTAAAAAATGATAATAAACAATCCATACCCAGTTTTGTATCTATCCTCACAAACACACAAACATAAAAAACTGTAAATATACTTTTGCGTTCTAAAATAGGGAATCTCTATAACATAGTTCTAAAAAGTAAAAATCAAAGTTTATCATGAAAAATCATATTAAATGCAAAATATGTTATGAAAAGTATTTACATAAACATGAGCTTTAAGTGAAAAACACCTGCCTGTGTGTGTAATACGTTGGCTTCGATAAGACAACTACCAAACATAACATAATTTACAATATAAATATTATACATGTATGTGAATCAGGGCGCATTAAAACAAGTAGAAAGGCGGTTGTAGGCGTAAGCTAAATATTGAATACCCACCATTATTACCCATTGGAGAAATTGAAATTGTTCAATTTAAATCATTTTCAACAGTGCACGTCTTTTGGTCAATAACGCTCTTTTTACAAATTTCATTGACATATCTTAAAAACATTGCCCAAAACCTCTTTATTCAGAGCCGATCGGTATAATTAAAGGTAGGCGTGGAATTTGCCGCTTAGCAATTACAAACATCCACACAATCTTCATATACCCTCTCACCACATATTGTATAGAGTATAAAGAAAATGGTATCACTTCAATAGAATATTTTCATTAATTAATTAATATGAACAATACACCCGTTTACGTGTTTAGAACTAATTTTGATGTACTGAGCCGAATTTTTTGGAATTTGGCACATCTCATATTAATAGCCTTTATATTTAAAGGTGTCTTTGGATTGACCACGCCCCTTCTGACATTCTGAACCATAAGATCTGTAGACCTAAACATTGATAGAAAACATTTCTTTTACATCTAGGCATCTTGGTATTGAAAATGGGTTAAATCGGTCCATGAACCTTCCTACAATTTAACAAAGCGTATAGTTTTTAAGGTTTTTCCTTTAGTACAGGCAAACCATAAGGGATACAAAAACACTTTAGCTAGAATATTAAGGAATTATTAATTTTGTTACATATTTGGAAAAGTGAAATTAGCTACGCCCACCTATAATGGACTTATTATGCATGTTACTATGCTCGCAATTTTCAATATTTTTTGACAAAACTTGGCAAAGCATTACCATGTGAATAAAATATTTAAGTTTGAAGCATAAAAATTGGTTTATCTTATTTACTAAAAACCCAATTTTCAATATTAATTTTAATTTTCCTAACTTACAATTTAAATTTTAAAATTTTTTAATTTTAAAATTCATTCTCTCAATTTCAATTTGTATTTTCCCAATTTCAAATGTTAAATTACCAATTTCAATTTTTATTTTCTCAATTACAATTTGGAAGTTCCCAATTTCAATTTTGACTTTCTCAATATCAATTTATATTTTCCCAATTTCAATTTGGAAGTTCCCAATTTCAAATGTAAAATTACCAATTTCAATTTTTATTTTCTCAATTTCAATTGAGATAAATTTTAAAATTTTAATTTTTTAATTCTCAATTTCAATTTTATTTTTTTCAATTACAATTTGGTTTCGTTTTCTCAATTTCAATTTTGATTTTCTCAATTTCAATTTGGTTTTCTCAATTTCAAACGTCACTTTTCCAATTTCAATTTGGATAAAACTTAAATTTCTCAATTTCAATTTGGTTTTCTCAATTTGAATTTGGAAGTTCCCAATTTGAACTTGGTTTTCTCAATTTCAATTTGGTTTTCTCAATTTGAATTTGGAAGTTCTCAATTTCAATTTGGTTTTTTCAATTTGAACTTGGAAGTTCTCAATTATAATTTGGAAGTTCTCAATTTCAATTTGGTTTTCTCAATTTCAATTTGGTTTTCTCGATTTCAATTTGGTTTTCTCAATTTGAATTCGGAAGTTCCCAATTTGAACTTGGTTTTCTCAATTTCAATTTGGTTTTCTCAATTTGAGTTTGGTTTTCTCAATTTAAAACTTCAGTTTCCCAATTTCAATTTGCAAGTTCTCAATTATAATTTGGAAGTTCTCAATTTAACCTTAAAATGGTGTAGTGTTAAAAAAATCGCTTTTTCAATTTTTTAGCACTTGGAATAGATATTTCAAGTTTTGCAACAAGGAGTTATTACCATAATATACACTAACACGGACAGACGGACATGACCAGTTCGACTCGGTATTCGATGTTAATTCAGAATATATATACATTGTGGGATCACCGGCGCCTCCTTCTAGGCGTTGCAAACGCTTTATTAAAGTGATATCGCTGAAGTATGCTGAGTACAAAAATCTATATTAATACTGTCTGAAGCCTAATGTAGCTTTTTAACGTTACTGATCTGTATTCCCATAATTTACGCATATGTGATCACACTAGATTTAACATCAAGTAGATAAACTAGCTTAGCTTGATTTAAAACACTTCATACTACATTGATTTTTAATCCGAAATGCATCCATTGCTTGTATATTTAAATAACAATCAAAATATAACAAGTAAGACAGCTGCATTTGGCTTAGGCCAAATTTTGAATACCCTCTACATCTTGCTTATGCAACGGTGTGGAACGCCCTTTAATAGTGTACGTATTACGTATTAACTTACAAGTCGAGTTTTGTGCTAAATAGATTTTTTTATTTCAAATTGCAGGCGTGTCCGTTATCCTATCGCGATGATACATCGATGAATGGGGTATTTATACACGTGTATGCCAAATTTTGTGTTAGATAAATATATTTTTGTCGAATGCGTGCGTAGCTGTTGACTAATTTTGCCAAATTATGCAGAAACTAAATGTGTTTAAACAGGAATTTTAGCTCAATATGTCAAAATTAAGGACCGTGAGGGTGGAGAGACGACGAACCCGCATGTCTAGATTGACTTGGATTTTGATGCTGATTAAGTATATTTATATACTTTATAGTGAGTCAGATACCTTCTTTTGGGTATTGCGTACGGAGGATTTACAGTGTATGAAAATCTATTATTTTAAAAAGTAACGAATGTATTAAAGATGTTGAAATGAAGATTCTGTACCGTCCAACCCAACTTTATTAATCGTTCATTGGAGGTGGAGAGGGTGCAGCAAGACCCGCTCGCCCTAGTATTGATATGGTTGAAACGTCTATTCCCAATTTACGTGTGACATTAATTTGAGCAATAACTGCATTACGTAAACCATACAAGTGGCACATTTCAGCTCTACTTTTTGCCAGTCGAATAGCTTTCTCAAATAGTTCTACGGCTTTCTCCAAGTTTGCACGTTGAATCTCTACTGTACCCAAGGTTTCGTACGCAAGCTTACACTTATTATCGATCTCAATGGCTTTTTCCATTAGTTGTACGGCTTTTTCGACATCCCCTTTCCACTGCAACATCATAATACCGCGATGCACCAATAAAGAAGCATTTTCTGGTGCCATTTTGATAGCCTTTTCGTAGAATTGATCGGCTTGTGGAAATTGTTGCTGATCACTCAGTACCTGAGCCATGAGACTGTAACACTCCACACAGTTGGGAAACTTCTCGATGGCATTGCGAAACTCATTCATAATCATTAGCAGGCGCATTTGGTCGCCTGCTAGTAAGCCCAGGCGGTATTCAGTGTAGCACTTTTGCACATAGGCCATTGCATTGTTGGGAGCTAATTTTATAGCTGTTTCAAATTCATGCAAGGCCTCTGGTAATAAATCGAGCAGTATAAAAATTTGAGCGCGCTGATGGTATAAATCCGAATTATCGGGTTGCAGTTTTTGGACCATTTCAAAATCTTCTAAGCCCTTGTCCTTTTCATCTAGTTGTATATACAAAGAAGCACGCTTTAATAAAGCATACGCTTGCAGTTTGATATCAGCATCGGCTGTAGAATATTAATATATATATTATGTTAAGCAGATCTTTTACTTGCGTTAATATATTACCATTATTTATGACAGCGTCCAGGTCTTGTCGAGCTTCAGTAAATGAGCCACATAATAAATGGAACGTACCGCGTAAGAGTAGTGCTTCAATTTTATACTGCGATTCAGACTCGGACGATTCAATTTCTTCAGTACACGAAGCAATGATTTCATCATACCTTTCCTCCTCTAGGGCCTTTTTGGCCCGAGCAAATCCTCGTAATTTGTCATTACTTTCAATTAATTCAGCTGAACAAAGTGTGCTGCTCTGCAAAGGGTCAGCAACAAACGAATGTAAATAAGTGTTGATGAAATTTTTAGAGGGCAAAAGGACTGGTTTTCCTAGCATGCCTTTATCGGCATCTTTACGACTAGACAGTTTTAATATGCGATCAGTATACACAATAGTGTTGTTGTTTTGAAACTTCTCCAATATACAGGTAGCTGTCACATCATCAAGACACTCACTTATATCATTGGTGGCCTCGTGAGCCTTGGCTCTGCGAAAGTAGGCTTTGGCATAACGCGGATTGCATTCCAATGACTTGCTACAATCCTCTTTTACGTTAGACCACTTGCGTAACATTTCATAGGAAGCCGCTCGATTCTGATAAAATATGGCCAAGTCAGATTTATTTTCTAACGGACACTTGGCGATGGCCTTGTCGTAGAAACTGATGGCCTCATCGAACTTCCCATTGTGATAACAAGCATTACCTTTGTTTTTGAACGTTATGGCTTCCTTCAGAGGTGGCAGCCTTTCGATTCCTAATTCCCCACTCTTCTTTGTTTCCACGTCTTTGTCTTCTTCTGTAATTCCATCAATATATAATTCTCTCAATTGTTTTACTCACAAAATAAATTTACCCGATGTTTTTTCATCCTCTTTGCTCTTCACAAATCTTCCATTATACTTTTTATAGATTATCCAACTCGCTCCCAATGCCAATGGTGCACCCACTGCTATACTCAAGTGCCATTTAGACAATGTTATTGTGTTAAGCTTAAGCATCTTTTCTTGCCAATCCCTTGTAAATTTTCAAAATATAATAAAAATCACGCGCTCACCTAAAATACTTTTCCTTTTGATTCAAAGTTTCATTCGTAGTTATTTTTAAAAATAGATATATTTTAATTTTTTATTTATAAATTATTGCAATAATAAAAATTTTCAATTTAATTTTACATTCAAAAGCAGCTTTCATTTTCTAATGAAAATTGATTATTACTGTCAAATTCTATCTGGAAAATACACACATAGCGTTACTGAGATTTACATTCTTTATTCTACACACACACCAATATATAAATTACTAATATCACAATATTATCATAAAAGTCTATGCTAACATGTTTTCATGGGTTCTTTTTCAGAAGATTTAGAGTGCTCCATTAGGGAACAAATATTGATTTATGTGCGCCAAGTTAGCAATGAAAGTTATCCACGAATCTTTTTTTCTACAACGCTGTGTGGCAACGTTGTGAGAAAGAAAAAAGAGAAATAAATATTTATATATGGTTTCTCGGAAGAAAATTAACTGTTTATCAGCCGCTCTTGTACATGGGATACATAAAACTTAGTCCAATTAGGGAGAAAGCCTTACAACGGATGGATACGTACTATAAACGATTTTTCAAGATCGAATTTTGCAAATTAATTAAACAACATATAAAATAAATTTTCCTTTTGTAATTCGCTCTCCGGAAAATTTCGCCTTTAAACTTCTTCTCGACGGAGTAATTCTCTTTTTTTTTCTTCACAGCGTTGCCAAAACGCCAAAAAGTAGATCAATTTTGTTGCTAACTTGGCGCACACAATTTTTTTATTACTTTCAAAGTAAACTTGTATTTTTTACTAACTACATTCTTTAATTGAAATCACTTAAAAGATCGAAATGAACTAGTTCGCTGTGACGCGATTAATTAGTTCATTCGCTCATACTTTCAATTATATTGTTCTATTGATTCAATAGTTGTTTTTTCAACAGTTGTGTAAATGAGCGAAATGCAGTGCATTTTTTTATATTTTTTATTCCCACAACCTCATCGCTGATAGTATATGAATATTAATTTGCACGATAATTCCCAAACAACGTAGTTCATGAACTATTAATGCATGTGTTCGAACTAGTGGTCTATAATATATCGGTCTTTAAAACGAACTAGAAATCACAAATCCATTTTAAAATTAGTATTATTTTAGACTATTTTTAGTCCAACCTGATCTTAATTCGTCGCGGTAAATTTGTATTTCGAATTAATTTATATAACATTAAGAATTGACATACTGTACAAATATAACCACTACCCGCTTTATAACATAAATTTAATTAGGTCGCAGTAGGCAATACTCAGTGTCGATAATAATGTGGTTTTCTTCTATGAAATTTTCAATCACATGTGGACATTTTTCTGAAAGT
The DNA here is from genome assembly GCA_963971445.1 of Ornithomya chloropus. Lineage (NCBI taxonomy): Eukaryota > Metazoa > Arthropoda > Insecta > Diptera > Hippoboscidae > Ornithomya > Ornithomya chloropus. The sequence continues at coordinate 50,465,831 of OZ020530.1, read as the reverse complement.
TTCTTCATTTTTTTAATATATCGTCAGAATATAAAAATCTCGAGACAGTTGTGGTTGCCGAATATATTTTCTTCAAAATAGTATTTAAAGCAAATAATATGATCACCAAACCAAAGGAACAAACTTTTAAAGATAAATCGAAGCCGGCAGATGTTCGCCTATCGAATATCCAAGCAGCTAAAGGTACAAAAAAAACTATTAGTTTGAAAAAATTATTTTAAAATTTCATCCATTTATATGGTATCATAAAACTTTTTTGCTTAGTTGAGTTTTATAGCAGTTTTATATCCATCGTCATATACATATATCATGTATACGGCGGAATACATAATTTTGTCAAGGTGTTTATGAGGTGTGTTGTTTGTAGTAACTAATATCCTGGTAGTTTCTGCGCGCAGATTGGTAATGAAATTAGTACAATCCGTTAAGCGGCATGCCCACAATGCAACAAAAACAAAAGATGGAAATTTCTCTGAATTTCTATAAATTATAGAAGATTGGTGCACCGGTGGTGGGTGCTCAATATTTGGCTCAAGCCAAACATTTCTAAATACAGTGCATTTATATGTAAAAATTTTAAAATACCATTTGCAATAAAGTTGCGCATAGAATTCATAAGTTAATATATGGTGAATATATTTTTTAGCTGTTTGTGATGCCATACGAACAAGTTTAGGCCCCCGAGGTATGGACAAGATGATAAAGTCGGGTAACGGAGACGTCTCAATTACTAACGACGGTGCTACGATATTAAAGCAAATGAATGTCATACACCCGGCTGCCAAAATGTTAGTGGAATTGTCACAAGCTCAAGATGTGGAGGCTGGTGATGGCACCACATCTGTTGTGGTTATTGCAGGTGCTCTGTTGGAAGCATCTGAAAAGCTTTTGCAGAAAGGCATACATCCTTCAGCCATTTCGGATTCATTCCAACGCTGTGCTGAGAAATGTGTTGAAATACTCAACAAATTGTCTACTCGCATAGAGTTAAGTGATCGGGAAAGATTAATTAAAAGTGCTTCAACTGCACTAAACTCTAAAGTAGTGTCACAGCAGAGCAGCCTGTTGGCCCCTATTGCAGTTGACGCAGTTTTTAATGTCGCCGAGACGGGCAAAACAAATTCAGTGGATCTGAAAAATATTCAAGTTATTCAAAGTCTTGGAGGCACTGTCGAAGACACCGAATTGGTAAAGGGGTTAGTGTTTACGACTCGTTCAGCTGGTACTAATGCTCCAAAACGCATTGAGAACGCAAAAATTGGTTTAATACAATTTTGTATATCAGCTCCGAAAACTGATGTAAGATATTTTTCTTGTATAAGAACAAACGTGTAATGCAATATGTGACTTTTTAACAGATGGATCACACTGTTATTGTTTCGGACTATGCAGCTATGGACCGAGTTTTAAAAGAGGAACGCGCCTATATCTTAAATATTGTGAAGCAGATTAGAAACGCCGGGTGTAATGTTTTATTGATCCAAAAATCAATTTTGCGGTATATAGAAGAATACCGTTTCACTTATTGGATGGAAATAATTTTTGTTTAATATTTGTTAAAAATTGTTTCCAGTGACGGACTTTCCGATTTGGGTCTGCACTTTCTGGATAAAATCAAATGCATGGTTGTGAAAGATGTGGAACGCTCAGATATTGACTTTATATCGAAGACATTGGGGTGTAGACCCATAGCTTCGTTGGATCATTTTGTAGCTGAAAATTTGGCCAGTGCCGATCTGGTAGAAGAGGTTACCAGTGGCTATAATAAGTTCGTTAAAATTACTGGCATACAAAATGGAGGTCGAACCACTTCAATTATTTGTCGTGGTTCTAACAAATTAGTATTGCAGGAAGCGGCTCGTTCCCTTCATGATGCCTTGTGTGTGGTCCGTTGTTTGGTAAAACGGCCAGCACTAATTGTAGGTGGCGGTGCTCCCGAAATTAAAATGGCCTTAAAATTGACTGACTATGCTCAAACTTTGGAAGGAGTGGACGCCTCTTGTTTCCGTGCTTTTGCTGAAGCACTTGAAGTGATTCCTTCTACTCTGGCCGAAAATGCCGGACTCAATCCTATTGCTACTGTTACGGAGTTACGGAATCGCCATGCTCACGGAGATAAAACAGCTGGAATTAATGTACGTAGAGGAGCTATAACTGATATTCTAGCCGAGAATGTTATTCAGCCGACTTTGGTCAGTACTTCGGCTGTTTGTTTGGCAACCGAGACAGTGCGCTCAATTCTAAAAATCGACGATATCATCAACAGTACGAATTAAAATTTATACAACAATTGAATTTGAAAAATAAAAACAAATTTTTTAGTCATTTATACCCACAACCCCAAAGTATATGTTATTTAGCTAAAGCCCAAAGAAGGCAACGAAGACCAAACAAAGTATGTGTATACGAATGTTCTGAAAGAGCATGGAATACTGTCTGTCCATCTTTGTGGAAATCGTTCTGGTCGTGAAAATTGAATTAACTATTCCGAATAGATGTGTGTTTGTGGTCTTTGCATAATTGTTGACATTAGGGCAAAATGCGTAAAAAGAAGTTTCAAGAAATTTTTCGTATTAACGTAATACAAAATTGATACCCATTGTAGGTATTAAGGAGTTGCCATAACCAAATATAGCTCTTTTTACAATTTTCTTTCATAGCATATTCTTTTTCATTTTATCATATTTAAACTCATATAATAAAAGATGCAATACTTTAACACCGTAAGCATCAGGCATACGTTCAGTAGAGTATTAGTGCGAAGCAACGTACATAAGGGTACAGTCTTTGTCATTAGAGGCCACAATATAACACTTGTTTTGCATAACGCGTTCCACTATGCAGTCATCAGCATGTTTCTTAGCGTAAGCATGGCAACCGTGAGTCTGCATTAATTATTGAAGCCAGTTTATGTTGATTTCCTTAACTTTTCTAATTCAGCTCGAAGGCAGTCTGATATTTAGCATACAAACAATCCATCACATCTTGAATTATATCCATTTTTTTTAATGCTAAAATTTAAGAAATTGGTGTCTAATACGTGATATGGTGGACCTAATTGGTCCACTCAAAGAAAAGTGCTGAGCTTTAGTTTTAGTTCAAGCGGATATTCGTATTTTAATCGCTTTTTTAGCAATTTTTCCTTAATGCGTGAATCGGTGGGATATAACCGCTTTAGTTGAGCAGTGCGTTGCTTTTTAACTTTTTCCGTTTTGCTCTGTTTTCCCTAGAAAAAAAGACAACACACCCATCCCTCATTTTACACGGGAGATACGCTCCTGACAAAACCGTGTAAAACGAATGCGACTATAAATAAACTTTTTTTAGACATTTATGGAACACAAAATGTAACTAATATACTAACGAAATATAAAAATATCATTTAAATTATAGAAGACATAAAAATAGTCAAATTTATTTGTAGAATGAAAAAAAACATAAGAAATCTATTTCATAAAAAAAAGTTATTGTACTTCATTTAAATAAAAAAGGGGAATTCCCATTTTTTTGTTTTTATCAAAGTGCAACCAACATATGTACAAGTTTATGACAGTAGAGTATTTATACGTCTGAAGTGTTACCAGGTTTATAATTAAGTAGAAATAAATTCGCGTGTAGTCAAAATTACTTATTTTCTACATAATTTTTTTTTTAATTTTGATTTTAAAAACCGTGTAAAACGAGTACCGTGTAAAACGAGGGATGGGTGTATAGGCATTTGGGCTTTTTTTTTTTTTTGGAACATACCATTTAATTAAGTTTAAAGCTTAATAATTACAACCTCGTTATTCACGTTTTTAATATTACGAAAATATTTGCCGCAGTCATGTTAATTTTACGTGCGCCAAGATAACAATACTTAGTCATGCATTATTTTTTGGCGTACTGGCAACGCTGTGGGAAGGTAAAATTAGAAATATTCGTGAGATATATTTTAAATGAGAAATTTCCCGGAGGGGAAATTTCAAAAGGAAAATTTGTTTATAAATGTTGTTAAATAATAATGAAAATCGATTTAATCGAGATTTTCACAAGAATCTTCAATAAAATACATTAGAATAAGAACAAGAATAAAATTTGATCTTAATAAATCGACCATAGAGTCTAAAAACGGTTTCACCGTGGCAACTCGAAAAAAAGAAATATATTTATATTGTAAATGAATTTAAACGAATTTTTATTTTTATAAAGTCTTCATTTTATTTAATTATAACAATATAAGTGCAGTGCGCTTTTGACTTGTGAACTTGACGGACGTATGGCAGGACTGCGCGCACTCGTTCTGTGAAAGTAACGGGGAAAATAAATTTTATTAGTTAACTGGACATATGAGCTGTGTCTCCGTCCATGTCAATCTTATAGTCCAAAAAAAAAAAAACAATATAAGTGTTGCACTATTATTATTCGAGTGTGATTACTACTACTTGATTCTTCCCGTTCGAGTGTAACTTTATTTTACTGTTTCTTATTTTTTGTAGTTATGTAAAATATAAAAAAACGATCGTTTGGCATGGTCGACCGGACAATGCACACTGCTCACATATTATATTATAGGTGGGTCTCTAGGCAATACCATAACATCGAATATCCCACTAACGATATGCACGGTCAGTTCGTTGTAGAGGTTTTCGCGCAATTGGACAAAATATATATTATCTCTCATGACCCTATGTATGAACATATTTACATGGGTTGCTAATATTCAAAATCGATTTAATTGAAATTTTGATAAGAATCTTTACTAAATTTTGGTCTTGAAAAATGTGGCAGATAAATAGATTTTTGTCGATCTCCATGTAACAACTAAAAGTGTCAGTACAAAATTTCAGCTCAATATCTCAAAATCTACGCCCGTGAGAGTGCCAACAACAGACAGACACACGTGCACACAGACATACATGTCTAGATCGACTCCGTCTTTGATGCTGATCAAGAATATATATACTTTGTAGGGTCTCTGAAGCCTCCTTTTGGGTGTCGCAAGCGGAAGAACAAACTTAGCAACACTAAGGCGGAGGGTATAAAAACAATGATAGTTAATCGTATAAACTTTTAACGTCTTTTTTAGCCAGTTATGTGGAACACTATCGAGCGCCTTTTGGTAATCTATATAACATGTATATAGATTTCGCTGGTTGGTCCGCGTTTGTTGGTGGATTATTTGATATATTATAAGTTGTTCCTTACATCTTGATTTCTTTAAACATCCGTTTGGGGATTAGGTAAGTTATACGTCAAATAAATTCTGCTGGAAACTTATCTGGATACTTTATGCATTTTTTGATGAGAGTTCTGTTAATTTTTCATGCACTACTGGTAGTTTTTTTACCAGAAATTTTGTTTTTATCTTTACCTGGGGGTGCTTTCCATTTAAGCATTTTCATAATAGTGCTTTTTAGTTGGGCGATCTTGATGTCATATCCACTCATTTCTGTGATTTAGCCTCTCTTTCTGGATCCATTTTGCGTTGTTGTAATGTTCTGCTTTAACTACCCAGATTTTTGACCAATAATTCTCCATTTCTTCTCTCTTCGAAAGAGTGTCTTGGTTTTGTTCACTGCCATTTCGCAGTTTACGAAAGAAACTTTTTTGACTCGTCTCAAAAGTTTTGTTGTTGTCTTTCCTTTTGTAGGATAGCTTATATTTTTTTTGCTTTCTTAGGCGATTTTTAATTTCTGCTCTTTCATCAGCAATCAGGAAACATTTTCATGGTTTAATTTGCATCGCGTATGTTTATGGTACTTTGCAGGGATTTTCGGACGTAATTCTTCAGGTGTTTAGAGCTGATATCTCGTACATAGCATTTGAGTCTTTCTAAGTCTCTCCGTAGTTGTGCGATTGAGGGTCCCATTAGCGGATTTTCTATATACATATATATTCAATTGCGTATGAAAAATTGTGTCGATTTCTGTAATTTTTTATCACGTTTCGTGTACATTTTTATTAAGACGATTGATTTTTTAGTATATTATACATATATATATATATATATATATATATATATATATATATATATATATATATATAGTAAAAGGAAAGAAAGTTAAAGTATAAACTAAACTAGTTCTTAGTGGTGGTATATGTTCGTTGGTGAATTTATTAACAATTTCATTGCTTAATGCGTAACTGTTTCGGTCTAGGCCTGCAGTTATACTGTTATTAGTAATTTCAAGTGGTTGGCTTTGAGTAGGAGCATTGTTGAAGTTGAGATCAGTTTGTTGAGTACCGCCTTCAGGCGGGTTAGTATTGCGCTGGACGGTCGATTCCTTGATGTACTGTCTTCTTTCTTTATGTATTAGATTATTTCTATGGACAATTCTAATTGGTCTGCTAACCGTTGTTCTGTGACATTATAATATGGATGTTGATTAACAGATATATTTCTTAGTTGTGTACGGTATCCTGTTAGATTTTGTTCTTGTGTAATATATGTGTAGTAGATTTTCATTTATTTCATTAATCCACTTAAAGCTCTGTCTTGTAAGTCAGGCTCTGGTGAGAGCTGCATCGGAGGGTGTTCACTATTGAGTCGCCATATTTGACTTTGCGTGTATGGAAATTATAAATTTGCGGATAGGTCTAGCCCATACTGTAGTGACATTATTAGGTCTGCATCTCTTTGCGGGTGTCGAAATGTGTCCTAGGGTAATTTTTATACCTCCACTCCAGGAGGGTATACTAAGTTTGTTCTTCCGTTTGCAACACCCAGAAGGAGGCGTCAGAGACCCTACAAAGTATATATATTCATCGAAAACTGAGTCGATTTAGACACGTATGTCCGTGTTTCTGTGGGTCTGTCTGTTGGCATTCTCATGGGTGTAAATTTTGATATATTGAGCTAAAATTCTGTACAGCCACTTTTAGTTTTTGCACGCAGATCGCTATTTAAAATGGGCCATATCGGTCAAATCAACTGTCGTGGATGTACGACCTAAGCTTTATTAAAAACAGACGCACCCATAAGCCAACCAGCCAACGTGTCCATTGCTCACATTAATAACGCAATGTGATATTATCTTAATGCCACCTTCTTTTCCTACACCTTCCGAACGGCTAGTCCAATTTCTATTATTTATGTTCCGTTAGAATTCTCCCTCTATCCTCTTCCCTCTAATCCCTTCTAACCACCACCGTGCTTACACGTATAGGGGTCATCCCTTGAGTGGATGGTTATATAATAAAAAAAAAAAAAATGTACAGGTAAAATGGTAATTTCGCTTTTCTTTATTTACTATTCTGGAATTGAAATTCAGTGGACCGATTCTGCCCAATTGCAATAAGAAACCGTGCGAATTTCGAAGATTGCATGTGCAAAATTTCAGAGCGATATCTCAATTGTGACTGTGAGAGTTCCAACAAAAGTGTGTACAAATTCACACGGACTGTGATGTGTGGCTCGCCCGCTTCTGAAACGTGCAAACATCTGAACAAAAACAATATACCCACATATCATTATGATGATGAGTATAAAACTATGGTTGACCCAGAATACGATTTGTTAGTTGACATACGTTGTTTCTATGATGAAGAATATTGCAGGCTAGTGGTAACATTCATAGAGAGAAACAAATTTTTGAATTTTTTTTTGAAAATTCTGCAATTCGTTGTCGTTTTCAACATAAGATGTATTAATATTTAATTAAAAACCTACGCGTATTCAATATACATAAATTTAAAAGATGGTGGAAGTGGGTACGTTTTATAAACCGTCTAATTTTGTTTATGTGTATGTGTGTGTAATTCCCCAAAAATTTTGTTTAATTTGAAACAAAAAAAAATAAAATAATAATAATAAGACGATTTTATGTACGAACATGCACAACTTATCATCACCCAACCATATTAACTTTATTGAAAAACACATCTCAAATTATACGCACGATTTGCTAAAAATATGAGAGCGCAACTGATGTCCTTTGTCGAACTTACGCAATATATACGAACATGTTCCAACGCAGACACTTGAACTTTTGACATGCGCTTAAGTCTTTCTAAATGATTGGATTTACTAAAGAAATCCTTAATGGGAACTAAAGTTTTTTTCAAAATAAAAAATCAATAAAAATTATAATTGGGAATAACATATATAAATATTGTATGCCTTCACAAAACAACAAAAACAAAAAAAGAAAAATAGAAAAAACACGTAAAAAAGCTACATTTGACTTAAGGCAAATCTTGGACGCAGTGGATATGTATTTTTGGAAACAGTGGACGTGTATGGTAACTATGCATACAAAATCTCAATAATGTGGCTGAATTTTTGTGGCTGTGAGAAACTTTTGCTGGTATCGAAAGCATAGACGAACCTAGCTAGACTGATTTAAACGCTCATAGTGGATATAAATAGTTTGTGGGGTTTCTGACACATCCCTCTAGGTGTTGCAAATAAAACAACAAACTTAGTATACCTCCATTTTAGGTGGAGTTTATAAAAATATAATGTTTAACCTTTTACATTTTTTATTGCTGGATAAGGTAATTAATGATTCTTTTAAATTGTTTATTTCATCTTTTATTTGATTGTTTTTCCGTATTGCGTATACATAATAATGTACAAATTTATTAAGTGAATTTTGTGTTTAACAAGTATTTGTTGTGGTTGGCTCTATAAAACTAATACTACACGATTTTTCTCAATCAATGTTACACATTCTTAGTAATGGCGAATGACAGAATAGGAACTTTCGTAATCAGTTAAAGTAAATGCAAAAATTTGAATATGAATGTTAAATTATTATAGGTGCTCAATAATTGAAATTCTAAATACAAGCATATGCAACCATGCCAAATGAATTATGCTAAAACTAAACGAAATTATATTCATGTAAATTGTGAAATGAGGGGAATGTCCTTTTCAAAATTACCACATTATTACTTTAAGGTATAAGAAAAATATATGTACAAGTAAATGATTTTACTGAGAAGATGGCAAACTTGATTTGCAACAGCGCTGCTTTGTTGTATACCAAATGAAGTTTGTAGTTGCTATTTCCTCAATGGAATATGGCAAAGGACAGAAGTTTTTCTCCACATATCTATAGGGAAATAGTGAGTCTACTTTTCCATAGGAACCATACCGATATGTAGGGATTTCTTGATTAATTTCCTTAAAGTCTTGATCATTTCCAGCATCGGCAATATTAAGCCAACTTCATTTTTTCTGTTTGTTAACACATGGTGTCGGTGGTGAGCTGATAGTTTGGCTGCACACTGATGAAATGTCTAGACCACTTCTTAGAGGAAAGGACTTTTGTGGGGGATAGCCGAACGTATGACTGGTGAGGGGTGTACCAGTAGGACTGTCCAAGTCCGCAGATGGATTAGTTCTCTTCTCCTTTTGTCGGCGATTGCAAAACCATACGCGTATCACTTCTTTATCCATATTTAATTGCTCCGCTAGTTGATTTATTTCTTCCGATGTCGGTTTACAATTAATCATAAATGCTTTCTCTAAAGTAGAGCGCACTGTCGTCTCTATGGAGGTGCGCTTTTTGCGTCGACGACAAATGATATTCTCAACTGATGTACATGTAGTACTCGTCATGGCTGTTAAATTAAATATACCGCCTGGCTTAGAAACGGTTGAATCGGCATCTTCTAACCATTTTTGCAATAACGGTTTCAGTTTGCACATATTCTTGAAGCTTAAGTTTAAGGCCTCAAATCGTGAAATCGTAGTTTGTGAGAAGTCGTTACCGTACAACTTTCCCATAGCTAAACCTACATCACCTTGAGTAAAGCCAAGTTTGATGCGTCTTTGCTTAAACGTTTTAGCAAATTGCTCCAACTCTTCCAAGTCGGTGGTCTCTTCTGGTGATTGATCTAAATTGGGCACGGTTGTGCTGGGAACATTGGTACTGCAACTTTTCGAATTTTGAGGAGTACTTGCATAAGTAGATGGCGCTTGTTCTGGGTGAGTGTTAGAAAAAGCAGGAATCATTCCGGGTGTATTGGGAGTCATAACAGCACTACTCAGTCCCATACTTAAATGAACCGAATTTGGTGGAGTAATTTGCTGTCCTTCTTTAGCAATGCTTGTGAAAGTATGTACTTTGCTGCTTTCATTGAAACTTACCGGACTAAGTGATGGACTGCGTATCGGTGATTTATTTTGTGGCGTAGAAAAATGCCTCATTTCCTTTTTGTTGGGTTCTAACCGTTCCATTGAATCCTCAATATCCAAAATCAGTTGGGTTGTGCGTTGTTCTTGTTGCTGAAGTTGTTTTATTTGTTGTAAGGCTTGTAGTTGCAATGCGGCCTGTACAGAATTTTGCAAATGGAATTGTGCGGCGGCAGGGTTGGCTAATGCTTCAGGGGCCGCTTGTCGCATTAGTTCCATATAGCTTTGTACTTGTAATTGAAAAGCATGTTGTATCTCAGTAGAGTTAAAGATACTTTGATTAGTGGCTCCCAAGCTTAATGGGGTTCCTAATAGTAGAGGTGCTAGGGGATTTTGTAACACTGTAAATAAACCAGCAACATTTCTTGTAACTGATTGGTTGCCCTCTCCAGAATAAGACACTGGCACACGATCGGATGACACACAACGATTTTGTCTCTTAGATGGATTACGAGCCAAATTCAAAACTCCATCCTCTAATTCACTATCTGAGTCTATCGGTCGCTTGCTTAAAGCAGACGAAATATCTAATATACCGCTTCCCAATTTTTCCCAATCTAAATGGTTTATATATCCTGAAAAAATTGTGACAAAAAGCAGTTCTTATATATAAGAAAAATTTAAATGGAGTTTTCTTGAAAGAAAATTCCAGCTTTTAATTAGTGATCATTTTTATCATATACCAAATCAAAGTTCGAAGGGCTAAATCGATTGAAAATGCAATTATGATTAACTATAAGATTACCTTTCAGGCCTTCTTTTGCATGTTACCAACGTGGGGATGAAATTAAATACAAATAAATTGGCTTGGGCCAACTCTTAGATACCCTCCACATTTTTACGCAATCTGTGCGCGTGGCATGTACGGGATACTATTCTATCTCAACCGATGAATTCTTAAAAAAGCTCACACTTGAATGTATAGATCAAGAATATATATATATTTTAAGGCATCTCTGTAGCCCCATTTTAGTTGTTGTAACGAAAGATGGGCGTACACTAGGCCTTATGTAGAGGGTACAAAAAGCACATAGCATAGTAAAAAGACACATTGTTATGTGTGAGATGTGTATGAGGTGTTTCCAATTGAGTGAGTAATTGGTTTTAAAAAGTTGTTGAAGTCTGTAGGTTTGCTTAAGAGAAAAAAAGCAAAAAGCTAGATAAACGAAAGAACCACTAGAGTAATGAGTTTACTTTTTCAAAGGAAAGATAATAGATTCCTTTAAAGGCCCCTTTATGTAAACATGTGCATGCATTTGTGTAAATTTTGTACAAATAATATTATTGAAAAAACTGGCAATTTTTCGATCTCGTAATTGATAAAGATAACTGTAGTACAATTAACTCTAAAGTCTTTCAACTTGGGCCATTTCGCAGAAGTCATTGGAGCTACAATTTTGAAATTCAGAACTTCTTCTGTGATGTACAATAATTTCATTAGCATTGTACTTTCACATATTCTCCAAAAGTATGGAAACATTTTCATATAATGTTGTGGTCAAAGCAAGACTTGAAGGTCTCTTCAAACATTGCCTACATTACTCTAATATTTTATACACAATATATTCTCGATTAGGATAATGTTTGAAATTGTTTTATGTCTGATACTTGCATGCGTACACGAGTATCCCACTGTTACACAAATATAGATTTTCAGTGTAGACCCACTATTTTTTGTATTCAAAATAGGTGAAAAGTGTCCACATCATTGAAAAATTAGTATGTATATATGCTTGGATACTCTTCCCATTCATATGTAATATAAGAACGTACTAGTTGTCATAACGCCTTGTGTATAGAATTTCAATTTTGTAAATATTTTTTGTATTTGTGGGAGATTTTTTCATTTACGGTCGAGGCTGTTGACCGATTTTAAATATGATATTGATGTTGAACTCGATATACGTATAATCCCTATGGGGTCCCTTGGGTCTTTTCCCCTTGTAGTCTCTGGTAGTTGTCAAACTTGGCATCAAAGTGTAGCAAACTGACTATGTACACGTTGAATATGCTGCATTTAGTTCTTTGTTATTTTAAGCAACTTGTCAATATTTTGGTATAAAAAGTCTTTCTTTATGCTGAGAAAGAGTAATTGCTGTTTACGGCGGCAGTATGTAAAATCTTCAATTACGTATTTTTCTATTATGTAATTTGAGTATTGAATCATTGACCAATTCAATACGAAATCTGGACTAATCCAGAAGCTTTTAAGATGAAAAACATTCTTTATTTAAGAGTGGTGAAATTTATATTTGAAACGCCCCAAAGGGTGACGGAATTTTATCTACTGCATTATTATTATGTTACAAATTCATAACGCTGGTGGTTCCCACTGGATTTCGTCTTCGCCGAACGTACATTTTTACCTGTTTACCTACATGAATGGCATCAATATGTACTGTAGCCTAAAGAGTAAAATCTCACCAAATGAACAAAAGTGACTTAATTCATGGCTCCTGTAATTTTTACGATTAAGTTTAAATTTAAAATATGCAACTCCTACCTAGCTAACAGTTTGAAATCTTTATTTTTAGGAATGCAAACATTTTACTAAAAAGGTAAAGATTAGTAGGAACAGTACAGTTTGTACTGTACAGGAGTGACGCGCTGCTTTCTAAGCCGCATTTCCCCGCCATTGTTATAAAGAGTTCATCTCTAAAGTTTAAAACAAATATTGTACTTCCATATGGATGCCTGTGTTAAATGCAATTGTTGACCCTAAGTTCGCTATGTGATGCTGATTAATGTACTTATTTTACTGCGCTTCATATTTATATAAAAATTAAACAACTTGTCACCCAACACTACAAAAATCATAAATAAATGCAAACAATTTTTCAGGAAATGGTCGTTATATAATATATATACATTTTTATATATATATTGCATAAACACCCTCATTTTGTTTCTACCCTGTTTTTGTTCAAAATTTAAATACTATATCTCCTAATGGGGTGTAGGTTAGGAAAGTGTCTCTCTGCCTAAAGGGCTGAGAAGTTTATTTTAAAATTAACCCCTATCACACAATAAGAGAACAAATTATAAATTACTTCTTAGGGTTATGTAAATGTTGCACCATTTATTTTGGCTACCTATCTTCGTTTAACATATGATAATATTGTGACACTAACCATGACACAATTAAATGCAAATTATTCCTTTCTTATTCTTATTTTTTACAAAGCATAAACCCGAACCGTCAACCCTTCTAATTATGTAAAGTTATTTAAATTCAAAAGGCAACAGGCGACAGGCAACAGGCAACAGGCAAATGTCGCGCGACGGTACACGCTTTAAGAGAATGCTGCAATTATTTGTTGAAAAAGGAAGGTCGCACTCGATTTTTTTGTTATGCAAAATTAACCCTATCGCGGCTGTTTAACCTAAAGGGTTCCAAATGTGATTTCGTTTTTATTCACTCTTTGACTTTTGGTGGCTATGTATTCAAATTACACGTTACCGCAAAAGGATCTTTTATAGTTAAGTGCAGTAAACTAAAGAGGGCTTCGCGCTATTCTCGATTGAAGCCTTTGTTAAACGCTCCATTCAATATTCGGGTGCTTAATCATATAATTATTATTTGGTTTGCGTGTTTACCGACATTTATTCAGATATGTGTTTTTTTTGTGAGATTTATAAAAAAGGCATTTTACTAACGACCATATTTTATGGGTTTAAAAGGTCTCATTGAAGACTGTTCATTTACACAATGAAAATTGTGAATTGTGTGTTTGGTGCCTATGTACAAGCATGTACGTTTTACTTCAATGACTTTAACTGTATTCACTCTACATCAATGATTTTTAAGGCCGCGACGAAATGTATAATTAATTAAAGAATTAAAGAAGCATGCATCACAGGGTACAAATTCGGTGTGAAAATGTTGTATATGATATTTTCTACGGCTCGTGCACCTCTCACTTAAAGCACGTGCTTTTTTACTGTGTACGAAAGGGTTGCGAATGTCTTATGTAACCGAAAAACCCTTTGAGTTTTTTCTTCTTCGGCTTTTCAAAATTTGCTGTTATCTTTCCTTATCCATGTCATCTCCTATTAGATAGGGTGATCACACATTGTTCTTCAAAACAATACCGAATAGTTCGTTCTTAGTCATGTGCCTGGCTTCAAACATTCTTTTATACAGCTTAACAATTTTATGTAGTTTGAAGTCCATTACTTTTTACGATGTAACATATGTATGAATACCAACCTGGAGAAGATCGAAGTGGTAAAGGTGAGTTTGATATGTGTCTAAGATCTGAAAAATAAAGCAAGCAAACAAAAATTCAGGTCCCTTAGCATACAAATCATTAGGAGAATATATTTCAACATAATCAACTCTTGTGTATAAATATTCTTCATTTTTCAACTCGTTTTATCCAATTTCAATATAAACCAACCAGTATTTCTGCAAAGTGTGAAACACATGTCTCAATTTTTAAGGACGTTTACTTGAGTCACATGAACTTACAATCTCGTCAATTGTCAACACATGGATAAATGGAATAAATAATAATGTGAAGACTGTATTTCGAGTTTGTCATAATTAGGTGCCACAAGAACGCTGGATTTAATATGCAAGACATTGTTCTCCTTCCGCTCTAGTTTTTGTCCTACGGCCAATTGGATATAGATTCTTAAGCAAAAATCAAGTTTGCGAGATTACAACATGAATTTGACCTCAACATAACGATTTTTAGTTGACTAATGAAAAAGAGAAAACAACTCGTCATCGATTTAGTCGTAAAGTTAATCAAGAGCCAATAAAAACCTTTTGACCTGCTTAGTTAAAATGTGTTACGCATATATATAACTACCCCAATAACAATTTACAAATAACCGTAGTCAAGTAGCTGCCGCGCCCACCGTTCCAATGGAGATGTGCACGGTTATTAAGATTTGGCCTAAACAAATTATATTTTTTTACTCGTTGTTTCATGTCTTGTGCGCCATCTCGAAAAGTAAAAAAAATCCATTTTTAAGCGTCCGTAACACAAAAATTAAACGTATTTTAGATATTGGATAACAAATCCGCATTTTTGATTACAGTTTTCACTTTTTAGGTGTATTTCTTATGTTCAAAATTGGCATTTGAATCTACATCGGCAGAGGTGGTTATGAAAAGGCATCATGTCGTGCATCTAATTATTACATTAAAACATGTTCTTTTACCTATTGTATAACATATCTAATGTGTGTATATACATTTACACTTATTTATTTTATGGGCACACAAGGTAAAATTCAAATTTTCCTTAAAAAAATCTTCCGTTCAGTTTCGTAGGAATTTTTTCTAAAGAATTCTATAATAGTTTTCTACCTGTTGTCCATGAAAGGTGTTTCGATTTCATTTTTATTGTATACTGCATGTCCTTTTTCGTTTCTCTTGAGTTTTTTAACAAAAGAATAACAACCATAAAATTTACTCATAAGTTACTTTTTTTATTCAGATATTAAGGGTACTTTCATGGAATTTTTGGCAAAATTTTTTATTGGTTCATTCTCAAAGCTTTGTTGACCAAACAGCAAACCACCGTAATTCTAGTGATAAGGTTCAGTATAGGTTGCCAAAGGTATTCAACATTAATTTCAAGTTTTTCTTTAAAAAGAACAACACTCCTTGCAGGATTAACCGAGTGACTTTTATAAATTCCTAATATTTCTTCTTAATAATCCTTAAGAAATCATTTAATCTGCATAAGGATACAGCATTTAAATGTGAATATACTACTTTATGCGTTTTGTTTGCTTAGGTCCCTTGATAATATCCTTAAAGAATAAAAAACACTATCGTATATAAATATTTTAGACGTGTTGGTGATAATCTGTGTATTCAAGTGTATCTTTAAGATGGATACTGCATTTTACATATTTTATGGCAGTGCAGGAGAGTGTGACGTTACACCGTACGTAACATAAGTATTTTGCTTTCATAGCGACATGCCTAAGGTTCTTCGATACACATTATCTGAGTTTTTGTGGTCATACCTCGAGGGAGCTATAAATTTAATAAGTTTTGTGGACAAATGCTAGAAAAATAAATAGAATTCTTTTATCAATAAAATGCCATAACGTTACACGGGAAAGCTTCTGTGCTGCTTTCGCTTTAACGTTTAACACTTTGAAAATTCAGTAGTATCAGAGATGAGAGATAGAGAGGATGGGACAGTAGGAATTTATGAATTTTTTCAAGTCCACTTTTCATTTGACACTAATAAATAAATGAGTTTCAAGTTTTTCGTTAGAAGCAAAGGTTTTTTGCAACGTACGCGTTTTACGTTTTGCGTATAAAGAGTTACCTACATGGTTGGCCAACAGGTACGTCGTTAGAGCCATGAGAAGGTTCATGTTGCAACTGCAATTGTTCTAGCTCCAGCTGTTGCTTCTGTTCCGCATTGTCCTGATCTAATTCCGCTGCTTTATCAAGTTCGGTTTTCACTTTGCCTAAACACGGTCGCGTTGTACTATCCAATAATGTACTGTTATCGTTGGAGTTATTTTGTGATGCTGACTGATTATTCCAAAGCGTTTGTTGTTGTATAACCATCATATTCACAAATTCGACAAATAATTTGTACAACACAATTTTTTACAATTTGGTCACATATTAAACACGATTCGTCCAACTTGACTACTTGAATAATTGATTCGAGACTGTTTGTATGCGTCAAATGGTAGAGTAAGTATTACTTTTTAATTTACATATATGATAATTCTTTTTAATTGTTTCTTTGATTATAATTACACAAACTTCTTAGGTGTTGCTATATGCGCTCTTAAAACACAACTGAGTCACACTTGGTGAAATATTCAAACTACGAGCCCTCACCATTCATACCCCATAGTCATAGAGTTACACACATTGTCGTCGTATACATATTCCATTCACTACATACAGTTTTCCATTCGTATTCCTTTTCCATTTTTGTTTTTATTTTCATGTTAGAAAGTGCCCAAAAATAATCGTTAATTTCCTATCAGAGTTCATGTTGTGATCGTTGTTACATTACGGCATGTATATGCATACCGTTATATGTCATCATACATATTTTGTATTCCTCATATTTTCCTCACTACTTTCAGACGCTCTCTCACTCTCGGCTTCATTACTTCTGCCACGTTTGGTGAATTTGAGGATTTTTGCATTTATCATAAAGAACAACATCAAGTACTCATAAGAAACATTGTTATTGGTGTTATGGTGTTCATGGCATTAGGATAAAAATATGGCCATAAAACGAGTTGCACGGTACGCCAGGACCTATACAGATATGAGTTCTATTCTCTCATTTTTACCCTTGTTTCCGGCAACGGCAACGGCAGCGGCAACGGCAACGTCACTACAAAACACATGCGCCTTTTATAAATTGTCGTTGTGTGCGTTTATGTACCACAGAGAAGTCTACAATAACTTCCCCTGGCTGGCAAGGCAATATAACTTGTGTTTGATTTTTTCAAAATACAATCCACATGCACTTTCCTAGTGAATTTCTAATAAGAAGTACACTTAAAAATCATACACAGGGGAATATTGTGTATTCTTGTGTCCTTCTTGTTCTTTCTCTCTCACTCTGAACACTCCGAGCTTCATATTAGTTGAAATTCTTTATATTTTGTGTTCAGTCTCGTCGCTTTATATACGTATAAAATTACCATATTTTATATTGTGTGTACGTTTTTAAAGCATTACAACAGCGGCAGCAGCAGCACCAGCACCAGCACCAGCAGCACCTCAAAGCTTCCTGTTCACTTATATCCGTGTATGTATAATACATATGCATATATTCCAGAGGTTTATTCATTTTGTGTTTTCTTCTTGTTACAACATTTTTATTGCAATGCATTGCGCATTTTCTCAGCTTTAAAATGGGAGTGGCTTCTTCAAATAATTTCCATACACACACAATTTGAATTTTTTATGCAAGCTCCAACATCGTTGTCATCGCTGGCCAATGTATATGCGATTGTCATATGTATTAAAAAATACATAAAAATTCAATGAACTGAAGTTTCCAAGCTTGTGTGCGTGTGTGTGCTTTGTTTAATGCTGAACGTATACCACAGGTACGTACATGTGCTTTGTATCTGTTCCTTTAAATTACAATTATAACTAAACACAAAGTATATTTAAAATAAAAATATAACTTAACAATTTCTCACGGGTCGCTAACAATAAATTTTAAATAGCGCCTGAGAGAGGCGTCGTTCAACTGACGTATCTCTAACTTTAAAAATCGAAAAGTGTTGGAATTGGAAAAGTCAGTGTGACAGGGCTCAATAAATTTTCATTATCAAACTAATTTTCATTAGCCCGGCCACTTCCCAAGTACTTTCACAAAAACTTTATTCGAATTTTTTGTTTGTCCAGAACTTTTCAACGTAAAATTCAACCTTAAAACTGTTGTAATCTGTTGATGCATTACCCTCCAGTTGATGTAATTAATATACTTTGCTATAATTTAGCAATGATTGCTTATATAAAAAGAAATGGGCTTCCAAAACTCTACTGTTACTTTATTATAATTGCTTGTTGGATGTGAAGCGTTTGTCAGTATCAGTATTAAATGTCTAAATTTATACTAAGAAAATGAAGAAAAGAAAAAAGGTTATTTGTATATGTGCCAAGAACCTGTGCTCGCATGGGGTTGGTAAAGGAAACTTTGCCAAAACAACACAAATAATATTCGCTTGCAAATTAATCAACAAACAAAACATACTACATCTAATAGATATAGACAGTAACCCTTGGACAAATGAAGCTTAATGCGATGCTACGTTCGTTAGTACATTGAGAATTATATTGCATACGTTTGCATTCGTATTAGATGTCTAGAAATAGAAGAAAAAGTTGCCCGGACAACAGAAAACATTTATATGTATGTACAGATGCTGAAGCTGTATACTCTGAAAGCATCATTACGATAAAATAAAAGTGACAAGCACGGCCCTTTACGTTATGTATCCTTATATATTGTATTTGGGTACATGATATACATCAAAATACTTCGGCAAATATAATTATTTATACAATATATACATATGTATACGAGTGTGTGAAAAATTTTGCTTTATGTATCAAACATACTCCTTTACACACACATATATACTTCTCTTTAATGTACGCATCTGTTTTATACATTTTTTTAACAAAAATTCATTTTTTGGGATTTGCGTTACTTCGGAATATAACTGTTTTTTCCGAAAAACATCCTTATATATGTAAATTGTTTTCTTCGAAAAAATTGACTGCTTCAACTACACAGTTGTGAGAAAATTTTCCTAAATAACCGTTGTAAAATTTCTACAAAACATTGAATCGAAAAAAAAAAAAAAAAAACGGTACATTTCTTATTGATAAAGGGAAAGAACTGATACCTTTTTACCACACCATTGACACTTAATTATTAGTTAACGCGCCAATATGTGAGTGTTTTAGGTAAAAAACGAATATTATTTTAAGGACCCATAAAGCGTAAAACGAATTTCTCATTTCTTTAGGTAGAAAAAATTTCAATAGATTTTTTTGCTTGATCTCTGAATAAAATGTTTGGTAAAGCATTATTTTTTGGTAAAAAACTACGCATTCACTATTCAAACACTATTTTTTGCGTGTAATTTGGTGAAATATTTTCTTCTACAGAAATTTACAAAAAAACTGAAAAATTCATATTGTTGTTGCAATAGGCAATATTGCGATCAGCGTTCAAGGTTTTCCTATGATCTCATATCGCATTGAGCGTTAAGCAACCCTCAATGAGTGTATTGAATTAAATAAAAGGTTTCTTTGCTTGTTCTGTTGCGTTTGCTTTTGTTTAAGCTGTGGAATATCTCCTGTAATCTCAGACTTTCCATTCCTTTACGGATATTAAATATTCGTATACTGAATTTGATCCTATAGGGTTTAAGTTTTTTAGTTTTTCATTTATACGAATATATATACATATATAAAAATTTTTTTTTTATTTTTCTTGTATTTCATGAAACTTTTGTTCAATAAAAAATTTGAATGGATGTCATGGAAAGTAATAAATATCAATAAGCAATTGTTTTTTACCAGTTCGGCGAGTGTAGTTTGGTTAGCACTACATATTTGTAACGGAAACATTTGTATGTAATTTCTATGCTATCAGTGCTTCAATGGTATCGCTCTGAGTGGTATAGAAGAAGGAATTAAAAATGTTAAATATGTAGAGTGCGGCGAGAATAAGCGTCAGTGAGAAATCTACAATGTATACAGTGTGAGAAAAAGAGTTGGGAACTCTCCAGTAATGTCGTGGTATGAAGTTTTTCAAAAAACTTCAAAAACAAAAGTTTTTGGGTTAAAAGATGGTGACCTTGATCGTGGTCATCCTATGACCATCCATCTTTACACTATATGTGGTGGCAGAGGCAATATTTGAATTGCTATAGTTTTAAATTTGAAGCTGCCTGTATGTTCGTATGATCAACAGAAGATTCAATTAAATTTATCCTTAAGACATTAATTTGTGCTGTCTTGAACATTTCAACAACTGCTGTGTGACTGTCCATACATGTTCTATGGTCTACAATACCGCCTTACCCAGTGGAACAAATATTTTATGTAATCAATTAAAATGGTTACTCTGGCCCAATTATTATTCTTAACCACACGGTCTCAAAATCGAACAAAAAGCCATTTCATTTATTCCTTTACTTTAAATTTGCCATTGCTTTTGTAAACATGGTGTGGAAAATGTGTGATCAATTTATGTGTAAACAATCAGCAAAGGTCAGACGTGAATTATTATTATTATTATCATTTAATGGAATTTTAAACCAGTTTAAAAATTTACAGGTTGTCAAAAGCATTGCACTCGTGCCTGAGGGGCATGTACTCCTTTCGACCACAAATAACTTAGAGAGTGTGGCAACCTTTGACCAAAAACATGATTACCAAAAACTTTTATTTCTAAACCCTCATCAAAAAAATTCTTACATCCTCCATCCTATATACCATACAATGTTAACCAGTATTTAATGTTTATTAGAAGATATGTTATATGTTGTAATCCATTCATTATTCATTATATACATGTTACATATAAAATGACATGCAAAGAAAGGAAAAATCTGGGATTTTTCTCATACAGCATGGAATCGTTTTAAAAGTAAAAAAGTTGTCTTATTCCAAACACTATTCAGCCATTATTTGCTACGGAAGAGCTGAAAATGCTTGCAATTAAACAAAATTTATGTAAAATTCGGAAACCATGTTGAAGTTGTAAACACCTGTTTATAAATCTTAGATAACTACCAAAAATTGTTATAAATGGTAAGTAAATGCAAGAGTTCAAAAATTCGCCTAGACCTCCCTGTTATATGCTTTTCCTCTATTTTTCTATTTCCTTTTAAAGTAATTTGTATGTATATATTATATACGTAAACAACAATAAGAACAAAAAATTGTACACTTTCTTGCAAAGCAGCATGAACTGGTGTCACCACCAACTGTGTAAGTTGTTCAAAATACGATTTAAAACATCTCCTTGTGGGTGCAAAAGGTGGAAGAATTATTTCGGGTGGTATGGAATGGTCCTGTATTTTTTTTATCATTATTAAGTTTATGAGCTAGCATGATGCTGATGGCGGTGGTTGTTGTAAGAACAAAAGCAACAATAAATAAATGCTTCACAATGTGAAAAATAAATAAAAAACGGATAAAAGCCCATTTTAGAAAATAAAATTCTAAAATGTCTATATAAATAAGTTTTTATAAAAGGAGAAGAAATCCGTTTACTTTATTAGGGTGATTTCCAAAATAAGAAAAAAACGAAAAAGTTACACAAGTGGAGAAAGCTGAATACTAATGAAAATGTATTTGTAAATATTTGTAATTTGCATGCGAAGGGGCCTTAACAACAACGATTTGATTTTCAACAATTTCTTAACTGAAATATTTTAATCTTTATCCATCCATCCATCACCTCAAGGTGTAAAGAAATTTACTTTATCGTGTTTTCGCACTTTCAGTCAGCGTCAAATATTGAGTCGTTTAAGGATTAAGTAATCGATTCCAAGTATCAAGTATTGGTTTTTTATTCCCAAGTCTTTTTTGTCTGTTCTTTTGAGAAAGTTGAAAATCGGTGGTGGCCTTGGATATTCAAGATTTAGCCTCAGCGCTATTTAGCACTTTTACCTGTTTTAAGATCATCAGATTTTTTACGAAAAATTTATTCTCTCCTTGCTTCGCTATTTTTACATGCTTTACTGTTATTCGGTATCTTTATTAATGCCATAAGTTAATAATAAATTTTACAATTAGCATGTCCACGACCATCGCCCAATTTATTAACTTCGCCACCTAGGTTCTCTCCAACTTTATTGTGATTATTCTTTCATGACGGTACAAAAGGTAGATGTCTTGACTCCAATCAGCGCTTTTTGTATTAGAGCTAGGCGTACATTCGCTAGTGCTATCATTTGACAATACGTATCTGGTTGGTAATGAGACTGTCAGCATAACTTCGAACATGAACATGTTTTGCTTGTTGCATGATTAGAACGTTTTTGTGCCTAAATCACATTCGTTGGTTCATTTTTTTATAAAAAGTTAATTTTCTGTGTAATGATTGTGGGGGATTATTACTTCCGACGTGGCATAACTTTATTTTTCTAGTTCTCTAGTTTTTCATGGGAACTTTACCTTAAGCGTTTCTCTCGTATTAAAGAGTTCCTCTCATGGAAAGTGCGCAATAATTGTTCAATATAAAATGAAATTAAAATAGTAGCAGAAAAATCTTTGCAATCGATGTTGAATTTGTTCAGCTTTCTTTGTGTGTAATGGCGTTCTTGAAGCAATTATTATAGTAACTGACCGGTTGACTGTTGTTTGTAAGAATTTACTTCTTTTTTTTTGCAAAACTCGTTCGCCAGATGTACTGTACTGTTCATATGCCCTATTTTGTTTAATTCAATATTTTTTTGCTCTTTTTTTTTAGAGTAAATGACACAAGCTTTGGCCATGGGTTCCAATAGTATAGTTTTCTAAATCCATGCAATAATTAAAAACTTAATTAAGGAAGAATAGTTTTGTGGGGAATTTACTAGAAATGGAGTGAATTTGGCGATTTTCATTTATAAGTGTTATCTTGTAACATTAACAATAATTTTATAATCACCAAATGACGTCCGAAGATACTTGAGAGTTTTGTTTAAGTCTCAATAGATTTCTCTTGGACCAATGAATGTGGAAACAACTATACACATAGAAAGTAAGCAACGTAAGCCGTATATGCACTATTTTTAAACATAACACTCGAAAGTTTGGCGGTACAAATCAATTTGTCAAAACATTTTTAGCGTCCAGACGTAGGCCTCGGATATCTAAGAAAGTATATAAATATTGAATAGCATTGAACACTAAACGTGTCTGTTTATCTGTTGGTAGTCGATAGACTCCGGCCACGGGTTAGTATGGTGCGATTAAGATCAAGGAATGAAGAATTTTCTACATTACATATAAAGTATAAAAGATATATTGGCATTACTTTTCAGAGGGCATTGGAGAGTATTCAACATTGGGTTTTGACCAAATTTATTATAGCTACTTCCACCTTATTGTTATTAAAGTGATTTTTTTACCATCACAATATTTTTTATTTCACTTTTAACTCCAAATTATTTCGGCGTCTCCAAATCATATAAATAGTTGCACTTTATGCCGTTATTTATGACACTGACTGATGATAATATTGTTCATAAATTATTTGAGAGGATATTGGGAGAGGTTTTTTAGTAGCTGAGTGAGCTGAGGTTTTGTCTTAGTAAATTTTGCCCGCTGTGAGGCACAGGTTCAAATCCAGCTGAAGAAAAAGTGAAAGAGTTTTTTCAGCTGGAATTTGAACTCAAGTATCGCGTTGGATTGCTAACCCACCGACAGTTAAGAATATTACCATAAAAGTCGGGGTTAGTTCGACAGGCGAGTGAGTATTTAAGCTTGTAAAACGCCATACATTGGGGGAGGTTATTGAAGGGCATTTTATGACTGAATAAAAATACAAATCCTACAATAAATATTTACATTTGTTACTAATTATTTTAACTAATATCAGTTTTTATAACCATCACAAAATCATTGAGAATATATACAATCGATCAGGCCTGACGATTTAATACCAAAATTTATATTGTATATAATATGTTTAGTTATACAACTAAGCACGAGTAACATAAAAATGTATTTTAAACAGGTAAAAGAGGGCCATAGGCGTATACCAAATCTAAGACATCCACAAACGTTAACCACTTCCAAATAATAAGGAAATAATATCTTAAATTTATTTGAAGAATCATGTCATTTTTGTGTGTATGGTGCGGCAGTATCAATATATTTTACACGCTGAGTTCTGTTGAAACAAAAAAAAAGGTCAATACCGAGGTACCTAAATATATAGGAATTATTTCTATCAAATTTCAGGTTTACAGGTCTTACAGTTCAAGAGTAATATGAAATTAAGTTACAAGTCGAATGTAAGAACCTTAAAGGAGGTGTGATCAATTCAAAGTATAAAAGGACTTTTAAGTATAAAATAGACTGAAATGAACAGCTCTGCCCATTCTCAGAACATTCGATTAGTTGAATTTTTCATTTTGAAGGTTTGTATTTGAAGGAGGTGAAAAATCTGTGTTAGCCTTAGATGACAACTTTTATATATTTTGGGGTCTCAAATAATGGATTATTTTTTAGATCGCTGACTAAAAGTAACGGTATTATTATACCTAAATGAATTACTTTTTAAACGAAATGAATTCACTGAATCGTTTAAAAAAATGTTCTCTTAGTCCGTCATTATGTAAATGGGATTTTTGTTGGAATATGGAACTTGAACTACTTTAAAAGCAAACGGCTCATATGTACGCATCCTTACCTAAATTAAAGGAAATTAGAAATTTTATTCACACATATACGGTAAAACTGATATACGTACACACATAGAATGCTTTTACTAAGAAACGGAAATATTACTTCACATTAACATATGATTCGTTCACCCTTTTGCCATATTCTACGCACATAAAAACTTAACCCTTTCAACACCTTGACTCAAAACCAATGAAATTGAAAACCGGAATATAAATATAAGAAGCGTGTCAGACACACGCTCGGCATGAGTATAAGTACTATACTGATGTAAAGTCATATATCCCGTATGTGTATAAATAATCATTTAATAAGTAATAAGAAAACGTTTAACTCGCTTTCCCCTTTTTTATGAAAAGATCAAAGTGACTTAGATAAAAAACAAGATGCATACACAAAACTAACGAATGACAATACAGAAAATTAAGAAAACAAATGTCAACGCGGAGCAAGGTTGAACGAGAAAATGTTGGAGAGTTTCAAGCAGATGTATATTGATTTGATTTATAAGAATTGCTACATAAAAGGCATTGATTTCCATTCTAATTGAAAGGTGAAATTTTGTTCACAATTATTACAAAAGGTGAGATCCCTTTCGTTTTCATACCCTGCATTCCTATCCAAGGGAATAAACTAAGTTTGTCGTTCTGTTTGTAACACCCAAACGAACGAATTTTAACTAATATGAATAAATTTTTTAACAATAATATCTGCTGTATTTTTGAATGAGTAACCTAAATCTGGGTAATTAACGTTTCTTTTTATAATTGTTGTGTTACCCAATCCAACATTAATGAAAACGAATGTTAGCATCAACTTAGATGCATTGTACATATATGTATACCTTATATACATACTTGTATATAAAACCAAAAATGTATGAAATTCTATACCCTTCAATAATTAATACAGTGTTTATAGTTGGTTAATGTATATGTAGAATATTTCAATACTCCTCTACATACATGCCAACTTAAACATCAGTAAAGTTACGTTACCAGGATGTGCGCTCCTATTGTATACGTATGCATGTATAAAGTGCTGTGTGTTTATCAATTTTAAATTTATACTGTAACCATAAAATCCTTTCAACGCTGCACTACGTGGCAGATGTTGTATTAAATGAGCGCCTTAATGGTTAGCAATAACAACAAACAATAAATAATACATGCCCCTGGATATATAAATGGTACGAAAGGAGTAGAAAGTAAGCAAGAGTCTGAATAGACAAAATGTTAATAAAAATGGGCTATATAAGGCGTACGCCAACCTAGATACCCACCATCAGTAACCTCTTCCCTATATAACACCTCTATGTTACTACTCCAAATAATAATAAAATAATAGCTCAAATTTATTTGAATAAATGCACCGTTTTGGGTGGGGCAATGCTTTTCTCAAATGGAGAATTCTAACTCAATAACTTTGAAAAATTTACTTTAATAATAATTACGTCTTTTTTGAGTTCAAAGAAATTTAAGATAATTCCCAACTATTTGGACGGGGTTAATGATGATGGATATCCTAGATTTGCCTAATGTAGCCTCGTTTTATTCCGGTTTTCCCTTATCAGGCACGTGTCCAGGCACTTGAGAAGCGGTGCCTTGGCTCGATCCTACATCAACTCGGACGCAGCTCAGTTGATGAAGAGAGTGATTATATGGTACAAGGTTATGATTTCGACAAAACTTTTCGAGTAATAATGGAATTTTTATTTTCAAAATCTTAAATAAAAAAATTCAGTTAAAAATTCGTACATCGATTTGGGAGCTTATTTACAAATTTTTATTAAAAAATATTAAGAATTACAACTTTTGCATCCCCCACTAAAATTCGTTACTCCCTATGCAACACCCAAAAGGAGGCACTAGCTATGTCAGTCCGTATGTCCATATTTTGGAAACCTCATGGTTATACATTTTAGGATATTGAAATGGAATTTTGTATCTCCATTTCTAGTTTCAGCATGCAGGTAGTTATTTAGAATTGCGAATTTACTCGGCAAATTACTTTCTTTATAACAAGACGTTAATTTAATAAATAAATGTTAAATTTAATTTTAAAATGAAAGGGGGGGGGGGGGGGGGGGTACGAAAATTGGTCCAATCGGGTCCAAATTTGTCACAATTAGTTATTAAATCAATTGACAACGCTTTGATGAGCAGAGAGACATGGTTAAGTCAATTCAGATTTTAATGTATAATTGAAGTTGGGTGTGGCACATGCGGCACAGGGTTTAATAATTCATCATCATCATATAATTGTACATGTAAACATCGGTGTAAAACATGTAAAACTAGGCATCACACTCTTGTTCATCCTGTTGAAGGTAATTCGAGAATTCGCCTGTCCAACCAAACCCGACATTCAGGTAATATTCTTAACTGTCGGTGGGTTACCAAATCAAAGCGACACTTGAGTTCAAATTCCAGCTGAAAAACTCTTACAATTTTTTCCTCAGCTGATTTGATTTTGTGTCTTACAGCGGGCAGAGTTTACTAAGACAAAGCCTTAGCCCACTCAGCTACTGAACGGCAATAGTAGGCAGGTGCAAAGTCAATTGAGAGGAACGGAGTACATTTTTGTATTTAAAGCCCCAAATATATATATAACAACAAAGAAAACTAAATTTGGCTTAGACCAAATTTTAAATACTCTAAACCTCCACAACGGTGGGCATGGCAAATATGAATATATTGCGCCCTCTAATAGTGTATGTATTACGTGACAGCACGCAAGTCTACTTTTACGTTGAGTATCGTTCTTTGTAAATTGAAGTCGTGCTTTTTTACCCGACCATGCCCATTTTCGGCATAGCCTTGGATGGAATAATTATAAATAAGCGTACCAAATTTAAAATTCGTAGCTCAAATTTTGTGGAAGATATACAAATTTTTGTTAACTGTGGGTGTGTTTATTATCCGACCTCGCCTATTTATAGCACTTTGATGAACGGAATATTTATAAATAGACACGCCAAATTTCAAGTTTGTAGCTTAATTTTTGGAACAGATATAAAGATTTTTGTTTATTGTGGGCGTGACTCTTGACCGATTTGGCCCATTTTTAATGAAATCTAAAAGTGCCTATACAAAATTTCAATCCAATATCTCAAAATTTACGTCCGTAAGAATGTCAAGCAACAGACGAACATACAGACACACGGACACAAGGACATACATGTCAAAATCGATTCAATTTTTGATGCTGATCAAAAATATATATATTTTGTAGTGATTTGTAGAAGGTCTGACGCTACATTATTGGTGTTGCAAACGGAAGAACAAACTCAGTATACCCTAATCACTAAGGTGAGCGTATAATAAATAAAATAACTAAAACAGAGGTAAATGCCAAATCTAGGATAGCCACCATTATGAATATTTTCCAAATAGAACATCACTACAATATTAGAAATTGGATTAGCTGTTGGAAAAAAAATCTCACATAGAGTGATTAATATGATCAACGTACACATTTACTTTTGTCCAAATTTGTATTCTTTTTTTAAATTTTGCATTAATATTTAATGACTAAACCAAATGTCCTGACATTTGGCAGATCTATTAATATTATTATTCTATTTATTTAAAATTGCCCTTGGGCTACGTTCCTTCTGAGGTCCTTAAACTCTACTTGAAAGTTACTTTCGTATTACTTCTGAACAATAAGACCTCTAGACCTGCAACCCGGATACTTTGGTATTGAAAATGCCGATTTGACACCATGTATCTTCATACAACTTTACAAAATGTATATTTATTAGGGTTTTTCTTTTATTACAGACAAACCATACGAGATACCAAAACAAGATTTTGCTAGAATATTACCGAATTATTAATTTTTTATATATTTGGAAAAGTCTAATTAACTGCGCCCACCTAAAATAGACTTGTTATGGATGTTATTAGGTTGTAGAGGTTTATTTGGAATACTAGGCGTAGGTGACCTTATATAAGTATGAACTTACCTCATTTATGTCCGGAATGCCATGCAAATTTTGGCTGGGAATGACGTATTTGTTCAAAGAAATATGAATTTCGTAACTATGTGGCAGAAGTTTCTTTGATGCTGTGCATCGCAAATAATGATGTTACTGTAGATCATATTATTGATACATTAGGATAATTTATTATTTGGTGCGAGCCGAGTGTTTGGCAAAGACGGATACTACCAAAACGAAAAATCCAACTAAATTCATTCAGTTTAGGTGAGCTTAAAAGCGTGCACATAAAAAATGCGTACATGTGTGTATACTCATAACTCTATGAGTACAGGTAACCTTAACATTATGTTTGCATGCCGACATATTGGCCTAAAAAAATTTTGCATAACGCTTTGCGTAACCATCTCATCCACCGATTTCTCACGCATCTCTAAAATATGTTTCATTTCATTTTCAATGTTTCGTAAACGCCTCAACGTAACGCCCCAAGCTTTATTCAAATACACGTACTACTGTGTTGCTATTGGTTTGGAATAATTTTACGATTATCTAAATTGAACACGAAATTATTTTAATTAAAAATCTAATTTACTGTGCTTTGATTTGTCTCTACCTCTCCTAGCACACTACACAAATCGCCAAATTACCGCCAAATTTAAAAATATTTCAAACAAGTTTAGCTTATTCTAAATCTAAGATATACTAAATATCAACTTTGCAGGTAAACGTTTGTTGCTGTGTTTAGGTCAATATATTAATTTTTATGAACAGATAGACACACGGATCAATACACACTTGGTGTATCCTCATCACTAAGGTGACGGATATAAAGAACATAATTTTTATACCCTCCACCTTGGTAAGTTTGTTCTTCCGTTTTCAACACCCAGAAGGAGACGTCAGACCTTACACTACAAAATATATATATTCTTGATCAGTATCAAAAACTGAGTAGATTTAGACATGTATGTCCGTATGTCCGTTTGTCCGTTTGTCTGTTTATTTTCTCACGGACGTACGTTTTGAGATATTGAGCTAAAATTTTATACAAACAATTTTAGTTTTTGCACGCTGGTCGCAATTAAAAATGGTCAAAATCGCTCAAGAGACACGCCCACAATAAACAAAATTTTATCTGCCACAAAAATTGAGCTCTTAAGTTGAAATTCAGTACGGATATCTATAGTTATTCTGTAAATCGATGTGCCAAATATGGGCGTGGTCGAATAACAGACGCGTGTAAAATTTATAAAAAAAACTATACTTCACTTAAAATTCGACTTTCAAGCTGATACGGAATACATACACTATTATATTTGCCCGGCCCACCGTTGTGGATGTGGAGGCTATTTAAGATTTGGTCTAAGTCAAATTCTTTCTTGTTAATATATATTTATACCCTGCACCACTTGTGGCAAAGGCTATATTAAGTTTGTACAGATGTTTGTAACTCCTAAACGGCAAATGCCACACCCACTTTTAGTTATACCAATCAAAGCGATTTAGAAGCAAAATCTAAATCGATTTAAATTTGTCCGCCTGTTCACCCGTCTGTTTGTGCGCAAGCTACAGGCCGCATTTCTTGAGATATTTTGATGAAATTTGGTACAAGCACATGTATTGGGCCAAAGGGGAACCCTATTGAAAATGGACCGGATTGGACCCCTTTGGAACCCCTCCCCATATGAGCTTCTATTATTTTTTGAGATATTTCGATAAAATTTGGTACAAGGACATGTATTGGCCCAAAGGGGAACTCTATTGAAAATACATAGAATCGGATCATTTTTAGAACCCCTCCCCATATAAGATCCTGCTATAATGGAGGTTATTATACGTCAAGTGGTAATGGTCGGGCTCGACCGACTATAACATTTTCACTTGTTTTAAATTTAATATAATACTCGTATATTATATTGTAAATAAAGTGAAAGAGAAGACCTTAATTATTTTATATATATATGCCGCTATATTTTTATCAAATTAATCATTACAAGTAATTATTTTATTTTATTTTTATTTTATAACTTTAAAGCCCTTCCTGTAAAAAAGAAGAGCAAGTTACAAAAAACCCTTTATTTATATTCCATGTAAGTTTCATTAACGGTAAGATAATTCGAGAATATCATTCTCAGAAAAATTATTTTTATGTAAATACGTAACATATATATATATTTATAAAGCAAAGTTTTGCGTAAACATATGCAGTACAATACTATGCATATGTGGGTATATTATGTTATAATCATTTTACCATAATGTACATTTTTTAAAGGGATTCATTTCGGATCCTAGTTTACATTGAAAAGTTTCACTGAATTCTGGCATATTTTGTAAAATACCCAGAACCCTAAATTCTTCATATGTATATTTATCGTTTTTAATACGATTTACTTTAGAAGTGCCATTATGTCCCATACACCAAGTCTGAGCTAACTTAATAAAAAACAATTCGTTATTGGTGAAGTTTGTGTCAGGCAAGGGGCGATCCATACCCTCAGAATGACCCGCACAATGCATATAAGAATTGTAAGCTAAACGTGCCCCATTATTATCTGCTACGTTGTCATCTAAGGTAATTGACGCTTTGGTACCAACTCCTCCATATATAAATTTGTTGTATTGATTCTTGAAACATTCATTGTGTTCACGAAAATGACGCATTGCTGATGAAGACCATCGATTTTCCAATTTGCCGTCATAGTTCAGTTTGTAAAATTTAGTATCAAAGCCATGTGCCATTTCGTGACCCATTAATAAGCCGATACCACCAAACTTAAGCGAGGACGGTAAACTTATGTGATAGAAAGGCATTTGGAATACACCTATGGGAACAAAAATTTTATTCATAAAATCCGCATAGTAACCATTGACCGAATATGGCGAGAGTAGAGATGGTAGCTCCGTTTGATGAACAGAACTCATACTTTGTCGACTACGATGGGCCTCTAAAACCATTAAATTTTTAAACCACTCTTCAGATATGTTAACATCTTTAAATGTAGCATCAAGGTATGAACTGTGATGCATTTTATCACTATAGCCCGCTATTATATCCATTGAGTTCAATTTAGCTAAAACTTGAGATTTTGTTTCTTCGTCCAACCATTTAGCTGTTTGTATTGATTCATTGAAATGTTTTTTCAAAAAATCAGCTATTTTTAGAACATCTTCTCTTCGATTTTCATCAAACATAACACGAATATACCAAGGCATTAAAGCATACGTGAAGTACGTCTCACTATGTTGAAGGCATGTTTTTTCCCTATCATTATCTACATTTGTTTGCCAGATTTGATAGAATTTTAGTACGGTGCGCCATTTCATGTAGCAACGCAATGTCTCATATTTTGATTTCCGCAAAAAGCGCTCCAAGTCTGTGAAATTCGCAATTTTATTATTAATATACCACTCGTCATTGGCAAAGCCTTTAAAAGCTTCTTGGAAAACTCTCTTCCAATCGACACGATCTTTTTTGTGTTGCTCCATGAATTGGGATAAACTAATGTGTTCCACTTTTTTAAGAGGTGAAACTTTTGCCGTTAAATTTCTTTCAAATTCCAAAGCAATTTTAAAATCAGAGGAATTTTTTTGTGTTCCAAAAATCGTGGCATTAGATTTATTAGAAAATGTGTTCAATATCTCATGAGGAGTATTTAAATATAACTCATAACGTCGGAATGTATTACTGTAATTAACCGTCAAAGGTAGGAAAGGAAAAATTCCATATGGCGATAAAAAATTTAAAGTAATCCAATCCAAGTTTGTGCTTTTATTTTGTATCGTACCAAATAGAACATCCTGTTCTTCTAATAAATTTTTCATTTCTAAACTGAATTCCTTTTTGGACTTAAGACAGCTTAGGAAGAATGCTTTAACTTTCGTTTCGATCGTTGTTGATTGTTTCGGTTCAACTTCAGTGTTATTTTTTAAATGACGTATAATGAGCTGATCGATTTTTGCAGAAATAGCTTGCAAAACGCCGTCTCTACGAGATTGTATCGGAATCCGCTCACTAAAAGCCCAGTTACCACATGCATACTCATAGAAATTCTCGCATGGATCGACGCTCATATTCATTATACTTGTCATAAAGAGGCCGGTTTCATGAAGGAGCTCATCCTCGTCAACATTCGATGGTACATCAAAAATTGTAGAATAATTATTATTACTGATAACGGAGACATTATTGATGTTAGGAGAATGAGGTATACTCATTGTAATCCCGTTTATTGTCCAGCCAACAAACAAAAAATATGTATAAAACATGTTGAACATGCTAACCACCAATTGGACTGCAATATACAATATATTTCACTAAATAACTCGAGTTTTAAATTAATTGTCTATATTATGCTTGAACAACAATTGAGAACATTTCAATTTATGCCGATACTTATATACTGAGGCAAGTGCTGAACTATGTCCACTAAACATATGTTTTTAAAATGTTCATGCGTCTGTAAAGAAATATAAACTGTGTACCTGATTAAAAAACACTTGTTGTATTTATAAAATACTGTCTATCTCCCTTAAATAAATAAACAAACAAACAAACGTATGGCACAAACTCAATTAAACGTAATCTAATGATTCAAGTGCAAAATGTGCCACATTTAATATGTGGATAATGTGAATATGAACTCCTAAGACAGCAGCAACAGATTGTGGAATTATTATTAGCTCTAACACAATATAACCCTCTCAAATGTTTTTGTGCCCCTGAACAATTCTTCCAAATAAGTGTTATCAAGTTATAATAAAAAAGTCACTTGTGACGAAAAGCAATTTTTATCATTTTTTAACTATCAATATGAAGCAACAGTATCTTTAAGTCTGAAAACGTTGTACAAGGGATTCGTCAACAGCTTCTTATTGTCTGTTTTGTGTGTAAAAAGGGTTAGCACTAAAAGAATTGTTAAAAGGGTTGTTCCGGGTGTGTTACCAAAGGGTGCATATATTTAAGAACGGTTGTTATCATTGCTAAAATATGTGTAACATGAATTTATTTAGATATTGTTTTCTTTCAATTATAGAAATTGTGGAGTGTCAAACCAAACAAGGTACAACTTTTTATTATTTTTATTAGCTTGTTTATTATTGTAATATTAAGGTTGTTGCTGTGCTAATTTCCACAATTGTTGAATACTTCTCACCAATAATTTCAAACCTCGTTCTCTAAATATACTCGTATACGTATACATTTTGTATTTTCCATTGCACTACAATTAAATTTTATTTGGTCCACTAATATATCTCGGAATGATTTCACTGTGCTATAAAATAGAGGGCATACTAAATTTGTTATTCTGTTCACAAAAATAAAGCTGCAAAGTTGAAATTTGTTACCCATTTTTATTCCCTTTACCTTTACGTCTAGAGTATTTACATTTGCTACAAAATAACGAAGCACTTGAGAAATATAATTACATGGGAATGGGTTCTGAAAATAGAACGATCGGGTCCAAATTTGGCCCAGTCAAATATGAGGCTACTTATCAAAACAAAACAAGACAAACAATGGTATACTTCCAATAGGGTTCTCTTTCGGCCTTTTGACAATTTCGAATAAACAATACGCCCACTATATTCAGGACGACTTTCAATATATTTTCTGAACTTTGCAAGTAATTGGAGAAATATTGCTCCTATTTCAGTTATTGTTGCACTGTGGGCGTGTCGTCTTACCGATTTTGCCCAAATTCAATACTAAAACTTCTGCCAAGTTTGTAACTGTTATCTCGGATATGGCTAGATAGACTCAGTAGTCGATACGGACTCAGAATATACTATATATACTTCAATGGGTCTCCGGCGCTTCGATTTGGCGATTGAGTGATAAATATAATCTTATATACATATGGTTTAGGGACGTATCTGATCGGCTTTAACCAAGCGAAGTTCAGAATTTGTGAACCTCTACTTAACTCAAGATGACGCATAATCTCCATGTGGTGGTATTCTCGGAAGGCTGCCATAATACCCTTGTTGGCAGTGAGCTAATGTTCGTAGCGATTACACCATCGCGTTGGGCTGATAACGCACCGCTACCTAGAAGAGGCGATAGCTTGGACAGGGATTCGCCTAAAGCGCTAACTGTAAAATCTTCTACAGCTACTTGCGACAGGAGACTTGGCCAAGTCGTCTCCCGTGAATGAACGCATGAACGCATACCTAAAATACCCCTACTATATTATATTAGGTTTATTATATTAGGCTAATCTGTACATATGGCCCGACAGAGGACAAGGATAAAATAACTATATTTTATTATATTATTATTTTTTTCTATAGGCCTAAAACTGATATATGACATTTCTCAATTTGCGAGACATCCACCCAGGATGTTTACCACAGACAGATTAACTTTGTGGGGTATGTAGTGCTTCTTTCTCGGTTTTGACAAAGTAAGTGCAAAGCCTACCTAAAAGTGGTGGCTAAAAAAATGAGATAGGATTTGGAATGAGGCAGCAATTTTACTTAATACAGGTATAATTTTTCCAGATAATGATTTTTGGTTGGAAGTTTATGTTTGAAAAAGGTTTAACAAAAAAGCCCTTAAAGTACTGACATATATCTTATTATTATATTATTTGAATTATTCTCTTTTTTAATATGCCTACAGCGGACGGACAACGCTTGAATAGGTTTAGCAAATCGACTCAGATTGTGATGCTGATTGATTCTGTGTTTGCTATACCATAACACCTTCTACAGTACAGGCCAATCTGCCTATTGTTTCTCTTAGTTGTTATTACATTGTATTGTTTTTATTAAATTAAAATTTTCCGCTTTGATTTTGCGTAATAATAATGTTGATAATGATGGTGAATGGACTGATTTGTAGCAACTGACAACGCTTTCTTTAGTGATTTATTAGCGGAGGCAATAGTTGATGAAATTTCTTCAGCCATGTATATGCGTATGTGAGCTTATTCTAAAGACCCATTCTGATTCTGATTCTTTTTATACCCTCCGCCTCAGTGATGAGGGTATACTAAGTTTGTTCTTTCGTTTGCAACACCCAGAAAGAGGCGTCAGAGA
This sequence comes from Ornithomya chloropus, assembly GCA_963971445.1. NCBI lineage: Eukaryota > Metazoa > Arthropoda > Insecta > Diptera > Hippoboscidae > Ornithomya > Ornithomya chloropus. The sequence continues at coordinate 50,429,837 of OZ020530.1, read as the reverse complement.
CCTTACAAAGTATATATATTCTTGATCAGCGTCAAAAACTGAGTCGATTTAGACATGTATGTCCGTGCGTCAGTGTGTCCGTCTGTTGTTGGCACTCTCACGGGCGTAAATTTTGACATATTGAGCTGAAATTTTGTACTGACACTTTTAGTTTTTGCACGCAGATCGCTATTAAAATGGGAAAAATCGGTCAATAGCCACGCCCACAATAGACAAAAATCTATTTATCTACCACAAAATATGAGCTAGAAACTTGAAATTTGGTATGTACATCTACGAATATTAGCTTCATCGATATGCAAAAAATGGGCATATTCAGATTACAGACACGCCCACAATTAATAAAAATCCTTATATCTGCCACAAAAGTTGACCTAGGAACTTGAAATTATGTACGCGTATACATAATTTTTAAAAATTCATATTTAACGTAAAAGTAGACTTGCATGCTGATACGTACGACATACACTATTAGAAGGCGCAATATATATATATATTTGCCATGTCCTTTCTTGTAGAGGTGGAGGGTATTTAAGATTTGATTCAAGCCAAATTTAGTTTTCTTGTTTCTTTCTTCTTCTTATTGCATTGTACATAAAAATCTGTCTCCTTTACTTTTGGAAGTATAGGTGTTATATATGGCGTACGCGTTTGAGTATTTGTTACGAGTGTTCTTAGTGTTCTTCAGCAATGCTTTAACGTATTTTGATTTATTGTTTTAGTTATGGTTATTCATTTTCTCGCGTAGCCTTTACGCTAGCATTTTTAAGTAGATTATGTTGTTGACCTTTGGGTTTTACTAGCAATTTGCTGATGATGTATGCTGACATTGTAGTTCCGATGTTCTGTGCTTTGTCTAATAGTCTAAAAGCAGCACCTCGTTGTTACTTAAGTGTACTTAAAAGAGAAAAACGCTAATTAACGGTGAGCGTGGATATACAATAATATATTTATGTTCTTGTAGATATTATTATATACACATCGCTAACTGACGGTAGGAGTTGTTGAAAGCTTGATTTGTGCAACTCAAATTAAGTAATTTGGATAAAAATTTATGATTTATTGTTGTCATATTTCGTTCTAAAAATTCACCGCTTAGCACGACTGTTCAATTTTATGGAGTTAATTTACCCACATATTTACTTTTAAGTTTTTACTTAATATTAATATTTATATACGTACAGGGCAATGAATATTTTGAATTTATGCTTTTACCAATTTTTAAATAATACAAACTTGAACAAAATTACAACAAAATTGAAGAATAGGTTTTTGGTGTTTTAAGTTTTACACACAAACCACTAAAGATATGAGCCCCTGTGAATGAAAGTGTTGGAAGCCAATTTTTGGAAGAACCATTTCAGTCTTTATATATCTTCTTATCATCATCATCTTGCACCACTTTCAATCATTCTTAGTAAATATATTCTAATAGCTAATACATTTTTTTTGTTTATTCACTTCATCACTATTTCTTTAAAGTAAAGTGAATCTGAATATACATCATTTTTAAGAATTTGTAACATATTGAAAGGTTTCTGTAAATGTATCCATATCTGGAAAAGATTATGAAAAAAATAAGTAAAAAAAGATGGGCTATATTAGGCGTATGCCAAATCTAGGAACCCACCATCACTAACTCCTTCCAAATTTTTTTTTTTTCTCAACTTATCTTACATATATTTATATTGAATCTTCCAGGGACTTGGAATCTACAATAAGTATTAAAATCTTAAATCTATCTTAGTCTAAAGATGACTGCCTGTGCAGTCACCTAAATGAGGTGGAATTTAGTAAATTTATTTAATCTATTAAATTCAAACTTACTTTTCGTTTCAAGCGGACATGATGATGATGTCTGCAGTGTATATCAGGTAGAGTGTAGGCCCCAATATACTGCCTTGGGGAACTCCTGCTAAAATATTCCTCGTAGTAGACTCCCAATCGTTGATACGAACTGAAAAAGTCCGACCCGTAAGGTAACCTTTTAATAATGCATGAGTATTAGACGGTAGTTTGCTGTAGATTTTTCGTAAGAGACCTTCGTGCCATACTTTATGAAACGCTTGAGATATATCAATGAATAGGGCCGAGCAGTACTCTTTAGCTTCAAACGATTGCCTTATAAGTTCAACTTGTTCAATTGTTCCATGGAATTGCCTAAATCCAAACTGATGTTGCGGTATTATGTGGTGGGCATCAATGTGAGAATTAATTTTGGTAAGTAATAATCTTTCTAGGAGCTTTGACATAATCGACAGCAAGCTTATGGGCCTATATGATGCTACTTGAGTACTATCTCTTCCATAATTATAATGGATTTCTTCCAACCTATTGGAAAGTATCCTGTGCGAAATATGGCGTTGAAGACGTATAATAAAACTTTTATAGCGCATTGTGGCAGTTCACGAATTATCTTTGCTGTGATATTATCATATCCTGGCGCTTTGTTTATTTATAGGTTATTTATAGCTTTTATTATTTGGGGTAGAGTAATACAAATAGGGTTTCGCAAAGGCGGTATATTAAACACTATATTATTGTGAAGGTGTTGATGCGAGATCGGCGCATTTGGAATGTTAATTTCATTTGGCTTGAATACACTTCGGTTTTAGTTGGCGGATTTAGATTTTTTATAGCTTTCCATAAGTTGTTTGGTCCGCTGGTTTGAATGTTTAAACTTTCGAGATGTAACTGAAAATTATACTCTTTTATTTCGCGGAGTGCTTCCTTTAAATCCCTTGTACACTGTGCTAATTTTTGTTTTATATTCGGAGATCTATGCTGTTGCCATTGTCGTCTGAGATTTCGCTTTTCTTGAACTAACTTCTCTATAGTGGTAGGGCATTTGTAGTCTCGAGAATTGTTCTTTGTGCCAGTAGTTTTCTTTGTTGCCATTTCAGCAGCTGTTCTCATTGTTCGCGTAATAAGTTTAATTGCATCATCGATTTCTTTAGTATTTCGAAGAGGAATATCATACGGAAGATGTGAGCTTATATATTTCTTATATTTAAGCCAATTTGTGTTACGATTGGGAATCTTAGTCGGTATATTCTTCCAAGTTTCAGGAGTTAAGTGTATTTCAAGAAGAATGGGCGAGTGATCCGATGAAAGGTCAGCTAACAAGGTACTTGTGACTTGCTCCCGTGGATTTTATTTAAATCACTGGGCCAATACGTTGGTTGACCGCAAGACGCAATATCAAAATTGTTTTCATATATTTCTGCGTGGAGTTGTCTTCCTCTAGGAGAAATAAGTCTTGAGCCCCAATGAAACCACCTGCTGATATAAATTTCCCGCCTAGCGTGGAGAAATAGTCATGAAATTGTTCTTGAGTGATGGAAAATCGTGGCGGACTATAAACGGAGGATATTGATATATTGGAAGTGAATTCCGTAAGGCATACTGATGTTGCTTGCAGGTATTCTTCAGAGTAATTGGGCATTGGATAATGTTTAATCTTTCTTTTCATAATGATAGCCGTACCTCCACATGCTCTGCCATTTGGGTTCTGTGTATCATAAATTGTATAATTCTTTAGTTTAAAGCCATTTTTATTGGTAAAATGAGTTTCAGAAACTCCTTCCAAATAATGCACAAATAATATCTCAACGCTTAAGACGCCATATGTTTTGAATAATTATAGGAAGGTCCACATTAAATACCAAGGTACGTGGATATAAACGAATTATTTGTACGAAATTTCATCTTTGCCAAATATCAGAACATTCGGCTCAAAAATTTCGGAGTAATGTGAAATTTTTAAATAACTACAGAAATTTGTACAAAAACGAACATGCACGAAAACATGCTGATTAATTTCCGCTGTTAAATATGCATTGCGATATTATTATCCCAATTGCTGGTCCAATTTAATTCATTCGTATATCTTAAGAAAGCTTAAAGGAAGGATTCATTTAAAGACGAAAATCCAAATTTGCTTCATTAGAATTGGCAGAAATAGATTTTGTCCATTTGCAATACCCAACCGTAAACTATAGTCAAGATTATGAGTATCAAATTTCATCTCGACATCTCATTGTTTGCGGCAGTGATGCTTATCAAGAGAGCCTTACAGAGGACCGACTGGGAATATTGAAAAAAATATCATTTCACATCTTTAACGTCAAGTGTTGGTAAGCTGATAAGTATTAACCTACCCTCTATTTCTTAAGAATCTTTTACGGCATTGTGAACGAAAGTGGTGCAGATACATTTTGGGACACATTATTTTCACTGTTTTACTAACATTGGTCATATATGTTCATAATTTTTCAAATTTTGATGACTCCTTCACAACGGCTCATTTGAAGAAGTAAAGAAGATAATATTAGTGGGTATTTTAGATTTGACGCCCGCGACATATACACCCATAGGTTTTTTTGTACCTACTACTTTGGTAGAGGTAAACTTACTTTGCCAAAACGTTTGCAACACCCAGAAACAAGAGTTACGAGACCGCTCAAGAACTTGTATTCTTAATCAGCATCAAATTCTAAATCAATCTAGCGATGAATACTTTTATACGCCTATGTTGAACCTTTTTAGTGAACATTCTAGCAATACCAAAAGTGGAGGTACAATTGCAAATTGGTCAGGTTGGTGTTGATAGTGGTCTTAATTTTATAGAGAATATCTAAGAAGTACCAAAAAATGGCAAAAAAGAAATTATGCACTAAATTAACTAAATTTGATTTAGACCAAATCTTAATAATGGTGATTACTTAGTTAACACGTTCACGCCGTAAAAAAATACATTAGATAAGTACAGTTGTCACGGTATCATAATATATTTATTTACTAAATTGCTTGCTTTGAATTTCCGAAAACATATTTATATTACTGATTAGTAGAAAATTTTATTAGACGCCGATGTAGCTTACATAAGAATCATAAGCAACAGATGGGGAACGAAAATAAAATACGTTACGACAAATACCAAGCAATCAATAATGAATAAGCTATTGCTTCCACTTATACATTATTGTAAAAGAGAATATCAGCGAATATACGACAATAAAAACCACAGGAGAAATAAGATAAATTTGTTGTACCCACAGTTCTTCAGTTCTTTCCATTCACCAATCAGCTATAGCTATAGCCAATCAGCGCTTGCATGTGAGTTTCAACGGCAATCCCAAGTGCGCAAGAGTGTTTTATATAAGGTGTTTGCGTGGGGAAATGTTTCTCTTCGTAACGTTTTTGCGGAGCTCTTCTTTATTTTACTGTGTTATCCCTTTGGAGAACCACTAAATTCGCTGTGGATGCTGTGTGAATGTATGCAGCATTCGCATATCTATGTAAATTTTATTTTTCCTTTGTTCGCTTTATTTCCTATTTTGACTATTTGGTACGGTATTCATTCTTTCTTGTTCATTCACATCCTTTACTATCGTTTCACATTAAATTGGTTACAGATTTTTCTTGGATTGTACCCAAGTTTTTACTGAAATTACTGAAATTACTTTCGTCTTTAATTCATTGATTAGTTCGTTGGCGGTGGGTCTGTCTCCCCACCCATTTTCTTATTTAACTGGCTGACTATTTTTGTTATTTAGTGTTTTGTTGTGTGGTCGGACTTTTTGTTTCGATTTTCGTTTTATGCGCATACATTTAGACAAACAATTTTGTGTGTCTGGTACTTTCATTCAATCTTTCTTAAGGTTTTTGTTGAGAAAGTATAGTATTTCTCCTGTACAATATTTAGGTACTTTTAGCAACTAATCGATATTACATGTCTGCCATGTATATGCATTTTCTTATTCATTTAATATTTTCTTATGCGTTGTATCACTTTTTCCACTTTTTCCTTAGTGTATTCTCTTGGATTAAACAAGTGAAAAAGGTAAATTTGGTTCACGCCAACTCTTAAAGACCCCACACATCTATTTGCAAATCGTTGGCGTGAAAGGAACTCGATTGCGCCCTTGAAAAGTGTATGTGTATGTGCATGTGTATGTGTATGTGTATGTATGTAATGTCAATTGAGTCGGTAGAGTTTTTCTAAATGTAGGCATACATGGTATCGGACTATACCCATATTTTTAGAATATATGAAAATACGATCCAAGGTTCAATATTATGGGTACATATTTTTGGCTGTATGTTATCGATTTTGATGCAAGACACTTAATCGATTTGGCCAATTTAAATAGAAATCTATTTATAAAAACTAGGAGTGCCTACATAATTTTTAATGTCTCGTATAACCAAGAATATATGTACTTAGCAGGATCTCCAATACGTTCTTCTGGTTGTAGTAAAACTTACCTCTTTAAAAATTAAGTTAAAAAAAGTAAAAGTTGTAAAAATGGAGTAAATTTAGCTCAGGCCAAATCTAGGTCGACACAGTTTTTTATTCTGATCAAAAATATGTGACGCCTCCTTCTGGGTGCTGCTAATGAAATAACAAACTTAGTACACTTAGTATAGTTTGTTTTTGATATAAAAAAAATATATATATAGGGAGAGATTCTAAAAATGGTCCAATCCAGTCCATATTCAAAAGGGTTTATTTTTGGATCAATGCTTTTCCGCGTATCAAATTTCATCGAAATATCTCAAAAAATTATAGGATATCATATGAGGAGGGGCTCTAAAATTGGTCCAATCCGGTCCATTTTTAATGGGGTTCCTCTTTGGGCCAATACATGTCCTTGTACCAAATTTCATCAAAATATCTCAAAAAATGCGACCTGTAGCTTGCCCACAAATTTAGATGGACAGACACGAGGACAGACGGACAGATGGACATGGTTAAATCGATTAAGATTTTGATTCTGAATCGATCGGTATAATTGAAGATGGGTGTGGCATTTGCCGTTTAGGAATTACAAACATCCGCACAAACTTAATATACCCTTTTCCACAGGGTGGTGCAGGGTATAAATAAAGTCTACTGAAACAAATAAACAAAGTGGAGTATAAACTTTGAAATTAATTGGTGCAGAGTATGAAATTGTCAGGCTTGACCAACCATTACACTTCCACTTATTATAACCTGCGTACAAATGTTTAATAAAAGTAAGTAAAAATGTTATAATTGGTGAATCTTGGAAATTTAATACCCTATCAAAATTTATATTGTACTAAATTTTGTTTAATTGTATCAGTAAGCAAGAGTTCTAAAAATTGTCCAATATGGTCCAAAATTAGTACGTTTACTTTAAGGCTAATTAAGTATTATTTACCAATTTTTATTAAAAAATATTAAGAAATGTAACTTTTGCATCCACCATATAACTTTGTTGTTCCCTTTAAGCACCTTACGCCTTGATTAACATCTACGTTGATTGAGCCATGTCAATACGTATGTCCGTAAATTGGAAAGATCGTGGTCGTACATTTCGAGATATTTTGTGCTTTCATTTCTAGTTTTTGCACGCAGGTCGCTATTAAGAATTGGGAATTTTCGGTGAAAAATGACTACCTTTATAACAAAACGTTATTTGGGCGGGCATCAAAAAATTGTCCGATCGGGTCCAAATTTAGAACAGACAATTATTAAACCAATTGATTATACTCTAACAAGTTTTCTCAAAACATGTAAAGAATTTTGAATTTTCGCCATAGCATGACTTCCTTAACGATAAAGCTTTATATAGAGGCGTAAACAACAATGGTCCGATCGGGACCAGTTAGTCTTGGCGGCTATACCATTTTCACTTGTTTTATCACAATGCTTGTAATACTCAAAAAGCATCTCCTGGAACACTCCATATATATACAAATATTATTATTAAAAGTAGGCAAAATCGGTTGCACTTATATTTCTTAGAGTTTTTTACTATATTTCTACTAAAAGATCTGGTTGGCCGTACCCCTAAGTATCATCAAATTTTGAATCGAGTTAGAGAAATTTGATAAAATGACAAGGAAGATATGCTAATATTAAATATTAAATTCAACGCTCAGAGAATCCTTCAGTATGACTATAATTTACTAACTAATGAGTACCAAACCCTATGAGACACACCGAGGCGACTTATCTACCGAATCCATTATTCTATTTATAAAAGCTGCTTGCCTGAATATACTCCATTATTCTGGCAGCCTTCTGTAAACACCTCCAACACTGATATTAGTGTCAGCATACTATCATATCAACACCAGTTCAGATATTTCTTAACAATGCGACTAACTGGTTTCAACTTTATATAAAATATATTGCAGTATTACTGTTAACTAAGTAATAGTAGTATATCTCGCCACAAGGCAAAGAAGAGATTTTAATCGAACAAGCCTGCTTTCAAATGAGTTTTAATGGTGGTACCTATTTAGTAAAGTGAGTGTGAATTTGTTTCATTTTTACTTTGAGCTTTATTAACTTTAGGGATGAGTAGTTGGCAAATATATACCTACAATGCTGCAAATATTTCATTGCCATTGTTCTCATATTATGTCTCTTTGTATACTTAAATCATTTACTACATTAAAACTCGCCAAAAGAAATGAAAAAAAGTTACTAATATCTCCTGCGAAATTTTCACTGATTTTTACGTATTCGTTCCTTCTCGTGTTTGATACGGTAAACATTAACTCGTTAATGTAATAATTTCAATGGGTTAACCCATAATCTAGAATAGAATCTAAATCAAGGGTAGACAACCTTTTATATAAATTGTAGGTTTTTTCGCGGGAGCGTAGTACTTAATTGACACCTTCTTATAACCTGTACTCTTTATACCCATCACCATAATGATGTGAGGGTATATTATTTTTGTTCAAACGTTTGTGTAAGTACCACACCGTCAAAAGTGTCTTGATCAGCATCATCGAGACGATTTATCTCCTATGTCCGTCCGTGTGTCCGGGTGAATTTTTATGCATTTTTGTTGGAACTCTCACGACCGCAAAATAACTGGGTTAAATCGGTACATGAACCTCCCAACAATTTCACAAAAAAGGTTCTTTTCTTTTGACAGTCAAACCGTTAAAGGTACAAAAAGTAAAATTTTGCCAGAATATTTATTGATATAGAAATTTTATGTATGTACGAGTATTTTGAAAAAATTCAAATTAACCACGACCACCTAGAATGGAATTATTATACATAGATGTTAATATGTTTTATAAATTTTTTATATTCTAAATATTTGACGTAGATGAGTCTATGAAGATCTGAAATTTAGAATGAGCATATCTCCTTATGTCCGGTTGTGAAAATGGACGTGACCTTATACGCCCACAATGATTACGTTTTACTTATGTTGTTGTGAGATTGTTCATAAACCTGTGAAGAACTCTTTCTAATACTTTCGTACTTTTGTATGTTTTTATATAAAAAATTAGCTCAAATGGACGTGTCTGTCTACGAATTCTTCATTTCGAATCATATGAGTGAAAAAATGTACCTTTTTCAAAGTGATTGGACGAGAATTCTCTATTTGGGAAAAAATCAATATTGCCCAATAATTAATTGTATTGTAGGTATTTATTTAATGTGACATCTGGTGCTGGAAAATTTTTTTTAGCATTTTAGTATCTAATAAAATTTGTATAGTGCTTAAACGCGAAAGAGCGTCACAGATCCTGGTTGGGTGGTTTAGGGTTAAATAAATAAATTCCACAATTTCAAATGAATATTTCTTTTTAAAGCCACTCATTCAATGAGAACATTAGATATATGGCTTTGATTACACACATAGATGGAATGAGAAAATAGTTGTGATGAGTGGCGACATTTGAAGGAAAATATGCTTGAATGGGTGTTTGATTTAACATTAGCACTAAATTATGAAAATATATGTTAGTGTGTGCGATTAATAGTCAATTTAAACTACTTGCAATATACCGGAATTATGTACTTCGGGGGGCCGTGGCGGGCCCTGAGCCGGGGGTTACCCACCGTTGATATAAATTATAATCACGATAAGGCAAGCTTTGCCACCCAGTTTGGGAGCGAAAGGCATTTCCCATACATTTAATACGAATCGAATTTACACTGCAAATGTTTATTTCAGTTAGCTGCACGCACAAACGAGGCAAAGATGTTATGTAAAAAAAAACTCTAATACAAGTACAACAAGTATAAAAGCGAAATGTTAAATACCCTCTACATCTATAAGCAAGCTATGGCTACGGTAGGTATTTGATTACGCCCATAAGCAGTACATGTAATACATATCTAGGTAAGCGTCGGTTTCTGCACTAAAAAAGTTGTTTATAGCCTCCAAATAAGATGCGAGGTATACTAAATTTGTCTTTGCGTTTGAAACACCCAGAAGGAGGCTCACAGATTGCTTTTTAAATTGGGCAAAATCGGCTTCGCTAAACAGCTATATATCTGCCACAAAAATTGAGCTGTCAAGTTGAAATTTAGTATGCATATTTACAATTACCTTATCCAACGATGTAGCAAAAATTGGGACAAGTTAATTATAAATATGTGTTCAAGATTTCAAGTTTCGTTCTTACAGAGAATTTAAATTAAATACAGAAGCTAATATACATAGAAGTTACTGCCTTGTACTTAAATCTCATCACCAACATCATTATTATTACAACTGGGAATACCAAATAATCATTTTAAATTGTGACAATAGCCTGGGGTTGCCTTACTAAACGTACATCTGAGGAGTTACCGTTTTTTCCCACATTATATGCATATGTGCAACACAACTTTTTTGCATTTAAAAACTCCAGTCGCAGTCTTCTCCATACACGCTTCTTATCTTTACTAACAGGAGTAAGAACAATATGAGACCTCAGTTAAACCTAAGTGTGAATGTTTTTTTGGTTTGTTCATTGTATCTACTTAACTCTTGTGCTCACATATTTTTTTTTACCTCTGTGTCGTTTATGTTTGAAGGTTTGTTTAGCAAATGAAGCTCAGAATATGTTCCGTATTTGCGCCTCACCCTTTTAGTACAATCAAGTGTGTTGTTTCTATACGCAACACCTTGATGTCAGAAGTATACGCATTTTGTCAAAACGTTAGTACCTTAGAAGCTTACGAGACGTAATTCTTGATAAGTAGAAAGCACTGAGTTAATTGAAACAATTCCGCCTGTCCGTCTGTGAGAAACATTCTTACGGTTACACATATTGAAAATGGTCAAAATTTGTCGAACTCCCATAACTCCCATAACTCCCATAATTAAGAAACAAATGAAAAAGCAATTTTTTAAAGAGTATATTGTTCATGAATCAGAGAGGATAAAAAGTTCATAATTAGCTCATGTGCTACTTTGGATACTTACTATATCTTTCGGGAAATGTCTGTACCCATTGCAACACATGGAGTTGGCATATTCCATTTTGAATACTATTGTAAGGTAGGAGGAAAAGAGAAAGCAATTCTTGGCTTTACTCAAGAATTGCTTTAACACTACGCCTACACTTTTTAAGAATCTTCGGTGGTCATAATTTTTCCTTTTGCTCTATGGTGAGTATCCAAGATTTGGTTAAGGCCGTGTACAGGTTTTTATAACTTGTTTTCTTGCGTTTTCCTAATCTATATTCCCATCTGCTAAAGATGTGTGTGCTTTGTAATGCCAATGATAATAGTTTCTTCTGGTTAACGCGCGTCTGTCTTTTCGTTAGACACTACAAGAAGTTTATGACTTCACTAAAATTTAAAATGTATTTTTGATCAGCAGATCGAATGTGCGTATGATATAGGATTGTTTGTTCATACATTTTATTAACAGTATCCGGATAGTAATTAAAAATTTGGCAAAAATATTATTTTTTTAAATATCATGTAATTTTTCACTCTCACTTCCTCTTTGAATGGGAGTTTTCATAACATAAATATATATATAATATATATGAAATCTAGAAGGAGGTTTGCAAAGTATATAAAATCATAACAACTAGATCTCTAGCAAATATCAAAAATGGGTCCCCACGCAGAAATATGAACTTGGTTTCTTTGACTTTTAAAGGATTTTCTTAATAATAAGATTTAAAGAAAAGGCGTAACACGACAGTTTTGACACAGATATATGCCGAATTTAAGCTCAACATCGCAATTTTGCGAACGTGACAAGTTCAAAAATATTGGACAAAGACATCATTCGGAATCGTTAAATCGCCACAAATTTTGAACATGAACATAAGAGGAGGCTGGTAGTTGCATACGGAAAGACAAACTTAGCATACCTCCTATTTTATGTGGAGAGTATAAATACTTGAGTAGCCTTAAAGCAGTCTATTCGCACCGAACCCACGCAATAAAGAAGTAATTTTTTCAAAAAAAAAATTCTTTGCAGGAGTAATAATACAATATTCGTGTAATATTCTACCGTGCATAGCCTTTTTAAGTTGATTGTGCACTTTTTCGTTTATTTTACAGGCAGATTATTTTGATAATGAGATCATTTTTACAAAAACAACTTATGTAGGTTTCTTATGACCCATTCTGCCTTTTTAATGAACTGTTAAATATGAAACAATACTTGCATGCCATTCAGCCGATATGTTGTAATGAGTTAGCGAAAGCTTATCTGAAGGTTATCTACCTTTCATATCGCACTCATCTCGTATAAGGACTTAATACAAACTAATTTACTTTATACAAAACCTAATTAAAGTTTGTTATTTTCTTAAAACACTTTTCCATATGTATTTATATCCTCCACATAGGATTGGGGTAGATTAAGTTTATTATTCCATTTGTCCACCACCCAGAAGCAGACGTCAAAGTGTATATATTCTTAATCATCGTAAAAAACTGCGTCGATCTAGACATGTACGTCCATGCGCCCGTCTGTTGTTAGTACTCTCATGTTCGTATATTTTTTGGATGTAAAAGTGCCATTAGATGTAATAATAACAATAGTTGTGCAAGGTACTATAGAGCTCTGTCCTGTCTATAGTTTTTATGTTATATTGTTTTTGTTCAAATGTTTGAAAGTACCAGAAGCGGACGAGCTATATCTCCAAAATTACATATAAACTCACGGCCGTAAAAATTGAAATATCGCGCTCAAATTTTCTTCATTCAATCTTCGAGTTTTTCTACGGTATCCTATTGCAATTAGGAAAAATCAGAACAAGTACACGTCCGCAATAGCTTCCTAATCCTTGCAGCCATGGCTTTCACAACTCGAACATTTTGATATATTGACCAAAAATTTCGTTTACGTGTTCATCATCAACGACAAAAGTATCACATTGAAAATGAACAAAATCTGTACATGGACTAGTGCGCAAAAGTTCAATGTGCTGAGTTAGGTTATATAGACAAATTTCTATTCCAGTATAGTAGATTCCAAAAACGAGATTAATTCTTCATTTGTACATTCTAACGGTACATAATTAATAGAACTGGACCAGCCAGTCATAGTTAAGCAATATTTGGCTTAGGCTAATATATTTCGGCTCTGAACAGAAACCATTTTTCTTTAAAACCATTATTCGTTGAAAATATTTGTTTTTCAGTTGTCGTTTATTTAAGAGGGACCTTTGAGTAATGGTATATATATTGTCATTACTATTGCTAAGTTTAAAATGTTTTAGACCGACGTCAAGACGGACAGACATACATATTTAAATTGACTCAGATTTTGATGCTGATAAAGAATATTCGTATATACGAGTATGCTGTGAAAAGTCTTTGGCTGTTGTATATGAAATGACAAACTTAGTATATCCCCACTCTACGTTAGATATAAGGCGTATTAAAAATGAGTTACATTTTCACAATGTAATTGGGTAATACCAATCGTATTAAAAATTCTAATAATGCATGCTACAACATGTGCTTAAGGGTGCTTAAGGTTTTTTAATATGTAAACAGTCACACTTTTCATAAATTTCAAAGTAAAACATGAAATACTTATTGTATATGAAAGGACTTGTATGTGTGTACAGATATGTGAGAAAATTCATTTGAGGTTTTACACATGATTGAATAATTTAATATTTATAAAAGTGTACAAGAAGCAATAAAACTTTGTAAAACAAAGTACAGCCAAAACATTGTTTTCAGTCATATTCGAAAAATAGTTATCGTAATTTTTATGTTTCACATAAAATTTCATCCATACTTTTTGCCCCATTTAAGTTTAAAGTACTTATGCAAACATTCCTGTGAAGTCCTAAAAATTATACAAATTATCAAATTTGGCAAAAGAGTCAACGAAGTCGGTTTGAGGGGTGAACGTTTAAAGGATTCTAATACTCAAATATTATACAAAATACTTGAATATGTCGCATGTACTCCTCAGAAAGTGGAGCATTTCATTCACTCTTGGAAATTAAAGATTTACCCATATGTACCGGATCGTTTTTACTTGTTCATTTCTGGCTTATATCATGATTCTAATAGATATATTTCGTTGACTAGTGCAGTTTTTATTCAGTATTGTAAAAATGTAAAAAATATATGTACCAAGTAAAAAATTAAGTATGGCTTAGACCAAATATTAAATACCCTTCACACTTACGCACAAACTGTGGCTTTACCAGGCATATGATTACGTTCTCTAATAGTAAGTAATTAAGTAATTAAGGAAAAACTTGCAAATAAAGTTTTACGCTGAAGACGGTTTTTTATACCTTGTAGAGATGTTTGTTGTCCGACCCCGCTCATTTGTATAACGATGAATGGGGTAATTATAAATATTTATACCAAATTTCAACTAAAATTTTATAGTAGATTATGTCCAATTTAAATAGCGATCTGTGTGCAGAGAGAAGAAATGTTTGTACGAATTTCACCTAAAAATATCAAAATTAATGACCGTGAGAGTGCCAAAAACAGACAGATATATGGACACACCGACAGACGTGTCTAAATGAACACAGACTTTGTAGAGCCTCTGATGCCTCCTTCTTGGAGTTGCAAACGGAATAGTACATATAATAATGTGTTGAAGTTGAATCCTAGACTAAAAATAGATTTATACACTTTGGTCATATCTACTATTTGACTCCGCACTTCGATGGACATAGTTAATATAAATATGAACACCAAAATTTAGTAGTATTATTAGTAGCGAGGGCGTGATTGTCATTCGTAGTTGCATAAGGAACACAAACTTAGTAAGTAAACTTTGCATAACCCCCCATCTTATGTGGGAAGTATAATAAATAATCATCAACAAAAACACGCAAGTTCATTAATAAACAGGAAATGTACTTACAACAGAAAATTGCCATAATGTAGTTAATACAATTGTGTACAGCAGTGGTCTCCAAATTTTTTTGAATCACGGGGCAAAATTTTAATCGGCCATAATATTTCCAAGTTATTGAAAAACAAGTAAAAAGGGTTGTATTAGGCGTATTTCAAATATAGGATACACACCACAATTAACTTCTTCCAAATAGAAAACCATTATATTACCGCTTCAAATGGTAAGGAAATATATCTCAAATTTATTTGAATAAACATGATCATTTGGGCGTGGTTTGTTCCGGACTTAACGGAGGAACGCCCATATCTTTCATATCTTAACAGGGTTATCTACACCAAATATACTAAATGCACCGCTAAAACATACTAACATCTATAATATGTCCAACATAGGTGGGATATTATCTATATAATTTTATACAAAATTTTCGTTAGTATTCTGGCAACACTTTGTTTTTGTATCTCTTACGCTTTATAGGGCAAAAAGGAAAAAAGCCTGCAATATACTCGTATATCTGCAACAAAAATTGACACATGAACTTGAAATTTGGCATGGCGTGGTAGGTTAATACACACGCCTACAATTGACAAAAATCATTACATCTGTTACAAAAATTGACCTACAAAAACCATTTTCGCAAAACTAGACTTGCACGTTGATACGTAAAACATACACCATTAGAGGGCGCAATATATATATCACCTGCGCCCACCGTTGTGGATGTGGAGGATATTTAAAATTTGGCCTAAACCAAATTTAGTTTTCGTATTCGTTTATATAATATAGTTGAAAAATTCTAATTCCGCACGCCCACCCATAGTGGATGTTTATATGTTTAGGGGTTAATTATAATATTTGGAGTAGGTGACCCTATATAAATATAAAATTTATAATGATCCTTCCTCCTTAATTGTGAAACCGGGCGTGATCGTGCACGCAGTCTTACGTTTTGCTTGCGTTCTAAGATATTTAAGGTATTATTTCCTAACTATTTTGAAGAGGTTAATGACGGCGGGTATTCTAGATTTGGCATACGTACCGTTTTACTTATTTCTATTGTAATTTTGTGAAGGTTAAGATTTAGGAATTTCGAATTGATAAAATATGAATTGCAAAGTTGATACGAAATATTTTTTCTGTTCTCTTATTTTTCACAAATTAAATTTAAAGTGATTCAATTAATTGATGCGCCGGATAATGCAAGATGGGAGAATGAATTTGGCCAGCGGGCCGTAGATCGGATATTACTGGTGTGCACCGTTCATTCAGCCTATAAATGTATGTTCAATCGTTTCACAATTATTATACTGAATGTTATACAAAAATTAATTGACTCGAAATTCCATACTAATAAAGTAACCTTTAGATATTGTTTGTAGTATATTTTTAAGATGCTAACAGAATGATAAATTCATATAA
Source organism: Ornithomya chloropus (assembly GCA_963971445.1). NCBI lineage: Eukaryota > Metazoa > Arthropoda > Insecta > Diptera > Hippoboscidae > Ornithomya > Ornithomya chloropus. The sequence goes on along the minus strand of OZ020530.1, from coordinate 50,413,332 downwards.
TCAATATATACTAAATTAACAGTCTAAGTAATTAATGAGTGATTAGATTGCTTGCTCCACAATTTGATGTATTTTGCATTTTTCGTTTTTTCTAATACATGTGGGAAAATAACGTTAAGCTTAAAATTAATGGAAACCACACATTTAATTTAAAACAAGTAATCAAATTAAATTGGCTTAAGCCAAATCTTAAATGCCCTCCATCTTCTTAATTAAACAGTGAGCGCGGCATGTATATGAATACGCCCTTTATAGTTTTTGTATTACGGATCAACTTGTCGTAGCAAATAAAGTTTAAATGGGCTACCACCCCATGGGCAATAGGCTGTCCGAAGTTGAAAGATCTAATGATCGCCAGTCCTACCAGAGACTAAGTCTGGTACCGCGGGGTACTGGAGCCCCAAGGACCTAATGGTTCTTGCCAGTACGTACTCTTGGGTAGGCCCCCTTGTGGGAGCACCGCGGGGGCTGTGGTCATATAGCTGGGTGTGCATGGTTGAAAAACCCTTCACCAAGGGGTGAACTTATATAGCCTATGATGTAGGTTCTAAAGTTGGGACCTCCTAAATGGGGGGTCTATCTAGGCCTCCACGGCAGGTATAGGATTAAAACACTTTACTTCATTACGGATCAACTAACGAGACGAGTTCTGTGCTAAATAAGATTTTTAAAAAATCGTGTGCATGTCCATTAATTGACCACGCCCACATATCGATGGATAACCTAAGTATGTGTATCAAAAATTTAACTTCATAGGTTCATTTTTATAGCTGTACGTTTTTGTCGATGTTACCCAATTTAAATAGCGATTTTTTCAATTCAACATATCAAAATGTACGCCGTGAGCGTTACAACAATAGACAGACGCAAAAACGTGTTTGTTGCAAACGGAACAACAATGCTCATCACTAAAGTGTAGAGAATAAAAACGGTATCGGTCAATAAAAGTTCTGTTCATTGGAAATGATCTTTTAATTCCAATTATGTTCATATTAAATTTTAATTAATCATACCCTCAACCTTTGGGGTGAGGGTATACTAAATTTGTAGTTCCATTTGCAACACCCAGAGGGAAACCTCATAGTCGTAAAATTTTACATATAGAGTTGAAATTTTGTGTATCTGTACGTAAGTTTAATAAAAATTGGGCAAAATACGCCCATAATCGACAAAAATCGCACATAGGCAAAAAAATTTACCAATGAAGTTGAAATTTGTTTCACATATGTATTGTTTGGGCATCCATCGCTGTGCCAAATATAGGCCGGATAACGGACACGCCCACAATTTGTAAAAAAAACATTTTTAAAGCAGAATTTGACGCGTAAATTTGATACGTATTACTTACACTGTTACAAAACAAAGGTACTCATTGTATGTATGTACATGAATTATATATTTATATATAGTATTATTTAAGATGTACCCCAAGCCAAATTTAGTGTTTTTACTTGTGAGGTGAGCATATACTAAATTTGTTGTTCCATTTGCAACACCTAGAAGGAGGTGTCAGAGAAGAGGCGGAGGGTATTTAAGATTTGGTCTAAGCCAAATTTAGTTTTCTTACTTGTTTTATTTGTTTTTAAATAATTCAATTACGCCGACTTCGGTTTTAGTTTTATTAATTTTAGCGTCGCTTAAAAAACACATTTGGCGAAGTAAAATCGTTCGTAATTATTGATTTGTGTGAGAAATTTTAATAATTATTGTATTGTGTGTGTGCGTCTTGTAAAACGACTAATCGAAGGAAGTTTTCGTTTTAAAAACTACCCTTTTCCCAAGTTGTCATCTTCCATTGTTCAACATATGTAGTATAAATATTAGCCCGTTTTCTGTTATTTGTTACAATATACACGTTCTTACGAGGCTTCATCAATTATTTAATTGAGAACATTTAATTTATCACAAATTAATAGAATGAGTAGATCACTTAGATGACAATAAAATAAAGAAAAACAAGTAAGGCTTGTTTGGCTATTTGGCTTAGGCCAAATCTTAAATACCCTCCACCTCCCCAACGATGAGCGTGGCATATATATATATATACTCGTATATATTGCGCCCTCTAATAATGTATGTCTTACGTATCAGAATGCAAGTCTACTTTTACGTTGAATATGGTTTTTTTTGTAAATCGTGGGCGCATATATTATCCGACCACGCCCATTTTTAGCACGTCAGTCAATGGGATAACTATGTATATGCGAACCACATTTCAAGTTCTTAGGTCAACGTATGTGGCATATATATAGATTTATGTCGATTGTGGGCGTGTCTGAAATCCGAATACGCCCATTTTTAACATATCGATGAAGCTAATATTTATAGATGTACGTACCAAATTTCAAGTTTATAGCTCAATTTTTGTGGCAGATAAATAGTTTTATGTCGATTGTGGGCGTGACTCTTGACCGATTTTGCCAATTGTAAATAGGAATCTGCGAGCAAAAACTAAAAGTGTCTGTACAAAATTTCAGCTCAATATCTCAAAATTTACGCCCGTGACAGTGCCAACAACAGACGAACGCACGGACATACGGACATACATGTCTAAATCGACTCAGTTTTTTACGCTGGTCAAGAATATGTATACTTTATAGGGTCTCTGACGCCTCCTTCTGGGTGTTGTAAACGGAAAAACAAACTTAGTATACCCTCATCACTGAGGTGGGGGGTATAAAAATAAACGTAAATATGATATTTGTTGTAGAAAACATGTATGAATTTATTGAAAACAAAAGTGTGAAATTAACTTAATTTATAGATAAATAATGGAAAAATACTTTATTAAAACTTAAGTTCTTTGTGAAGAATTTAATTTAGAGGTTCTTTTATTATAAGTTCAGAAGTATAAAAGTGGACGAGAAACAACCACAAATAAAAATGTCTTAATAATTGTGAGAAGCAAATTTGTGTATGTAGGTGATATTTGTGAAACAGTATTAATGATTTAAGTCGATTTTAAGTTCAAATTAAAAAGTATTTTATTGTACCCGTCGTCATAATGATATATGGGTAAACATTTTTTGTTCAAACCTTTGTTAGTATCAGAAGAGGGCGAGCCACAACCCCATACGTATATTCTTAATTAGCATGAATAGAAAAGCCCACAAGATTTAGACCATTCGTTCTGTTCGTCCGTGTATCCATGTGAATTAGAATCACCATGGTCGCAAAAAGTGAGAATAGAAAGTGGACAAGTTGTTAGAAAGATATATTAACAAGTGTTGCTTAGGATGTCGCCCATCTTTTTGGATAAAAGAAAAGCCAAATCTAGGATGCCTATCACCAGTTCCAAATAGCAAGGAAATATATCTTAAACTTTTTGAGAAAAAAAAAGCCATTTTGAGCGTTGAAATAACAATTCCACTTCCAAAATGCACATGTCTTAAACGAAAATACATCCAAAAGTACAAAACTACTTTTTAGAAACAGTTTTTAGGTTTATGAACAATCTTATAACAACTTTTTAGAGAAGAACTGGTTTTGCACTTTCTGATATATTTTTGTATAAGACGTGTGCATTGTAGGCGTGGCATTGATACTGATTGAATAGGTTAATGATCATGAATACGCTAGATTTGACATACTCTTAAAAAGGCCCTTTTTTACTTGTTTATTATTTTTGATACCCTCGACATAAGAGTATACCTCCCACAAAGTTTGTTCTTCCATTTGCAATGCCCAGAAGGAGGAAATAGTATATATTATTCAAAAACTGGGACATTCTAGACAGGTATGTCCGTGTGTCTGTCTGTTGTTGGCATCTCACGGTCGTAAATCTTGAGATATTGAGTTGAAATTTTGTACGGGTACTTTTAGTTTTGCACGCAGATCACTATTTAAAATGGGCAAAATCGGTCAAGAGCCACGCCCACAATCGACAAAAACCTATTTATCTGCCACAAAAACTGATCTTTGAACTTAAAATTTGGTTTGAATATGTTTAAATAGTCCCTTAATCGATATGCAAAATATGGGCATGGTCGGTTAACAGACACAAACCTTCTTCACCATAAAACTAGACTTGCAAGCTGATACGTAATATATTCATTATTAGAGGGCGCAATATATATATATATATATATATAGTGTTTATATATATATATTTGCCACGCCCACCTTTGTAGATGTGGAAGGTATTAAAGCATGCAATTGAGCGGCCTCGAAATGTGAAAAAGAACATATGCGTGAGGCGTGTCCCATTAACAAATCTGATTCTCACATATTTTTTCCTTATTTATAGAACACCTTTTCGCGTATAAAGCGAAATTATGAAAATTCATAAAATAATCTCAGAGTGGGCGTGTGTGCCCACTATGTTTTTATTATGAATTGGATGAGTGAAAAAATAAACTTTTTCAAAGTGATTGAATGAAAATACTACTCGGGAATAAATGTTAGTATTGCTACGCCCCAAAAGTACAATAATTATATTGTAGGCATGTTTACTCAAATAAATGTGAGGTATTTCTTTCCTTACTTGTCAAAGTGGTGAGTATTTTGTAAGTAAATAATGATGGTGGATACTCTAGACTTGACAAATGCGTTTTTTGTCATTGAAAATTGTGAAAATAATTTATAGAGCGCTCAACTAAGAACAGCTAGGAACATTAGATAATTTCGATTTATTCACAATTAACGCACGGAATTACTGTCTGATTATTTCATGTACGTATGTACTGTAATCTTAAGAGACAAACTTATGAAAAAACTCAGTAGATACAGAACACTTTAAGATGTATACCACAATTAAATAAATCATGTGCTTATATCAATGATGTTCAGTTCAGTGTATATATTTACACGTATACGTCATCTGCATTCGCATTCGGTACAAGTTTTTATGTGCACTGTGAGAATATTATTTCTTACTGTCTGACTGGCTGAGATTTCAACGATATTTTGCATTTTTATGTTTTTGTGTTCTTCATCTGCAGCAGTTGCTTGCCTTTGCTGTTTTGCCAATAATTTATGCATTTTTTACTTGCTGTTGATGTTGTTATTGCATATGGTATTATTTAGTATATTATGGGTATAATTTTGTGTACCTTTGTTAGCCAACCAAACCATTCCCTCAGTTTTTCTCACTCTTGAGTCCGGTTGCGCCTATTTAATGATGGCTGGTGGTTATGTTATACGAAATGCGCCTCTAAAATTAAATCTGTATAATGATTAAATGAGTAAACCAATGATCGTTGATCATTGCCTCATTGGCTTGTGGACTGACAGTTAGTAAATGGTTTGAGTTTTTTTTTTCTGCTAGTAGTTTGTCACTTAATATGCGCTTTGTGTTATGTTTTTTACTGCATACAGATATGTTATTATATGTTTTATGCCCTGCACATAAGATGGGAGGTTATAGTAAGTTCATCAAACCATTTACAACACCCCGAAGAAAGTGTCAGAGACTCTTGATCAGCATCAAAATCATTGTGTATGGCCTTGTGACCACCTGTTGTCGGCACTCTCACGGTCGTGAATTTTAAATTACTGAGCTGAAATTTCGTGCAAACACTTGTACTTTCTGCACGCAGATAGCTGTTTTAATTGGGTAAAATGGATCGAGAGCCACGCTCGATCTATTTATCTGCCACAAAACGTGGACCTATGAATTTCACATTTGGTACACATGTTTATAATTAATTATTATTTCAAGACTCACTAATTATGACATGCTTATATTTATTGAATCAGGTGATGATACAAAATTTCAATAAAATCAATATCTTTTCTGTAAGAACGTATAGAAAAGTATATGTTTTTTATATCCTCTACCTCAGTGATGAGGGTATACTAAGTTTGTTCTTCCGTTTGCAACACCCAGAAGGAGGCGTCAGAATTACATATACGTCCACAATCGACCTAAATCTATATATCTATTACAAAAATCGACCTATGAACTTAAAATGCAATGGTATGCATATCTATAATTGTCCTATCTACCGATATGCCAAAATTGGACGTGGCCGAATAACGGACATGCCCACAATTTACAAAAAACCTTACTAAACGTAAAAATCGATTTGCAAGCTGATATGGCGGAATCATATACTTGCCACGCGCACCGTTTGTGTCTACATGTGGAGGGTATTTAACATTTGGCCTAATCCAAATTTAGTTTTCTTACTTGTTTTATTTGGTATTAAAAAAGAAAACCTATTACGTATATATTTATCCAAGCAACTACTAAATTACTAATTTATAAAGATAGAATTCGCGCTCCATCTTACGTGCCTTTAATGTCTGGCTTAGCGTATCCTGGAGACTGCCACCAAACGATTTCGCATAAATTTGTCTATGAGTCGTCTAAACTAGTTCCGAATTCATCTTATTGCTTCGATCTGTTGCGCAGATTTTTAGATCGTCTTTCTCTTCATATAAATAAATTAGTTGCATTAATTGTTTCTGATCAATCCACTTGTAATTGGCCCATCTTTTTATTTGTCAACGCTTGGCTTAATTCATGATAGTACCTCATCTACTTTTTTAATCAAAATTTATCTAATTTTTTAATATGAATCTCTCATATTTCTTTAGACCTTTAAATAGTACACAGCAATTAAAATAATACATCCCAGTTAGTTCTTAAACAAACTTAAACTTAAATCGAACAGTATAATTGAAGATAGGTGTGGCATTTTCCATTTAGGAGTTACAAACATCTGCACAAACTTAATGTACCCTTTGCCACCAGTGGTGCAGAGTGTAAAAAGGAGATGGTACCATTTTAATAGAATTTCATAATACATGATTAATTGGATAATGCACACGTTTACGTGCATACTTTTTTAAAATTTCGAAATATCCTGAATCACTAAGCCGAATGTTCCGAAATTTGACAGAGCTATTCATTAAAATTATATTTGGTCCTTAATTTTATCTGGTAAATTAAGTATGTGTGAAACATGAACGTGAACGTGAACCGAAATTTTGTAGAAATAATAGGTACCTCGGTTCACATGTCTTCCCACAATTTTACAAAATGTACATGTATTAGGGGTTTTCCTTTATTGCAGAAAAACCACAAGAGATACAAAAATAAAACTTTGCCGGAATATTAACGAATTATTGATTAACCACACCCACCTACGGTGAACTTATTATGGCTTATTATGGCTTTGGCGTAAGTGACTCTAAATAGATCTTAAATTTAAAATGAATAGTCCTCCTTTTTGTGACAATTGCGTTTTATTTGGGTTTTATAAGGTTCCGAATAAAACTGTGACGGATTGTTCCTATGTAGTATTATTTTTAGTTTCGGATGTATTTTTGTCTAAGGCATGCGAATTGTTGGTGTGGTTTTGATATATCCACGTCCAAAATGGCATATTTGCTCAAATAAATTTGAGATATTATTGTCGAATTAGAAGTTAATTATGGTGGGTATCCTAGATTTGGCAGACGCTTAATGTAGCCTTTTTTTAGTTTTATTTATTATTATTATTATGGGACAATAATAATATGTATTATTATATATAACACCAAATAAAATGTTATGCGCGTTGAGTCCGATAATAAATAGCAAAGTATTACACACGAACTACTCAAGAACAAGTGTGTAGGAATTGTCATAAAATTTAAAAATTAAGTTATAACCAGTTCGCTTTATGTACTACACCAATTTTATATTGCATTGTATTTGCTTCACATCAAAGGCATTTCTTATGACTTTGGAAAAACTGACTTCACTTCTGAACTTGTGATTTTCGCAAATGGCTGTAAACCTGCCTTTTGACCTTATTTAATTAAAATTTTCATCACATGTTGTCCCGTGATTCCTTATACATTAACGTGAGCTTATCGTTCTGTGCCTATGTTGGTAACGTGTGTGTCATTCACTTACATCAAAAGTCGTCAATATTGTGAGGAGTACAAAACAAAAAGCACAAATCATCAACATACAAAGCAATTCACAAAACGAAAAAACGCAAATGAGTAAACACACGCATTGTTATCGTACATACCAAACCCATGGACCATCTATGCATAAATATTTATAAAGAAATGATAGGTATTTGTGGGAAAAAAGTTAAAAAATAAAAAGAGATACACAAAGGAAAGGAGAAATCTCTTTGATTTCATCCGACAACAAAATGAAGTTCAGCGTTTGACTTTGACTGAAAAGTAGCCAAATATACATTGCGACCGTGATTATAGTCGTCAACCATGATCATTTTCAATACGAGGAGTAAAAAACTTATTAATAGGAAGTTTTTTGCACATTTCAAGCGGCTACTGTTCTTCTGTAACAAAGAAGACAATGCGACGGCCAGGGCCACATGATAATAACAACTACGAATGAACATAACATTTTGAATGGAGATGATGACGAAAGTGTCAAAAATTGATGGATGTGCATGGATGAGATGAAAAGTTTTGACTCTTTTTGTTCTATTTCACTTCATCACAAAAAATAAAAAGCTACCGCTTTTTATGAATTTCTTCCACTCTTTATTTTTAATTCCAATTCAAAGGAAATAAAATGATGTTAAAAAATTAAATAATTTTTTTTACGGTTATAAAGAATCGTAAAGTTGAGTCGAGTTTGAGTGAAAAATCTTTCCGAATTATGGATTTTAATTTTATGCATCATACTCTATCAAGTTTTTGCAATGAAACGTTTGGAGTAATTGTGGCGGAGTATCAATTGATTTATTGTTACCACAAATCGCCATATGCAAGTGGCAATTAATAAAGTGGCCAAACGTGGTATTAGGTTAAGAGCGTATGTGGCGTTGTGTTTGGGCCCTCAAGCAACCAAAATATGCATATGTACAATATGTATGAGTATTCTTGTGCGTAGTTGTTTAATGGCAATAAGACACTGACTAGTGTAGATGTGTGAATACCGCTCTTAAAAAACACGGGCGAAAATTGAAAAACGTCAATATAGGAATTTTAACAAAAGCAAGCAAAGAAGAAGAATTTTTAGCAAATGTACAAGAATTGTAGCCATCTATAATTATAAATCGTTATGTAGTGAGTTCTCTCTGTTCTATACTACCGGAGTAATATTTCCCTAAACCCTTTTACGGTAATATATAAACTACAATTAGTGTTAAGAACAAGACTAACGACAACACAGCAGACTTACATGTGGAAAGGGCGTTAATATGCTAAATATACAATGTTCTGGGCGTGACTGCTAGTTTACAACTGACAAAAATTCATTTATGGTTATCAATACTGTACAATACGTAACAAGAATGCAAACTAAATATGGCTAAGGTCACATTTTAAACACCCTCAACACGGGGACGTGACAGGCTTTTGATTTTGGTAGATGAATTGCTATATTATAAATGTGTGAACCAAATTTGAACTTCATAGTTCTAATTGTTGTGTCAGATAAATCGATTTTTGTCGATTGTGAGCGTGGCTCTAGACCGATTTTGCCCAATTCAATAGCTATCGCTTGAGTTACAATATGGTGACCCTTTTTATATAAATTATTAGAATATTGTAAGTTACTGTAGTTTTAGTCTTAAGTATACATAAATAAAGAAACGTTGTGTTTTCTAATAAAGTCGTCAATAAAACAACAAAGGTTTCTTTTTCTAAAGTATAGAAACGTAATTCGTGCATTAGAAGTGCCTTTATAAAATTTCAGCTCAATATCTTAAAATTTTCGACCTTGAGAAAACGAACAATAGACATACGGATACGTGGTCATGTCTAGATCGATTCAATTGTTAATGCTGATCAAAAATATATATACTTTAAAGGGTTGCTGACACCTCCCCCATATCATGTGGAGGATATAATAAAAAAACAGCTAAATATGACATAAGTAAAATGTTCGGTATGAGCCGTTTCCCAATAATAAGGGAATAATATCTCAAATTTATTTGAACAAATACGTGGTTTTGAAGATTTAACATATTCGTGAAAATGTTAATGCCACGCCTTTTACGTCTAAGCCCCTACTCTCCCATGTTGAACCCTATAGAAGGTGTGTGGTCCAATATAAAGCAGTACGCCAAAATGAATATGGGGCTCCCAACGCCAGTACCACCTCGTGTAAGCCAACAAAGGTTGGTTCATCTGGAAAATAATATAGACCAAGCCATAGAGGTGGTGACAGCTGGGGATTGTGCCAGATTTGTGCAGCACAACACCACCTCCTTCGAAAAGGCGATCAATATGGAGGATATGCCTGTTGGGATCTAGCTGTTCGCCCAATTTTTTTTTTATTTTTACATAATAAAAATGTAATATTATAATGTTAAAGATGTTATAAAAAATGTTATGAAGACTATTAAAAATGAGATATACTTAAAGCTTTGTAGCTGATAAATTTTTTTTCCAATTTCAAATGTGTTTTTCTCAGTTTCAAATGCGTTTCTCTCAATTACAACTGCGATTTTCCCAATTTCATTTGAGGACTGTTTTCTCAATTTCAAATGCGATCATGAATGATTTCTCAATTACAAATGCGATTTCTCAATTTCAATTGCCTTTCTACCAATTTCAATTGAAAATGGTGTAGACTTGCAAGCTGATACATAATACATACACTATTAGAGGGCGCATTATATATATATATATATATTTGCCACGCCCACCGTTGTGGACGCGAAGGGTATTTAAGATTTGGACAAAGCCACATTTAGTCTTCTTACTTGTTAATAGAATAATTTCACAATGCGTAATTAATGTGAGCAATGAAAATATGTACATGGATGGATGATATATTTTGTGTTGATTGCTTCTGTATAAATTTATATAAATACTTACTTATTAAACCCTCTACGCAGATCGATATTTAAATGGGGCACAATCGGCCAAACGCCCCGCCTTTTAGAAAGCGTATTTAGTTGTATGCCACAAGATTTTGTCTAAACAAAATTTATATAACATATTGTAACCATTAATCAAAAAGATCAATACTCGTCTCATTTGTAACAAATATTGCGCGTTGCGCGACGCATGATATTTGTTAGCAATAAACTATAACATGAAAGTTGAATATGTCGAAAGTAAAAACATTACATGATCAATGCTTTAATTAATTGTGTAAATTAATTACCATAACTGTAACTACTCGCTGATTATGGTGTACTTACTATTTCCGAAAAAAACCTTAATCATCGCACTTTATGTGTCCCGTTCGATTAAATAACATTATGTGACTTTTATTTATTTATTTATTTTATCTCTTATATTAAAATTTATGGTATTATGAATAATATATGTGTGGACTACTTAACTGCGAATATTTCGATACTCACAAAATACATTTTTTCATAGCAGTATTTAATTTTTACATATTTAATTAAAATATAAAACAAGTAAACGGGTAATACGGAAAAAGGCACTTTTACAGTTTACTTTGTCCTGCCGTTTCAGTAATTTAACGAGTTTTTAATATCAGTTTGGCTAGAAAGAATGCCCATGCCAGTCATATAATAGGTAAGATCGAGTACTTTCTTAGGTCTCATAAGCCTCACTCTGGTATTTACAAACATTTAGAAAAATTGACATACTTGGGACGGTGGGTATAAATTTTATTTTTTCTAATTAGTTTGAATTATACACACATATGTAGAATTCATTTAATATGATATAATATTTCGCAATTGGCCACCTTGTACCTCTAACTGGTGAACAATGCGTGAAGAAGAGCAGCAATTAAGAACATTTTAACATTTAGCACGAGCCACATATCAAGAGGAGTAAAAAATCTATACAGAAATAGATAACATTTGCAAAGGTTTCCATTAATAATCACGGTCACTCTCAAAATAGAAGAGAAAAACTACAAAATATTAAGATAGAGATTCGACATCTACGAAAGGGAGAATACAGTGTTAGATGTGTTAGAACAGTTAAAATTTTCTAAAAGTGAACAACACATTGAAATTTTATATATGAGCAGTAGTATGTGTGGTAGATAGAAGCAATAGCGCGTTCAACAGAAGGGTCAGCATGCGTGTTAAGTAACAGAATAGGGGTCAATTATTGAAAAAACGTGTGGAAGACTAATGACAAATGCGTGGCCTTTTTCATGCTGATTTTTAAAATTTTAAACGTGTGCTGAGAGTATGCTAAGGATAAGAGGAGATTTAACAAGCAGTAAGGGATGCTCTTTACCTATCGACCAAGATATTATTATAGCTTTTGTTTTATTTTTAAATAAAACCAAAACTAAAGCACTTTTCAGCGCCTACGCCATATATATTATAAATTTATGATTCCGACGTTGTCCTAAGAAAATTATGTCATAAATCACGTTGTAGGCAACTGCCATATGCATTCAACATATGTAACAAACGCTGAGGAGAATGCACCTGGATATTTGATGCACTCCTAACAATTATCATTTCTTTCTGATCAACTACTTTATATATAACTTTTCATAGGGCGTTGCAGAAATTACACCATAAAGTAGTTTTTCTCTGTACCTTCCCGTCAATTGTGACAACATTTTCAGCATGATTATTTTTTAAGGGTTTTCGGTTGTCCGTTGAAGAAAAATTGACAAACAATTATTTTATTTGAAAACAATAATAGGAGTTCATGTGAAAAGAGCAGAATAAATACTATGGTATACAGTCAAAGAAGAAGTTCCTCAATGTGATTGAATAAATAATTCCACAATTTTAACACTGCATTTCATTTAGAGAGAATACCGTGCTCCACATCAATTTAAGGAATTTTATTTAACGACGTGTTAATTAATAAATTGGTTTGGGCTTTTTTATTATGAACTCAAAACACTTTTTAATCATTTCTGTGTAACTCAGCGCAATGTCAACAATATGTGTTATAATAATAAACCAGTTCTCGCTCACACAAACTTCTAACAGTGCGGCCGTACGTGTCATAATACTAAACGACTATAACATGTAATTATAAGTTTTCTAATAAATATTAATAAAAGAGGCGTAGAAATGGGAGTTGCTAGTTTTCATAACTTAATTTATTATAACACAATCAAACGCTTCACACAGTCCAAACCACTACAAATCAATTAATTGACAATTACACTAAATACACTTTGTAACATCACGTTATGAACAACTATTTCTTATTTGGCTTAGACCGAATCTGAATACCCTGCACATCCACAAACAAATAGTGGGTGACCCATGATTCCGACCTCTAATAGTATATGTATTCTGTATTAACCTGCAAGTCTAGTTTTTTGTAAATTGTGCGCATAATATATATTTACTATAACATTTAAAACATATAATTAATATTGAATTTAAATTAATATAATGTAGTACCGAGGCAAGCTCGTCAGTAAAGTGAATTTCCAAAATAGGCATTTTGTTTATATGTTATTTGGATAATATTCCACGCCCACCTTAATTGGACCTATTATATTGTAGATGCTTTTACGCTTTGAGTTATTTGGATATTTAGATTATTTTTGCGCAACTTGTAGCAAGGGGTATAATAAGTTTGAGCGGATGTTTGCAACTCCTCCCTAAATTTAAATTAATGTTCGTCTGTCCATCTGCTTATCCAAGTACATTTGTGCGCAAGCTACTCGTTGATATTTTGATAAAATTTTATGCAATGAAATGTCATAACATGTACCCAATCGAGCCATTTTCAGAAGTCCTCCCAATAAAAGGACCTAAGTGGAATATGGCAAAAAATCGCAATTTTTAGTATTTTTTGATAAAATCTGGTGAAGAATAATTAGTTAATAATTAAATAATTAGGGCCTCTTCCCATATAATAACATTTCACGAAGATACGTCTATGGCAAAACCTCGCATTTACTGATACAACTAAAATAATTGTAGCGTAATTTGTGAAGCTAAGTGGCGCAGGGTATTAAGTGGGCAGATTTGACCGACTATAACATTTCCACTTGTTTTTATAAGACACATACATTTTGAGCATGGCATTGATATTTGCACGCTCTAAATGGTGTATTTTTTCAAATACATTTAAGGTATTATTTCCTTGTTATTTGGTGCGGTAATATATTGGCACTACTTAACTAAGGTACGCATCCTAGGCTTTCGCCTAATATACCCCTTTTTTTTGTTTTTATTTGGAAAAGAACATTTTAATTTCTATGTTCATTGTACCCTAAAAATATTTAAATAAATAATATATTTGGTTATATTCGCGGAGCGCAAAATGATATAATTAGAATAGTGTAAGAATAGTGAATGAGTATATTTTCTAAAGGAATTCTATTTCTAATGTTTAAAAAGAATCATTTAAAAAATGTACTAAAATTATATGTACTTGGGAATGGATTATTTTCACACTCAATCTATATCTGTATGTAAAGATTTTGTACCTGTGATAAACAAATTGACGTCGAAATATGTAACTCAGTGAAATCTATCATATAAGAACTTTACTGTATCCTCAATTTTCTTCCCATTATATATGGAAAGAGAATAAATTCATAAGAAGGAAAGGTGGAGAAGGGTTAGTTAGTTGGCCAGGCGTACAAAAGACCATGCATTGGAAAAAGTTTAAAGTGTACATCCTCAAAAAACTGAATGCTACCATCTTCTCTTGCTTCGTTTTTGAAAACAGTGCTATTGCCTTCTTTTCAAACTGACTGCTGTAAATTGGGTTTGCTGTAAAGTGTGCAGCAACAACAATTCAGCACACTTCAATTGGACGAATAATATAAAAAAATTTTAAACATTTTAAAAATGATTTCTGTTATATACACATTTTATTTAGCTCAGCATATTTTCACCTTTAATTCGATTTTGTTTCAATATGATTGGATATACAAATGTGTATCCTTTTTCTTAACAAAATGATTATACGTACTTGAATGACATATTTTATTTATAACTTTTCTCTTTGGCAATGATAATAATTTTTTTTTATCTCTTCCGAAGGAAAAGTCAATTGAGATGGACATATAGATTTAAATATATACCGGTGCTGATAAGTACCTAAGAAAGCCGTGGGGAAGCACGGGTATTTCAATTAGTTTTATTATAGTATTATATACAAAAAAAATAATAATAATAATTATAAATTCTTTACATAAAAGAAGTTAGCTATAAATAAATACTATAAATAAGCTTGAAATGGAAATCTGACATTTCATTGAAGTGTAATCAACTCTATTTCCATATTTATACCCTACACCACCCTATGGAAAAGGCTATATTAAGTTTGTGCGATCGATTCAGAATCAAAATTTAAATCGATTTAATCATGTCCGCCTGTCTGTCCATCTAAATTTGTGCGCAAGCTACAGGTCGCATTTTTTGAGATATTTTGATGAAATTTGGTACAAGGACATGTATTGGCCCAAAGGGGAACCCTATTGTAAATGGACCGGATTGGACCATTTTTAGAATCCCTCCCTATATAATTTTTTTTTATATCATAAACAAACAGAATAAAAAAAAATCTGACTTGTGCATTATTTTGAAATTTTTGAAAATACAAGTAGGTATAGAAAAAAAAATTTCATTTTTCAAAGAAAAAAATTAAATTGAATAATTAAATTGAATATATAGTGGTGTAGAATATTTGATGGTCGGGCTTGACCGACTATAATTTCATTTGTTTTGAACATGTCGAGTTTCGTTTAAAAAAAGATTCTTATTTGGTTATTTTACTGCACTACTTTATTCAGAACAAGTACAAAAACAATACATAGATTAAGCCAAATCTTAAACACCCTACATATCTACATAAAAAGAGTGATTTTGTAAGAAAGTATGAACAAATTAGTTTTATTGTCAAATGTCCTCAACTACCGTACGCACTCTGTATTATGAATCGTACGAGTCGAATTTTAAGCTGACCATGTTTTTTTGTAAATTGAGGACGTGTCTGTTATCCGACGTGTTTATTATCCGATGGATGGGGACTAAATTTAAACTTTATACATCAGTTTTTGTGGCAGACAAATGCATTTTCGCCAATTTTGGTTAATTTAAATATCGGTCTGCATGCAGAGATTAAAATATCTTATATAATATATAGCCCATGCATTGTACATTGTCTGTTGCAAGGTTTTAACATATTTTTGGTCAATTTTTAACTATTTTCAGTTACACTAATGTGAACTCATTCTTTTTTAAGTGGGTACTAACTTATAACATGCAACATTTCGGAACGCAACGCTTCAAGCTAAGGGGAAACGCGAAGCTTTCATTGCAAAATATTGCGTGCTAACGCGAAATTTACATTAAATTTACGTATAATTATTTTTGCATACATTCCCTTAACACGATCATCACTATTATCTTTATACATATCTGATGCGGCATTTTAATATTAACTTCTATTGTACTTAGTCCTCTATAGCACAAATTGTTCACTAGAGCTCAAGTTCAATTCTATTTACGAGTTGCATATATGTATAAATTATCTGCAATATTTGCAATTACAGTACAAATAAGGAAAAAGCTAAAAAATTCGTTTAGACCACATTTTATGTACCCTTCACTTGAGCTTATATTTAAACTTCACTTTATATATAAACTGTGGTTGTGTCCAATTGGCCAAGGGCGTGGTCGGTGTACGTTTTACATTTCAATAAATAAAAAAGTCAAATTCCGCAATAGGCGGAATCGTCTTATGGATGATTTCGTTTCGCTCATCTTATGTAGGAACTTGAATATTTATAAAAAATATCAAGTCAAAAAAAAAAATCGAAATTTTTGCGACTGTTATCGTTTCAAAAGATAACTAAAACATACATAGGCTGCATAAAAAAACTGCGGAAAAATTCTTAACCCCGAAACGTTAAGCAATTTTTTAAATATGTAAAAAGTGAAACAAGTTATTTTAAATTAATTCCACCTTATGCAATATACAGGACCACTTGTGGCAAAAAGTACTAAGTTTGTGTTGATGTTTGTAATTCCTAAACAGCTAAATATAGACCCATCATTTATTATCCCAATTCATTCAGAACTAAAATCTGAATCGATTTAACGATGTCCATCTGTCCGCCTGCCTATCGCGTATCCATGTAAATTTATGCGCAAGGTTTTAACATATTTCCTTGAAATTTGGTAGGAGTGTGTTTTTTGCCCCAAAGGAGAGGAAAATCGCAATTCTCTTATTTTTTGACTCAAACTTGATAAAGAATAGTTAGCTTAATAATTGGTCCAAAATTGCACCCGATCGTATTATTTTTAGAATCCATCTCCATGCAATGACATTTGCCGTAATGACTTACATGTCAATGTCTCTAGTGTACTGATAATTATAACATAATTTGTGGAAGTAAGTGGTGTGGGGTTAATGCCCTGGTATGACTTGACTGACTATAACATTTTCGCTTGTTTCAGTGGTGCAAATGTGTATATTTTTGATACATCGATAATGAAAACTTCGTTTACACTAGACCGCCAATGGTCATAATTGCAAACCAACGACCTTGAGAGTATTGCATCAAAAAAGTTAAACAACAAAAAGTGTCTCGGAATAAGTTTGCGATAGACACTTTTGACTTTAAGACTTCTTTCTGACATTTGTGTCATATCAATATAATTGTGCTAAATTATTCATAAACATTTCACACTTTGAACCCGTGCGCACTACTTTCTAGAGTACATGGCTTGTATTAAGAGCGGCTTACTTTGTGATGTAATTAAGAGAAATGTAAATGAAGATATCTTAATGACCCCTTGCTTTGCGCTCTACAAACGAGTATGAATAGTAAATGTATTAAGCTTTATATGTACAGGGGTGGCACACGAACCATCTTATCATTCCCACTGCAGTATGGTATTATAATTTAGACTCTGGATTGCCAAAACGTTCTAGAATTTGTATATATGGATCGTTCTGATACTACAAGTAAAATAAAACTCCATGAAACGTTCATTGAAGCGTGTTTTATACAATTATTGTAACATTTCTTAATTCTCAAGCGATCATATCAAAAATTCTAATAAGATGTACTTTAAACAAATATATTAAAATATTTTACATATGTATACGTAATATATTGTAATCCATTATACTCTACCATTTAATTAGTTAGTAATAATTAGTTTAGTTGCAGTAGTTGTACATCTCAATCGATTCAAATTTAGATTCTGATCAATAATACATATATATTTTGTAGAATCATTGAAGTCGTCTCTTCGGCGTTTCCAAAGTAGAAAAAAAAGAAATTATATTTTGCCCAAGCCAAGTTTCGGATACCTAATACCTAATACCTAATACTTTGCAATGTGGGTATCGTTTGGGCAACTTTAAAGTCAATATCTTAATTTCTATGATCAGGAGAATATTTACGATAAACGGGCTCACAGTAGGGCGTACGGACAGGCTAAATCGATGCAGAATTGTACGCTTATGAAAGAATTGCTGTATTACACATAAATAATAATTAAAAGGCTTGTGCATAAAACCAACTTTTCTGAAAAAGTGATATAATTTTTGCAAGTTACTCAAATTACAGTTTAACGAACACTGATTCATTAAATTACAATACATTTAAAAACGAATTTCACTGAACAAGTAAAAAGTTATTTTTGACTTATGCTAAATCTTGCACACCCACAGTCTACCCTAAGACTTCATATAAGAGTTATGACTTAGTTCAAAATTTCATGCTGATTAAGTATATATATTTTTATAGGTTAGTTGACACTTCTTTTAAGGTTTTACAAACGTTTTGACAAGGTGAGCATACCCCCGACTTCAGGGTGGTGGGTATAAAAATTAATTCCTTTTTTGCATGCTTTTATTTATTAATGCGGCAGAAACAGTTTTAAACAATTGCAGTAATAATTTAATTACTATGATTGCTCGCACATGTGATAGTTTCTTTTTCCACTCAATGGAAAGAATTCTTCATGCCAGTAATATTTCTTTTTAGGAATAATATAGGTTTGTTGATCTGTTTGCCAAAAACAAAAACTTTATCAGTGTCAAAATGGCAAATAATTTAGTCACTTTCCAATGTTGATTTGTTGCTGGCAATCTTTCGGTCACAAAAATTTTAATTTAGTATAGGAAATATTTCTAGTTATAGCCTCCACCTTAGGGAGGAGGGTATATTCATTTTGATCATCCGTTTACAACACATCGAAGGAAGCCTCGGAGATATTCTTAATCAGCATGAAAAGAGAAATCGTTTGAGACATGTCCGTCCGCGTGTCCATGTGTCCGTGTGTCCGTCTGTTGTTGGCACTCTCACGGTCGTAATTTTTGAGATATCAATTTGAAACTTTGCATACGTATTCTTAGTTCAATTTCGCTGTTCCGTATTGAAATTGGGCAAAATCGGTTAAGAGGTTATAAAAGATGGATTGTATTTAAGCTTCGCTCTTAACCGAACTTTTCTATATTGGTTTTATTTAAATTGAGCGAAAACGGTCAAGTTCACACATTTGCAGAAAAAGTACCACTCTTACCATTTTCATAAATCTTGCTCAAGGTATCACCCAGAATAATGCATCAGAGACACTCTTTAACACACTAACGATTAAAATATCTATGAGGGTGCTCAGAAGCATCAACTCGTTATAAACGCTATTAAATAAAATTAAATTCTACGCTCCCATTTTACATATGTAAGGAAATAACTATTTTAAATTTGTTTTCATACATTTTTGTAAGAACATGAACGGTTTCAAAGAAAATTAATTGAACGCTGATGTATACGCTACTTAACGTAATAACGTAAGACAATTATAGTCGGCGTTTGCATCTGCAAACACGAATTTTGGCGACTCTAGTCGTCATTAACATGAACGTATAATCAGCGCGAAAATCTAAATATATGCAGTCATAGATATAGCCATGCCCACTTAAGAAAAATTCCTCACAGTCACAAAAAAAAAAAAAACTACTAAAACTATATATTTATTGGGACGAATGGATGTTTTCTTCATTAGGGAGTTTTTCCTTACAGGAAATATCTCGTGATTGCCAATTTTTTTATTAACATATTTATGATGAGCCAATGTACCAAGAAAGGAACGCCGCCCACAACTTCGACTTGTAAATTGATGCATAATAATACACGACACAAGCCCAAAATTTGAATATAAATATATTCGAATCGAAAATTAAACAAATTAAATTATGAAATGAATCAACTTGCTTTGATAGATTATTTTTTTTTTTTTTTTGTGAATAAAACATGATCAGATTTTGAAGTTAATTTCGTCATTTAAGGGTAATGGAATCATATTCCACCCAGAAATACACAAGTATTGGATTTATAAAAAAAAAGTAGTCCAAGGACTTTTATGGTCCGTATAATGATTGAAAGCAAAAGTGAAAAAAGATTCTTATTAGATTGAAAGAAGTTATAACTGAGTATTCAACACGCTCGAAATGAAGCTTTCAATTTTGTTATTACTATTTCTTTTAACCGGAGGCAGGCATGTCTGTCTGTCCATTTGTCCGTGCATGTGTGTTCTGAGGTAAGGCCTTTCCTGGCTGCAAAAATTGACAAATAAATTTTCATAATGAATTAATGATTTTGCAAACTTGGTGTGATGCGAACTTCTTGCGATTGAATGTAAAAAAGTGCTTTGTTATGCCATATTCACGTATTGCTTATAACATTTGTTATGATTATACTCTCTGTAATCAGATACTTAGTAGACCTTCAAACATCAATGATCTTGGTGTCATTTTTGATAGCAAACTATCATTTAATGACCACATAGACTTTGTTATTGCAAAGGCGTATAAGAATTTAGGTTTTATTCGTAGAAATTGCAAAGAATTTAAAGATCCGCTTACTTTAAAATCCCTTTACATAACGTTAGTACGCAGTCAGTTGGATTATTGCTCTATTGTCTGGAATCCATATTATAGCTTACATGTTAATCGCATTGAAAAGGTACAAAGAAAATTTTCAAAACTTGCCATCAAACTCTTAAATTGGTCAATTGATTGTCCTCCTTATGTTAGCAGGAGAAAGTTACTTGGCTTACAAACCTTAGAAGATAGAAGATGTTGCTTTTCATTAACAACAATATTTAATATTATTAACGGTAATATAGATTGTAATGAACTATTATCTTTAGTACGTTTACATAATCCACCTCGTGATTTGCGCTTGAATAGAATGTTCTTAGAAGGGATCCATAGAACTAATTATGCAAAAAATGAACCAATCACTAGATCAATGAATCTTTGTAGTAGCCTTATGAGTATCATAAAAATCGATTTTAGTACGTCCTTAGATATATTTAAATTGAATCTATTTAATTATTTTAATTGAATTCATTTAAATATACGATGATTTATCTTTATTGAATAAAAATTTGTATCTTTATTTTTATAATGAATTGTAATTTTATATATTACAGTCTGTGAGATTCAATTCTGTAGACTAAATAAATAAATAAATAAATAAAATCTATATAAACTAGACAGAAGTGTTGGTCGTTTTCACATGCAGATTGGTATTGAAATTGAGCGGATTCGGTTAAGCGCCCACAATGAAACAAAACTGAAAACGGAGCAATTTTTTAAGTAAATTTTCCGTATTATTTATAATTTACGGAATGTATTGGTATATATATAATGCGTGGAAAGCTTTGGTCCATCGATGGTGGCCAAATAGTTTTCTTTTTTTTTTAAATAAATTTCTTAAAGAATATTTGAACCATTCCATTATCAAATAAATAATTAAAATCTAGCCAAATTCTACGTTCAAAATTTACACCACACACACACAATTTAAAAGAAAATTATCTCACTCGTCGCACCTGCTACTTTGAAATGAAACGAATTATTTTCGCATATAAAAAATTAAATTTATTGTTCTGAATATTTGCTGGAAAGTATGTTTCATATTTATTCACCTTAAACGATTATTAACTTATACTTAAAAATTTACATTCTTTGATAAACTAGAAGTATTAAGATTTAATATCACAGTATATATTGAAAGAAAGATGCCCACAATTTCTCATAACATTTACTCTATTACAATTATAATTATAGGAAAGTGTAATAGTTCTCTTAGTGACTGCATTTTTAATTAAACACATACTTGCCACTCAACTATGCATAAATATAAAAATCATCTTTTAATCGTTTTTTTCAAATTGATACAATAAGTATTAAAATGTTACTAACGCTGATTTACAAATTAAACTTTTGTACTTTTTTTTAACAGTAAATCCTTTTTGAACCCAAATATAATGACAGAAGACGATATATATTTTAATAATTATACAATTCATGGAGAGTCAGCCTCAGGACATTTAAAAATATTCGTATGTAATGTAAACCAATGTATGAAGGGACTCACATTAATACCCCTCGCTCTACATCGTTATAAGACATCTATTTTATACTAGTTATTTTAATCAATTTGAGAATTTATGAACAATATGTAACACGTCTAAGCAAAAACTACACGTGATTTACTCGACATAAAAGTTACACACGTTAAATAAAGGTGCTTTAAACGACACATAAACACACTATCCTTACATTTGTGTGACTCGGTAATTATATTATATGTATTCCTTTTTAATATGAATGTGGGGGACCAATGGACTGTGTAAACCTATATATGTTTGCAAGCGGCACGGTAGGGTACCGCAAGAGTCTAGGGTCTACAAAAACAACTTTGGAATTTTTAACTATTTTTTGAATCTATTTAGTTATTGGGACGCGAATAATTGTAAAAATTGACACAAAGTGTTTAATCATAAAGAATTTCAAAATCTTGTAAACCGATAAAAGCTAATTTCTATACAGTTAATTCGTTTTATTCGTAATCGTCACTGAATAGAAAGATGTTGTTGATGACCTATTTGTCTTGTTTTACAATGTCAAATATGGCGACTCGTTGTCACTAGTTCCGCATGGACTGTCCAAAGAAGGATTGATGCGTTTCTCTTTTTGACGGCGATTGCAAAACCAAACTCTTACCACCTCCTTTTCCATGCACAAACGATCAGCCAACTGACTAATTTCGTCGCTTGTGGGTTTTTGATTCATCATAAACGAACTTTCGAGAGCACCACGTACAGAGGTTTCTATAGAAGTACGCTTTTTACGACGCCTGCCCATAATTTCAGGTGTAGTAATTGTGGCTTGTAAAGCGGCTGGATCAAAAATGCTTTTTACAAAAATACATAGAAGAAAATTTTATTTTACACTGTGACGATGTAACCATCGTGAAATTCTTAATCACGATTAAATTTTATTCTTACCCTCCAGTAGCTTGAATTGTGCGATCAGCATCATCTAACCACTTCTGTAATAATGGCTTTAATTTGCACATATTTTTGAAGCTTAAATTCAACGCTTCAAATCTGGAGATGGTAGTTTGTGAGAAGTCGTTACCGTAAAGTTTCCCCATAGCCAAACCCACATCGCCTTGTGTAAAACCTAGTTTTATGCGACGTTGTTTAAATGTTTTAGCAAATTGTTCCAATTCCTCTAAATCTGTAGTCTCATCGATGAAAGGTTCACTAGCACGATTAGTATTTTGTAAATGTTTTGTGGTTAGAAGGTTTTGGGTTGGACCTGTTGGTGTGTTAGGTGTTAAAAGTCCGCTCATATGCAAGTTGATAGCACCGGTTGATGGTGATGGCGTTTTATGATGAGTACTGATATTTGTAGGATGAGGTGGTGGAGATGTATCAGGAGTTCCACGTATAGGTGTGTGAGTCCTTAATGAGAAATGTTGTTGTGCACCTTGGTTTTCAATCAAGTTTACGTTGGTGCACTTTGGCAATTTCACTTCTTGCTGATTTTGTAAAGCTTGTAATTGCTGAGCGGCCTGACTAAGAGCCTGCCTTTGCAACAAAAACTGAGCTGTGGCTACCTGCGCCGCCACCGTTGGATCATCTGGCCCCAAACTCAAAGATCCATTTCTTAATACATTGAGGTAGCTCTGAAATTGTTGTTGTAAAGCTACCTGTTGTTGCTGTAAGACTTGTTGTAATTGATTAAAATTGTTCGATGGAAAAGGCTCAGTCATTATTGTACTGGACAATACAGTAGTTGGTAAACTGAAGCTGCCCATAGAGCGTAACTGAGTTTGAGCCGAGGAAAATGTTGTTGTTAATGAAGAGGAACGGGGGCTGCTGGTGGGAGGAGTTAGGACTTGGGCCGTTCTTTGACTATTACGTGGAGACAGATTTGCCGTTATTAACTGATTAGTGACTGGCGATGTTATTGCAATTGGGATGTGCGGCATGTAGGAATTTTCACTCGTTAAATTCAAGGCGCCCTCTTCTTGAATAGGAAAAAGTGATTTGTGAAAAAGTTTCGCGGAAGGAAAACTAGATTGCAATGAATGTTGCTGCTGGTGGATATGTAAATGATGATTTTGACGGCTATGCAAAGGAGGAGTGTGCAAATATGTAGATAACTGTCTTTTTTTCAAGGGTGGACAATTTAAACTTGACGATGTACTCGTATCTGAAGAAGGACAGCGATCGCTATTGCTCGCATCGATCGCATTTGAAGTATTATCATAACAATCTGAAGCTGAAAAGAAAAAGAGGAAAATTAAAAGTTCTACTTAATACATTAATTCTTTATAAACACATGTGCGAGGATTAAAGCTACGTTAAATGGAAGTATACTCGTATACTCGTGCGTGCTAAAGAGTGTATGTTCGTTTCGAAATTGGAATATATTTTGGTCAATTTCATGCTTATATGCATTTAGTAGGCAAACATCACAAACTTTACCATTTTCTGCATATTTATTTATGTGGATTGCCCATAATAATGTATGTCTTACTTTTGGGGGGGAAATTCGATTTTCTTGTTTTTGTAACATTCTTTATAGAATTGTAAATTTGTTTTTGTTGGCTCACATGCATAAATTTACTATTCAATTGATTTCCATTCAGTCCTCAAAACATTTGAATATTTTCTATATTTCCTTTCTTCCACTTTTGGGTGAACACATTTTTAAAATTCCACCCTCGTTTACATTCATACCTAATAATAAACTCTGTTAAATTTCTAATAGACTTCCTTGTAAAAATATACATTTCATGAAATATTCAAGCATGAAGCAAAGGATGAATATATGCAATGGTGTCTTTAAGACGAGTTCAGTTCATATGGTCATTCAAACTGCTTTCTTGCTCTTTGGTAAATGTGGTATTTCTGCAGCTACTAATACTAATACTAATACATATCCACAAACCTCCGATTGTACATTATTATAATGTTTATTACACCGTATTATTCTGCCTTACTATGCATCACATAAGGGCGGCGTATATTAACTGACGGTTCATTAGATTAACTTTCTGAATCGATTCTGAACCATGAACATTTGTTCAAAATTGTATAAACATATATTACGTTTGGCGTACATTTCGCCAGTTTAGTTATTTCAATGAGGTGGCATGCTTTGGGCCGAGGACGGTTCCTGCTAAAAATGGACTGAATTAGACCATTGCGAAAACTATACTAAACTATACAGCTATAATAAAAATTGGAAGTTCTCAATAATTATCAATAAAATTTGGTATGGAAAAATCGTTTCGTGCGGTGCTTTCAAATGAATTGTGGATACGCAGCGAAATATACAGTCCTAGGTTTTAACATTAGAGCAAGTTTAACGAATGAAAAATGCAACATAAAAACAAATAAAAGAGTTCTAGTAGGCGTACGCAAAATCTAGGATACGTCCATCATTATCCACTTGCAAAATACAGCACCACCGTATTACTACTTTATATAACGAAAAACTACCTCATGTTTATTTTAATAAACATATCTACAATATAATTATTTTTGAGCGTGGCAATATGAATATTTTTCTTCCAAAACAGAATTCGTATCCAATTATTTTGACAGAATCCCAATTTTTAACTCATTTGGACTAATTTTATACATTTTCAAAATTTCGTTTTATACGTAACAGAAGCTCTATATAAAGTAGAGAAAAAATACCTGAGTGTCCGTGTGTCCGTCTGTTGTTGGCACTCTCACGGGCGTAAATTTTGAGATATTGAGCTGAAATTTTGTACAGGCACTTTTGGTTTTTGCACGCAGATCGATATTTAAAATGAGCAAAATCGGTCAAGAGCTACGCCCACAATCGACAAAAATATATTTATCTACCACAAAATATGAGCTATAAACTTGAAATTTGGTATGTACATCTATGAACATTAGCTTCATCGATATGTTAAAAATGGACTTATTCGGATTACAGACACGCCCACAATTAATAAAAATCTTTATATCTGCCACAAAAGTTGACCTAGAAACTTGAAATTTGGTACGCATATACATTGTTATCCCATTGACGGACGTGCCAGAAATGGGCGTGGTAAGATAATATACACGCCCACAATTTACAAAAAACCATATTCAACGTACAACTAAACTTGCATGCGGGCGCAATGTATATACATATTTGCCACGCCCACCCTTGTAGAGGTGGAGAATATTTAAGTTTGGCCTAAGCCAAATTTCGTTTTCTTACTCTTTAATTTTTTAAGCAGTGTTTACATTAACCAGTTCCACACATTTTCACCAATTTGTTCCGCATACAAAGTCATTCTAAATTTCATATCGATTCAAGAACATCTACGTTGAATATTATAAATAAAACTCTAGTGCATAATAACACATGTAATACGTTCTTTAAAAGTGGGTGTGGTTAAAATGATTTTTTGCTCATATATGTGAGTCTTCATTAATATTGTAGCAAAATTTGATTTCAGTATCTCCTTTGATTAAACTATATTAATGAAAAAACTATATTGTATTGCTTATAGTATTGGGGATGGGTTCTTAATCCGATTTCAATACTAAATTATCTACATGTATAACAATTATTTGTACTAGATTTCAGAAGACGTTTGTGGCCATGGGAGTGCTGACAAGGAAAAAATAATAGAAAAGAAAAGCAAATTATGTTCTGTTTCATATAGTACTGTGGGCGTGTCTTTGAATCTATTTTGCCAATACAATGGTGTCGATACCTAATTTCAGCTCAATATCTCAACTTTAGCTACCGTTAGAGTGCCCACAGAAATTCACACAGACATACAGACACACGTTCAAGTCGACTCGACTATTAACATTTATTAAGATTATATATACTTTTTGGGGTGCGGCACGTCTGCTTCTGCGTATTATAAGCGTTTGCACAAAAACAATGCAACCCCTTATCATTATGATAGTGAGTATAATAAAACAAGTAAGAAAACTAAATTTGGCTTATAGACCAAATTTAAACACCCTCCACATGCAGATACAAACATCAATGAATGGAATAATTATAGATGTGCATAGCAAGCTTCAAGTTCATAGGTAAATTTTTGTGGCAGATTTATCAAAATTTACACCCGCGAGAATGCCAACGGACGTACACACGGACATACATGTCTAAATCGACTCAGTTTTTGACGCTGATCAAGAATATATATACTTTGTAGGGTCTTTGACGCCTCCTTCTGGGTGTTGCAAACGGAAGAACAAATTTAGTAAACTTAACTCATCACTGAGGTGGAGGGTATAAAAACATTACGGTAAAATATAGAATAAGAAAAATATTAAATAATGTCAGAAGAAAAACTAAAATGGCTCAGCGTTAGTTAGCAGTGTGTAGAATACCAATCAATTATCGTAAGGCGGTGAGCGCCTTAACTGATAAATCATTAATATTAACACTTATAATATTGGGTACTTATTCTCAATTTTCTATAGCATTTTTAAAACTGTTGTTTGACTTGTTCTTTGTGATTTTGTGCAATTTTTTAAATACACAGAATGCTGTACAAACTAATACCGAGTTATGCCATTATGGACTGGGTATTAAGTAAATATTGAACGTGAATGTTTTACGCATATACAGCACCCTTATGAAACTTTTATGAGCACAAATTGTATAATTTCTTATACCTCTTATTATAGTGGGGTATACTAAATACGTCCTTCCATTTATAACGTTTAAAAGAAAACTTCGGGGAATGGAAAAAAATAAATAGCCTCAAGACCCGAGTCGATGGAGAGATATCTCTGTATGTGTATCTGTTGTTCAAAAGACCATGCGACCAAAATATATTTCAATTTTTAACAGAAATTTTGTATACATGTTTAGAGATTTACAAGGGAATGAAAATAGGTGGGATGACCTATATCTTATGTTAGGGTATAACAGCTTTTGTCGAATAGTTTAACTCATCACATTAAAATTCGTCATAAAACATAGGCGTGGTCAAAATTGGATTAATGTACCTGCGCTGTATACGGATGCGTACAATGGTTGTCCAATGTACATACTCGTATAAACTTATAAACAATGTATAAACATTAAAACATCGCTTTAACATGTACATCCGATTATATTTGAATTAATTAAAAAATTAATGGAAACACATATTTGTAGGGATTATAACGTTATAAGGTCTGACTGTCTTAATGAACAACAAAAATAGACAATTTGAAATACCGTTAAGAGTTTTAAAAATTGCGACCCTCGAGGACTTGTTCTCTATCTTGTATATATGATAAGTAAGATAAGAGCTATAATTTATGTAGCATGCAATCGAGCTACCGCTATAATAGGATTGCACATTATTGAATATTAAACTTCCCCAAAATAAGTTTTTGACCCTGACATAATCCAAATCAAAATTGGTCGGTTTCGAAATGAAAATCGAAAAAAATCTGTACGCCCATAAAGTGTCAGCAAATACCTCTCAAAATAGATTCAAAAGGATTCAGCCCAGCCCAAGATTCGGCCCAAGTCGAATTTAGTTTCTTTACCAGATTTACCCATTTCTATATAAGGAGCAAATTATCTGTTGTACTATGTATTGGGGGTCTTTCTTAACTCCTCTTATATTTCTTTTTGAAATGAGATGACAATCTACAGAGACGCACTTGCTTTTGTGCACTATTTGAAAATATTGGAGAGTTTTGTGTGGCAGTATGTATCAATGTATAAGAAGAGAGAAGACGTAAGGATATCTCCTGCCACATTTTGTGATCGATTCAAAGAAATGTTGCGATTTTTTACCTAGGAGGCGGAGTTAGGCTATATAACAATTTTTTTGAATAACTTGATAGGAAAATACCAATTATTATATTGAAAGAGGTTATTTTATCGGGACTATATTTCGTAACCAATTTAAATAAATTTAACATTTAGGATAATGCCACCCCTTTTATAAAATTGATTGATTGAATAACTGGAAGGTTCGCTTTCCATGTTAAACGTACCCTGACTCCGCGCAACACTGGAAACGAAACAACCAGTAACATTTAAAACC
This sequence comes from Ornithomya chloropus, assembly GCA_963971445.1. NCBI lineage: Eukaryota > Metazoa > Arthropoda > Insecta > Diptera > Hippoboscidae > Ornithomya > Ornithomya chloropus. Next base: position 50,384,174 of record OZ020530.1, on the reverse strand, counting down.
CAAACAAAACAGTTCTTAAGGTTGTAAATAAATTAGAAGATTCGAAACGCAAATTTGTACAAATTCCACTTGTACAGCCGTAAACGTAAATCCTGAAATTATCATCTATTTTACGAGCCCTGAAAGTAAGCTCTTGCTCAAATAACCACCTCTAAACGCGATATGAAATTTTATAGTAAACACACAAGTCACAGACATACGTGCACATTTGAATGAGCATATTGATTTTGAACGCACGCTATTTTCATCCTACTTATAAATATACTCGTACACTATAAAAAATTTCGTGAATATGAACTGAAGCCAAACAAAGGGTTACTTGAATCTGTAAGACGAGTGTGCAAGTTCCATTGTTGCTTGTGCCAAATTGGATAATTTGCTCCTCTAAAGCAAATGTTGAAAAACCTTTTGAAAAACGAAACAGAGAAAGTGATTCATTTTCGTTAAGCAGTGGATCGGCAGCTGTATTTATAACATTAGAATCAAAAACTGTACCAAGACAACTTGCACATACTTGTACACATTTATCCAACAACGACTAATTGTTGTAATCACAAGCATGCGCACATGTACTCTTACAAGCTAATTTAATTTTGGCACAATTCCTTCAACAAATAAATATTAAATTATCAAGTAACGAATATTGTTTAAATAATGAAAATAGAAAATAGAACGCATGCACACATACATTAATTGTAAAATTATCTCTTATTGCTACTCACCATTCGATTGCATGGGCGATGGGGATCTGAACACACGGCTTATATCTGTAAAATGCAGTAAAAATTCATATCTATAAAATTCATTTGTATACAAGTTTACTTTAAATGTGCTCGTATTCTAATTTTATGACTTGCACGAGCACATTTGCCTGAAAGGTAATAAATATAAAAATCCTTTTAACAGAAACGCCAAGGAGTGCATACAAGTTTTTAAAACATATTTTACATTAAGATATGTACGAAATACTAAAAATAAGGGCCCAGTTCCGTGACGTTATAAAAAATACATTCACATTCGTGCTCTTCACAAATATGTGATAGCAAAACCTAATCCACATTGACCCGAAGACAAAATAAAAAGGACAACTTATTTGACTTGTGCTGGCTGAGCTGGCGTACTTGAATGAGCACTCATACGAGAACTTAAACGTAAATTCTAACAAAATTAAAGGCAAATGTGATTGTCATTCCACATGTATGTGTTACTAGAAAATGTCCTTCTTCATTTTTGTACACCTCCATCTCCTAGTAGTCAAACGAAATGTATGTACACCGGCATGGGCCTGAAGCTGTAGTTAGTTTTTAAGATTTCCGTACGCATTTGGAGTTTCTTCATAAAACAAAACAAGTAAAAAAACTATGTTTAAATCTGGAATTCAGCGATTCGCCCAAGCTCTCTTTTTCTTCATAAGTAATACTTGAAAGAATTCTTAAAAAATAGGTCTTCTTCAGTTTCTGTGCACTGTGGGCGCTTAACCGATTTTGTATAATTTCAATACAATACAACTTAGTTTACGAGGAACAGCTTTGGCCAAAGGATTTGGTTGTGTTTCCATTTAAGATTCAATAAACAAAAGAGATTCTTCTACAAGACCATTACCGCGTCGTTTATATGCCAATAGAATATTACATAGTTCACACTATCAGCCGGCAACCTTAATTTTTATGAAAAATCCAAATGAGACATAAGGCGCAAAATATAATACATAGAGTAAAGGGAAAGGAAAGAAAGTGTTTGTAAAAAGATGTACTGGCAAGCAATTTAAGTGCTTTAATTGTCTAAAAAACCCGTCAGAATCGCTTAAAAACGCTTAACATTATATAGATATTCCATCGTCAGCACTTATCAACACCGTGTGTAATATTGGTTTAATGAGCTATTCCATTTTTAATCAACAAGAAAAAGAGTTTTTGTTCACGAGTTTTTTCCAAATTAATTTTAGAAAGAAAGAAATATAGTGAAATAAAAAGAAAGCAATTTTACCATTTTAATAAATGGGATGTACAATATACGAATAAAATATATTTAATTATACGGGTCAAGAAGGTAAATGTAACGCTGCGAGAATCTTACGATAGCGAAGGACACTTTCTTTATTACCTGCAAGTCGTACTCACACTAATTCCGCAGTAGTCTGCCGTAGTAATGAGAAAGTTTCCAATGGCATAAAACCTGAATATGAGAAAGAGCATTTCTTTTTTATTCAGAGCATAATTCCTAGAATGCAATTAGAAAATAAATACATATTTGCAAAAGAATGTACTTTGGACAGTTACACCTGCCATTTGCACGAACAATATCGTCATCAATCAATAACAAACTAAAATGAACACCGACTTTGACTTAACTTTGATAATCGGTACCTTTTTGCGAATTCTTCCTCCGTACATAGTAGTACCGAAATACATTCGTTATGAATATTTACAAAATGCAAAAACTTATGGTAATTCTTTTTATATATTTGAGGAAATATTGCTTTTCTATACCCTCCATATAAGATACACTAAATTTGTCATTATATCTGCAACCCAGAAGAAGGCCTTTGTTATATGACGATTGGGAAATCTACAGAAAAAAAGCTATAGAGAACTTTCCAATGACTGTTGACCAAAACTCTTAAAAGTTTCGTTGGGTGTGCTGATGAATGTGCAAGAATCGGGGCGAGTAGACAAGACATTAGCGAGAGAGTGGTGGTGCGGACCCCCCTCTCGGAACTGAACGGCCGACTGGATAAGGAGGCGATGAGATGTACAAACAGCAGATGGAGTACTCTATCGAGCTGTTACATATCTCACAATCTCTGGTCTCGGTTAAATTTTAAGCGAACTAAGGACCTACTAAGTCTAAATAGGAAATCGATCTCTGCGGTTGTAGGAGTCCTAACAGGGCACTGTCTCATAGGCCATATGGCCAGCAGATACGGTGTCCCGTATAACGATTTCTGTAGGATCTGCAGGGACGAGGAAGAGGTGGAAACTGTGGAGCACCTGCTGTGTGAATGCCCGCCCCTACGGGGAAAACGACACAAAACACTTGGAGTCAGATTCCCATAGGGTCTAGGGTCACTAGCGGATGCTAACATTTTCGACCTTGGACGATTTATAGTCGCCTCCGGGTGGCTAAACTCAACTTATAGAGGTTTATATAGAATATTTGACGCGGGTGACTCTGACCCTGAAACTTGGAATGCAAATATCTCCTTTGCACCCAGAACACGCTTATGAAAATAGGCCATGGTAGTAGGTGGATAAAAACTTCAAATACGTGTTAGTTGCGCTGTTCTGATATTATTCATAAACCGGTGCAAATCTGTTTGCGGTTTTAGATGAGATTTTGGAAAAATTTAAACTTTATCAAAGTATTTGGATAAGAATTGGGAAAAAATATTGTTTATTGTTTAATTTGTGCTACAATATTATTTAGCACCTTAAGAGCTAGTAAACAAGCAGTAAACAAATATATATATATAAGAACAAAAAAAAAAAAAATAACAAAAATATATAATAACAAATAATAATCCAAATCGCAGCAACAGCAACCGCAACCGCCACAACAACAACAACAGCACAGAAACAGCAGCAAAAAACCAGTAAGAAAACTAAATTTGGCTTAGACCAAATCTTAAACACCCTCCACCTCTACAAGAAAGCGCGTGGCAAATATATATACATTGCGCCTTCTAATAGTGTACACATTACGTATCAGGATGCAAGTCTTCTTTTACGTTAAATATGTTTTTTTTAATTGTGGGCGTGTCTGTAATCCGAATACGCCCATTTTTGGCATACCGATGAAGCTAATGTTCATAGATGTACATACCAAATTTCTAGTTTGTAGCTCATATTTTGTGGTAGATAAATAGATTTTTGTCTATTGTGGGCGTGGCTATTGACCGATTTTTCCCATTTTAATAGCGATCTGCGTGCAAAAACTAAAAGTGCCTGTACAAAGTTTCAGCTCAATATCTCAAAATTTACGCCCGTGAGAGTGCCAACAGCAGACGTACGCACGAATATACTATCTTATACTAATAATAATAATAATAAGATTAACAAGGGTGAGTATAAAGATAAAGATTTTCTCTGCACAAAGATTATGCAGATAAAAAAGCAGTCCATCTAGCATCAATTGCGTAGAACTATTGTTTTTATATTATTAATAGAATTGGACAGATCAAACAGGACATAATTATCGTTTACTATTTTACACATAACGCGAAAAGGATTATGAAGTTGATAGTTGGTACGGCAGTGACCAAGATATAAACGTAGTGCCTAGAGAAACGAGAGGGAATATTAAAAGAAATTTGACTCAATAAGGAAGGGGAGTCAACTTCACCTTTAATTAATTTTACTAAAAAAGAAACACCTAACATCTCCCGTCTTTTCTCGAGAGAGTAACCTAATAAGCAATAATCTATCCTTATACGGTGGTAGGGCTAAATCAAGATTCCCACCTAAGCCATGGAGGGCAAACAGTAAAAAATTTTTCTGGACCGACTCAATAAGGTCGACATATATCCTATAACTTGGTAGCCATACCACAACTGAGTATTCAAGTATAGGTCTGACAAGGGAAACAAATAAGCTTTTAGTAACATAGGGGTCATGAAATTCCTTGGACCACCTCTTTAAAAAGCCCAGCATTGATTTGGCTCTATTAACCGATGCTTCGATATGGATATTGAATCTTAACTTTGAATCTAAAATAATACCCAAGTCATTAAAACTTGAAACATTTTCTAAAGTATAATTATTAAGGGTATACGACGTAAGAACAAAGTTGATCCATGTAAACGAAAGCTCTTTGCATTTTCTTAAGTTTAGGGACATTCCATTAAAATAGCACCAGGAGGAAAGACTGTACAAATCAGACTGCAAAGAAAAAGCTTCACACAAGGAATCCAACGAAGAATAAATTTTAACATCGTCAGCAAACATAAGGACTCGAGAAAATTTAATACATTCAGGAAGATCATTTATAAACAATAAGAATAAGAGAGGACCAAGGTGACTACCCTGAGGGACACCCGAAGAAACAGGAATACTACGTGACAAACAGGATAAATGTTGGCACACCTAAAAATTAGTTATGTTGTACGCATGTTTAATCAAATAAAGGAGGTATTTTTTTTCCTTACTTAGGAAAGTGTATTGACGGTGGGTATCCTAGATTGTCCATACGACTAAGAAAGCCTCATTTTACTCGTTTTTCCTCTTTCCGAAACAAGTCGCATCTTTCTGCGACAGATTTTTTGTACTCCCCTTGTATAAATAATAACTAGAAATATTATAAACTAGTACGCCTTTTGCAGTTTCACCCAGGAAAAAAATCGCACATTCCAAAATATATTCCCACTGTTTTTTCAAAGTTTATGAGTTTGGGGTTTATGTGTATATTACATTGACCACGCCTCCTTTTTAGTGTCTACTTACTTTACAATTGTTTTAGAGCTAAATAATTGCCTTTTGTGCCCGAAAGCATGATTTTTGATGTAACATTTTCGTTTAAGTACATAGCATGGGGGGTAAAAAAGAAAGAATTGGGCGGTCCCATGCCTCTAAGCCAAAGACTCAACTTCGAGAAAGTAATTCTGCCACTTAACTATTCAGTATTTGTCGCGGTAAATTATTATATTCAAACGCAGTTCAATTTTGTTTATATAAGATCAACCTTACATATATATTAAAAATTTACTGGGATCAGAAATGATTTCATGTATTTTGTACATTTGTCTTTTGCTATCAATTGCATGCAAAGTATATGGGCACGGTATTGTCAACGCAATCAGAGAATTGCAAAATTGTTGAACAGTTGGGAAACAATTTCATCCTTCACGTTTGTTGTTCGGGGAGTAATGAATACAAATTTTGTTTTAGTTTATTTAGCATTCGTTTCCATTAATTTGTTTTGAAAACGGAATTATATTCAATAAAATATATTACGTGCTACGTAGTAACATTATATTTTTTTGCGAAACTTACGTTGCTTTCCTTTCAAGTGATATATGGCGATGGTGGAGGGCGTTTTTAATATGTCGAGTTTTAGGGAATTGTTCTTATCCTGTGATGTTGTAAGCCAACGCAACTCGGACATAACCATTTTCACCAATACCAATCAGTCTCGCTTTGATCTATTTCTTATCAATCTTTTCACTACCGTATAATTTAGCATTCAATTTTTTTTTAATATTACGCCAGCTTAATAATTTATTATAAACAGCACAACTAAAGTGATGATATTGTATGTATTTCCGTATTGATTTGTTTTCCTAATACTTATTTACTTTAGTTTTTATTATCTGTACATACAATATGATTTCTAAGAACACTTTCAGTAAATCTGTTCACTTTTGTAATTTTTACGAGTCACATTTTATCGAGCATGGCATTGCGAAATTTCAATGAGAATGTGCCAGTTTTAAATTTACTTCTTGCTTATTGGAATCTGGGTTTTTCTGTTTTTGGAAAACGAAAAACCTCAGTTTTCTAATTGTGATTTTTTCTAATAAGTTTTGCGTTTTGCGTTTTGCGTTTCCTATACACATGTAATATGTGTGGTAAGTATTTTATATACAGAGAATACAATATAATATATACCACAAAGAACGATGTACATTGTGAGAAAGCGTGTTAAATAAACGTTTTAATTGTTAGACGATAAAAATAAGACTGAGTTGAATTGTGGTGCATTGTTGTTTTGCCAAAACATGCGTGCAGTAGACTATGTAAGCCCCCGTCGCGTTAGTATTGGTGCTCTCAATATTTGAAGTATTTTTCTTTTTCCTTTCTTGCAGGCTTACATTCTGCAGTTTACTGTTTTATTTTATGGTCTTATGGAGTGCATTTAGCCAAAAATGTTCTTTATCTTGCGCCATTACCTTTTTAGAATCACTTATGTCCATAGAAGTCAAAGAGATATATAGAAATCTATACGTAATATGGGCGTATGTGTGCTAAAATTCTCCGTTTTCATATTTTTTTTGCCTACTTTTTTTTCGTTATAGAGGTAAAAATGGAGAAAACCTGCTGCACACACACTCTATACGATAAATACGATCCACAAGCACATACTCTTTGCAAACTCTCAAAATTGAATTAGAATTGCTCTCGCACGCTCTTCGACAAACGCTAAATAGCAGGTTTTGGAAATTTCCCCATTCTCATTACCAGACAGTTTCTCTTAAAGTGCTCACAATATCTGACTCTCTTTTGTATGTGGTTTAGTAATCTATTTTATTTTAATGTATACTACATTTAGGTTTTATCTACATATATGCATACATCTCTTCTTTATAATCATAGTGTTGTTGTGAGTTTGTATGGGCGAGTGAATGAGCCAAAGAGCATACAAAAATTTGTTTACATCGTCAATGTGCACATAGCTTTTAAATTTTTTATTTTATGCATAAACTTGGAGCAGAATTAAATTGAGTTGAAAAAGGTGTGGCTTAAAATTTAAATTTTTTCGTTTTTTAGACATCGGTACACATATTTGTTTGTATAGTATTGTATGCCAATTGCCTACTGCGGGAGCCTTCAAAGTGTCTTCTATAGGTGTTTTACATATTCTTCTAACTGTTGGCATTCTCAGTTGGCTTTGCCATCTAAACTTTATGATTGGGTCGTTTATTTTAATATTTTATCATGTGGGTTGGGTAGGAGAGCGTAAGGTTTAAATTGTAATTCTCTCGCATTGGGTGTTTGGCTCAATTGTTATTGTGGATAGTCTTGTACAGAAAGCAGGATTCGTAATAATAGTTGGCGCCTATACTTTCACCATACTAAAAGTATGTGTAACTGTACACTAGCTTGCATACATACTTTGAAATATTGCAAATCTTGGCTACTTTGTTTAATGTTCGTTTACACGAATAGGAGGGTATCACTTATTTGGTTTTAAATTTTGTACTGTACTCTTTTATTATGATTTGTCCACTTGTGGCAAGGGGTATATTAAGTTTTTGCGAATATTTGCACCTCCTGAACGCAAATGCCACACCCACCTTAAATTATACCGATCGATTCAAAAGCAAAATCTGAATCGATTTAAACATGTCCGTCTGCCTTTTCACGTAAATTTATACGCATTTTTGTACCCTCCACCTTAGTGATGAGGGTACACTAAGTTTGTCATTCCATTTGCAGCATCTAGAGTGAGGCATCAGAGACCCTACAAAGTATATATATACTTCATCAGCGCCGAAAACAGTATCGATCTAGACATGTATGTCCGTGTGTCCGTGTTGACATTCTCACGGATGTGAATTTTGTGATATTGAGCTGAAATTTATACTTTACACTTTAAATTTTTGCACGTAGATCGTTTGCTGAAATGGGCAAAATCGGTTAAGAGCCACGCCCACAATCAATATAAATCTATATATCTGCCACAAAAATTGTATGATCTTGAAATTTGATGCACATATTTAGAGTTATTCCATTCATCGATGTGCCAAAAATGGGCGTGGTCGTAAAACAGACACGCGCACAATTTACAAAAAACCATATTCAGCGTAAAACTAGACTTGCAAGCTGATACGTAATACATACTCGTACACTATTAGAGGGCGCTATATATATACATCTTCCACGCCCACTACGTCCAAATAATCCTGGTTTGGTGGAGCAATTCCAACATTTTTATAATTTTAAACGATGGAGAAAAACTTTCCTAGTACTACGTACAAATGATAGCCTAGCGAAAAATAAACTGACATAAAATCGAACATTCCTAGATTGACTCAGATTTTGATGCTAATGAAAAATATATGTGCTTTGTAGAGTCTCTTGCGCCTCCTTCCGAGTGTTGCAAGCGGAATAGAATAACTTAGTATACCCCTTATTTTATGTGTATCTTATGTGAAGAACATTTAATGATTCGGGGAGAACCTTAGGAGTTCAGGTACATTATGCAGCATAGTATAAGTAATGTTGAAAAAAAAAACAATTACTTAACCAAAGAAAAAGTGACATTGATAATCCATTGTCATTATTAATTTTTTTCAGCAGTAAGGTTTTTTAGCATATTCTCTGGAAGTCTCATAAATACATTTTATATTTTTTAAGAACCAACCCGAAATTAAATTATTGTTTTACGTGTTTTTTATTATTTCTTAAAACACTGTACGGCTACAATTAAAACATGAACTTCAAAATTGTTTTCCTATCCTTAAACATACTGAACAAAAGAACAAGTAAGAAAACTAAAGTTTGCCTAGGCCGAATCTTATACACCCTCCACATCCACAACGTTGGCCGTGGCAAATATATATATATTGCGCCTTCAAAAGGTGTAAGTATTATGTATCAGCTTAAAAATATATATCCTTTGTAGGGTGTCATATCGGTGGATGCCAAACAAACTGACACACGGATGGACAAGTCTAGATCAACTCAGACGTTAGCAATGGTCAAGAACATATAGTTCATGGTTTGCAGGGTCTCCGAGGTGTCCTTCTGGGTGTTGCAAATAAAACAGCAAACTTAGTGTACCATCGTCACAAAGCTGGTGGGTATAAAAACAATTTACAATTTTTTCTGTGTGTTGGGAATATATAAAACTTGTCGTTCCATTTGTCACATGGAATGACTATTCTGAGAGTTTACCAAATAAGTAAAATAAATAATAATGTACTTATCAATATGTAAAGTAATCGCAAAATTACATTGTTTTTATACCCTCCACATAAGGTGGGAGGTATACTAAGTTTGTCATTCCATTTGCAAAGTATATATGTATATGCTTGTTCAGCAACAAAAACTGAGTCGATTTAGACATGTATGTCCGAGTGTCTGTCTGTTGTTGACATTCTCACGGCCATAAATTTTTAAGGTATTGAACTGAAATTTTGTACATGAACTTTTAGGTTTTGCTCGTAGATCGTTTGTTAAAATGGGCAAAATCGGTCAAGAGTCACGCCCACAATCAACGAAATTCTATACATCTGCCATAAAAATTAACCTATGAACTTGACATTTGGGCCACATATGTATGGTTACTCCATCGATTTGCCAAATTTGGGTAAAGTCGAGTAACAGATATGCCAACAATTTACAAAAACATATTCGCAAAAGTAAAAAAAAAATCAGAGTGCAATATATATATATTTGCCACTCCTATCGTTGCGGATGTGGAGGGTGTGTAAGATTTGGCCTAAGCCAAACTTAGTTGTCTGACTTGGGTTTTTACCTACTTTCTTCAAAAACAGTTAGATGTTCATGTTTGCATTAAATAATTTTGATTTTTTCAATTTAGTTTAAGGTATGTACGTGAAGGACCACAGGTAATACAAGAATACACGACACAAATATTTTTTAAGTGCCGAAAAAATTACCTGCATATTATAGAAAACAACCACTATTTTTGAGGTAAAGTACACAAAATACTCACAAATGGCATAAAAAATTCGAAAATTATATACATTTACCCTAAATAATAAAACCTCGAAATTTTATTACAAAATTTCAAACATTCGAATGCAATAGTTTGCTTTTCATTGCTTAGCTCATTTCGTTTAAAAAGCAGTCTCTGCTTATTTATTTTTTATACTTAATCTGTGTTGCTGTACACAATTGAATGCGGGTAGGGAATAAAGTTTTATATTTGTTCCAAATTGCAAAGCTCTCTACTATAATGGTATTAAAAATTTCTTTACTAAGTACCGCAAAGAGATTTTGTTACCCAGGGAACCAAACTTTAGTTTTTAGTTTTTAAAAATTGTGCGAATTTCTATAAAAGGACGCTCATTTATAATCAAAATTATTTTAAAACCTACTCTTAGTAAATATATGGGTAGCAAGATTTTCAAAGGAACCACAGCTTTTATTTAAAAACTACATGTAAAATATTAAGATTATGAGATTTTTTAAAGTTTAAATTAAAGATAATAAAGCGGCTTAAGGTGGATATCCGTAAGATTTGGATTCATCGTCCAAGTTCAGTATTAGTTGTGGTATAAATTTAGAGCAAAAGAGTAAATATTTTCTTGGCCCAAGGACTGTGGCAAGCCTCCCTTTTATGAAGCCCTTATTCTATTACAATTTCATTTTATATTTTACATTTTTAGAAACATAATTGAATTATCTTTTCACACTGTATCCTTTGTATCCTGATCCATGATTTGTTAAGGATCATTTAAAATTCATACTGTTCTTCTATTCAAGTTTTTTGACCCAGCACAGTATAGCTATAGAAAGTACATCTCTTTCCCTTTCATTTGATATTTAATATGCTTGGGTTAAACCAAGGAAATAAACAAGGAAAACGAAAAACGCCCATTTTTAAGTTCCCTGGTCGTAAAAAATTAAATGTCATTTCCGAACTTGGCAGAAGTGTTGATATTCGTCTCTGTACGTTGGTTGGTAATGGAGTTGAGCAAAAATGGTCAAACGCGGCGTCCACAGTATAACGAAAACTAAAAAATTATCATTTCTTTAAGGAATGTCACTTATTAAGTAATCAAAATTTTACAAATTACTCATAAAGCATAGATTAGCACATATATTCCTAGAAAAACTTTGCTAGTGCTAGTTGGAACACCTTTATTGTAATTGTAATCGTTAGGGTTAAATCATGCAGCAAGCAACATACACATCGCATCTTGTCGCAGCCAGTGACATTTATTTTATTCTCTAGCTCTATTATTTGCTAGAGAACTTTATATAGCGTTTGGTATTGTCCAATCGAAAAAGAAAATTAAATTTAAACATTTTGTCGTTCATATTAATATTGTGAATTTTGTCGACGCCGACGCCGCAATGCATTATAGTTGAGAGTAATTCTACCGTTTCGTTGTGGCCTATTATACATGTACATATATGTTACGATCAAGTAAATATGAATAATATATATACCTCGAGAACACTTATTATCTGAAGCTGGCAGTAATAACGTAGGGGAAAAGTCATTTTTTCATATATGTAAGCAAAGAAGTGAAAATGTTACAGTTGGTCAAGTTTGATTATTTAATTCCCTACACCACTTATTTCCACAAATTAAGTTGCTAATTAGTTTAGTGTGTCATTAAACGCAAGGAATTGCCTTATAAGTCACTTCAAGACATATCGGATATAAATTTGGCACTTGGGCACTTATATACCTAATGAAATATTATTCAACAAATTTCGTCCAATAAATATTAAGAATTGCGATTTTTGCCAAATAAACACTTCCATTATAATAGGAGCTTATATGGAGGGAGCTTCTAAAATGATCCGATTCAAATACATTTTGGTTTGCTGACTTAAGCCCCAACGTCAAATGCTTGAAGACTCTTATATTATTGCAACTTATAATAATATAAAGTCCAGATTGTTGATTGGTCTAGATCATTGCCATTTAGGCTCACCCGAAGGGAGAATACACCAATTATTTGGGTAGTTTTTGGAAAATTTAATCTCTTGTAGATAGCTCCACTGGCCCTACGGGTATGTGCTACGTTTTACAGTTATTAACCCAAATAAGACGAATAAAAGACTTTTGGTTTTCGATGCCGCAGCGTCAGCCTATCTACTAAAACAAATCTTATATAATCACTCTGTGTATGATTTTGCAAATAGCTTTTCTTCACCAAATAACTGCTCTTGTTCACAAAGGAGGATGTTTTCTTATTAGAAATTTTACTTCAAATTCTCCTGAAGTTGTTGTCGCTTTAGAAAACCTACAAAGTACTACCTTATTATGCAATGGTGAAGGAAAATATGTGTCTACACAAAGAGTATTGGGTTACCAACTAAGCGATTGCGTATTCCGTCGACAGATGAAATTTACACTTTCCTTTTTTTCGTTAACGTGTTTAAAGTACCTAACCTAATTTATACCCTCCACCTCCGTTTACAACACCTAGAAGGAGACCCTTCAAAGTATATATATTCTTAATCAGCGTGCAAAACTGAGTCTATTTAGACATGCATGTGCGTGTGTCCGTATGTCTGTCTGTTGTTGGCACTCTCACGGGCGTAAGTTTTGAGATATTGAGCTGAAATTTTGTACAGGCACTTTCAGTTTTTGCACGCAGATCGCTATCTAAAGTGGGCAAAATCAGTCAAGATCCACGCCCACAATCGACAAAAACCTATTTATCTGCCACAAAAATTGAGTTACAACCTTAAAATTTGGTATGTATGTCTATATATATTTGATTCATTGGTATGCCAAAAATGGGCGTATTATACGTACACTAGTAGAGGGTGCTACATGTATATTTATTTGCCACGGCCACCGTTGCGGATGTAGGGGGTATATAAGATTTGGCCTAAGCCGAATTTAGGTTTCTCACTTGTTGCTTAGTTATTTTGATCTTTCGTTTACTCATTAATAAGAATTAGGAAAAGTCACAAGCTTGTTTTTTTTTACAAACATTGTTTGTACACTTATTGTTTAATTACTTTTTTTGATTTTCTTTATCTCAGTTTTGATATATCTGCTGGCATATTTAGTATTATAATGAACGGTTGGTTCTGTTACAGTTCAACTCATTCTAAATGTGCTGGGTATAGAGGAATATAATTTGATTTTATCAATTTTAAAACGAAGGGTCTCCGTGAATCGCATTATACTTATCGACAACTGGATATGGATACGTATGAACTGTTCAAAGAGACGCGGGAGAGTTTTGCTGAGTTGAGCAACGACTAAAGCAAAATGTTAATGCGTTAAAAGATACATATTTTTAGTAATTGTAAATCGAACGCCTCGTACTGATTCCTAGATGTAACAAGTAAGAATACCAAATTTGGCTGAGGCCAAATCTCCTCCACAGCCACAAAGGCGGGCGTGGCAAATATATATATATTGCGTTCTCTAACTTTATGGTGAATGTTGTTTTTTCTAAATTGTAGGTGTTCTCCGAACACGCCCATTTTCGGCACATCGATTGATGCGATAATTATAAAAATACCTACCAAATTTCAAGTTCATAGCTACATTTGGTAGGTATATTTATAAGTACATATACTAGTGTCCAGTGGCATTGTCAAACAACCTGTCACAAAGTTTGCTGTACTTAATGTTGAGTGAGTCTATGTCGATTCACGGGGGTGGTAATGGTACCGAACGGCAACACACTTTACTTTCAGTTTCCTTTATGTTGTTTGCTTTATGTTTATTTATTTCTTGAATTCATTGAGTTTGTTTTGTTAATGATTTGATTTTTTCGGTGTGGATAAGACCACGGTAAAATAGGAAACTTAAGTGTGATTTTAATTTAATTTGTGAATGGCTCCTTTAAATAGTTGGAACGCTTTTATTATAATTGTTATGGATAGGTTAAAATCGTGGGTTGTGGGTTGTGGGAACATACACAACGAATCTTGCCGCAGATAGCGTCACCGCCCATTTATAACACATCAATTATAAACACATACACGACACTTCACTTTTTCAGGTTTTAGGCGTGGTTATTAAAAGGTACGAAATTTCCTCTCATTATCTCAATTTTTGTGGCTGTGAAAGTTTTTGCAAACAAGCACACGCGGTCATGTCTAAATCGACTCAAATTTTGACGCTGAGCAAGAATATAAACTTCATTGGTACCTCATTCTGGTGGTTGCTTCCCTCAATCTCTTGTTGAGGGTATCATTAAAGGGTAAATCAACGTTATTATTTTTCTTAAAGTAAACATAATAACTTAGAAGTACTATATATACAATAACTAGCTGAAATACCCGCGCTTCTCTATGTACTTATCATCTGTGGTACTTGTGAGAGCGTGGTGAGGTTATCCATTGAAATTGATTACTATCAGATTTAATCTGATTGCCTTCACATTCAAACTATATATTTAAAGAATTTGTTGAAATCTATTTACTTTCAAAATTATTGGTGATATCAAATATAGTGTAAAAATTGTCTACATTCAAACAAAACGTTTCATATCACGGAATTATTCTTACATTTATTTTTAAATTGCTTCATCTTGTTGTTGTGAGCGTCGTTATATAGTTATTTTATTATATAATAGACTTTAATGGAAAAATAATTGAAGATTAAAGGGAATATAATATCTCTTCTCACTCTGCTAAAAGTAATTTAATAATACAAGTCGTTCCTGTACGGCCCGTAGCACTTTTCCAGTATACTCCAAAATACTTTAAACTTCCGTATAGTATGTACAGAAAGTTAATATTATGTTGCCTGCTTTAAATTATTTTTATTTCTCCCAAATACTCACAATTCATTAAATTATTGCTTGATCTTTTAGGAGAAAGTAAGTCATACTGTGACAAATTTTGTCCACGCAACGCCAACTTTAATTATTCAACGACACCTGTTTTGGTCGTTTATATGTTGAGCATTGCGTCATGATTGATTTTATATTTGCCTTGAAATTGCTCCAAAAAGCTACCCCTCACCCATAGGCTTAAGCGTTAGACATTTGACAAAAAAATATCACTACAATGATTAGCTAATGAATGCATCCATCACTTTGTAAGGTCCATAAGGTCGCCTCTCGCAGTGCGCTATCTCAATAGGTATCACTTTCCAGAAATCCCAACTCACGACAGACACCTTCATAAATAGGTATTTTCACTCCATTTGTGACTGTTTTCAAAAAAGTAGCGAGCGAAGATGGGAGCATTGAGTTTTCTAAGGATGTACAGTACTTGTTTCCTTCCTATAAATTTATTTTCTTTCCATATGTAATGGGAAGGAAGTTGAGGATAAAGTAAAAGTAGTGATCAATTTTACATAGTTCGAAAAGGGCTAGATGTACGACCGTTGGATGTCTTTCGTGAATTGAGAATACAAAAATTCTCCAAACCGCTTCCGAACTATTAATGAATCGCTAAATTTTCATTTTACACCAAAAGTGTTACCTGCTTGTCTGATCGCTGCCTTTATTTACATATTTACACATATATTTGATAGATTTCGCTGAAATACTTATTGCGACATTAATGCGTCCATCAAAGGTATAGTCTTTAAATATATACATTAAGTCTTAAGGTAATTCATTAAAAATATAATTCTAGCCCCACCTTCTTTTAATGACTTTTAGAAAATGAATAGAATCCTTTTAGATGCACTTTTTATACCCAACACCACATATATGATAAGAGGTTATATTAACCCTTAATGATCAGGAACAATTTCAAGTTTACTTCCCATCGGGTTCAAGCTTCTTTAATACAAAGAAAAACAGTGTACTTAACATTTTTATATCAAGTATAATAACAATTTATTAATATATATTCAGGGCAATAGCTTAACAAGTAATTCCAATTTTATATTCCTTTAGAGAATGGCACTTTTCGGAACACTCTCCAATATGTGTCCCTTCGTTTTCGGGTGCAATTTCCACAATAAAGTCTTGTTTCTCGTCGTCTCCTGGACCCTTTCGATCCAAGCATACTCTTTTTTAGTCCCATTGCGAGCGCAACCGCGAGGTTTTTCCAACATATTAAAGTCATCTACCAACTGATCAACCAATTGTTTTTTTTATATAATTAATATGAAAGTGCTTCTT
This sequence comes from Ornithomya chloropus, assembly GCA_963971445.1. Taxonomy (NCBI): domain Eukaryota; kingdom Metazoa; phylum Arthropoda; class Insecta; order Diptera; family Hippoboscidae; genus Ornithomya; species Ornithomya chloropus. Next base: position 50,367,703 of record OZ020530.1, on the reverse strand, counting down.
TGCTCTTCTCTTTTTGAACGAATTTATATAGAATGTAGGAATTAGTAGCACATACTTCAAGGCCCTAGAAAACGAGTTTTGCCACCATTTATGGGATTTCCTTAAGAAATAATTGTTTGCTATTTAGTGATTGCCCTGATAAATACCACCCATATTTTTGGTAGAGTTCAACACTACTTGAGGCTTGTGGATTGTTACATAATCACCACTTTGTAATAATCTACGAATACATGTAATTTCTGACACATCCAAAGTACTTCGAAGTGTCGCAATCCTTTCTTGATAATGTACCAGTTATTTATGCGTTCAAAATATATACAGCAACAATAACACTGATAACAAGCAAGAAAACTAAATTTGGCTGCGGCCAAATCTTCAATATCCTCCACATATATAACGGTGGGCGTGGCAGATGTGAGTAATAATGAATATAGTACGTATCATCTTGCAAGTCGAGTTTTACGTTGAGTATGGTTTTTTGTAAATTATGGGCATGTCTGTTATTCGACCATGCTCACTTTTAGCTTAGCGGTGTATAGGATAACTCTAAATAAGTGTTCTAAATTTCAAGTTCATAGTTCAATATTTGTGACAGATAAGTAGATTTTAATCGATTGTGGGCGTGGCTCTTTGTCTCTGTGCATGCACTTCGATTAATGAAAGGTAGAATTTATAGGAGTTACAGTTAAATCTAAATTCACAGATATTTTCTAAACATTTTTTATATGTTCGTAATAATGAGTCGCGGGGTACCTTTGCGCAAACTCCCTTTCAAAATATTCAAACCCATTGTTTTTTTTAATAATAAATATATTTTCGTGTTTACATAAACACTATATATGTGTTTTTTAATACAGCTCCAATCAGTATTTCTTGTCATAATATAACCAGCAAAAAACTCACCACCGCCTTTATCAAAATGATGTGCCTTACTCTCCGGATATGTAAATCATCCCTTTTTATAGAAACAGCAAAGCTGGTTCATCGTTTTTAAAGTAAATCGTTAGTAACGCACCAAAGGGGTATATGACTACGAAGGGTTGTTTTTTGTTTAAACACTTTTTTTAACTTTTATCGTGACTACACATGTAAGGAATTCCTTTGGATTATGTAAATTTACAGATTTTTACAAAAGATTTCTCACATCTACTGCATATGTATACTTTCAACCCTTTATTGCTATTCGCATGTCGTAAACGTTATTAGAACTGAACACTTTTTATTGGCAGATAATTTTTAAATATGAAAATACACCACGTTACAATACATTGTGAAGAAACTTAAAAAATGGCGCTTTTCTCCTAGGAATGTATATGATTTGAAATGTTCATTTACATACGCGCGTTCATGTAATAAAAAAATTTGATCTACACGTGCAATCACCTGTACATTTCATTTGGTTGGAAGCTTTTAAAAGTTATTGCAATTTCCCACAGAGGGCATTAACCACTGTAACGTTTTTATGTATTTCATGAAAATTTTTCAACTGTGACCCCTAGTCAAAAATTCGGTACTCCAATGTCTCGCACAATCTACATTGCGCAAAAACAAGGAATCTAACTTTGTAATGAGAAACTTTGTGACAAAATGATTTATTTTTTTTTTAAATCATCTTTGTATTCCTAAAAGTTACACGAGACTCACAAGTGTCTGAGCGGAACTCCTTCATTGCGCTTTTAGTTAATGGTCTATGAGGCAAACTTTCGATACATATGCCCTTCAATTTTTGGTCGTGGTGAATGACCACACATAGGCCGCGTCATATCAGTATTCTATCAGAATACTTTATTCAGAATGTAGGTCTTTGGGAGTTGTAATCGCTTAAACAAAATTATACGCATGGTAAGTGTTTAAAGCTGGAATAAAAGTATTTAAAGAATTTTTGCTGATTTTATTATAAAGAAAATAAAACTGTTTTGGAGGAAACATATGATTCAAAGAAAGAGCAGCTGCATTTTTTACCAGTAAAAGTGTGTTCAGTTTTTGATAGTAATGATACGAAAAAGAAAATCAAAAAGCGTAAATCATTTGCAACCCTATATTAAGGGAATTTTCTATTCATTCGCATTTTTATTATGTTTAATGTGTCAATGTAAATCGGGAATGAAACTTATATGAGAATGTAGGCGAAAGTGTAAATTACGCGTACGAATGTAAGTGTATCTAAATTATATATACATATATACATAACGAATACATATGCTTGTGTGGGTATGGTAAAGATGGAAAATTTAAAAAAGGGAAAGGATACTTGATTTTAACCATATACACATGGCATTTTTATTGACAGTTCGAAAAGGGATGAATTGATTAAATTTCCTCTCGTGCTAACATATACTCTTTATTGTTTCAGCCGTGTAATATTTTTTTTTTTTTTTATAAATTTGTATTTATACATTGTTCTAAAGGTGATATGATTTAGCTTAGGCGCGAAACGTTCTGAGCACACGCATTGCACATTCTCAAAATGTTGCCATCACGCGCCGCAAGTATTGATCGAATGCACACATGAATTATATACTTTTAATGACAATGTAAGAATTCCACATGAGTTGCAACACAAGGATATGTTTAAACACTTCTGCATCGACGGCTTAATAGAAAAAACATTTACAGCAAACAAAAAAACTATGTTTCGCTGAGACCAAATCTTGAATACCCACAACTGAAGTATTTCGAGAACAAATCCGTGAAGTATATACATGGAAAATTTACTTAAAATATTGTTAATGTTTCAATCACCACCTAACACTTCAGACAAGTTTGGAATTGATCCATTAATTTTTGCGACCAGGAGAGTGATTATCACAAAGTACATATATAGATAGGTAGACAGATGTGGCTGGATCGACTCGACATTCAATACTAATTCAGAATGTGGACACAAAGTGGGGTTTCCAGTGCGCCCCAAAGGCTTTGTCAAATTATACAAATGCTGGTGGGTATAAAAATCAAGCCGGTCAACTATTTTGAACCGATCACAAATATATTTTAAAAGAGAATCCCTCTGCGGCACATATATTATATATCTGCAATTCGTGCTTATTCTCGAAGCTTCTATAATTGTTTTCTTTTTTACAATAGTACAGTGAATTATGTGTGTAGACGAGCCAAACGAAGAAAAATTTCATATTGCAAATTGTATTATAAAAATATCTACAAATTATAAAACATTCGAAATTATTGCAATAAAAGCTTGGGTAGAAAATCATTTGTCGTAATGTAATGGCAGCGCTGTGAGTTCCTCGAATAACACAGAGCGAAAGTGTGTGATGCAACTTTATCAGCATTTAAGCTTCGTATGCAACTACTCCATATTACGTCATTATTATTAATTTTAACAAAATGAAATTGCAGATTGTGGAAAAACTTTTCACATCATCTGGCTAAATCAAGTCTTGCATAGAAGAGAACGAAATCGCGCCAAATGCTAAATTATTTATAAATTCAAGCAAGACCACAAATTAGTTTGCATTAAAATCATATAGTTAAATAAATTGTTTATGAACTGCTACCACAAGCACTGTTATTAAGGTGTTTTCTTTATTATTAAGTATTTGCATGAATATACAGACACACACATACATGATATAGCGTAATGTATATACATTCTGATTAGGCACACACACAAAGAAAAGTTCACTGTAAATAGCAATAATTTAAAATAATAATAGAAAGATTATAAAAATGAAGTGAAAAAATCGCTACTTTGGCCCATACACACACACGTCTGCATACGCGTACTTATGCTGAAAAAGCTGGGGCTTGTGTATATGCCGTGAACGCATACTCAAATGAAAAAGTTTATAATTGGTATTAGATGGTAGTTGTTTTTTGATTACAAAGAAACGTTTTCATCGCTACATGTAAAGAAGAAGCTTCAAAAACGAATCTCAATCGAAATTACGCACGCAATATTTTTACATTGCACTGCATTGCAGATGGCATTGAAGAGAAATATTTTAATGAAATACAAAATAGTAATTGACTTTTGCATAATGCAAGTATGTTTATGAAAAAGAGAATATATTCCAAATCTAGGAAAAACACCATCATCGTCCATTTGCACAGAACATTGCCGCCTCACGCTCCCAAACATTAAGAAAGATTAACAAAGAAAAATTCGATTTTATTAACATTCGCGCTAAAAGTAGTTTTGTCTATAGTCTAATTTGGTACGAATTCTATATATATTACAATATATTTAGATACAAGCACATATTGTACGGTTATAAGTACGTTGCAATTAACGAAAAACAGATCCGATATATATGTATTTTTCAGTGGGCCATTTGCACAACCTGGCAAGCATAGTGCGAGTGTATGTTGATCAAACTTATGAACAATATTTATACAATGCCTATGAATTCGGTATACAGAGTCATTTCTGTCAAATATTCCAACTAAACTACAAAAATTTGTCCATTTGTCCATGATAAACAGGCGTGGTTTAAATGCACTTTTCAAATGCAATATATACAGAAAGCCTTTTCAAATATTTTGGCGAAAAAAATGAATTAATTAAAAAGTTAATTATAAATAACGTTTAATTAAAACAATATATGGTATGTGTAGGTTATGTTATGCTATGTTGTAAGAGTGAATGTTATACTGTTCAGGATTTTGCATATCACTTGTGGTTGGTTAATAATAATTTAACCAAGTTTTGTGTAGATTCGTGCACACTTGCGCACCCGTGTATGTATGTTTTATTGTAAAATACTGTAGTTATTTAACCTTCCATTGTTCAGCTCAGCTTAATGTATATGCGTGTTAACTAGCTATTGTTGCTTTTCGCTCACTTATTATTTTTGTTATTATTGTGTGGTGAACAAAAGTTCGTTGCCTCGAATGTGATGTTTACGCATTGGGCCATAAATGCAGTTTGTTTTTCTTTTTCTTGTAACGCCGTTTGTTCTATTCTCTTAATTATAGTGTAACTTCACTTCTCTACACATCATTCCTACACATTAGTAATTATTTCGCTTTGGCAACAAGTAGTTTGCATATGTTTTATTTATGATTGCACCTTAACATGCAAATGTCCCTCTCCTTTTTCTATAACATATCTTTAATAAACCAAAAAAAAATTACAACTTAGTTTTGCATACAAACTCATGCTTCGTATCTAGTACGTGTAACTGGGCTTGCACACCTTTGCATATTAACGCACTATCATCGTTCTTATGGAACCGAATAATATATTGTACTATAAGCATTAACAGCTGTTTTTTTTTTATTAAAACTCATTAGAAATTATTAAATTATTCATGTTAATTCTTCTTGTGTATAACAAAGTTTTAAAAAATGGAAACATTCGTTTAGTTGGCTCTGCCTCGAAGTGTTGTTCAATTGAATGTATGCAAAGTTCCAACACTTTTAATGCATCACATTCAACAAGTTACGCACAACATACAACTTAATTACATTTCAAACATGCGTACTAACATATGTTTGGAGGCTGATTTAAATAATATCGTACATGAGCTGGAATGTATAAAATACAGACTGATAACACTGATCAACTAGTTTTTTTAGTAGTTTCTCTTGTTTGTTGTACCCTCCACTTAAGATCGGGAGTATACCAAGTTTGTAATTCCATTTGCAACACGCAGAAGGAGTCATTGGCATTCTCGCGACCGCGAATTCTTCTTTATGTACAATATTTGAATTTTTCTCCTTTTGTTCATGATATTTGCAAATTTGCCTTATCTGTCACGTGTACATTACATTCAATACTCACTGTTCTAAATATTTACTAAACCATTAAATATTCTCGTATTAGGTGCGAAAACTATTTAACAAGTGCTGCCGCTTTGAAAATACGAAAATAAATGCACTTTTAAATACTGTGTACTTTAGCCCAAATATTGGCCCAAAATTGCGAAGAAAATTAAATTTTTACAACCATAGCTGCGCCTGAGCCGTTCTGTTCATATTTTGTGATGATAACTGATTTATAAATAGTTGGTGTTCGAATTTTACGAATTTCTTCCATAACGGACACACACGTACTCGTGTTTGCTGATACAGCTGATCCAAATAATAATGTAAATTGAGTACTGGATAATAGGCCTGCAGTGCAGTGCACCCTGTATATGTAATTATTAGGCTCGACTGATCATGAGATTTTTCACTTGTGTGTAATAATGCTAAATGCAAACCAAAATTGTCACACACTCGTTTAAGGAACGAATGATATGTAAATATATATACGAGTACATGCATTCGTACACAAAGGCATAAATTTGCATGGACATTTTGTTACTTTGGCTTCACCTGCTCATCCTTAAGTTGTATGACAAACATACATAAGCACACAATGAATGCTTGCACACGTTTGAAGCAGGTAGAAATTTTAAATTAAAACCCTTAATTGCTTTAAGGGAGATTCGATTTGTATGCCACTCCCTTTATAGAAGTAAATTGCTTTTGTTGAAACTGCATTGACTATTGATGTTGGCTTAGTTCTTTCTCTTATTAACGCATATTCCTTCCTCCTTTCCGCATCTTCTTAAAAGTAATAATAATAGAATGGTTCTGGTGCAATATTTTTTATCCTTTGTTTTAACCTGGTAAACACTTGCTCTTTCTATTAAAACGTGGGAATATTTTTCTAATATTTTTGTAGAAAATCCATGCAGTTGCTCAAAATAATTATTTTGTACTGATTCTATATTGTTTTTTTTTTTCGTTTACATAAAAGAAATGTTTGGATCGTTTTTTTTTTTTTTTATACTTTTGTTTTGGGAGTTTGTAACTTCTCCAGCATTTCAGTGAAAAGTGATGCAAATATTGACCTACGTAGATTCCCACGATAATTTAACCATTTTATGTGTACGTTATGTTATGTTGCAAGACTACAATTTACAGGAAGCATGTTTTTGCGCAGGATCCGATGAGGAAGTAAATAAAACTTACATACACTATTAAACAACGTAATCAAATATATGCCACGCCCATATTTTGTATATATACTTGCGGGGTATTTCTAATGTTACCGAAGTCAAATTTAGTTTTTATTTGGTTCAAAAATTGTACTTTGGAGCCACTCTTTGCAAGCGCGCTTTCACTTCTCACGCATAATGGCAATCATAATTTTTTTTGCATTCCATGTGCATATTTCTATTAATGCCAAATCTGCAAATACTCCACATTTGTACGATACCTGTGGGCGTGTGGTGCATGTACAGCAACTGTACACATGTGTATATCGAATCTGTTATAGAAATGTTTGTACAAAATTGTAGCTCAATGTATTAAAATTTTAGGACCGTGAGTTTTCCAGCAATAAAATGTTTACGTAATTGAGTATATCGTACTGAAAAATACCCAAATGCAACAATGATTTATGTTTGTTAAGTCGATTGCTTGTTGAATGAAACGCGGTCATCGATGTAAGACCGTTCGTTCAGAATGCGATTAAAAACATGCATGGATACTTTTCCTGTGCAATGCGGCTTCTGTTAAACTTTTGCTATTCAAGTTAGTGCTTAGCTGTGGTTTTGTTATACCATTAATATAAGAAGCAGGCATTGATCTACATCAAAATCTGATTCGATTTAGACATGTTTGTCCGCGTATTAGTCTGGTACTGGAGTTCTCACGATAGCAAATTTGAGATATCAAGTTGAAATTTTGTACAAATATTTATGGTATCTGTACGTAGATTACTATTTAAACAGGTTTATATTAAAATCGGTTGAGAGTCATCAATCTTATGTGGAGAGTATAAAAGTATGGTCACCGTCTAAAACACTATTCGAAATATTTTTATCAGATTTCAACGAGAAAGCGGAGAGAATCGGAAAAATTTCATGAGATTGACTCAGACATCAAGTACTTGTAAAATGATTTTTAATATATTGTACACATCAAATTTGAAGAGCAAATACAGGTTCTAGAGTTTCTAGTTACGGTAGCAGATATAAATAATTAGTTAAATTAATGGCGACAGTAAACATATCATCTGTTCATTCTTATCGTCTTTGTCATCATTACGAAGCATTATATACTTCGTCGGTATGCAAGGTATGTACACACGTGTAAGGTCTTTACTACCTGTAAGTTCATTGTGATGGTTTCTGCTCTGCTTGCAACTTAGTTTGGTTTTTAATTGTACCAAAATTCACTTATATGACATCAATTCATTTTGAACGCCTATTGCTTTATTTTATTAACTTTGTTTTTAATAAAACAAGTGCAAATGTTATAGATTAAGCCCGACCGTTTAATACCTTACACCACTTGCAAAATTTATCTTGTATTACAATTTGTTTAGTTGTATCAGTAAGCACGAGTCATTATCGCATAAGTCACATAAAGCAAGTTAAAAAGGACTATATTAGGTGTATGCCAAATGTAGGATACACACAATCATCCCCTCTGTAGTATTGCAAATAATAAGGAAATAACATCATACATTTATTTCAACAAACATGCCATTTTCATCGGGACTGTATCAGTATATTTTACACACTTACTTCTATGGGCGCGTCTTATCCAAAAATATATCCAACAGCCTTTAAAACATACTCCATTATAGATGGGCGTGGGTTGTTTTCAAATTTTATAGAAAGTCTTCGTTGATATTCTGGCAAAATTTTATTTTTAAACCTCTTATGGTTTGTCTGTTAAAAAAGAAAAACCCTTTAAACTATACCGTATGTTTTGTAAAAATGTAGGAAAGTCCATGGATCAATTTAACCTATTTTCAAATATTTAAGAATTATTTTTATCGATAATTAAAGTTCAGGTCTACAGGTCTTAGGTTTCAGGAGTAATACGAGATTAAGTCACATCAAAAGTAGGATTTAAGGATATCAGAAGAGGCGTGGTCAATTCAAAATATAAAAAGACTTTTAAGTATAAAAGAGACTGATATGAACAGCTCTGCCAAATTTCAGAACAATCGGCCTATTAGTTCAAGTGTAATGGGAAATACGTACACGAAAAAAAATAAAAAAATAGGTCGCTCGGGTCCAAGTTTGGCACAATCAAATATTGAACTATTTGACTATCATTCCCTAATAATGATTGGTATAATTGTACAACAATCCGCACTAACTTCATATAGTCTCTTACCATATATGACGTAGAGTATAACGAGAGTTACGGACTTTGTTTCGAACGTAAAAAAATTTACTCATCAGAAATATTAACAAAATTTTATGCAGTTGCCTTGAGCTATCAAGCAGTATAGACATACTTTTTAAATTTTTCAAAAATAAATTTTTAATACAAAACAAACAAAAAAAAAGAAAAATTTTCTTCATTAAATTTTTCTAAAAACTTTCGTTGTAATTTTTCGATAAAATGCCTTCACTGAAGCGTAAAAAATTTAGTGGAAATATTCCCAAACAAAAGGGTTTAAAAAACTCCACCGCGGTTTATAATAATAGATTTGATGCTTTATTTGAAGAGATTCCGATATGGGAAAATGTTGTTAAAAATGTATCGGTTAAGGTCCCACCAATAATTGTGGATACTGATCACACTTTGATGAATTTAAACAGTCGTTCAATATTGAATCAAAGAAATTAAAGCTGCACGTTCAAATGCTGATGACGCTTTATTTTTAATCGAATTTGACCGTCTCCAAATAACAAAACGTGAAATTGTGAAAATAAGATATTTCTACGTGATCTCTGTCCATTGTTAGAGTCCTCGTCATCGAATCAACGGTCCAACGCTATATACTAAATGTGCAATGTTATGCTATGGTGGATCATATGAAACTATTGTCATTAAAAAAAAACAACGAATATAGGCTTAGTGGTATTCAAATGTCACAAATGTATTAAAAAGAAGTACAAAAGTATCAATCATCGGCAGACGACCCTCGTTGTCATGCCGTCAAGATTACCTTAATATTCGTCAACACCTAACAAATAATAAAGTAGCTGACCTCAAACACAATCGTATAAATAATGCTCTTGTAGTGCACTCCACACCAAAAGGCTTTGTTACACATGATCAAGCTCCTCATATATCATTTGAGAGTAACGGAAAAATGTTTTATGCCGAAGCCACCAGTAATGCTCGTACTATTAACGCTAATAATGATCCATGTGATAACATTTGAAATGAAAAAATTCTTGAAATATATTTCGAAGCTGTTGATGCATTACAAAAATGCAAAAATAAATATGACAAATTACGTGTCTTAGGAAATATGCTAAAGTATGTTTTATAATCACTCAAAGTTATGTTCAAGGCTCCTTGTTGTGCACTGAACGCTCAAGGTTTCACATCCGAATCCTCTCAAGCCCAATTTGCTTTATTCCTTATTAACAAAACTATAGATATAGCTTTAGTAAACGAAACGTTCTTGAAGCCTCACCACAAAGTCGACTTGAAAACTACAAAATGTACAGAGAAGATAGGCTTACACATGAAGGAGGTGTATTAATTGCAACTAAAACAAATATAGCTCACCAACTCATACCCAAGTTCAATACAAGCATCATTGAAAATATCTGCATAACTTTGGAAATTAACAATCGTAAAATTCTCCTAATCTCTGCGTATAGTGCTAATTATACGCATACTTTCACTAGTGATTTGGACGCTATAACAAATGTCTCTTCAGACTTTTTTATTTTTGGGGACCTGAATGCTCAACACACTAGTTGGAATTGTTCGCATAACAACACTTCCGGTATTGCTTATATAATCATCAGCTGTCTTCTACTTATTATATATTTGCACCTGACGATTATACTCGCTTTGGCCAAGGTGTTTTTCCTGTCAGACCTTCAACAGTAGACCTAGCTCTTACAAATTCATCTATTCATACGAATATCTGACCTAAAAACACATCCACATGAACTGAATTTATGATCATGTTCCAATTTCGTGCACCTTGTATGGTACTTATACAGAAGATGTGGCGAACGTTCCTCTTTATCACAAAGCTGACTGGACTACAATTGGTCAATATGTACAACGAGAACTTGAAAATATGGCATTTGAGTCAACTCTATTTAATTCTACCAACGTAGACACGTTTTTATCAAAGATAACAGAATTAATTCAAAACGCATCCAAAAAGGTTCCTACAGCAAATTGCCGTTCATGGCAAAGAAATATTTTCAATTTGAGTTTATATTTGATCACTCAAAGGAATATTTATAAACACAAAATACAGAGATGCTCAAATTTAGTATTAAAAACTACACTAGTGGGTATAATGAAACAACTGAACTATTTGATTAATTGGCATCTTAACAATGATAGAAACGAAAATTGGAATAATTTTTTTAAAAAGCTTCCGCCGATTTTATGCTCTCCACACAAGGAGAAGGCGTTGTAGATAGCAGGCTATTCCGTTTGCACAACCAAGAAGGAGGGCTCAGTGACCTTACAGGGTATTGTGCTTTGATTAGCAATTCGGTGATATCGATAAAGCGCCACACCCACAAATGACAATAATCTATCATTGCCACAAAAACCTAACTAAGAAGTTCATATTTGGTAAACATATGTATAATTAGTACGTCCATCGATGTGCCAAAAAAAAATTTATAAGAAACTATATTTGGCACAGAATCCGACTTGCGCGTCAACACATAAGACACACATAAGATTTCCACACCTACCAATGTAATGATATATAAAATTTACCAAAATTTCAAATTGATTTATTGTTGTTAATTGGCATAGAATTATGCCAATCAACAGAGTGATGCCGAGTTTTACGTATATGGATAAAATATTTCATATGTAAAAAACTCCAATAAAAATATTTCATCTATAAAAGATAATTGCGTTATTTTTGTGATCCAGTAAATTAAAATTTTAAAATTACTGGATATATGTACATGGAGTTATGCCAAGTTTTTTGCAGCTAAATTCGATAGATTTTAGTCGTTGTAGTTGAAGTAAGTTCATATAAACCTCAACAAAATCGGGGCTATTCTTCATCAGTATCAAAAGTCTATAGTCGCCTATATCGAGCTGTAATATAGTATAGATAATTTGCACCTGGTGCATGGTCTGTTATTGCAAATAGCTAAAATCTGTTCAAAGGTACTCCCGCCATGACGTAAAGTATTTTAATGAAAGGGTATGCACTGTCGTGTACCTAAAAATTAAGGTATGCTGAAATTTGGTACACAACATATTCACCTGCGTTCACAGCTTTGTACATTGTCTCCGTCCATTTTTACAAGTTTGTTCCCGACCTAATGGAGGAATACTCCTCCAAATATTCTAAATAAACCTAAAAGGTACTAACATCTACTATATGTATGACCACGTCTGTCTTATGGTTTGTAAAGTAAAATTGTAGTAAAGTCCATTTTCAATACAAAGGTACAAACCGCACCCAAGGCACTAAAATCAACCGCACTAGCAGAAGATGGGCACGATGCTTCAATGCCTAGTCTTCTAGGCTAGCTAGAAAAGATAGAAGAAAGATTTAGAGTTCTAAAAAGTCAGGTTTTTCAGCCACGCAGCTGATCATATAAAGTAGCAAAAATGATAAGTTTAAAGCAAACATGTGATGTGAATAAAATGATGTTGGGTCACAGCATTCAGGGTAGTCACCAAAAAACTCAACATAAAGAACAATCCACAACCAACGGATCCTAAAATGTTAGGAAATATCACTAATACTCTTTCCCCAAAAATACCGGTGGGACCAGAGATAATTATGGATCCGCGTGAAAAAGTAATACCATATATTACAAACGAAGAATTAAGCATAGCCTGAATCAAAATGAAGCAAAGCGCCAAGGCCATACGGCATACCAAACAGAGCCTTGAAACCTTTGTCGAAACCCTTCAAAAATGTGTGAAGGAATGGGTTTTCTCAAACTGTTGGAAGCGACAGAGCTTAGTCTTAATACCCAAAAGCAATCATATCGCCCATGGTGCTGGACATCATGGTCAAGATTCTGAAGAAAGATATGAAGATATTTAATCTTCTTTTTACATTTTAAATTGGGATAAAAACAAAACTTAAGAATTATTCGATATAATTTTTTACTAAACGAAAGGTAGAAGTCCAAAAAATAAGAAAAAATATAGATTAGGCACCCTTAACATGTTAACGGAACAAAAGAAAGTGTAAAATCCATGTGTTGACAAAATCCGCAAACACATGGTTGTCAACCCAACATCTAACGACAGACCCGCGGGGAGAATAAAGACGCTGAGCGGTATATATTTTAATACGTAGGCATATACAAAAGTGAAGAGAGTGAAGCCAGATCCAGCCTTGTGTATGAGTCGTGCACGCCAACAATCCGGCATGGCATGGTATTCAGGAGATTTCACACTAACCCTTTTGCACCTGGTTTAATTTTTTTATTAAACAGCTAAATTAATTCAGTATTCACTACTGATTCAGAATATGCATACTTTGTCTGAGTGTTGTAAACGTTATGCCTAACGCGCATAATAATACACAAAAAATAATTTTAATATATTTTATAAGCACAGCGTTTGCGAACGTGACAGACCTTAACTCTGATTAAAAAATAATAAATATAGTTCGTATGCATTTTCAAGCCTCCTTCTGGGTATTCCAAACAGAACAACAATTTATTTATATGTACCCCCATCACCAAGGCGGAAGGTATAAAACGACGTCTACAAAATTTCCAATTTATATATAACATATATAGATGTGTTGTTGTTATCATGAGAGAGTTTTGTTAATTATTCTATGTAGGATATACACGAAGTAGGTCTGATTCAATAATGTTTCTTACGGTGCACGTTTTCGCAACAATTGTATAAAAGGTTGCGGTAATCGACCCATATACCAAGTACAAAACTTGGTATAGAATGAGAAACAGGCGCATTTCAGACCTAGCTATGGGGATTATAGGCAGAGGGGATATGAAGCAATAGTAGAAGGAAAAATATTACCCAGTTACCCACTATCGCTACATATTATATACATAACTATGGTAACATATTTTGAAAACTAATTTCAGATACGGATCTTAAAATGATTTTTCCTTTTGTCTTCGAACTCTTTTCCATATTCACGCATAAGACATTCTCTCAGCGAGTTTTGTGCAACTTCACTTGGATCACGCCTTCCTTGCAAGTGCATGTACTTTAAAAACATAACAAAATACACACCACAGAATCTTCTGTGGTTGTTGTTGTTGTTGTTGTTGCTTCTGCCGCCACGCACAAACAGCAGCAAAAGTTTACTTCGACGGTATGTGAATGAGAGCTTCCGTAAGAAAAAGAAGAAAAAAACTGCAAACTGCGGCTCAGGCGAAATGTTAAATACCCTCCACATCTATGAACCGTGGGCGTGGCAGATACCTAATTACGCAAGTTAGTGTCACCTTGCAAGATTCTTCCTCAACTATAGTTTTTTTCTTTTATGTAACAAATTTTATTTCCTTTCGACTGTGTTTTTTTAAACAGGGGCACTGACTGAAAATATAAGCTCAACATATTAATACCTGCGACCTTGAGCGTTTCAACGCAACGTAGACATAGACACGTAAGCATCGTTAAGTAATAATAACGATTTGATGCTGATCAAGAGTATATATACTTTTTCTGGGTGTTTCAAACGGAATAATAAAATTTAATATACCCCCATCTTGAGTGGAGAGTATAAAGAGAGAGAATTCTCAATTTAATTTGACCCAGCGAGAGGAATGCCTCATATTTGTATACACTCTACAAATAAGGTGGATTGTAGTAAAGTGAAACAGTCTGGAGTAGCAGGCTAAAGCCGAGCCTTGCAAATTATTTAATTTTTTTTTAACTTCAGTTTAATATCTTAACAAACTATTGTCCACATTGGATAGCTCCACATATAGCTTATTTTCATTACATCTATATATGTATACTTCATATAAAGATATTTTTGTCCACTATTTGAGTGCGGAGGAGGGCGGGTTCGATACATTTACATCGTCAAGTGCCTAACGTCTCTTTTCCAGTCTTATTCGTACTTATTTAAAACAAATCCCAGTGACAGGAATGAGCAATAGTTGCCCTAATTTTCAGCTCAATATGTAAATTTAAGAGCAGTCTGCGAAGACGCCTTCTAATGACAAACCCAGTATACCTTTCAATAGAAGGTAGAGGGTATAAAATATAAAGTGCACAAGCTCGCGTAGTCTCGCTTAAAAATAATATTCGTCATAATCTTAATGATAGGCTTTCAAAACGTACAAGAACGAGTGCACTGATGTTGTTGCCATAACAATAATAATGACGATGACGGCGATGAAGACTTTTTGGTCTTTTGCACTATATCGTGTTCACCATAAAAAACAAAAAAAGCAGAAAGTGGAATAAAAGCAAAATAATGCAATGTTCCTACACGAAGGGAGCAGCACATTACCCCATCTTGCACGAACCATGCAAATTAAATACAAATGAACATCCTTTATATATGCGCGTTCCACAAATCATTTGATGAGTTTTCCTGAATCTACCTACAAAATTTTTCTCATGACCAAACTGCACACAGACCATGATTGTTGTTGTTCTCTCCTGTGAGTCAAATTTGCTCATTCTCGTTCATTTATACCTTCCGAATTCTGATTATAATTCAATCTAAGTACTGGCTTGTCGGACGACAAGCTCCTTTTGTGGATCTTTCTGATAAGTTTATGTATCTCTTAATTCAAAGTCCATCATAAATTCATCCTTCTTTACTACAATAATATGGAACTTGACATGTTTTTACATTTCTTTTCGAAATTCGAATATTATTTATTGAATGAACACCATTCAAAATTTACATGCATTGCCGGAAATAAGTATTTTTGGAGCTAACTATTATTTGTGCGTATTAAATGAAAACCAAATCTGATTCTTTATCTCTACACTACACACTGTGTTAGCGTATCTATCATGTTCTGTAATTACTGTACTTGTACTTGTAAAATAAAATAGAAAA
Organism: Ornithomya chloropus; assembly: GCA_963971445.1. Lineage (NCBI taxonomy): Eukaryota > Metazoa > Arthropoda > Insecta > Diptera > Hippoboscidae > Ornithomya > Ornithomya chloropus. The sequence goes on along the minus strand of OZ020530.1, from coordinate 50,351,814 downwards.
CATTCTTTACCTTTTGTTCACTGATGTAAATGTTTTCTAAAAACATATGCTGAAAAATTTATGGATTAATTGCTTGGTTAAGGTAAACAGCTTTCGAAATCGGTTCTGTGAGTCAGACTGCATAAATGAAACCAAAATATTTAATGTTATCTTATGTTTTAATTACTAATTAGACCTGAATGTTATTTTAGTGAGCGAGTGAGTGAGTTCCATGTACACACCACATACGAAATTTATTAATGATGACTAAACACAGTACATGGATATTATAAAAACATCGCAGAATTTCATTTAATTCAATTTTTAAGCATAGAAACGCGGAACTGGCGTCATTTTGTATAGCCTGTAACTGCGTTTTTGGACTGTTTATATAAATTCGAACATTAATTTTAATTTATTACAAAGTTTTTTTAAAGCAAAGATATAATTTCAATAATTGTCTCACTTCTTTGGAACGAACAACACACACACACACATATTTATATGTGTACATGCAACGAGCAAACCAATCAATTTTGAAACCAACACTAACACCAACACCAACACCAACAGTCCCGCTCACAAGTAAAATCTCACAATAAATTAAATATAATGAAAGTGAGACGTGATATTTCATTTTCAATAACTCATGAATTTGCCTATGATTGGATGTTCAGTTAGCTGCTGCGGTTGCTACACTTTCTTACCAAATTTAGTGAATTGACAAGAACAAATACCGAAACATATGTAGAGGTAACTGAAAATTATATTCATAAATTTAAAGAAGGTAGAAGAATAAGCCAAACACCGAAGGAACAAGATTCAAAAACATTTAAATTAGCACATCTTGGCGTACGGCGAAGACGTCGAGAGGGGGGATGAATGAATCAAATTTAAAGCTATGAAGCATGTATGAATGACTGACCTCTCCATACATAGAGGTTTGTGTATGGATTTGTAACCAACATTATGACCGGCCTTTGAAGGTTTCAAGCAAGCGGTATATTGACTAACGTTTGAGCAATAGGAAGGGTTATAGCGTGAAAACCTATCATTAGTATTTCCGCTTTTTATTATGGTATAGACATATTTTTCTGCTGCAATCTGATGGCTTTACCATAATTATTTTATATATGTTTTCTTAAAAAACTATAAAATCATTGTATGCTTTCAGATAAAACAAAAAGGACTCTGCTGTATACATATGACTGTACGATCTTATTTAGGAACAATTTAAAACGAAAAGCAATTTTTGTTTTCTATAGAAACGCAAAAGGAACACATTTAAATATGCTCCAATACAAACTATCATATTATCTATAACACTTATTTTTGCTTATTACTCCCGTTTCCCTTATGTCCACGTCCAATTTGCACATTTCTCTGAATATTATCAAAGTTACAAAAGCATAATAAACACAGATCTAATTACATAAGCATCTGTGTAATAAATAACCAATTTTCATTTTTGAGAACGACCGACACTGTTTAGTAACACCACAATCACTCATGTACACATGTACATAAAAATTATGACAGACTTCATAAAAAATTAAATCAAAATGTGATCTAAATTAGCGCACAGGCGCTTGAAATGTTTGATAACGCATTGAGTCACTAAAACGTAAACCACTTTGAGTGAAATTCAAAAACGTGCTCTGTCATATTATTATTGTATATTATGTATTATGTATTATGTATTATGTATTATGTATTATGTATTATGTATTATGTATTATGTATTATGTATTATGTATTATGTATTATGTATTATGTATTATGTATTATGTATTATGTATTATGTATTATGTATTATGTATTATGTATTATGTATTATGTATTATGTATTATGTATTATGTATTATGTATTATGTATTATGTATTATGTATTATGTATTATGTATTATGTATTATGTATTATGTATTATGTATTATGTATTATGTATTATGTATTATGTATTATGTATTATGTATTATGTATTATGTATTATGTATTATGTATTATGTATTATGTATTATTAATTATACCTTCCACATAAGGTGGTACCGACGACGCCCAAATTTTGTACTATATACATATGTGGAGAGTATTTAGGGTTTGGTTCAAGTAAAATTTTGTTTTTATCCCCACAGTAATATGGATATATTGTACGTACCAGAAGCGGACGAGCCACGAGTATAAATATTCTTGATCAGCATTGATAGCCGAGTCGAGTTAGCCCTTCTGTCTGGTCGTGCGGCCGTGTGATTTTTATTTGACAAAAATTGGGATATCGAGTTGAAATTTGTGACACATAATCTTAAAGTGTAAAGTGTACAAAATGGATCCACGCACGGGACAACAATTTGAGAAAGTACAACATGCTAGGCTAGGTTACATCTCTCGATTCCGGTAAATCAACTTTCAATTTAAAAGAAAATCGAAATTTTTACATTCTAACGGTATAAGAGAGAAAGACTTTGATCCTGCCATTCGGCAGAAAAAGCAAATGTGTTTCTCTAATGTAGAACACCTTCACAATATATAATTAATATACATAATACGCACTTGTGCGGGCATATCACATATTGATTGCTTTTTTACAAATATCATGAATGACTTGTATGAAAAATGACTCCTGAACTATTGACACGAATTTTTGCAATTTACCAGAATTACCACTCACTCATGTAACTGGCCGAACTTTGTGTTTAATATTTTTTACTTTGTCTGTGCTTGTTTGATCATGTCCGTTAACTAATGAGATAACGTAACATACAACATAAAAACCTATGGGTATGATATTAGGTAATGATGTTGGGTCTCTTAGATTAGCATACGCCTAATATGACCCTTTTTGCTTCTTTAAGTATAATTTCGTTGAAGCTATAAACTGTGTGTAGAAGGTAAAATATTCAATTCAACTGTAAGCGCCACATAATTATTTAGATTGAAGGCAAAGAATATGATAATGTAAAGCAAGTGAAGAAACGAAAACCCGCAAAATAAAAATAAATATACATACGAGTATATTTTTCCATTAAAAATCAACAAAACTTCTCCGAAAAATTCACTTAATAATGTATTATCTATGTATAACATTTTTTCTATAAATTTTTCCCACAGTATTGTGGTGCTTTCATATTTTACTTTTATCTTTTTTTCAATATATTTTTAGACAACACCCTCAGTGTACGCCTTTGCCGAAAGCTTGAGAGAGCTCAGCATTATGTTAATAATTACCATCGTTAAGCAATATGGGTTATTGTTTCTGTTGTTTTTAAAGAAATGCCTACACTTTTTCACGAATACTCTTTGTTAGAACAGATCGTTATGTGCACTGCACACACTTTTCACATTAGCGTTGGCATGCAAACGCAAAGGTAGGCAGACTGTCTATTCAACTGTTTCATTGATAAGGCGAAACACTGGGTTAAAGCTTGGCAATACAGGGAGCTCCGCCTTGAAGGCATTTCAAAATGAATGATAGCCGCATCTTATCTTCCAATTTAGCTGAACTTGAATTAATATATATAGCTTTAACTTCTCCAAACAGCTCAAGACCCTATTATACATAAATGTGCGTATTTTGTTATATATTATTTTAAACTTATGCACCTGATGGCTTTTGATAGAATTTGATTTGATTAAGTGTCTCTTACGAGCATTTCTATAGAGTGCGTCCCGGTATTTATCATTTTTCACTTTGTCATAAAACAAGTTGTGGCCCTTTCACGAACACATGTAGCCCAAATAGTCTCGTGATTTTTGTGTTGGCCTTTGTGGCCTGCAATAACCGGCAATTATTAGGTAGTGAATTTTTAATTAATGCCTCTACTCTGCGATCAATCACAACAGCCGAAAATAGCATTTCGGTTCTTTGCATTCTTCTGCTTCTCTTCTAAGAATTACTTCAAACGTCAGAAACGTTGTAAATTTTAATCAACACTCTTAATATACATAAACCAGTGAGTATAGAAGCTATGCTTAGCTTTGGTTAAATGTCGGTTATGATGGCTACTTAACGTTACATATGTATATTACGCATATAATGGGAGTGGTAACTATGCAAAGTGACCTTGACACCAATTTTTAATGCAACTGTTATACAATATTTCTTCCGTATAACCTAATATTAAAAGTAAAAGCGAAAATAATAACAAATTTTATTAAAACAAGTAAGAAAAGGGAGTTCATCAAATCTAGAAGACCCGCTATCATTACTCAATATCATACCCATACGCTATGTTATGTTGTGTATTGTACTATGAAGTTGTGCTGATGTTTTTTTCTCTTTCAAGAGACACGCCCACAATCGACAAAAATTTGTACATCTGCCACAAAAGTTCACCTATGAAATTTATGAATAACACATGAAATAACAGACACGCCCACAATCGAAAAAAAACGTATTCACCATAAAACTAGACTTGCAAGCTAATCAGACAGTGTGCGCATGAAGGACACGCGTACAGCACCGCTAAGCTAGCAGAACCCTTTTTGATGGTTTTTATCCTCCTACATTTCGAAGCATCATGAATAGCGCCGATTGCAGCTTTGTTGATTTGCATTTTCTAAAACCAAGTTGATTATCCTTCGATTATGGGAAGGAGATGATTGCTGATGACAGGCATTTTGATATGATATGACGCGTAGATCCCTCTTATTTTATGTTATGTTTAGACTGGATTAACCATTATTAAATTATTAAACACACTACAAAGAAAATTCCTCGCATTAAATAAAGGCGTGGTGAGTCTGGCAAATTTCAGGACATTCGTTTCAATAATTCACGGGTAATGCGAAATTTTTATATAAGTATACAAATCTCTACAAAAGCAATCATTACATAATTTGTGTGCACGTACAAGTATGCTCATATTAAATACGCTTTGTGAAATTATGTTATTCAATAGGAGAGATGCGCATCTTCTTTTTAATATATCTCCCAAATGGCTGATTACATTTTTATACCCTCCACCTTAGTGACGAGGGTGTACTAGGTTTATTTTTCCGTTTGCAACACTCAGAAGGAGGCGTCAGTGACCCTACAATATATATATATTCTTGATCAGCGTCAAAAACTGAGTCGATTCAGACATGTATGTCCGTCTGTCCGTGTCCGTGTGTCTATCTGTTGTTGGCATTCTCACCTTCGTACATTTTGTACAGGTCCTTTTAGTTTTTGCACGGAGATCGCTATTTAAAATAAGCAGAATCATTCAGGAGCCACGCCCATAAAGAACAAAAATCTATTTATCATCCACTAAAAACTTGAAATATAAGTTATGTATACCTCTAAATAATTCATTTATCGATGTATCAAAACTGGGCGTGCTCGAATAACAGACACGCCTACAATTTACAAAAAACAATTACGTAAAACTACACTTGCGAGCTCTGATACATAATACGTGCACTATTTGAGGACGCATTATATATATATTTGCTACGCCCACCATTGTGGATGTGGAGGGTGTTTAAGATTTGGCGTAAGCCGAACTTAGTTTTCTTACTCTTTCTCTATTGTATGTACTGTTAAATGTATAAAATATAAATAAGGAACTAATTTTGTTTTTCTTTTGAATCAAAATTTCGTTACTGGAGTCGAAATATAAATTCATGCGCAGCACAGCACGTTGAAATTTCTAATGCTATTGGCCAGTATGTGGAGCGGTTTTCCCACTTTCAATATTTGCGACCGTGACAGTGACACAATCGCAAGCATAAAACAACAACAAGCTGAAGATGTGCACTTGAATTTATCGACGGTAAACATTTTGTCTTGGTAAACGTACACACATATATTTAAGTAACTAAATCAATATACAATTTGAAATGCTTAATCGGAACTTTTCAAAGCAAACCTATAAATTTAACTACGGTCAGTGGCGGAGCCATGTTAGTTGTTTCGTTAATATCTAGAATTTTGCTTAAGCAAGTACCAGCACTTTTCGGTTGTTGTTGTTCTTGACGCTTGGCGTGCAGTTGTTAGTTATTTTACAAATTTTACCCATAAACAATTTGTTATCTTGGTTATAGTTTGTTGCCTGTTTAACATGCAACATCCATTACGCTATTGTTACTATTTTCACCATTTCCTTTATTATTCAATTCCTCAATAGATTTATTCGATGCTTCAAATATTGGCTGCGAAAGCGGTGGGTGGAGTTTTGCTTGTTGGCAAACACAATAAATTTGCATAGGTATGGTCAGTTCCTTCATTAGTCAAAGCTGTTAAATACGACGATTTAATTTAAAATTTAATGCTTATAAATATTGGCTCTCGGGGTATGGAAAACAAGAACTTGAGACTTTAGTAAATATTGATGGATATATAGATGCGGACTTAGCCGTAGGAAATGAATTGATTTCGTTTGCATTTATTAATGAACTCCCAACTTTATGGAATCCCTTCAACTGTTGCTGCTGCCAAGACTTGAAAGTGTTTGACGTTGGTAACAAAAGTTGAGAGTGGTGGAAATGTGTTGAATGATTTAGTATTTTCAAGGCAAAGTTGTGCAGTTGTAAATGTTGGACAACGTATTTAATATTGCTTTAGTTTGTGTCCTTGATTAGATAGTTGCTAAATTTGCTCATTTGTGCTCAATAACTTTTTTTTTTTTGACTACAACTGAAAGTATTTTGGGTATTAGGCAATGCAGTGTCCCAGCCGTTTTGCAATGTGGATCATTTCTTAATATAATAATTTGATTCCACAGTATTTTGTATTGCAATACAATAGTACGCAAACTACTAATCCACTTCATTATGCCCCCCACAAAAGATGGGTGGAATACTAAGTTTGTTCTTTCCGTACAACGTGTATATATTCTTAATTATCATAAAAAACTGAATCGATCTAGACATGTGTCCGTGTGTCTCTCTGTTGTTGACATTCGTACGGGCGTAAATTTTGAGATGAAATTTTCGCAGATTGCTATTTAAAAGGAGATGAATCGGTCAAGAGGTACGCATGTCCCTGCGTGTATCTGTGGTGATACGTTCACGGCCACAAAAATTGGGATATTGAGCTGATATTTCAAGCACGCATTCTTAGTTCATATGTGTGTTGTTGCTATTTTAAAAAAGGAAAATCATTTAACGTCCATGCCCACAATCGCATAAATCTCTCATACAATGTGAAACGTGGCATTCTTATTCATAATTAGCTCATCCCAATGATATGATGGAAATTGGCCGAGTTCGGCAAAAGACACTTTTACAATATGTGTCGAGGGTATTCAAGATGTGAATCAAATCGAATATTGTCTTTTTTTACTTCGTAATCATTTGTTTACTAAAATATAATTTACATGAGTTTTTTTTAAGTTTTAAAATGTAATGACAAATGTTTACAGGTAAAATTTTCTATAAAAGTGTCAATCGTATCATAAATTTATGTAAATACAGATAATTTGTATAAATAAATGCGTTTAAAGCGCTTTATAAACAAGTATCTGTACGTGTCCTCACAAATCAACACCGTTTCTTCGAAGCAATAATGCAACTTAATAATAATCGATAACATGTATAAATTTTATAAGCATACTCATGCAATTAAATCATATACACCAATATAAACAAATAAATTAGTAATGTGACCAACAACAACGACAACAAAGCCCAAAATAAACAATACGTAAAAAGAACAAACACAGCCTTTGATAAGAAACTTGTATTATACCCTACATCAATTGTAGCAGAAGAACCCCTGTTGTCCGTCTGCCCGATTGTATAGAGTGTATATACTTAGTATAAATTCAAACCATTTTCATTTCCCCGCCCCAGGGACCGGATAAAAATACCGATTAAAGGTAAAAATCATGGATAATAATTATCTCTAATTATTTCATGTTTATAGGGCAAGACAAAGACTTTGTTTGTTTTCAATATTCATGCGTACAGTTTACCATTAAGCAAGAGTGATTTAAAATATTTTCATGGCTTCAAAAATGGCGCTAGCAGTCGAAATATATGACTTGTGCACCCATTTCTAGTACACGCATCTGCAATATAATTGACCACGTTCTGGTCTTTCCCAATAATAATTTACATCTATAAGAAATTGAGAAGCTTCAGTTGCATTTGATTGGCACAAGGCTGGCCATGGGATATTAAACGTTAAATATAATGCGATTCTTTGGTATAGAGGTTGGTGTCACGCATTCATTTACAATAGTTATTATCTTTGAAGAATTTAAGAGGTTATATATAGAGTAGGCCAAATCTATGATACCTTCCACATGTACATTATACGGACAATGTGGATGTGGCATTCATAAACTTGCGTTCTCTTTTAATGACTATTAAATTATTTGTTACATTTCACCTCGTCCATTTCCCATTCTTGGTACATTTAAATATATGCACTTAATTTCATTTCTGTAGCTCTATTTTTATAGCCTGGAGATATTTTTGTCAATTGCGCGCATGGTTGTAAACCTATTTTGTCCACTTTAAATAGGAACTACATACATGGACTGATAATGATATCGTAATTTTAACTTGGAGTGTTTTAACAGCGCACAAACAGGCGTATATGACTAGATCGACCTAGAATTTAAAAATATACCCATTGTGTAAACCCTGAGCGCTTCCTCTGGGACTGAATGAAAAACTGATTATAACGCCATTTTTATGTGGAGCGAATGTACCAAAACTAGGAACAAAACTTCAGCTGTATCAGTTGTAGATCATGTGTAGGAGGTAGTTTTCGTTATATAGTTTATGGGTGTGGCTTTAAACCGATTTTTATTATTTCCACTAGAAGTCTCTATACAGAGCAAGCGTACACACTTAATATTGCCTACGGACTGACAAACTTATTCCATTTACTTAACTTTACTTAATTAGAGAATGCCGCCACAGTTCTATTAAGAGTAATTCGAGTAATAAAATGCTTTATATTACAAGTGACGTAATCATAACGACACTGTCACAATGTTACACCTGATTTTTCTTCTCCTCGCATATGTGTACTTCTATAGACTGTAAATAATAAACACCTTGTAATATACTTTCTATCTTACTTATCGCGATTATCGCAACACATGGTGACGATTTTATGAATGTTTTAATATTTTCATTTCTGGTTAATGTACAACAAGAAATGTTACAACAGTTTTTATACTGAATACTAAACATGAGATTTGAGGTTGAAATTTGGTAAATTAGGGTATTTAACGATTTGGCAAAAATAACGGGTAAGAAACTAAATACCTTCCCATCTACATATAAAAAGTGCTTCTGACTTGTACCTGATTACTCTCTTTAGAGTTAACGTATATGTAGGTATTACGTATCAACCAACATGTCGGATTCTACTCCGAATAAGATTTTTTATAATTTGTGAGCATGTCTCCTCTCCTATGATCTCATTATAAATATATCGAATTCTCTTTGAATTGGCTGATGGATATATTGTATATTTGGATTGGAACTTGACCGAACTTGAACGTACAGGTCTAGGTCAACCCAGACCCAGTGTTTGATACAGTTTAGACACTTGTGCCTCCATCCGGGTGTTGCAATATGAATTTAACAACTTATTATTAAGTATTTTTTTTCGTATTATTATATCCAATTAAGCACTGCGACCTAAATGTGCTGGCCTGGTTACATTTCAGAAAATTTTTTGACACTTAAGCAAAAGAATGAATGGCATATACAGACGGTGGCAAATTTCAAATAAGAAACATAATTTTTAACTTGGAATTTTAAATTTTTGTCAAAAACAATTATGCCTTAAGTCCAGCGCAACGCGTACCTTCACCAACCACTTCCACCATCACATGAGATATACTGATCCAGAGTTTCTCAACCCTTTGAAAAATGCGACCTTCTAAACAACGATTACTTGCCATTCCAGTCGATGCCACTTTCCACTTCTTATTTATGTGAAAGGATCCGCAAAAAAGCGAATTATAGAAAACGCCTTTTATATCTTGAAAACAATTCACTAAAACAATGTGTACAAGCAATGCAGAGTAACTAATGCATGAAAAACGATGTCAACAATCATATTAATAAAAAATTATTAACTATTTGAACAACTTTAATTGCACTGTGCAGCGCGATAAAGAAAATACTGAAACAACAAGTCCACATCCGTGCTAAAATAAAAATATTAGAACCCAAAATATTGCGCATAGTTGTAAAAATTCTATAAAAAGGCTGTTTTAGAGAAAGAAACAAATTCGAATGACATTATATTACATTCTTAGTTCAACAAGTAAAATGGGTAAATTTAATTTAGGCCAGACCTTAAACATCCCCCACATCTATATGCAGATCGTAGGTGTAGCAGAGATGGACGCACGAATTGCTAATATTCGTACAAAGTTTCAAATGAATTTTTTTAGTTGTAAACATTCCAACAATAGACGGACGCACCTGTCTAGTTCGATTCAGATTTCAATGCTAAACGAGATTATATACACTCTATTTATGGGGGCTCTACCACTCATTCTATGCGTTGCCAACGGTGTCCCATCCAGTGTATACCCATCTCTATTGCACATATTTGTACTATTATATGCAAAAAATATCATTTGGTCCAGTTGTTTGTGTTTAAAATCCGTCATTTTCATTTCACTGTATTTATTTCTTTGATCAAGTACAATCATTATTTGTAATTCCCATTCTTAATGACTGTTCTCTGATTTTAATAAATTACCTTCACATGCATTTCAAAAAATGTGTAATTGTTTTCATAATGTGTGCGTTCTTTACAGATTGATATAGGGACAGCGGCACTACTTGTAAACACTATATTCTATTTATCATAAAAGAATGCACAATAATTTTAAAATGATTTCCATGTTTGAAAAGCGAACTTTTATAACAGAGTAAATAACATGACACTTTATTTTAAATATTTTTCCATTGAGTGATAATAAAACGTATAGAACCTGTGAACGAATATACATAATTTTAACCAACAAACATTCGAGTCTCAAAGTATACAAGAAAAAAATAGAAAATGTGAAATTTGTTTTGAAATATTGAAAAAAAATTGCTTTTGATAATTTGTTACCGCTTGGCTATGTCTTTAAAAGGGAAGATCCCATTTACTTAATAGGTTGACACTGTTTAACTGTTTAACTAACACTAAGGAACAAATTAACACAGTTATAAGGGAGTAGCTAGCAATACGTAAAAATAACATCAGAATAGGTTCATAGTTGAAGAAGCTAGTTCTTTACTTTACTTTTCTCGCAACAAGGTCAAATGCATGGTTGGAGACGCACTTGTAGAATAAGGCATTTTAACAATTATACGTTACTTACAGTTATGCACAAGTTTGTCTGTGCGACTTTTTAAAAGTCCGTATATACTAAACAGACAAATCACTTAAACTACACATAGCCACTTTAGATTTGAGAAAGCTCTACGTTAAGCGTGATCATTATCCGTAGTGATTGAGACGTTTTTAAGCTCATTCAGCACAAAAATTAAACTAGTCAACAATTTGAAACGCTCCTGCACTCTGAATTTTTATTTTAATGATGATAAAATTCATTTATACATATATGGTTAAAAAGTTAAGAACGGTACAAAAGCACGCACGCGGGTAAAGACACATTAAATCACTCTCGTTGCTTTTTGTGATCTTTGCGAACTCTTTAAAGAATTGTATTTTTATATAAGATCATTAACGTATGAATTGTCTTCTCTCTCTTATTCTCTGAGTATTTAGTTTGAGTATTTAGAGAGCTTTTCGAATTGTTTTCATTCTTCAATTTATGTTTATGCGCGGCTACAACCTGTTGATTGTGGGTGTATTCCAGGATTATGGTTTATGAACTTTTGTGTAATATACAAGCACACAGGCGTCTGGCGAGAGAGTATCCCTCTTAAATTATAGAAACAACAAAGTAAAATGTTGCAGCTGGGGCGCGCAGCTAGAAGGCTATACATAGCACAATATATAGTTATTATAAATAAATGACATATGTGAACTTGTTGTTCTTTTGATTTTATACTCTTTTACGTTTAAGTCACGACAATCCATCTCTCTTAAGCGACTCTAAACTTGTTTACCTCTAACAAAATTCGCATTTAATGCTTTGACCCCAAACAAGTTTATAGACGTCTCGCACTACCTTAAATGCTTTTCGAAATAACCGAAATTACAAAATAATAAGTGGTCACCAGAGTATATTGTCGCTTGTATGTATTAGCCCATATATGCGCACTCTAGCGGTCATTTTTTACTTTGCTATTTCTATAACTTAACAGGGATACTCTCTTATGAGACGTCTGTATACTTGTTTGCGATCTTGTACGTCATCGAAAATATGTTCACTTAAGTATAAAGCTTAAATAATATTATAGCTTGTAGCTTTGGTGGGAGGAGTTTGTATGTCTATGAATTAAGTGATCTTATCTAAAGTAGTTCACCATTTATACTATTGGCACTATCCAATGAACGCTTTCGAAAGGAATGCGTTCTTCTTATTAATAGATGTATATTAATGAATATCTTTTGAAAAACTAAAAACAATTACTATTGTTATTACTGTAAGTGATAAGTGTGAGGTGTGAGGTGTGAGGTGTGAGGTGTGAGGTGTGAGGTGTGAGGTGTGTTTTCGAGTGGAAGATCTTGGTGAATTTGAACAACTATTTTAAAAACACTCTAATAGCTCTATTTGTTATCTCCAAGATTTATTACATTTGAAAATTCGCACGTTAAGTGAGGAAGGTAGGCCTAAACTGAAATGTTGCACTAAAATTGATATAAAATGTAAATTACGGGCGTACATGTTATCGAATCCCACCCATTTTTGGCACCTCGATAGGTGGAGTAAATATAAATATATTTAACTTATTTTAGTGTTGTAACTTTATTTTTGTAGGGGTGGTAGGTGAGCGATTTCGTTAATTTTTTATATTGAATTGCGTATCAGCTGCAAAGTCGAGTTTCACGTTGAGTATAGTTTTTTGTAAATTGTGGGCGCCTCTGTTATTCAACCTCGCCCATTTACATATGTCTACCGCGTTTCAAGTCCATGGGTCAATTTTTGTGACATATGTAAAGATTTTTATTTATTCTGGTCGTGACTCTTGATCTGCGTGCAAAAACTGCAAGTATCTGTACAAAGTATCAGCTTAATAGTTCAAAATTTACGATCGTGAGAATGCCAACATCGGACGGACACACGGACATACATGTCTAAATCGACTCAGTTTTTGATGCTGATCAAGAATATATATACTTTATAGGGTCTGTGACGCCTCCTTCTGGGTGTTGCAAACGGAAGAGCAAACTTAGTATACCCTCATCACTAAGGAATAAAACATGTATGTGTGTGTCATAATTTGCAGTTAATTTATTTATTATGTATTTTATTTCCTATTAATATCAACGACACACCAAAAACCATTCGTTGTACTTTACTCAAATTTTTTGTTAAATTTTCAAAAAATTTTGCTTAAAAAATCTTCACAAATTTTAAATATTTACATTAAAGAAATTTTGATTTCAAAAGCACATGTATAATTAAACGCATATTAAAGTAGTACTTGTAAGTATTTTAAATAATTTTTTCAAAGTGAACTGAGAAACGCACCATTTAAATTACAAAATGGGTTGAACTACATAAACTAGACGGAAAAGTAATATTTATTTTAGTTTTGTTGAATGTCGATCCACATTTACGTTTTTTTTTTTTTAATTTTTGCTTGTCTGCATATTTTAATTATTGTAATACCCTTAAGCTGGACGTCGGTCCATGTCAAAAAATACTAACTAAGCGAAGTGCTTAAATAATTTCATAGCCTAGGTGGACATATAAGCCAAGTTCTCCGTCCACATCAACCTACAAATATGTTATTAAGGCTAAGAGTACATGTTTTCTTAAATGCACCCATTTTTATAAAAATATAAAAATCATGATCGTTTTTACCAAGAGTAACAAGTTGATCACAGCTTGACTTAAAATGGGGTAATTTTATTTTGATACATAAAGCAATGCATCCAACCTATAGCAGATATGCATTAAGTGGCGCCTACGTATTCTATATTGTATGAATTATAAATGTTTTGTATGTGAAAAAATTCAGTTTTTATGTCACCCACTACCACCCACCGTCTTGTTTAAGGTTAACTATTTAAGGCATCATTACACATTAAGTAGCAATTATTTTTCATATTTTAATGCCCAATTCAGAGGTAAATGGAGCGAAGAAAAAGCCCAAATTTTTAATTTGAAATTCAGAGGAGGTAGGTTTTAAATTTGCTTTACTGCTTTTTTATGACAAAAACTAAAAATTTGCATCTTTTTGAATGTACAACACATAAAATCTTAATAAAAATCAAATGACACATTCAGAGAGTGATTTTAGGCATAAATTGCAAAAATGCCAAGCGCGCAATTTAATACCCTACACCCCTTTATTCCAAAAATTATGCTACATTTACTTAAGTTGTATCAGCAAATGCGAGATATTGCCATATTGCCATGGGGTACAAATTTCATCGAAATAAGTCAAAGAATGCGGCCTGTAGCTTGGGCACAAATGTACATGCACAGACTGGCGGACAGACGGACAGATGATTGTACTTGAAGATGGGTGAGGCATTTGCTGTTTAGCACTTACAAACACACAAGTGGTGCACGGTATAAAAAGACAACTTCTGCCTCAGGTTCTTGCCTTTAAAAGATATTCCACTCAAAAACAGAGGTATTAAATTTGGTTTTTCCTGTAAATAGTTGGTTAGCACTTTAAAGATTGACAATTATTTAAATGGTTTAAACGAAGTAAACATTAATCATTAAAATACTTAAAACAATTCAATATGAGCATCGCTTAATAAAAAATTAACCTAATGTGACAATTATTTGAAGTTTATTTTTTAAATTTACTTTATTTTTAGGTAACGCTGAATATAATTTGCTTTCTTTTAAATACTTTGTTCTGTTAATTCAATATCTTACAAAAGCACATCTCTGTGTTTACCATATGGAATTTAAAACCGTACAACAGATGTATGTACTGGTATATATAACAGTAATTAATTGTCTTATTTTGAATGTGGTAAAGTTATATGCCAATACGTTCATTTGGTATGCACCACTTCAATGCTGCATGGAAGGTTTAATTTAAATGCATTCCACAACGACCACGTTATGTTAACCCAACCAGTTTCACATATTTGTTTCTGTTGCAATTGCACTCAAAGAATTAACATTTACAACATACGATCATTCATTGTACCATTACGATTATTATGCCATCATCATAATGATATAGGAGTATATTGGTTTTGTTCAAACGTTTGTAAGTGCCAGAAGGGGTCGAGCCACAACCCCAAACTATATATATTCTTGATCAGCATCAATAGCCGATTCCAATTTTTTCTTTTGCCGCAAACAGTTCAATTCGAAATTTGGTACACATAATCTTGACCAACGCATTGCGTTTGCTATTTCAAATGGACAAAATCGGTCAAGGGTTCAATTATTTAACTAAATCGTTTATTATCCAATTATAATTATATTCCAGTCAAGGAAATTTTAACTAAAAACAAGTAAGAAAACTAAATTTGGCTTAGACCAAATCTTAAATATCTTCCACCTCTAGAACAAAGGGCGTGGCAAGTATATATGTATATTGCGCCTTCTAATAGTGTACATATTACGTATCAGCATGCAAGCCTTCTTTTACGTTAAATACGGTTTTGTGAAAATTGTGGGCGTGTCTGTTATCCGACCGCACCCATTTTTGCCACATCAGTAGATGGGATAACTATGTATACGCCTACCAAATTTCAAGTTCCTAGGTCAACTTTTGTGGCAGATATAAAGATTTTTATTAATTGTGGGCGTGTCTGTAATCCGAATACGCCCATTTTTGCACACCGATGCAGCTAATATTTATAAATGTACGTACCAAATTTCAAATTTATGGCTAAACTTTTGTGGCAGATACATAGATTTTTGTCGATTGTGGGCGTGGCCGATTTGCCGATTTTAAATAGCGATCTGCGTGCAAAAACTAAAAGTGCCTGTCCAAAATTTCAGCTCAATATCTCAAAATATACGCCCGTGAGAGTGCCAACAAGAGACGGACACACGGACATACATGTCTGAATCGACTCAGTTTTTGACGCTGATCAAGAATATATATACTTTGTAGGGTCTCCGACGCCTCCTTCTGGGTGTTGCAAACGGAAGAACAAACTTAATATACCCTCATCACTGAGGTGGAGGGTATAACAAGTAAAAATGTTGTAGTCGGTTAAGCTCGATGATTTGACACCCTATACCACTTAATTTCTTACATTATGCTTCAATTGGTTTACTTCGTGAAATATAATTATAAGGAAAGGTAATCTCAAAAAGTGGTCCGATCGCGTTCGACTTTGCCACAGCCAAATATAAAGCTAATAAAATATTCTTTACTATGTAAAATGTTAAATAAACTCAGATTATGATTCTGAATCGATCGCTGTAGTTGAAGGGGGGTGGAGCATTTGCCGTTTAGGAGTTACAACATTCACCTTGCAACAAGTGCTACAGGGTATAACAAATCAGATAACTAAACTTGGTTTAGGCCAAATCTTAAATACCCTCCACATCTACATGCAAGCAGTAGGTATGGTAGGTATAATAATTGCGCCCTCTAATGACATATCAGCTTGCAAGTCAAACTTTACACTGAGTATGGTTTTTCATTTTTTGGCACATTGAAGGATGGCATAGTTAGAGATGAGCATACAAAATGTCAACTTAATAGCTCAATTTTTGTTGCAAATAAGTAGACTTTTGCCGATTGTGGGCGTGCCTCTTGACGTTTGCAATAAGATTTTGCCTAAATTAATTAGCAATCATTAGAAGAGTCTCCCAAAATTTACGACCGTGAGAGTGTCGACAAGAGAGGGACAAACGAAAATTTGTGCTTACTTGATAGTTTTTGGTGTTGTTCAAGAATATATATACTTTGTATACTTGTAGGGTCTGTATGCCCCATCTTACGTGGAGAGTATAAAAACGAACTTATGAAGAAAATTTGACGAGCCATTCGGGAGATACATGAAGAAGATGGATAGAAGATGGATTTTAATAGAATAATTTCGCAATGTGTTAAATGATATAAGCAATGCATCATTGTGATTGCAATTCACGTGATGATCGATATTTTAAAAATTTGTACACATCCGTGTTTACATTACTCCTGAACTACTGAGCCGAATGTGCTGCAGTACGGTAAGGTCAAAATTTTCTATTATAATATTTTTACAACAATGAGCGTGACTGCTCTATACTTGTCTAATCCAATTTAATCTTGTCTAAACATAACATATAACATACAAGATATAACGTGTAACATACAACAAGTACGGGTATGGCAATGCGTAATGACGGTGGGTATCCTATATTTAGCGTACACCTAATGTATTCATTTTTTTCTTGTTTAAAATATATACTTACGTAGTTTATTCTTATACTATTGGAATTCTAGTAATTTCCATTCAATATTGTTTAACTTTTTTACCCCGTTTTCATTTGCATAGTGAACATTCTTATTATTGCCACATAACAATTTACAGAGTGTCTCCAACTGCAGCTGTTTGAGGTAGGTATTGCTATTTGCCGATGGTTAGTTGCCTATTAAGTGCCTTCACAAAAAATTGCGGCGCTATATATTTCATACATGATTATAAGTTCTGTCAATCGCCGTTTGCCTTAACCAACATATTATCATATAGAATTACATAGAATTCATTATCTACACATTTGTATTTTTATTGATGCTTTACAAAAACCAAATTCTTTTTTAAACAAGTGAAATAGTTATAGTCGCTCAAGACCGACCATTCAACACCCTACACCACTTGGCTCCTTAAATTATGCTATAATTAGTTTAGTGGTATCTGTACGCGGGACACTATCATGCAAGTTACTTCGAGAAATATAGAAAGGGGTTTTAAAAATCAGATCCAACTAAATATTATTTACCCATTTTTGTCAAAAATATTAAGAATTGCGATTTTTTGCCATATGAAGACGTCCATTCCAATAGACGGATATGGTTAAATAGATTCAGGTTTCAATTATGAATCGATCGGTATAGTGGATTGCCGTTTAGGAGTTACGAACAGCCGCACAAACTCAATATACCCTTTTACCACATGTGGTGTGGGGTACAAAAATGTTCTATCTTAAAATGACTTTTTCACAAAAATCGTAATTGTAATAGCGTAGAGATCTCCTAAGGTACTCTATGATGAGTATGTTATGCTATATAATGACATATATCAGCTATTTTAATTTTTGCGTGAGAGTGCCAGAGCATAAACCAAGAAATTCACACGAACGCGGGCGGACAGAAAGGCTAAATCGATTCAGACGATAATCGCGAAGATATATATTTACAAACGTTTGAACAAAATTAATAAACCTCCACATCAATATAATGGAGGTTATATAAATGATAATGGTTATAGCGCAAAAAAAATTTATTCGGAATGCCGCAGTTTTATAGCACAGTGGGATGTTGACTCTTTTATTATTGAATAAGACGTTATGTGTGACTTGTAAAGAACCCATTTTTAACACAATCTTCGGCGCCACTATGAAAGAAACCATTCTATAAATTATTCCAAATTTAGCAGATATCTACGGTTAGAGAAAATTAAATTCTTGATACTGTGGATTTCTCACCTTGAATTTTTGAAAGAAACAGTTTCTTCTTCAAATGTAATTAATAGATTTAAAGTACACAATGATGTATTGTGGATAAATAGACCATTGCCTTGCAGGAGAAACTTTTTTAATTAAAAGAGTTTTGTGCGCGTTATTTCAATTTTTAAGTGTTGCTTATATTCGTGAATAAAACATTTTTGGAAATGAAATATGTAAAATCAAAACACAGATTCAGCCTGTGCGATGAAAACTTAGTAAAAATTTTGATAATTAGAAGTAGTAAATTTTAACGCAAAATGGACGCTAGCTTCAAAAAAATTATAATCAACTTCTAAAATTTTAAGTATATGTTATTTTGTTTGTATTATTACTTGAATTAAAAATTTGTTCTTATTCTCTTCACATAAGGTGGGGGGTAACCTAAGTTTATCATTCCGTTTGCAATGCCTCCTTAGACGTGGGAGACCCTAAAAATATACATATTTTTGATGAGCATCAAAATCTGAATCGATCTAGACATGTAGGTCCGTGTGCCCATGTGTCGATCTGTTGTTGATATTCTCACGATCGTAAATCCTGAGATCTTAAGCTGATATTTGTACAGATACTTTTAGTTTCTGCACGTAGGATTGCTCAGACTGCTACTTAAAATGGACAAAATCGGTCTAGAGAAAAAATAAAACTTGATTTGCAAGCTAATACACTGTAAAAGGGATACGGCTTCTGCCACCTTACATATATTATGGGGCGACTACTTATTCCGATTTGAATTTTTGGCCTACGATCCAATAAGTTGCAAGTTACGAGACCTCTGGTGAAGATATACGATTAGAATTAAGTGGTGTATGATAGCAAATGGTCGGGCTTGACCGAGTATAACATTTTCACTTATTTTACCCTCCACATAAGATGGGGGGCATATTAAGTTTGCTTATCCGTTTGCAACACCCAGAACAAGGTGTCAAACACCCTACAAAGCATATATATATATCAAAAATTGAATCGATCTAGACATCTATGTCCGTTCGTCCGTGTGTTTTTCTGTTGTTGGCATTCCCACGGTCGTACATTTTGAAATATTAAACTGAAATTTTGTACAAATACTTTTGGTTTTTGCACACAGATCGGTATTTAAAATGGGCAAAATCGGTAAAGAGCCACGCTCCTAGTCGATAAAAGTCTATATATCTGCCATAAAAATTAACCTATGAACTTGAAATTTGGTGCACATACTTACGGTTATACCTCTCATCGATGTGGCATGGTCGTATAACAGACACGCCCATAATTTACGAAAAACCACATTCACCATAAAACTAGACTTGTAAGCTGATTCGCAAGACATTCACCATTAGAGGGCGTAATAATATACCTGCCACGCCTAGCGTTGTGGATGTGGGGGTATTTAAGATTTGGCCTAAGCCAAACTTAATCTTCTTACTTGTTTTTAAGCTAAGTAAGATATTCAACGTATTAACTTTCTACTGTTCAAAAGTTTCACATTAAAAATGCCAATTGTAGTACAATGCAGAATAGAAAATTGGTATGCGTTTAAGCGGCGTATACAACACGTAGTTGTTATACTTATGTTGTATTATACATACGTTTTCTACAAAGATGCGCGTCGTCGGTTTTTCATAAATTTGCGTGTCATTCGTATGCATAGATTTTAGGCTATGATACTAAATTTCGTGCCGTCTGCATAACCACCCAAATAATAAAACAGTATAATGCATAATATACTCGTACATATTAATATTATAGTATGCTGCTATCTCTACTTATCATCCTCTTCTGCCTGCTCATACACTCCTTAATCTGCAATGATAATTCTTTCTCTATGTGTGTATTTTGTGCAACGAATGCAACCAAAACTTAATTGGTATTGTTTTAACGACGCCGCCCATTTCCCCACCCTCACTACTATCCGTCTGCCTATATATATATATATATATATGTTTGCTTATGCAGCGTTATTAAGTATCTACATATTTTCCATTATAATTAAAATTTAAACAAGTGAAAAATAAGTAAAAGTGAGCTTGGGCCAAATCTTGGATACCCAGCACTTTAGTACAATAAAATAAAATTTATGCGTGGTTATGATATGTGATGATGTCACTTAAAAATTGTATTTAGATTACGCCTACATATCTAAATCAATCTTCATCTTTTCCTCTCTTTTGGAACAACCGTAAAAGTGTTTATCATAGCAGAACGATTGGACGGACGGAGGTGGTTAAATCAACTTTATATGACGCTGATCAAGAATATAAATACTTTGTGAGATCTTCTTGATGTCGCAAACGTTTCGGTAAAGTTGGTGTAGCCCCAACTTCAAAGTGGTGGGTATAAAAAACAACATACTTGACTTAACGCAACCAAAAGCACCCAAAACTAGAAAAGTGTATTAAAAATTCACGTTTTAATTTCTTATAATTTTTTACTATTTCCAACTAATTAAGGCAATTAACTTCATTATATTTATATTCACTACCTTGTTGATGGAAATAAAGTTCCTTTGTCTTAATCTTTGTAACGTGTAGTCTATTTATGGGTACGCACATATTCTTTAAATTATAGCCAAAAAGTTATTGCTAGTTGCAATCTTAATAATGCTTAACATAATAGTTTCTGCAATAATGCGGAAAAAATGGATATTGACTCCAACTTCGCCGAAAAAAAAATGATAGTTGCAATGCACTTTTACCATAATGAAAAACATGTAAGAAAACTTTGGCTTAGGCTAAATCTTACATATCCCCCGCACTCACAGAGGTGGGCGTGGCAAATAATGAATATTGCGCCCTCTAATAGTGCATCTATTACGTATGAGCTTGCATGTGGAGCTTTACGTTGACTATGGTTTTTTGTAAATTGTGTGCGTGTTTGTAATCCGACCGTGCCCATTTTGGGCACATCAATAAATGGGATAACCATAATTCTTCCATGTGCACCAAATTTCAAGTTCATAGGCCACTTTTGTAGCAGATATATATATTTTTTGTCGATTGTTGGCGTGGCTCTTGACCGATTTTAACCATTTTAAGCAGCGATCTGTCCTTAGTTACTAAGTTTAATCTTCCGTTTGCAACGCCCAGAAGAAGGCGTCAGAGACCGTACAAAGTGTATATATTCATGATCAGCATCAAAAACTGAGTCGATTTAGACATGTATGTCCGTATGTCTGTGTGTTCGTGTGTCTGTCTGTTGTTGGCATTCTCACGGGTGTAAATTTTAATATATTGAGGTGAAATACAGAAAATTTTAGTTTTTGCACGCAGATCGTTATTTAAAATGGGCAAAATCTGTCAAGGGCCACGCCTACAATCGACACAAATCTATTTATCTGCCAAAAAATTATCTCATCCACAGATTTGTAAATTTTGGGCGTAGTCGGTTAAGACTTACAAAAAAACGTATGCACCATAAAACTAGGCTTGCAAACTGATAAGTAAACTATTAGAGAGCGCAACATATATATACTTACCACGCCCACTGTTGTGGATATGGACGGTATTTAAGATTTGGCATCCACATCTGCATCTCCACATCTACATATAATAGTGGGCGTGGCAGGTATATAATTACGCCCAACTATGACTGCTACACCAAATATTATTAGAAAATATAAAGATTTTAGAATTTATGCCTCAGAATGACTTCCTTTATAAGAAAACGTTATATTAAAAAATCAAAAAATGGTCCAAATGGGTTCAAATTTAGCCCCGTCAATTACTAGCTCAATTGACTATGCTTCACCAAGTAGTCAATTACTAAACCAATTTACTGTACATTACTAAGTTTAGTTAAAAAGTATACAGAAGGGAACATTTTTGACATAGAACTCCCTTTACTATAATATGGGTCGGGAATCAAAAAAGTGTCCGAACGGGTTCAAATTTGGCACAGTCAATTACTAAACCAATAAATTATGTTTCACTAAGTTCCGTTAAAACGAGTGAAAATGTTATGGTCAGTCAAGTCATTTAATAACCTCCTAAACCACTTACTTCCAAATTTTAAATTGTACTATAATTTGTTTAATTGTATCAGTAAACAGGACATTGACCCAACATTAATTATACCCTGCTTGTCTGGTGGCAACACCCTAACTCTGTGTGCATGTTTGAACTTCTAAACGGCAAATTTCAACCCATCTTTAATTATACCCATCGATTCAAAATTAGGAAGACCGATTTAACCCATTTTCAATACCAAGATACCTAGATATAAATGAATGATTTGTTTAAAATTTCAGGTCAACAGATCCTATGATTCAGGTTTAATAACAACCACAGCAGGGAAATGCCAGGGGTGTTTTCTTAGCCGATCCTACGCATACCAACTTGGTGCTAACGCCATACGGGAAAGCACTGAATTATATATAACTTTGGCGGATGGTCCACGTCACAAGTACTTGCATGCAACGTTCGTCTCGGCAACATGAGTCAGGACATCGAATTTAGGATTATGCCCGAAACCTGTGAAAACGTCATATTGGGATTCGGTTTCTTAGCGACTATCAAAGCGACACTTTCCAGTGCAGGAATGTCCATTCGATTTGACCAGCCATACACGACTACTGAACGCGGCCTAGTCGCAGTGGAGCCACGGCGAGCACCTGGCTTTGCAAGGAAAATAGTTTCAACCAATAATACCACACCAGC
This sequence comes from Ornithomya chloropus, assembly GCA_963971445.1. Lineage (NCBI taxonomy): Eukaryota > Metazoa > Arthropoda > Insecta > Diptera > Hippoboscidae > Ornithomya > Ornithomya chloropus. The sequence continues at coordinate 50,328,532 of OZ020530.1, read as the reverse complement.
TTTGACCAAACTGACCCCGCCAGCAACCGAACACAGCGATGTAGGAGAAAATAAGTCCGCTCGGACGTTAAGCGCAAGCGAGAGTCCCACTTATGCCACTATACGCGAGAATAAAAATGTAATAGTACCGTCGAGTCCCAAGCCTATGTCACGACAATCAAATACGATGAATGAGAATCGAAATTACCGGTCACTATTTAACAAGTCTACAGCCGAGCCTGTAAAGTCATTAAAGACACCAACAGAATCCCCCAAGAATAATCTCAAGTCTCAGAGGACAAACGTGGAAAATTTAGAAAAGAAGTCCAACGAACCAACAAAGTAAAATCCACTCTAACATAGTGAAAGACAACCCAGATACCAATCCAACCAATGAAGATTTCCTAATAAAAGAATTCTTAGGAGTGGAGCTGGCTAAATTTCAGAACGTAATCGGCCTTACCCATATTGACGAACACCGTATCAAAATGATCGACGATCGCCCCATTAAGATTCGTTACCAGTCGCGGAATACGGCAATGCAAAAAATCATACACGAGGAGGTAGATAAATTACTTCAGAAAGGCTGCATTGAACCCTTCAACAGCCCATATAGCTTTCCAATAACGTTGGTACGTAAAAAAGATGGCAGATGGAGACTCTGTATGGATTATTGGCAGCTCAACAAAAGAACGGAACCCGACGCATATCATTTGCCGCGCATTACGCATATCCTTGATCGGCTAAAGGAAGCTAAGTATATAAGTAGCCTTGATCTCGAGAATGGGTACTGGCAAATTCCCGTAGCAGAGGGTAGCCGAAAATACACGGCTTTTACGGTGGCCGGTGGTCTTTTTTAATGGAAAGTGATGCCACTTGGGCTGCATTCAGCTCCAGCCACGTTCCAGCGAGTGCTAGACACTGTGATAGGTCCTGATCTAAAACCTTTCGCCTTTGCCTACTTGAATGATATTATAGTTATCGGCAAAACCTTGCACAAGCATATGAAAAATTTTAGCGAAGTTCTACGACGACTGCGGGTGGCGTATCTTAAAATAAACGCCGCCAAATGTGAGTTCTTTAAAAACGAAGTACGATATTTAGGACATATCGTGACCAACGAAGGCATTAAAACAGATCCACACAAAATTAGCTCAATTATAGATATGAGACGTCCACAAAATGTTAAAGAGTTACGTAGATTCTTGGGTACTACATCGTGGTACCGCCGATTCGTACCAGACTTTGCAAATATTTCACAGCCCTTAACCGCTCTGTTAAAAAAGGGCAAGCACTGGATATGGTCAGAGGCTCAACAATCAGCGTTCGATACATTGAAACGAAGACTTACAGAAGCTCCAGTTTTTACCTGTCCCGATTTTACGCGTACTTTTGTGCTTTTATGCTGACGCAAGTGAAGGAGGCCTTGGTGCGGTGCTTACACAAGAGATCGAGGGAAATGAGCGGGTGATTGCGTACGCAAGCCGCCACTTGAACTAGGCCGAAAAAAATTATAGTACCACTAAAAAGGAATGTTTGGCAATCGTATGGGGTATTAGAAAAATATATTTAGAAGATTGCAAATTTATGGTGTTAACCGATCATCTTTCGCTCAAGTGGTTAAATACACTGGACAACCCTTCTGGTCGCTTAGCTAGGTGGGCATTAGAAATCCAGCAATACAACTTTACCATTGAATATCGCAAGGGAAGTCAAAACGTAGTCGCTGAGGTCCTTTCACGCTAACCAATAGAAGATTGCCAAGTAGCTACAGCAGCGCAGAACATATCTAACAATTTACCAGAGGAAGGAAAACCATGCTCATGGATTCGTAAACGAGTTGAAGAGATGAAATCTAAATCGGAAAAATACCCCGATTATGCATGGATAAAGGGTCAACTGTATCGACACTTCACGACTCAATCACACGAAGACAATGGGGTATCGTGGAAGTTGTGTGTACCCAAGCATTTAAGATCCCGTGTAATTAATGAAAACTACGATCAACCTGCAACCGGCCATTTAGGAGTGCGGAAAACAATACACCGCATTGGAAATCGTTACTATTGGCTCGAACTGCCAAGAGACGTCAAAAACTACCTAAAGAAATGCGAATTATGCCAGCGTTATAAAATTTCACAAAGGAGGCCCGCCGGCAAATTTTAACACACATACCAGAAGAGCCTTGGGCCACGGTATGTGCTGACTTTGTTGGACCATTACCTCGCACCTACCATGGTAACACAGTACTCTTAGTTATGGTCGACAAATTTTCAAAGTAGATAGACTGACTCCCATGCGTCGAGCCACTGCCGAAGGTGTTCTAAAAGCATTTAAGGAGAGAATCATAGCCAGATATGGTGTTCCTAAGTTATTCATCACAGACAATAGTACTCAATTCTCAACAATATTCTCAAGAAATATCTGAATTCTTAGGGCACCCTATACACCCCAAGAAAACCCCACTGAGCGTTCCAATCGTACGATCAAAACAATTATAGCACAATTTACGAAAAATTATCATAAACACTGGGACGATTTTATACCAGAAATTCTAGCGTAGCGGAGTCGACTGGTTTCACTCCCGCTTATCTGACTCAGGGCCGAGAGCCACGTCTCTCAAATTCATTATATGACAGAGTTACAGGTACGGGTACTAAGAGAGGTAGCATAACACGTAGGGCGCAATGTCTACAAGACGCTTGGAAATTAGTTCAAAAAAGTCTTAGCAAAGCAGCAGCAGACCAGGGTAGGCACTACAATTTACGTAGGCGCCCTTGGTATCCTAAAGTAGGAGATAACGTTTTCGTGCGTCTATTGTCTAACCATGCAGCGAAACTAGCACCTAAGTTCGACGGACCGTATACAGTCATTAACTTGTCTTCAAAAGTTATAGCAGAAATTAAAGGGTTAGGTCAAAAACATACGTGCCTTATCCGAGACCTTAAGCCATACATCAAAACAACAGAAAATGAACTAATGTTGTCAGATGAGACGGACGAAAAACTAAAGAAAAGGTCATTTCTCTTTTCTTTTTTATTTATAGAGCAATGCATCACGGAAGCTGCACCGGTATCGGAGGACGTAATGTCGCCGACCATACTCTTAAATGGTTTACAGGAGGACGTAGAGTCTCCTACCCCACCACTCAAGGACTTACCGGAGGACGAAATGTCTCTGCGGACATCTTTAGAGGTCTTTCCGGGGGACAAAACGTCTCCGAGTAGGTCCCCGGTAGTTGCTACAGTACACAACGGGCATGAACAGCCGTTCTATCAAACCCCGGAAGAAAGAAGAAGGGGTTCTCCCCGTCATCGCGCTGCAATGTCGGCATCGACATCGCGCGCAGTCTACCTTTCACCAACTCGTCACCAACGCAGAGAAAGAAACGAAGAAGTTCAAGTGCATCGCCACGTCCAGACTTCACAAGGTGACCGTCGCCCGTTTCCGACATTAAAAAACACGGGGTGTGACCGTCACACAAATGGGCCACCACAGCGGGAGGCATCACATTCCCGTCATAGTGAGTGCAGCAACCACCGCTCACCTCAACAGTCTCGCCGTGACCCAGTATTGCCCCTACATCACCCTACGGACCAGAGGGGTCCTAGCCGTGTTTTGCATCGGACCGTAGCCCCACATGATTGGCACGTAGGCGGTATTCCGATCTCGGCACTGTGACAATTAGTAACGCAAATCAAAAACCGACGGGAAGAATTGCCTCCCGGCCGACGATACAAGCACCGTTTCGAACTCAGAGAGGGAAGTTTCAGAGTAGCTTTTGCGAGGAGCGGAAAGATAACAATCTTCGAGGCGTAGACTCTCGGCTCTATATGTCATAGGTTATTTAATTTCACACATGAAGTGTTTTTTTTTTTTCAACATCTGTAATATTATATATTGTTTAATTATTACACACGAAGTGTTACCAATAGATTATATTTTTTTGCAACATATGAAAAATTGATAAAGTGTTTAATTCTCCACGCATGAAGTATTATAAATTTTTTGTTCTCACACATGAATTGTTATATTTTGTTATCTGAACGAATCCGAGATTATAATTAGACTCTAAGTTGTTTGTTTATTCTAGTTATTTAGTCAGAATGGAATAGCATTCTTCTTTTTTTTTTCTTTCTCTTTTTTTCTTAAGAGGAGGGGGTAGTGTGACGAGTAAAGTCGTTACCCACTCGTTTTCCTCTCCCCTTACTTAGGTTACATAAACGTTGTAAATAGAATTAAGGCAAAATTGCAATGAATCTTACACTTAGCTGGTAACTCCACTCACCGCCACGTCATCAAGCATATTGGAATATTTCCACTATATTCCCAAATGCTTGACTAAACCGAGGCTTTGTTGAGAGTGATCGACAAAGGGTCTCTCTCTTCGTTTGCCAACCCTCAAGGAATGAAGATCAGTTTATAAAACTCCCCCGTGTTATAGAATGCCTACTTAGTTAAGAAAGTGATATACAAAAGTTATGAGTCAAAAGTTATATACAAAGTTATAAGTAAAAAAGTTATAAGTATACCGAGTCTTCCGAGTCAAGTAATCAAATCAAAGTATATTGAGTGACCACATAAAGTGCCCTAGTCCATTGTTCAAACGCAGGGAGTAATCCTGGCCGACACGTTAAGTGAAATCCTGGACATTGTTCACAGGGCGTAAGGCCTGGCGGGAACAAAAACTCAACGTGAGTGGAGTTACCCTCTTACAACTAGTGTGTTAGGTTAATTTTACTTTAATTGAATAAATCTAAAACTTTACATAATATATACAAATACAAAAACGAGCGTTCTTATTATAAATAAATGGACGAGATGCCCTGATCCGACGGCTGAACCCGCGCACAGGTACATAATCTCGTTACAATTTAATATCGCACATTGTCAAAAATTTCAATATGATTAGATATACGAATAGGTATTTTTCTTTGATAACAAACTGATGGTATATACTTGACGATACCGAGCATTTTAAATTGCTATTCACTCATTTGTTTTCATCATAGTTTGCTGTCAATGTTATTATATGTATTCAATGTTGATGTTGAATTTTGATTTTTCCTTAGAGAGACTAAAACACTTCAGGAGAAGAATATGGAAAATTAAACTTTCAAGTGGAATATATAGCGTGAAACAAGTGAAAATATTATAGTCGGTCAAGCCCGACCATCAAATACCCTACACCACTTGATGTATTATTCAATTCAATTTTTTTCTGTGAAAAGTAGAAAATTTTATTTATTATACTTGCTTGTATTATCAAAAAATTAAATATAAATAAAATGTCACAATAAATTTTTTCATTTTTTAATTTATAAAATCGAAAATTTTATATTTTATACTTTCTATTAATTATTCTTCACCAAATTTTGCAAAAAAGTATAAAGAATTGAGCCTTTTCTTTATTGACCGGTTTATTTTATAAAAGAGCGTTATTTGAGGAGCGCTTCTAAAAATGGTCCGATTCATGGTTCAAATTGGGCACAGCCAATTACTAAGCTAATTAACTATTCTTCAACAAATATTGTGGAAAAATATCAAAAACTGTGACTTCTTGTCGCATAAAGACCTCCATTATAAAAAAAAATGATCAAATTTGATCCATTATCAATAGAGTTCCTCTTTGGGCCAATACATACACTTGTGCCAAATTTCATCGAAATATCTCAAAAAATGCGACCTGTAACTTGGGCACAAATTTTCATGGACGCAGAAGCGGACAGACGGACATGATTAAATCTATTCAAATTTTGATTCTGATTCGGATCGATGTGACTGAAGGTGGGTGTGGCATTTGCCGTTTAGGAGTTACAAACATCTGCACAAACTTCGTATCCCTCCGCCACAAGTGGTGCAGGGTGCAAAACAACAAATGTGATCTTACAATATTAGATGTGATTTGTTCGCAGTGATTGATTACTGTACAAAAGAATGGGATGAGCTGTACGTATATGTATAGTAGTTATTGAATAGTGGGCGAATTTTTGTTTAATTTTGTTTGCACTAAAAAAAATGTTCTTGTTTGTATTAATGATGAAATTTCTCAATTCATTTTTATATACCCATCAGCTTATATACACTTTGGGTTAATACTTTGTCAGTCATTCTTATACATCACATGCGGTAAGAGGATGTTTGTAATCTGAGAATCAAAAGCTGAATCGATTTAAACATGTATGTCTATCCGTCCGTCTGGTGTCTGTCCATATATTATTGAACTCAAGTTTTTGGCCACAATTTCTAAGATATTTGTTTTCTTTTTTTTTTATTATATAACCATCCACTCAGGGGATGACCCCTATACGTGCAAGCACGGTGGTGGTTAGAAGGGATTAGAGGAAGGAGGATAGAGGGAGTAGTGTTTGTGTACGTTGATTTTGAAATTGCGCACACTAGGCACGGCGGGAAATACCCCTGGAGGTAGGTGGTTCCAGAGGATGAAATATGGACGTGTTTTAACTTAAAGGCGTGCGCTGTTGAAAATAGTTTAAATTGGACTCTTTTCAGGACGCCTTTACTTAAAATAAGTCTTTATATGACGAAAAATCGCAATTTTTAATATTTTCCAAAGCATTGTCACTTGCTTTAATTATTTATTAAAAAAATATGGACCCGGTAAGACAAATTTTTAATCCCCACTCCACTCCATCGTTTTGTTATAGAAGAAGTCATTCTAAATCAAACTTCCCAATTCCTAATAGCGACCTACGTGCAGACACTAGAAATGATACATAATTTCAGTTCAATATTTCAAAATGCACGACCACCATCGTTACGGACATGGCTAGATCGACATAGATTTTTATGTTAATCAAAAATATGTTTACTTTGTGGGTTCTTTAATGCCTTCTTATGGGTGTGGCAAAGGATGGAACGAACTTCTATGGGCGATGCAAAAGTTGAATTTCTTAATATTTTTTAATAAAAATTGATAAATAAAAAATTAATGTCCTAATGTTGAACCAGATTGGCGAATTTTTAGAACCTCCATACATATAAAGATTTTCCGAGATGATATATACGACAATGACTCATGCTTTCTGTTACATTCAAACAAATTATAGTATAATAAAAGTTTTAAAAGAAAGCGGTGTAGAGTATTAAATAGTCGGGTTAGACCGACTATAACATTTTTACTTGTTTTGTTTTATTTTAAAACTGTTACGCTTCTATAGAAAATTTCAGGCCCAAATTCCAGTAATCAGCAAATCTCTATGGATGTCCATGCTTGTTGCATACCACGGAGCACCTAGCAAAACTTTATTATATAGATATAGTTTAGAATTTGGATTTAAATTAAGCTACAAAGTTCAAATATATACGTATAGTATTTAATTCAACCAAGGGCGGTATAGTATAAAAGATAGTTTAATTTTGGTGGTGTGACTCTTGACCGATTCAAAATTTGCGACTATAAATGCAGCAGAAACAGGCAGATAATCGACATGTCAACTAATTTGTAAGGTATATAACTACTACTAAGGGGTGTTGCAAATAGAACAACAATCCATTCTTATGAGGATGGTATAAAAAGGAAAAATATGGGAAGGATGTATTATTTTTATTTATTTCTGTACCTTAAACTAAACTTGTATGTTTATACATGAAAAACAAGTAAGAAAACTAAATTTGGCTTAGACCAAATCTTAAATACCCTCCGCCTCTACAAGAAAGGGCGTGGCAAATATATATAAAATATTGCGCCCTCTAATAGTGTATATCATACGTATCAGCTTGGTAGTCTAGTTTTATGGTGAATTTGGTTATTTATAAATTGTGGGCGTTTCTATTATCCGACTCCGCCCATTTTTGGCACATCAGTAGATGGGATAACTATGTATACGCATACCAAATTTCAAGTTCCTAAGTCAACTTTTGTGGCAGATATAAAAATTTTTATTAATTGTTGGCGTGTCTGTAATCCGAATACGCCCATTTTTGGCATACCGATGAAGCTAATGTTCATAAATGTACATACCAAATTTCTAGTTTGTAGCTCATATTTTGTGGTAGATAAATAGATTTTTGTCTATTGTGGGCGTGGCTCTTGACCAATTTTGCCCATTTTAAACAGCGATCTGCGTGCAAAAACTAAAAGTGCCTGTACAAAATTTCAGCTCAATATCTCAAAATTTACGCCCGTGAGAGTGTCAACAACAGACGTACACACGGACATACATGTCTAAATCGACTCAGTTTTTGACGCTGATCAAGAATATATATATATATATATATATACTTTGTAGGGTCTCTGACGCCCCGTTCTGGGTGTTGCAAACGGAAGAACAAATTTAGTAAACTTAATTCATCACTGAGGTGGAGGGTATAATAACACAACGGAATGATACAACAAATGATCAAAAAGTTTATAGCACCATTAAACCCAGATAATGTAGACATTTACCTTTAGTGACTAATATTATAACATAGTTACTGTTATTCTCTGTTAATTTTATTCTGGTGGCATTATGATAAATTGCCCTGTATTGTAATAATTTCACAACAATGAATATATATTAAGTTTTGGGCTAAAAGTTCCTTCGTACGACGGTAACCACCACACATATCAATAGTTAAAGTTATTTGAAGTTTAACTTTAAAATCATGTGAGTAGTGGGAAAATCAAATAAAAAAGTACTTTGAGAGCAACATGAAAATCCATCTTTAATCATATACAATATATTTTATGTATTTTTAAATGATATTTATTATTATTCTGCAACATTTATTTTACTTTGAATTCTTATGTGAATATAAAGCTATGTATATTTCCATTTTCGTTACGTATTTAAGCTAATACTTATGTCGGATAGCTCATCTATCACAACAACAATTCGTTGCTTTTGGTTACCCCCCAATGTATGTATCATAAAGATGTGACGATCTTTATACAAATTCACACGATTATGCTTTTTTTGAAAGACACAAAGGCAGGCTACGAACAACGCCATGAACTTTCTGACGCTAGAATAAACGTTTGAAGTATGACTGCAAATATATACGTACATCTACAAAAAGACAACAAATCTTATGAATTAAGCAAAGTTTTAGTAACCCTAATAAATTATATTTAAAAACAAGTGAAAATGTTACAGTCGGCCAAGCCCGACCATTTAATACCTTACATCACTTAGCTCAACAAATTATGATGCGATTAGTTTAGTTGTGTCAATAAACGCAAAGTATTGCCCTATAAGTCTCGTGGAATATCATATGAAAAGGGGTTCTAAAAAAGACCGATTTTTTGTCATATAAAAACCTCCATTATATATAAGGAGGTGTTCTAAAGATGTCCGATTTGATCTCTTTTCAAAAGAGTTGTTTCTGAGCGAAGAAATATCTTAAAACCAAATTTAATCAAAATATGCCAAAAATGCGACCAGTACCTTGCGCACAACTTTTATTTTAAATTTTAATTTAAATTTAACTTTAAATTTTAATTGAAGGTGGATGTGACATTTGCCATTTATGAGTTGCATATATTCGCACAAACTTAATATACCCTTTGCCACAAGTGGTACAGGGTGTAATGGTGAAAGTCCACTTTTTTTCAAATCTATATATTTAAAGGTTTGCGTTTCAAATCAGTAAAAAATCTGGATAAGTCCTAGATGACAATTTTTATATATTGTGGGGTATCAAATAATGGACATTTATTATGCAATGGTGTTTAGAACACTGACTAAAAAACGACGACTTTATGTACCTAAATGGGTTTGAATTAACTTTTAACTAAACGGCTCCTCATATATTTGTTAATTTTCCAATTGTTTTTTTAGTGTCATGTGGTAATATTCCAAGGAGTTTTGAGTAGGCTGCGTGGTATCCGAAGCGTAAAGGAAAAAAGCAATCTTGTAATAATATAGTAATATAAAAGTACCCAAATCAGCATAAATTAAAGGTAAAGTTCTTTTTTATTACTGTGAGATCTATGATGAATAGATAAACAAGATGGACATACCATATGCATAATGTACCTTTTTAATGGATGATGAATTCTATTCTTCTGGTAAGGATAATAATAAATGCACAAGAGCGAAGTTTATTATTCATGAACTCTTCAAAATACTATGCAGTTGTGTTTTTCATTTGATTTTCCACATTCAATTGTTAAACCAATTTTTCATCATAAGTTGAAGGGATATATTTTGTCTTCTTGTTTTTCAGAAGGTGGAACCGCACATAAATGAGTTGTGTAGAACCAAATGAGGTGACAGTACATCCCCAATAAGAATAAAGTATGTGCAAGGAGGCGTACTTTCAGTTTTATTACCAAAAATATATGTGAAATCAAAATGAATTGACACTTAAAACCTGGGTGTTATAAATATAAACATCGATGGATCGGATAACTATATATATATATACCTAACAAATTTCAAGTTCATAGGTCAATTTTTGTGGCAGATATATAGAACTTGGACGATTGTAGGCGTGGCTCTTGACCGATTTTGTCTATTTTAAATAACGATTTGCGTGTAAAAACTGAAAGTGCCTGTACAAAATTTCAGCTCACTATCTCAAAATTTACGCCCGTGAGAATGCCATAGATGAAGACTTTTTATATTGGATATTTGAAAAATTCGTTTTAACTGGAAAATTACAATTGACGTATTATAGATGGAAATATGTCTTAAAGATTTATTTAAAATATATGACGTAGATGACCCTGAAATTTAAAATTTTGTAATCTAAAATTTTGAATTCTAGATTTCAAAATTTTGTGAGTGAGAAATTGTAACTTTATCAAAGTGATTGGATAAGAATTTTCTCTTTGGGGAAAAAATATTAATATTACTAGACCTCAAATAAATTTAAAATATTTATACCCTGCACCACTTGTGGCGAAGTTTAAGTTTCTGTGAATGTTTGTAACTTCTAAACGGTAAATGCAACGCAGACCTTTAATTATACAGATCGATTTATAAACCTTTTCTGAAGCCATAACTAAGGGTATACCCTTTGCCACAAGTGGTGTATATTTTTCATATTTTTAATAAATATTGGTAAATAACATTCTTCTTCTAATTCTGGATTGATCTGGACTATTTTTGGAAGCTCCCTCTGTATAAAGATTTGGTTTAAGTAAAGAGAGATTACGATTCCAAAATTTTTCATGAAACTCACTTTTTAGCCAGGAGAACTAAAGAAACTATACCAAAAAAAATTTCTGACCCCTAGTGTAGGCCTTGACCGACAATAACTTTTTAACTTGTTATTTAATCTGTTTAACTAAGTTTCATTTACGATAAGTAAAAAAATGAGGAATATCTTATTAAGCAATAAGTTTCGATATAAACTTTTGAATTACTTGTTTCAAAATTGATTTTCCAAATTGCATTTAGGGTGAGATTCCTAAAAAGTTTACTTTCATATAAAGTATTATATGTATAGTGTGCGACCACATAAAAGCTGCCTTATCTTTAAGTAAACACCTTTACAACATGAGTGTCCTTTTGAAAACTCCTCATTTTTGGTCCTTTTGCGTGTGAGTTTTTGATAAGAATAAAATAAAACTAACCTTTGTACTTATTTAATCAACCATATGGATATGTACAAACAATATGTATAAGAAATTGTTCTGTATATTACTTACATTTATGCGGAACTTATTATATTAATAAAATATCAAGATCGATGCTATATTGAATGTGATAAACTCTTCACATATGTCCGCCGGCGGACACAGTGACCCTTGACATTGCGAAGCCCTCTGAGATCGCTTAGACTGCGTACCGTTACACCCGCCACTACATGTCCCTATAATTTCTTAATTTCAATTTTGATGTTGCGGACTACCAATATTGATAGCCTTACTTTTCATATACACGGTAACTTTCATTCCTTCCTTTTATAACGATAAAGTCGTACAATTGCCACACTCTGCGAAAACTCGGTTGTGTTTAAAAACAGATTACTACTTGCTCCTGTGAAGTATATGAAGAAATAAAGAATGAATATATATAGGTAACATGCGTGTGTGTGCATATACATACATGTATAAGTAGTATAAGTAAATGATACATTATTATTTTATAATACATTCGTGGAAAAATTGGAAGAACAATAAATGTAACTAAATCGTGCTTTGTGATTTAATTTTCATCCCCCACTAACCGCCTTTGGTCATTTTTATTTTTTTTATTTTTTTATTTTTTTTTTTGTTGAATAAATGAATGTATCAAATTGTTTTAAAATGTACGTTTTTTATACTAATAGTCAAGTGTGAGTGTTATTGTAAGAAAACTACGAAGGGTAATTTTTCCTTAAGGGTGCATTAATCGTCAGTTATTACTTAGGATTTACAATGAATAAATTTTTAAACTTTAAGCAATTTTGCTCATATAGAATAACGATATCAGTCTTTCTTCTCTGAGCTCCACAAGTATTGGCTTAAATATCTCGAATTATAATGTGCTTTTTTATAATTTGGGAACGACTAACGTTATAATATTAATCATATTTTAATAAATCAATCGATATCGTATAACTATAAAAATACGTATCAAATTTCAAGTTCATAGGTCAATTTTTGTTGATTGTGGGCGTGGCGCTTATCTAATTTGCCCATTTTAAATAACGATCTGTGTGCAAAAAAAAAATATCTGTACAAAATTTCAGCTCAATTTATCAAAATTTTCACACGGACATACATGTCAGTTTTTGATGCTGATCAAGAATATATATAAAAACTCGGACAAAAACCTTCCCCTCAAATTTACTAAGTGAACACCAGACGGACAGACGGACATGATTTAATCGATTCAGATTTTGATACTGTGCCGACCGGTACAGTTGAAGGTGGATGTGGCAATTGTCGTTTAGCCGGTACAAACTTAATATACCCTCCACATGTGGTGTAGGGTATAATTAATTTTCTAATTTTGGATCGGAATAGATAATTTTTACAACTCCACCACGTTCTCATATGTACCACTTAAGATTAGTAGAAAAGAAAACTGTACGGATGTTTCAGCTATTTATTATACATACGTCACTTCGGAAAAAAGCACTGTGTGCTAAGATTTGTCAAAAAATATCAAGAATTGCCGACTTTCGTCGTAAAAATGTTTTTAATGTGCATTTGCCGTTTAGAAGTTGCAAACATCCGCAAAAATTTAATGTACCGTCCATGCAGTATCTCTAACTTTACCGTCATTACAGTAGATATAAGTACCGTAACTCGATTTGGCATATATAGATATCTACTTTCGAGTTCAATTGATTCACAATAAATATCTTTTTACACCCTACACCACATGTAGTAAATGAATATATTAAGTTTGTGAGGATATTTGTAACTGCTAAACGGAAAATACTACACCCACCTTGTTGCCGAATGTTCTGAAATTTATCAGATCTGTTCATATTAGTACTCTTTATATATAAAATTTCCTTTGGATGGACCACACTTTTTCTGAAGCCCTTAAAGTTTACTTGAAAGTTAATTTCGTACTACTCTTGAACCATAAGATATGTTGACCTGAAATTTGGTACAAATTAATCCTAAATATCTAAGAACGGTGGTATTAAAAATATGTTAAATCGGTCAATGGACTTTCCTACAATTTTATAAAAGGTATAGTTTTTAGGGTTTTTCCATTACTACAGACAAACCTTAAGAGATACAAAAACAAATACGTGCATACAGTATTAGTAAAAAAAAAAATTAGTTTGTTGCTCCCTTTGCAGCACCGAGAAAGAGGTGTTAAAAACCTCAGGAGTAATCATATTTTTTTATTGGGATTAAAACCTAAATCTATTTAGCCATATCAATCCGAATATCCATATATTGGAAGGCTAATGGTCGTAAATTTTGAGATATAGTCATGGTCGGGTCCAAATTTGTCACAGTTAATTATTTAACTAATTGGCCATGCTTCACCATGATCATGTTCAAGAAATATGAAAAATTGAGAATTTTCATCATATAAAGAAGGACGATATATGGAGGGAATTAAAAAAAGATCGGTACAATCGGGTACAGTTTGTATATTATATTATTAGCCTAATTAACTGTGCTTATTGTACCCTCCACCTTAATGATTAGCATTCTCACGTTGTTGGCATTCTCACGAGCGTAAATTTTGAGAAATTGAGTTCAAATTTTTTGTACAGATAATTTTAGTTTTTGTCCATATATCGCTATTTAAAAAGGGCAACATTGGTTAAGAATCACGCCCACACTCGAAAAAAATCTATATATCTGCCACAAAAAATGGGCTATGAACTTGAAATTTAGTATGTACATCTATAAATAATTCGTTCATTGATGTGGCAAAAATGGACGTGGTCGAATAACGCCTAAAATTTACAAAAAACCATATTCATCATAAAACTAGACTTCCAAGCTGATAAGTCGTAATACATGCAATATTAGAGGGCGCATTATATATGTATATTTGCTACGCACACTGTTGTGGATGTGGAGGTTATTTAAGATTTGGCCTAAGCCAAATTTAGTTTTTTACTTGTTTTAAATATATCTTAGGAACGACTGGTCAATTTTCTATTATTCATATACTGTTAGAATGTACATACTCGTATAAAGTACTAATTTCGATTCTTAAATAAGATTTTACTATACTTTAATCGACATGTATGTTATGTACATATAGCCTAGCTTAGCACATTGCACTTTTTAAAGTTGTGGACAGTCCACAGTCCGTGGATCGATTCTGCCTATTTTAGGACCATAATTTTAACGTGCACGATGAATATTTCAGCTCGATATTTCGAAATTTGCGATGGTGAGAGCGTTGAAAGCCGTGGATGACAGGTTTAGAACGCCATTGCAGGCGTTCCTTGGTCCGATTTTGCCCAATTGCTTTAGGAAATCTTAGAAAAATTCGAGGATTGCGTGCACAAAATTTCAGAACGATATCTCAATTTTCGCGGCTTTGAGCTCCGACAAAAATGTGCAAAAATTCACACGGTTGCACAGACGAACAGAAGAGCTAAATCTCTTTTATATGAATGCTGATAAAGAAAATTTATATATTTTTGGGGGTGTGGTATATGGACTTGTGTTGGGCATAAAAATTTAGATAAATACTCGTCGTTACGTCCGCATCACTGGTTTTATAGAAAAAGTTAATAAAACTGACTACATAATTTCCACTCCTTTATTCAGAAATAGTCAAATTAATTCAGAAATGATGAATTGAAATTCAGCCAATTTTAATATCAGAAATAGTAAATCGAAATTCAGACAGTACAATTAAATATATATATGTGTGTATCTTATTTCAAAGCAATTATATTTAAGTTTGAACTTGTACGATTACGTATTACCAAAATTTATTTTTCTAAAAATTTGTCATACGGAACCTTAGTCGCTTGTGTATTAAATAAACTTCCCCTCGAAGACTGATCCAAAAATATTCTTCAAATAGTCGCATTATGTGTCGAAAATTAACATTGTATAGAAGAATAAAGTTTTTTAAATCGTACTCTACTTAATTAGCTTCGTTACTTTATTTCATTGTAAATTACTTCAAAAAGTACTCAATTAATCATTCAATTAATTTAAAGTATATGTACAAAAACGATGCTCAAAATTGATCCGAAAGCTATACCGCAACTTAATGATGCGACCATAATCGAAGAAGCCATTTCCTTCTCATATTGGTATACGGATCTAAAACAAAAAGTGCGTTTCATTTAGCAATTTCTTCTACGTACACATATACAAACCTTGGAGCAGTTAAAAATAGCATATTAGCCAGAAAGCCATTAGTTATGGAGAATGTTATCATCATTACACCATACGCGATATCGGAATGCACTAACACTGGTAAAAAGTGATGCAAGCTACTGTTGGAACATAAGAAAAAGGGTACATAGAGCGTACGCATAAGTACAATCAGTAAAATCGTTTCATTGTTGTTTAGATACTGTGAAATATAAATATCATTCATTAGTTGAATGTATATATATATGTGTGTACATTGGTATATTTTTCATATTTTTCTTACTTGTATAAAAATCCCAGCTAATATGCGCCCAAAGTAATCTCCACAGTTAAATATTAGATAATTCATTACAGGCATGTAATACAAATCTAAAAAAGTAGTAGGAATGGAATAATTCCAAATGAAAAATAATTCATGTTGCGTTTTACCATTCCACACGTATCCCAGACCAAATCTTTCAGACTGCATTAAGGCACTTACAGACGGATAAACCGACAATGTGGTTGAAAAAAGCATAAACATAGTTACAGCATGAATATATATCTTTGTAAAGACGTTTCCAATATTTGGCACCATTTCAGATATCTCAGTCCTCTGAGATAAGCAATTCTTTTCATTTTTAATATAGTACTGAAAAAAATTGGTCCTTTCCATAGCGCAATAACACAGAATGTTCAGTACTATTAAAACACTTCCAATGATAAAGTACACAAATGCTGTGATTTTAGGATCCGCACCAAAAGTCAGAATCATTAGGAATGTCAAAGCAGTTAAAATGCCTCCTAAAGCTTGACCACTGACTGTAGCTGTCATATACTCTGAGGGCAACAGAGCGGCTGTTCCAAAGAGTGCTCCAGACATTATCGCCGAACAGACTAAAAAAAATATATATACTCGTATATAAATTCGAATTCGGAATAACATTCAAAACATACCATTTAATATAATGACTGATAGAAGGGTAATGCAAAAAAATTGTTCTTGCCAATTATCAGTATTAACTTCAACAAGTGCTGTCGTCAAAGCAAATATAGAAAGTGTAACACATAATGTACCAAGTATTTTTATTCGTAAAGCTACCTGTTGCCCATATACAGCATGGATTATCAAAAAAAATGTACCCGATACAGAAGCAGTTAACGTTAGATCACATACAAAACTTTTTTGCATTGATGTTAATTCAAGCACCTTGTCACTAGTTTCATTTAAAGTTGTGTTTCGGAACTTATACATCCAATACTACAAAGGAATACGATAATGGTAGAAATATTTCAGGATTGTGTGCAATTATGTGTTGTACATACGTCTTCAGCTGTTATAAAAAAATTCCAAGGTATCATAGTACCAATCCCCAACACATAAAACGTAATATAACCGACATTAAAAAAATCCTTTGGAGCTCCTGTTACTTGAGTGGACCGTCTTAATGATATTTCAGCAAACTCTTCGGAATCAACTTGTGATTCTCTTGGCAAAATGGCAGGCACAAAATTAATGCTGTTATTAGATTGAACAACAAAGTTATTCGCATCATTATCCGGCTGCGGTTGCTCATCGTTAATTTGTTCTTCTTTCAAGTGACGATATTTTAACATTTATTAGCGTTTCTTTGTTGAGAATATATATATAAATCGTTTGCAAGCGTATTCTCTTCTCACAAAATTGTATTTAGGGTTGAACGCAATTATTTCTATAGTCCTAGGGTTTCCAAATTCGAATAATATGAGACATTAATGCTGCAGACAGATTATTTACGACGCTGCACCATGGCTCTGTCACAACAATTCCTTGCTTTCGGCGAGAAACGGGACGCATGTTTCCCTCCATATAAATTTATACGATTCTATACCATTTGTAGTTTTAATTTAAAAATCGTCAATTAAACTTCTGACCACCCATTCAAAATTTGCAAAAACTTGTTCCTTTTTCAGTTGCATTGTGGGTGTGTCGCTTGACCCAGTAACGTATCCGACTTGGCTAGATCGACTCAGAATTCGATTCTGATTAGAAATATATATACTCGGTTGGGTCCTATATATGATGGTAAGTTTAGATAAGCATTATTAAAATCATTTTTCTATAAGTAATTTACATTTGGCAGATCCGCCCTTTATATATAAAATTGTCCTTGGATGGACAATGAATGTCAGAAGAGAGGTGCTCTTCTGATCAAGAATACTTTGTAGCGTATCTGATGCCTCCTTATGGGTGTTACAAAAAGAAGAACAAATCCCCCTCTACATATAAGGACATATTATAAAGGAAAACTATAAATGGTGAATATTAGCAATTACTAATATTTTTGACCGATATTTCACTTGACTTATTACATATAACGATGCCCCGCGTTTTCTGCTCCAACTAAAGTAATTATGGTCGGGAATAAGCGACCATAACATTTACATTTACTTTTTCAAAAGTGCAATTTCACCACATTCAAGTATAAAGCCTTATATAACAGATAATAGTTTTTATTTTATATGTGTAGCAATATATAACAATATTTCAACATCGTGGTAGTAAAAAAATGCATATGGCCCATAATTACTGCGATTTATGACCAACCCTGTAAGACCTAAAAATTACTTTTTAGTAAATTACTGAGGCTTTCTAAACTTTTTGCCAGCATATACGGCAGTGTCGCCCAATTCCTCTTCAATGCGTAAAATTTGGTTATATTTGGCACAACGTTCCGATCGGCAAGGAGCGCCAGCTTTAATTTGTCCCGCGGACAAACCAACCACCAAATCAGCTATAAAAGAATCCTCGGTTTCGCCTGAACGATGGGACACCATAGTACCCCAGCCGTTACGTTTGGCTAGTAAATGAGCTTTAATGGACTCAGTCACAGTACCAATTTGATTAACCTTCAGTAGCAAACAATTGCAAGCTTTTTTATCTACAGCCATTTGTATACGTTTAGGATTGGTAACTGTCAAATCGTCACCTACGATTTGTATATTCGTGGAGTCACTTAGATTACTCCATGCACTCCAATCGTCCTGATCAAAAGGGTCTTCTATGGAGACAATTGGAAAATCTTTGATAAATTCTTTATACATTTCTCCTAATTTTCCGGGTGCCAACCATTTTGATTTATCAATATTAGGATTCTTAAAATCCAAATCATATTGACCATTTTTGAAAAACTCCGAAGCGGCCACATCCATGCCTATATCAATTTTGTCAGTATAGCCCGCCAAAGCGATCGCTTCATTTATTAAGCACAAAGCTTCTTTGTTGGATTCTATATTAGGCGCAAATCCGCCTTCATCTCCGACGGCGGTAGCATCTAAGCCAAATTTATCTTTTATCACCTTTTTCAAATGATGATAAACCTCCGAACCCATTTTCATGGCCTCCGTGAAGTTGCTAGCTCCTGTTGGCAAAATCATGAACTCCTGCATGGCTAACTTGTTACCAGCGTGACTACCGCCATTAATTACGTTAAAAGCTGGCACAGGTAATATAATATTTTTATTGCCCGCCAAATCAGCAATATGTTTATACAATGGTACCCCCTTTTTGGCAGCTCCCGCCTTGCAGACAGCCAGGGATATGCCTAAAATAGCATTTGCTCCAAATTTCGATTTATTCTCAGTTCCATCCAATTTAATCATGAAATTGTCTATCGTCTCCTGCTCGGTTACTTCTAGATTGGCCTTTATAAGTTCAGGTCCTAAAGTTTTATTAACGTGGCCGACTGCTTGCAATACGCTTTTGCCATGATAACTGTTTTTATCTTTGTCGCGTAATTCTAAAGCCTCATGAACACCAGTAGAAGCACCTGATGGCACTGCAGCGCGAAACAAACCAAGCTCAGTGCAGAGATCCACCTCTACTGTGGGATTACCACGCGAATCAAAAATTTGACGAGCCAGAACAGACTTGATAGGCATACTGCAGCTAAAATAAAGGTTAAATGAATTATTTTGTAGAGCCTTTCAATTAATTAAACAAGTATAAAAGTTATAAATAGAATTTTAACGTATAATCCTTCCCTTGTCTTAATGACCGTAAACGTACTCAACGGACGCAGTTGGCCATTTAGGGTTAAAAATTCGGAATGACCTCTAGATGTATTTAGAGGTCATACAAAACAATACAAAATATCATTTAATAACTACGGATTTTTTTATTGTGACTGAATTTAAAAATATTGCTTCTGAATTCCCCATTGCAAATATGGCATTTTTAGTAAAGTTTCGCATAAATTACTGATTTTTATAAGTATTTAATACACCTCAGCATTTAGGACTTACTTCTTTCGTAAAATTCCAACTGTAAGAGAAAAATGAAAATTAGCTTGCAGCAACCGCTGTTTAAAAATTGGTACTGAATGGCAAAAAGTTTTTGTAGTAGTGTACATCGGATTCTTTAACACATTTGGCACATTCAGTGATTTATTTAGTATCTGTTAAACGTTATTAGAGTTTTCAGCTAACTGAGTGGCTTTTAAAGTATTAGGGTTCAGACCTATACTATGCAGTGCATTTTTGCAGTGCTTAATTGCTGCAGTGTCCCAATTGTGTAGAAGACATACAATGTATTCGATTACGGCAGTAAAATTATATAATCCCTTTGATAATGTAAATTTACAAATTATATGATGCATTGTTTTGCTGGCCTTTACAAATCTGCAAAGTAAAACATATGCAGTAGTGCATTCTAGCACCGAGTTGGATGGTAATAAAATACATTTTGATTTGTTAGTTCCGCACTGCAAAATATGTGCTTGAGCGCTTAAACTGTGCACTGTATCCTGTATTGTTGCACTGAGATGTCAAATCAATCACACACTATCAGTAAAGTAAAGTATTGATGTATGCAGTAATAGATATCAAAGAACTTTATGAACGAATTTTTTCCGGCTAATTTCGGGAGTTGCCACATGGTCCAATAAAATAGAATACGAAAATAGAGCATAAATACGAGATTTTCATATTGATAGTTAGTTTACATATATAGTGTGGGAAATTCTTTTGTAGCTAACCTTTAAAATCGATTCTCTCCTAAAAACACAGTAGAATCAATAAAAATTAGCCGAAATACCGCACATTGGGTGAATATTGTTTTTATTTTATTCAAGGTTCATTAAATAAGAAATTCTTCGTGATTTTACTTTTGAGGAAGAGGAAAACATTGAAATAATAGATTTTACAATGGGCGAATAGGCCAAGAAATGTTGGTGGCTACTATTTTAGTCTGAATGGATTTAATCCTGTCCGTCTGTCTGCCCATGTAAATTTGTGCTCAAGCTACTTTGCAAGAACATGTGTGGGTCCAGAGAGCTGAGTAGTGCAGAGTATTAAATGTGCATATAAGTGAAATATCACTTAAAAGTGCAATGTATCAGTTAGTAAGTCGAATTTTACGCTGTATACGATTTTATGTAAATTGTGAGCGTGTGTTTTATCCGACAACGCCCATTTTTGGCACATCTCTTGTAAATCTCCTGTAATAACATGTAAGGCCCAAGAATGAACGTAAATCCTTCAAAGTCTTTGGTGTCGGAAAACTCTTTATTGCTTCCACTCTTTTAGGATTGGTTTTAACACCACATTCGGACACAACAAATCCAAGATATTCAACTTCTGACTTAAAAAAGTCGCATTTGTCCATCTGTAGTTTCATATTTGCTTTTCCAAAGTGGAAAATATCTTTTTCAGATCATCGCAATGTGTTGTTTCGTCTTTGCTAAACACAATTATATTATCAATGTAAACAAAACATCTTACACTGATATGTTCTCTTAATATGTCATCCAATGTTCTTTGGAATATGGAGGGTGCATTTTTAAGACGAAAAGGAAAACGTGCAAATTCATGTTTGCCATTATTACCTGAAAATGCTGTTTTTTCTATATCGGACTCTTTAAGCGGGATTTGGTGAAATCCACTCTTTAAAGCAAGAACAGAGAAGTATCTATTTTATCCTAATTGAGACAGACCCTCATCTATATCAGGTATTGGATAACGATCAGGAATAGTTACTGCATTTAATTTTCTATAGTCAATAACAAGTCTATATTTCTTTTCTCCAGTATTATCCAACTTTTAGACTTTTTTTTAGAATATTTTCATATGATACGGATTTGGATCCTTACAAGATGTACAAAAAGCTCTAAGGTTATGGGGAGAACACTTCTCTAATCTGGTTGTTGGAAACGATGAAGCGGATGGAGACCTGACTCCGAACCACCAATCACTGATGATGTTATATGTCCAGCTTCTAACGAAAATGAGATAAAATCAGCTATCTCACAGCTTAAAAATAAAAGGTCTTCCTTTGAGTTGTTTAAGGTTCCGTGGTGATCAGTTGTTGTAACGCATGCATTAACTCATCAGCAATATTTGGTCGGAGGAGAGCATGCTCAGTGATTGGAACCTCTGCGCACTCCATCCGACCCATAAGAAAGGAGACTCGCATATACCGACGATATTGATACCATTCGTCGGAAATTTACCTCAGTATTTGCAAGAATTAAGAAAGAATCGGCAAAAATGGGTGTAGCGGTGAACGAGGACAAAACGAAGTATATGGTCTTAATGATCAAGGATTCACGACGCCCTGATTCCATTTCATGTTGCGACCGATATAACTTCAAGGTAATTAATGTAGATAAAAAGGAGAATTATGACTGCTAACAGGTGCTATTATGGTCTAAGTAAGCAGTTCAACAGCAAAGCCCTCTCTCGTGCGACAAAACTTACACTCTATATCACCAAGTGCTTGAGTGGCTCCTGAACAATGTTTCCCAATTTAAGTAGCTTTCTGATTGCAAAAGCTGGAAACCAGAATTGGAGAGGAGAGGGAGATGTAACATGCTCTAAAAAAATAGTGCAAACGTGAACATCCATGCCATCTACAAATTTGAATTTTCAAGCCAATACGAAATTCATACTCTATTATAAGGCGGTATCATATAATTGCCACGCCCACCGTTGTAAATGTGGAGGGTACTTAAGATGTGGCCTAAGCCAAATTTAGTTTTCTTTCTTGTTTTCTTCTGTATTTTTCATAAACTGTATATTTTCTTCAGATGAAACTATAAGCATTTTGATTTAGGACCAATTTCTCAGTAGTAGTTTAAATTCTGCCTAAACCGAGTTTACTTATAAACTATTGGATATGTTTCTTAGTCAAACCCCATCACCATCGGCAACCAGTGCATGCTAAAATTTGAGTACCCGACCACATTTATGCTTATTTCAATACAATTCATATGAGAATTGTAACAAGAAAAAGCACAATGTAGCCAAATACAAAAACAATAGCACGACTGCAAACATGATCTTTTCAAACCAACCAGTGTTTTGCATTGCTTATGGCATTCTTTTGGAATGTGTTGTTGATAGATCAGCTCAGATGTTTTGCATAAAAATTGATCAGCCTTGAGTTGATCAATACTGGTCTTACGCTCGTTTACTATAGTAATTTTTGCATTAAAACAGACCATTTAAACATTTTCTTAAATGTTTTTTTAAACGTTATTTAATTTTACTTATTATTAATTGGGCAATGCCGTTAAAAATCACTAAAAAAATATCAAATAAGTCATGTAAATTGGAAAAACTGTCGAAACTGAAAAAATAATTAAAGAAGAAATTTTTTAAAGTTATAATAAACTGAAAAAATATATAAGTTATAATCTGAGTTCTATTTATTTCATAAATGGTCTCTTACTCAAATATTCTTGAATAAGTTTGAAAAATTTATCTTAAAAGATCTTCAGAAGCTTTAAATATTTTAATAAAATAAATTCAAATTTCAGAAACACTAACTAATATTTAAAGTGAACTGAGAAACGGAATTGTACTGTTAAATGCCGCTTAAACCACAAACGATTTCAACCACTCGTAAGTGTGCGATTGGCATAAGAGTACTAATGTAGAAAACGTTTTAATTTCTCTTAAAATTATATGACAAAATTGTTATTTGTGGTTTTTACGTAGCCCTTACACTCTCAAATGTCAAACCGACTTAAATTCGCGTTTGTATATAAAACATATATATAATTAGGGCATAATGCATTAAAAGATAGTAAGGCGGCACACAATTTTTAAAATTAGAATATAGTTTGTGATAAATTAAAATTTTGATACTTTCGCGATATTAATTTTGAATTTCGTATGGATAATCCCATATTGTGTTCCTTTTTTATACCCTTCACATAAGATGGGGGTATACTAAGTTTGTAATTCCGATTGCAACACCTAGAAGGAGGTATCGGAGACCCTACAAAATAAATATATTCATAATCAACGTCTAAAACTGAGACGATCTAGTGTGTAGTGTGTCTGTGTGTCTGTCTGTTGGCATTCTCACGGGCGTAAATATTCAGATATTGATCTGAAATTTTTTTTTAGCACACAGATCACTATTTAAAATGGATAAAATCGGTCAAGATCCACGCCCATAATCAACAAAAATCTATTTCTCTGCCACAAAAATTCAGCTATTAAGTTGAAATTTGGTAATATTAACAATTAACTTATCCATCGATGTGCAAAAAATGGGCGTAGATTGGATAACAGACGCGGACAATTTGGAGAAAAATTTATGTATCTGTCACAAAAATTTCCTATGATCTTCCCTATCCATATCGCATCCCATCCACTGATGTGCCAAAAATAGGCGTAGTCGAATAACAGACGCACTCACAATTTACAAAAAACCGTACTCCACGTAAAACTCGATTTGCAAGATGATAATCAAGCAATCATATACCCTAGAAGTCCACCGTTATGGATGTGAAGGGTATTTAAGATTTCGTCTAAGCCAAATTTAGTTTTCGTAGGGAAAAAAATTACTGCGGTATTATATTTATAATGATGAGATGAATAAAGTTAAAGATTTAATACATACTCTTTCATCAAAGAATTCAAATTGATCCGAATCGAAACACAACAAGGAAGAAACTAAATTTGGCTTAGGACAAATCTTAAATACCCTTCACATCCACAAAGGTAGGCCCGACATATATATATAATACATAGTTCGCCTTTTAATAGTGTATATATTGCGTATCAGCTTGCAAGTCTAGTTTTATGGTGAATATGGTTTTTTGTAAATTGTGAACGCGTCTGTTATCTGACCATGCCCATTTTTGGCATTTCGATGGGGAAAATATTTATAGATATACCTACCAAATTTCAAGTTAATAGCTTAATTTTTGCCCATTGTGGGCATGGATCTTGATCGATTTTGTCCATTTTAAATTAAATCTGTGTGCAAAAACTAAAAGTGTCAGTACAAAATTTCAGCTCAATATCTCAAAATCTACGCCCGTGAGAGTGCCAACAACAGACAGACACACGGACACACAGACATACATGTCTAGATCGACTCCGTCTTTGATGCTGATCAAGAATATATATACTTTGTAGGGTCTCTGACGCCTCATCCCGGGTGTTGCCAATGGAAGAACAAAGTATACCCTTATCACTAAGGTGGAGGGTATAAAAAATACGTCATGTTGATAAATTTGATATTTTCATTTCAAAAATCTCTAACACTTCAACATGTATTTATAGATGAATGATGTTATGTCACATGTTATGTAATGTCGTATAAGTCACATAAACGTTATTTTAAAC
This sequence comes from Ornithomya chloropus, assembly GCA_963971445.1. Taxonomy (NCBI): domain Eukaryota; kingdom Metazoa; phylum Arthropoda; class Insecta; order Diptera; family Hippoboscidae; genus Ornithomya; species Ornithomya chloropus. The sequence continues at coordinate 50,303,253 of OZ020530.1, read as the reverse complement.
AAGTAAAAAAGGGCTATATTAGGCGTTACACAAATGTAGTACATCCACCATCATTAGTCTCAACACTAAATAGAACACCACTATATTACTGCTCAAAATAATAAGGAAATAAAATCTTAAGCCATGCCATTTTCAGCGTGGCCCTAAAGCTCTGAAACATACGAACATCTATAAAATGTATAGAAAATTTTTGTTAAAATATTGGCAAAATTTTATATTTGTATCTCTTTTTTTTTTAATATTATTAATTTGTAACTCAAATTATAAAATTATACAATTCACGTTAATGCTCCATGGCTATGGTTTGGCTTATGGTTCGTTTTTTAAAAAAGAAAATCTCTCATAACTATACCGCATTTTTTGTAAAATTGTAGGAAGGTCCATGAACCGATTTAACCTATTTTCAATACCAAGGTAACCAAATGCATCGGTATTATTTGTTTCAAATTTCAGGTCTACAGGTCTTATGGTTCAGGAGTAATACGAAATTAAGTTACAAGTAGTATTTAAGGATTAATTCAGAGAATAAAAGGAAATTTAAGTGTAAAAGGGACTGATTTAAAAATCTCTGCTAAGATTCAGAACATTCGGCTTAGTAGTTCAAGGGTAATGGGAAATTTTTAAATAGGTATACAAATTTGTACACTTGCTTTTGTAGAATGCTTAAAAAAGACTAATTTAGAGATTTTACAAAATTGAAATTTGCTTTACTGGAAATGAAAGAAATACATTGAGAATTGAATTATTGGACCATTCGCCGATTTAGCCTACTTGCAAAACTGAAAATTGCGTGTACCAAGTAAAATTTCAATGTCTTAATGCTTGTGACCGTCAACGTGGTGGAACAACGAACAGAAAAGATAAATTGGCTCAGCTATAGATGCCGATCAAAAATATGTATTTCCCCCATAATCATTATGATTGTAAGTGTAATAGGGGCGTTATATGGGGAAATACATAAATAACATGCTTAAGTTTAGTCTAAAGAAATATGAATAATTTCGAATTTCCGCCATAAAATGACTTTATTTATATAGTTCAACAAATGAGGGAATGGAGTCCAAATTTGGCGTAGAGAATTATTATTTGAATTTTTGTCAAAGTGCCTCATTTTTAGTGAAGCAGTATACCTTTAAAGTAGAACACAACACATACACATACACGAATTATGTATACATGTGTTGTTCAAGTTTGGCTTAAGCCACATGTGCCAATTTTCCTATATATATCAATATATACTTCCTAAGCTTATCTGACGACGCATCGTCTTATCTCCTCCGTACGGTAATAATTTCGTCACCGGCTTTTATACACCCTCTATTGTGATAGTAAGTGTGCACAGGATACTGCTTGACTCTGTTGTAGTAGAGCTTCCAACCACATAAATTAAGTTATTAAATTGAATTCGTATACATAGATCAAGCACATAGTCAGAGATCTGTAAAATATATATATTTATCCTTAATAAGCATCGCCCTAGAAAAATATTTCTAGTTCTTATTTAAATTGAGCGGAATCGGGCAGGTGCTACGCCCACAAGGGGCACTATATAGGTGCAAAGGCAGAATTCGAGCGTTTAGGTAAAATGCAACGCATACTTCAATAGTCGTTAAAAAAGTGTAGGGTATCCAAGATTTGTCTTGAACTCATTGAAGTGTTTTTACTTGAGTCTTGTTATACTTACACCACAGTTATCAATTACCAAGCATAAGACAACGATTTGAAACTTTATAAGTAGATTGCGAGCCAGCAATTAAATGACATTTATAAGCTAGACGCTCAAATAAAAGAAACGTGCACGCATATGAAATCAACTTTGTTTTGAAAAAGAAAATAAAAATAAGGAACATAGTTTTAATAACTATAAGCGAGAATTATGATGAGAAAAAATTACGAATATAAAAACTAAGTATAAACATGTGACAAAAATATAAGAAATAAAAATACATTTATAAAAAAACAATGCAATGTTAAACTGTTGTTCTATATTAAAAATTAGAGGAGTACGTGTTACAAAAGATTAAACAGAATAGTTTAAACGTGTAGACCGACGGGACATTTGTTTGTACTATAAACGTTTGCCTGTACTAGAAATATTCAACGGGACATTTTAACAAACAAGTCGGAACAATATATCCAATCCAAGTGCTCTACTGGGAGTGGCATTTGATAAACAAATTCAAGCACAAATGGAATAATTTGTGAACCTTTTTTTCTATATTAACAAAATAATTGCATTAGTAATTTTGAGATATATACGAGATTTGAAAATAGCTGAATTAATATTAGTAACTGTACATAGAAGCTTGATTCGTACCAATTTATAAACAAAACAGCTATATACGTAAAACTAAACATCCAAACACACAAATAATATTCAATAATGACGAGCTCTATAATCAACCTTTTACAATCGTTACATATAATACCGAGAACTAAAATTAGTGAGAGTGTACCAACACCCGTTCAAAATATTTCAATAAATAGGAAAACTAAATCTATTCCAAAAATTTCTCTGCAAACTGTGTCCCAACATGATGATTTTCGCGATTGTTGGGTTGTTATATATGATCGGGTATATGACGTAACCAAATTTTTAGCCGAACACCCCGGTGGTGCAGATATAATTATGGATTATGCTGGACGCGATGGTACTCTCGCCTTCCATGATACCGGGCATTCCTCCGATGCTATTAAACTGATGCGAAATTATATTATAGGCGAATTGCCCCCACATGAATGTATTTTCCGTACCGCAGACAAACGAGTCTTATCTAAGGGCATACCGGAATAAATTCTAACTAATTTTGTTCACAGCTCTTCAAAAAGTATTTGATTGGTGATCTATACTTGTTTAGTGACGTTGAATTTTATACTAAAAATTTGCTTACAAGTTTCTAAGTACACATTAAGTTAAGCTATAATTGTGAAAAACACACGACAAATGTTCTATTTAAAAAACTATTTAAGTGTTCATGTTTCTAATGTTTATTTATTATGTCAATAATCTAAATTTATATAGGGAAGTAAGTGTTATTTTCAGTGTCATGTTTTTAATAAAATTGGTTCGAAATTACGTTTTATAAAATATTTATTTAGTGTTTTTGTAATTTAAGCGGCAGTGGTTTGATATGAAGCACGCAATTATTTTAATACAAAATATTATTCTGAATCGATCGGTATAATTGAAGGTGGGTGTGGCATTCGCCGTTTAGGAGTTACATACATCCGCACAAACATAATATACCCTTTTCCACAGGGCGGTGTAGGGTATAAAAACTGGGCTATATTAGGCATTTTCAAAATCTAGAATACCCTTCAGCATTAGCCTCTTCTAAATGGAACACCACTCTATTACAGCTCCAAATGATAAGGAATTAACATCTTAGAATTTATATATGCTAACAGACTAATGCCCATTATTACAGTCATTACTCAAACAATGCTTGTACGATAAATAGAATAATGAATTTCTATTCATCGCAACCTAAATACCAGATAATAAATATAGCCAAAAGCTTTATCCAAAAGGTCCTTAGTATCAGTGACGAACAATATCACACAACCAACATACCCATTATTAAAAATACATTACGCAACAACAGTTTTCCATATAGAACCATTAACAATCTGATTAAAAATATAAGGAACAAGGTCAACAATTTTCATCAAACACAAGGGATTGCAGTACCCAAAAGATACTTCTATAAGAAGTTTGACAGACAAAGTTCATCTTAATGACTTATTCGGTAATAACGGTAAAGATATTGACTTTGCCTACAAAGCAAATAAGACTACTAGGACACTTTTCACCAATAACATATCAAAAGTTCCCATAAAAAATACAATAACGTAGTATAGCAAATCAAATGTAATGGCAACAACAATGAGGTATGTGGCAAAATTTAAGCTTTGTATTTAAGCTTCGGTCTTAACCGAACTTCTCTATCTTGTTTTTGATTTACTTTAATATTTATTTATAATTGTATTAATAATAGTTGTATTGGTTTTATTAATATTAATTTAGTTTATCTCTAAGTTGTTCCAGAAGCTGTTGTTGTTGTTGTTGCGGTGATGCTGCGCCTGTATTATTTTTTATTTATTTTTGTTTATTTTTTTTTATCGGTAACTTTCTCTAATTATTAGTTTAATATTATATTTTCTACTCTTCATCATGAATTAGTTAAAATTATTTGTAACTAATGGATTTAATAACGAAAATAAATAAATAAAATAAAAATGTAATTCTATCATTGGTACCTCATCCAGGGAGGGTGCTCGGGACGTTTAAAAAAACCTCAAAGTAGTCGAATTGAACAAAAACAGTACTGTACCTAGGCACACGAATTCTTGTACTATCTTGAAATTATATCGGTCTTAACAAGAAAGAGATTCGAGGAGAACGCATGTTGTATATGTATGTTATCAACATGTGCTAATCATTGCGTGTTGATAACATGGCCGTCCAGTTGAAGTCGATGAGACCCATACCAAGGCCTTTATCGATGCAGGTCGGCATATCACAACACGTGATATTGTAGAGAAGCTCAATGTATTGCATACATGCCTTGAAAAAAATTAAAAAAGGCTGGCTATGTCAAGAAACTCGATCTATGGATCCCTCACCAGCCTAGACGATATCAAAATCAGAGATTCACCAATTTTTTCTGTCAGTCTGATGGGATTATAAAGGAATTCAGCACTTTGAACTTTTACCAAACAACCAAACAATCAATTCAAGTTGTACGTTCAATAACTCGCCAACCTAAGCGATGCTATTCAAAGCAAAGCGGCTAGAAGCGGCAAATCGTAAGGGTGTTCTTTTCCACCATGATAATGCAAAGACTCACACATCTTTGGTCACATGCTAAAAATTATTGGTTCTGGGTTCAGACTACCATTTATTTCGTTCCATGCTCATTTCAAAATAATACATGTCAGAATTTTTTTTTATTTTTTGTTTGTTTATGATATCTAAAAAAAATAAATTTATATGGGGAGGGGTTCTAAAAATGGTCCAATCCGTTCCATTTTCAAAAGCGTTTATTTTTGGGTCAATGCTTTTCCGCGTATCAAATTTCATCGAAATATCTCAAAAAATAATAGGACCTCATATGGGGAGGGGTTCTAAAAATAGTCCAATCCGGTCCATTTTTAATAGGGTTCCCCTTTGGGCCAATACATGTCCTTGTACCAAATTTCATCAAAATATCTCAAAAAATGCGACCTGTAGCTTGAGCACAAATTTAGATGGACAGACACGATCCAGACGGACAGACGGGCATGGTTAAATCGATTCAGATTTTGATTCTAAATCGATCGGTATAATTGAAGATGGGTGTGGCATTTGCCGTTTAGGAGTTACAAACATCCGCACAAACTTAATATACCCTTTTCCACAGGGTGGTGCAGGGTATAAAAAGCAGTGGACCCAGAACGGATCCTTGCGGAACCCCCAGTTTAATCGAAAGTATATCAGAAAAGATATTATTGACAACCACTCGTTGATACCTATTAGTGAGGTATGTTTCAATAATCTGAGAGAATGTGGAATCAAATTTAAACAATTTCCTTAGTTAGACATATTGTTATTGTCCAGTGTGCCCCTTATGCTTTCTGCTACATCAATTAGGGTGGTAGTGCACGATCTATTTTTCCGAAAACCAGACTAAGAGTCAACCATTAATGAGTTAATACGGACGTAATGGCATATTTGTTTTTTGATGATTTTTTCAAATACTTTGGAGAGAAACGGAAGAATCGCAATTGGCCTGTAATCACCATTGCTTTTCGGAATGGGTAAGACTTTTGTTAATTTCCAACAGTTCGGAAAGGTCGAACGCATAATTACATCGTTAAAGATAAATGTAATGCATTGTAACACAATCGTGAGCATTAATTTAATAAATCGAGGATCAATATCCAGTCCGATTGCATTAGACTTAGTGTCCAGTATGCATTCTAGCACTTCAGCTTCACACACACCATTAAATTTTAGTGGACTAAAACCGAAATCCGTTTCCATTTCTAAATAATGAGAGACATTAGGGCTGCTCATTGGTATGTTGACGAATTTTTTATTAATTTCGCTAATGTCAAGGTCAACTGGAGTTGACAGAATGTTTCTGTTGATGCCGATTTCCGTAATCGTGGCCCACTTCTGCCTTTTGCTTAGGGCAGAAGCCAACCTAGATCCATAAAAATCGATTTTCGCATGCCTTATAGCGTAGGATACCTTTCTGCGTAGGTGCTTGAAATGCATATTGTGCGCAGGTGAATGCGTACGCTTTCATTCGCTATAGGCCTCGTCCCTAGCTTGCAACAATCGTTGGATATATTGGTTAAACCAGGGACGTTTGTGCGAATCCGCGCTGACAGTTTTTTGTGGGACATAAGCATCAAACAGTGACCGGACATTTTTGTTGAACCAGTGAATTTTTGTTTCACTATCCGGTATAAACATGATCTCACTCCAGTTGACTAATTTCGCTGCACATTCGAGTTCGTTGATGTCAATACTTTTAAAATCCCTATACATGTGGTTATGTGCGCGTTTTGGAGTTGAAAATTATACGTCATGAAAATTAGGTCATGATTTGAGAAATTTGGAGCGTTTAACTGATCATAAAAAAGGACCTTCTTTAAGTTGTTTACTAGAAACAGGTCTAAGAGGGTAGCTGTGTGGGCGGTGTAATGAGTCGGGTTTGATGTGTTAATGGAGAGAAGACCAATGGCATGCATCTCATCCATAAGTCTGTTTTCTAAGAGGAGATTGCTATTGAAATCTCCGCTTATTATCACATCGGGATAGCCGATAGTGACATCACCAATTGTCCTTATTAGTTCCGTAAAGTCTGTATTTCGGTGAGGTCGGTATACGCAATTTTTTAGACAAAAATTTTAAATTAAAATTTATATAAAATCCACAATCACTTAGTTGCCAACCCAATATAATCCTCCAAAAATCATGTGTGTTTTTAAGTAAAAGCTTTTTGTATGATGAAAAATAATCGAAAATATTCTTTAAAGCTCTTTAAAGCACACATAGTAACAAATAGCAAAAAGACTTTTCTTTATAATTTTTTTTTCCATAATAATATTAAAAAATCAACTTTTTCCATTATTTTACAAAAAATGCAGTAAAACAAAACGTTGTATGGTATTATTTAAATATTAACAAAGAAGTAAACAAAAGAGCTTTCAAATTTATTGAAGAATACAAAATATTAAAAATTGTTAATATTATCAATTCGTTAACTATAGTGAAATTAAGAAATCAATAAGAACAGGCCTATTCTTATATGTTAACTTAATAACCCATTTGTAATAATTTGTTAAGTTTTTTGTTAATCTTATAAAACTATTCAGAAAAGAAATGGAAAACGCCAAGTATTTTTTTATACCAAAGTTTACTAAAAATGTGCTGTAATTTGTTTGTTTTTGATTACAAACCTTTGGATTAATTTATGCTCTCATTTAAAAACAAGTTAGCCATGATCCACTTTAAAGGTTCTACTATGAAGGCTGATTAATGATTTTTGAAATGTAATCAAATTTACTTCTTATATCTTGCACCTTAGTGGTAAAGGGCATATTAAGTTTATGTAGATGTTTGTAACTCCTAAACGGTAAAAGCCCCACCCACTTTCAATTACACCGATCGATTCATAATTAAAATCTGAATCAATTTAACCATGTTCGTCCGTGCGTCTGTGTCTCCATGCAAATTTGCGCAAGCTACAGAACACATTTTTTGATATATCTAAATGAAATTTTCTACAAGTACATGTAATGGTTCAAAAGGGACTTCTGTGTAAAATGGGCCAAAACGGATTATTTTTAGAACACCTTCCCATATAAGGTCCTACTATAAAGAGGGTATTGATACAGCGAAAATTTACAATTCTTAATACTTTTGAAAAAATTTGGTGAAGAATAGTTAACTGGCTTAATAAATGACCTTGCCAAATTTGAAGCCCTTCCAACCATTTTTAAAATCCCATTCCATACAATAATATTCCACGATGCGACTTATATGGTGTTGCTTCGCGTTTACTGATATAACTAAACTAATATTAGCATAATTTGTGGTAATAAATGGTGTAGGGTATTATATGGTCGGGTTTGATTTTTTTTACACGAATTTGATTTAACACGAGTTAAGATGAAAAAAAATAGATTTTTGTGGATTGTGTGCGCGTGGCTCGTGATCCATTTTGCCCATTTTAAATAAAGATATGCGTGCAAAAAATAAAGGTGGCTTTATAAAATTTTAACTTAATACCTCAAAAAGTACTCTCGTGAGAATGCTAACAATAGATAGACACACGGACATACTAGTCTAGGTCAACTCAGTTTTTGATGCTGATCAAGAAAATTTGGAGGGTCTCCGAAGCATGCTTCTGAGTGTTGCAAACGGAATTACAAATTTGGTATACCGCCTATCTTATGTTGAGGGTAAAATGATATTTCACACAAGCTTATGTATATATACGAAGGGTATCCCAGAATATTCGTACGTAAAATCTAGCTTTTGTATTTGCTTCAACTATAGATGAATTATGTTACATTATAATTTGCACAAATATCATAAGGGAAAGCTTTAGTCGAAAAGTTAACACTACGCTTAATTTTTTCTGGTAACTTTTACCGTAAAAATAGAGGGAAGATACATATTTGTTTAAATTGATCGTAAAATAGGGGTTGTAGTGTAGATAATGTTAACTTAATATATTAAGGGTTAGCAGCGCTTTGCATGGCAACATGGCAAATAGATATACGTGTTAGTAATAGTATGCATTTGTATGGCTGTTACCAAATCTTATAGAGGGTGACGAAGATGAAAACTCTCGAGTAGGTTGAAATTTTTATGAAAAAATCAAAAGTTGTCGCGTTTGATGATGGAACAACTTTTATATTTGAAGGTTTTTCGAAAAATTTCATCCTGAAGTTACTCGAGAGTTTTCACCTCACACTGTATATAAAACTAATAAGGACGAATTTTTAGGTATTTGGTTTTTTAGAGGTGTATGCACCTCTTTAATTTGAAGTCTTGTATAGTATCTGTTGCTTATTTTTGTGACCTTCTCAGACTACATTAAAAGAACAAAAATTTTCATATTCACCACGAAATTCTAAAAACATGCCAATGCTCGTATACGTGTGTTGAACGGAAAATACTATATTGGGGAGTATAATACTTTACTTATGTTTTGTAACAGAGTTATTGTGTAGAAGTCCTTTAACGCGCTCCCTCAACAATGTGAGAATAAATTAAGTATATAATAAGAGTTTAACGGTCACAACGAATTAGTCTTCGTGTTGCTTCAGAAAGTAAAGGTCGATAATTGATCGAAGTCTTTCGCAAATAATAACTACGGGTTAATAGTTTAACACGTTATTTTGTAAATGAAGAGAATATTGCAATATTAACAATGCAAAAATTAAAACATTTCAATTAAATATATTAATGCTAAGCTTTGATTCGCGGAGATATTTATTGGGGAAAGTTGAGTTGTTTATGTGGATACGTTCGTGAACACAACCTCGGTAACTGCTAACAGAGTTTTGTTAAAACTGCGTCAAGAGAATATACATAAAAATTTGAGACTTTCCATTATCGCGAATTTTAAGAATGTGAAATACATACCCGTGTATATATATTAGAATGTAATGTGTGAGTTGAGTTTGTAAAATGTTACACGAATAAGAAAACAACTAAAATAACACGGCTTACCTTTCAATAAATGTAATATCAACTAAAAAGCACGGATATACATGTGGTGTTTAATTTCAAATAAAAGTGAGTTCCATCCGCTCGAACGTAGCATAATGTAAAATATGCCTACTACAACCATAACCACATATTACAAGAAAGAAGTGCAATATTCCTTTAAGGAGCCAAAATATATTAACGGCAGTTATTAAAAATTAACTGCAATTTATTTTTGTTTCTCAGTTTATCATGCTTTGTTTTCTGATTTACATCTTTTATATTAATAATGGAGTAAGGCTCCACTAAATCTAGGCACATTGTAAATATTTTACTGAAAATGATGGAATATACATATAAAACACAGCAAATTCGGTCATTATTATATATATTTACAAATCTATATATATCGTATAAAATATTGTAATTATTAAATAATATAACGACAAATATATAAGTAATTTTATTAAGGGTTTAGGAAATCTTAAGGGTATACATATAAAGCACGAAACCGTAGAAAAATTTCCCACAGAAAAATCGGAAACAGAGTATCGCATAAATTCTATCCGGCATTAAACCTATAGGAGCACACGGTTTGCAAAATAACGTTCCTTATTTGTTACGTTGTTCTGTATTACAATGTAAAGTTAAAACAAGTAAAAATATTATAGGCGATACCCCAATTTAATGCACTACTCCGCTATTTATGTTATAATTAAGTTAGTTGTATCAGTAACCGAGAGTTCTCATATAAAAGTCGCTTTGTTAAAAGCCGTTATATTGAAAGGGTTTACAAAAAGTGCCCCATCGGGTCTAAAGTTGACACAGTAAAATATTAAGCTAATTAACTATTCTTCACCAAATTTTGTTAAAAAATATTATATGGGCTCCTCCGGCCTACTAAGTTTGTTGTTCCTAGAAGAAAAGGACAAAGACTATGGTAATAAGCATTCGAATATGAGTTGATATAAAATGGGAAAAATTGATAAATCACATGGAAAATGGAAACAAGTAAAAGGGGGCTGTATTAGGCAAACGCCAAATCTAGGATACTCCACAATAATAAGGAATAATAATTTTTAAATATTTCTTTAAATAAATAACAAATTTATTTAAGGAAACGTGCCATTTTCGACTTGGCAAAAGCAACATATTTAGTCGCAAATGGAGACTTCTTCCCCAAGGACTTTTGAATTTGAAAATGTTTCAGTTTTTACTGAAACATTTTCGCAATAATTACGTCAAGAACAGACGCGCCCATATGAGCTGATTTTATACGTGAAGAGGTGCTCTATATATATTTAAAAATATTTAATAAATAGATTAGATTATACTAAAATACATCCAAAAGCGCAAAACTACTACACAGAAAAAGTTTTTCACGGGTTTATGAACAATTCCATAACAACGCAATTAAATCGTAATTGATGGTTTTTGTTCCCGACATAAAAGGGTATTATTCATTCTAAATTTCAGATCTATATAGGGTCACCTACGTCAAATATTCTAATTAACGTATTAACATCTATAATACGTCCATTATAGGTGGACGTGGTTTATTTTACAACTTTTTTGCCTGTTAAAAAGAAGCACCTTTAAAACCATTCCGTACGTTTTGCAAAATTGTAGGAAGAAGGTTCATTTAACGCATTTTCTATACCAAGGTACCTAAGCATATAGGAATTAAATTGTACCAATTTTCAAAATTTCAGGTCTAAAAGTCTTATCGTTCAGGAGTAATACGAAATTAACTTTCAAATCGAATTTAAGATTCTCTGAAGAGGCGCGATGAATTAAATTTTTAGTACAAAAAAAACTAATATGAACAGTTTTCCTAAATTTCAGAACATTCAGTTTAGTAGATCAAAAATAATGCAAAACTTGTAAATAAGCAAACAAGTATGCAAACGTGTGTATTGCTCTCATTGTGAAAGTATTCTATTAAATTAATACCATCTTCCGAATGGCTGGTCCAATTTTCTTCATGCATATACCGTTAGAACGCTTTAAAAAATATTAAGAAAGATTTTTCAAAATCGAAATTTGATTGAATTGAATAATTAGACCGATTTCACGTATTTGTAATACCAAAATATACTAAGATTATTTATAACAAATTTCAGCTCGACATCTGAATGTTTTCTCAATGGCCGTGAGAGTCATAAGTAATAAAAGTAAAAATAAACGTTACAGAGCCATGGACGGACAAAAGCACTAAATTGATTCTGCTCTTGATGCTTTTGGGGGTGTAGCTCGTCCCCTTCTGGTACTTACAAACGTTTGAACAAATACATAATCATTGCGATGGTACAATAGGTATAAGAAAATATTTGAAATTTGGAACAAGTAAAAAGTTAGATTTGCCGAATACCAAATTTGAGGAGCTCACCATCATTACCCACTAGCAAATTAACAACACTGATCTTCCAAAAATAATTCTGATTTATTTGAAAGTATTATTAAAAATTCTCGGGAGTTACAAATGAAAAGAACACATATTTCAGTTCTCACCTTTCGTGATTTCCACACATAATGCAATTCAATCGTGGACATACGCAGCCATGTCAGCTATTGTTTTTACATTAATTACATTTTGTTGTTAAGCAAGCCTATATAGATTTGTTTTTAATTTTAAACAGATCTATTTGTTAATGTTATATGTTGTATATTATGTAATATAATGTATAAATAAATTTACAAATACACAAATTTGGGTCGTGACGTGCGTGCAATTACACATATGCATATTTATACATATAACTTTAATATATCTCCCAAAAGGACTATTTCCTTTATTCATGCACCGTTACCATGTCTCACTAATTTCGATTTATCTTACAATTAAGTTGTAATCAAATTATATAGTCTAGCCTAATTAATTAAACTTTACGAAATTGTGAGTGCGGCCGTGGACCGTGAATCTATTTTGTTATATGTTATTCGTTGCATGTTGTGTGTTGTATGTATGTAAAGTATAAACAAATATGAAAATAAACAAATTTGTAAAAAAGCAATCATCAATAGTATGCGTGCATGGGTTATGTTAATTACATATTGTAAAATTATTCGATAGAGAAAATACATAAACATCTCCCGAATTTATTCATTTCGTAGATCTAGTATGAATTGTCTGTTTGTACTAAATATCTGCTCAATATATTAATGCTATATCTTTTCGAAACCGTGGCCTAAGTTTTCCATTTGAATACACGTAATCAAGTATTGGCCACGGACATATTTAGTGCATACGTGTGGAGGGTATTTTAGATTTGGCCTAAGTCAAAACATAGTTTCTTATTTGTTTAGGATAACATTTGATTTGAAATTTTATTCGTATTCAGATTCAACAAATAGGAAAACTAAAAAAACAACAGCGGGCAAAATACACATATACATTGTACCTTCTAATAGTCTATCTATTACGTATCAGCTTGCAAGTGGAGTTTTATGTTGGGTATGGTTTTTTGTAAATTTTTGACACATCAATGGATGGAATAACCATATATATGTGCACCAAATTTCAAGTTCGAAGGACTATTTTTGTGGCATATATATAAATTATTGTCGATTGTGGGCATGGCTGTTAACCAATTTTGTTCATTTTAAATAGCAATCTGCGTACAATAACCAGAAGTGCCTGTACAAAATTTCAGATCATTATCTCAAAGTTTACGCCCGTGATAATGCCGACAACAGGCGGGCACACGGACATACATGTATATATCGATTCAGTTTTCAACGCTGATCAAGAATATATATATTTTGTAGGGTCTCTGACGCCTCCTTCTTGGTGTTGTAAACGCAAGAACAAACTTGGTATACTCTCATCACTAAGGTGGAGGGTATAAAAATATCTATTATGTGTCTCCTTAATAGCTGGGTTCTGTGCCCAATGAGGATTTTGATGCACTAATTATAAATATTTAAAGTTTAAAGGTATATTTTTGTGGGTGAGGGAGATTTTTGTCTATTGTGGGTATGGGCACTTGACCTATTTCATCCCTGACGCCTCTTATGGGGGTTGCACCTCACTTAGCACATTTAGTGGGGGGTACACTATGCACTTCTTATGTGCGAAGGATAAAAAACTATAAAAAATGAATCAATACGGAGGTAAGTTATTATTTGGTCCCATTGGTTCCTTCGTATTATATATCTGAGTATGTGTATTTTGTAAGAATTTCTTATGTTTAGTTTTTAGTCCCTTTAAAGCATCAGCTTCGTTCCAAGGCTCCAAATATATTGTATAAGTCCAAGTAGTGGTGCCATCTGCAATTGCACTTTTAAAAAATCTAAATTTAACACTTTTAACGAATTTACATCGGCAGAGTAATGGGTAAGGTGCTTTAAAACTGCAATTACGAAAGGTGAAAAACTGAAACTTTACAAAGTGATTGTCCAAGTGAACTTAGGCCCATTTTTATGCTTGTTCAATAAAAAAAATTTTGGTGGTATTTATTATTATTATTTGGAGAAATTGGATTATGACGTTACATTGTGAATATGGTCAATAATAGAGTTTGTCATATCGTATATTTGCCGTATTGTCGTATATTTTACATTTCAAATTTTCTAGGGAAATATTTTTTTTCGTGATATGTCAATACTCTTTTCGGAGTCTCCAAAATTATGATTAGACCTCAACATATACAGCCACCTTGCTCGAAGTTTTTATTTATAGAGCTTAGTAAAATGTTTATTACCCGTGTCCGTGGGTGAAATATCGATTGAGCAAATAAGTATGTGTTAAATTAATTAAACATACACAAAACCTTTCTAAAATATAATTTTACTCCTTTAATAGTTTCTACACAATATTGACAACCACTACAAAATTTAGTAAAGAATAGTTAATTGGATTTATATATGACTGTGCCAAATTTGAACCCAATCGGGCCAATTTTAGAACCCCTCACAATGTAATTATATATAACGAAGTAACTTATATGGCAGTGCAAAATATGATACAGAAAGTTACCGAATTAAAATAGGGAACTCTACTAAAGGAGTATAACCGAAAATTATCCGGAAAAATTTCAGCTGTACTTTTCTCTTTCAATATATAATATAAAATTGATAGTTTATGTTATGGCACAGGAAAAACATTATTCATTTATTACTTGGAATAAGTAAGAAGTAAAAATGAAAGTTTAAGATCCTTTATAACCGGGAAAACTGGAACATGAAAGGCCCTTAATTTGAATATGCTTCAACCAAGCGACTGTATACTAAACAATCTGTGAATGTATGCATTGAGTAGTGTTGCAACAAAATTTGTACATGGTTCAATAAAACATAGTACACTAAAGTTATCAATTTTCCTCGGAAATTATATGTATGATTTATTCACGTGCAGTCTGATATAACCAAGAATTTGCTTAGCTAAAAAGACTACACCGCAACCGATTAAAAGGAAAAACTAAGTACAACATACAAACACAAGACCAGTTGATAAATCTGCTGTAAGTCACACTGGAATCCTACCAAAACAATTGGAAATATTTGTAGAAGTTAAATTTATGTTAAATGGTGCTATTGGACATATGGCAGGAATTATGTTGCCGCTCTACGGGATTAATTACATGAAAAATAAATTCCCTTAATTTACGTAGATTTTGCAAATATGGAATTCATAGAATAAATTGGATTTCAAAACGTCGGAAGTGAGCCGCACCTCCAAAAGTATATATATTCTTTACCAGCATCAATAAAAAAACTGATTTAGCCCTTCTGTGTCCGCCTGAATTTATATGCTTTTTGTTGGAACTCTCATGGCCACGAAATTGAGATAAATTTGACATACACATTCATCATCAACGTCAAAAGTATCGTATTAAAAACTGACAAAAAAAATATTCAAAGTGGTTTAAATTGGACAATTTTTAGTAATTCTGTATGATGAAATTTCGCAATTTTCAATATTTAATGACAAAACATGGTGAAGAATGGGTAATTGATTTATTCATTGATTGGGTGAAATGTAGGCCTGTTCAGACCATTTTTGGATCCCCGTCATATATACATATATGGCCCTTATTTAAAACAAGCTTGGATCGAATTTTAAGTACCCTCCACCTACGTACGGTATATGCTGTCAATATGTATTATAATTAATACAATGTGTTTCACGTAAGTTTCGTGGGTAGTTATTGAGTGTTGCAACATTTTAAACTCCATAACTCCTAGAAATTTGTAGTTCCGTTGAAATAATTCAAACATTGTCGTCCGTAATAGGCTCGAGGCAAAAAACAGTCGCGGTATCGATACCCACAAGAGTCGAAGAGTAAGCGGTGTTTCTTGGGGATAATTTCTATACTTGGGGGCAAGGTCAGCACGGAGTACATATTTATAGGAGACATCTCATCTTAAAAAAAATTTAAAAAGGAATCTGCGTGCAGAAATTAGTGCATGACGGCGATCTAGCCATACCTTTATATTCATCTCTCCATGTGTGCGTATTTTGGTAATCACTCTCCTAGTCGCAAAGTTGAGTTGAGATGTCGATACCAAATTTGGCAGAAGTATTGGTAGTTTTAGTACGTGCGCAGTGGGTCAAGCGACACGCCCATATTGCAAGAAAGCAAATAAAAATTTTTTTTTCCAATTTAATAATAAAGAATAAAAGATATATTGCCATATATACTCATTACGGAGTTTTAGTGTCTAGATGGTTTACTTATTTATAAATAAATTTTCCACTGTTTCATTGTTAGCCCCCTAGGCAAAAAGTCATGTTGTGCTTGTGAAAGTATAAAATCATTATTATACCCTCCACTTCAGTGATGAGGATATACTAAGTTTATTCTTCCGTCTCCAACACCCAGAAGGAGGCGTCAGAGACCCTTCAAAATATATATTCTTGATCAGCCTCAAAAACTGAATCGATTTGGACATGTATGGCCGTGTGTCCGTGTGTCTGTCTGTTGTTGGCATTCTCACGGGCGTAAATTTTGAGATATTGAGCTGAAATTTTGTACAGGCACTTTCAGTTTATGCACACAGGTTGCTATTAAAATGGGCAAAATCGGTCAACATATACATCCACAATCGACACAAATCTATTTATCTGCCACAACAATTAAGCTATAAACTCGAAATTTGGTATGTACATCTATAAATAAAGCTTAATCGATGGGCCAAAATTAAGAGTATTCGGATTACATACACGCCCACAATTAACAAAAATCTTTATTTCTGCCACAAAAGTTGACCTGTGAACTTGAAATTTAGTGCACTTATTAAAGGTTAGACCATCCATCGATGTACTAAAAATGGGCATGGTCGAATAACAGACACGCCCACAATTTACAAAAAGCTTATTCAACGTAAAAGTAGACTTGCATGCTTATACGTAATACGTACACTATTAGAGGACGCAATATATATATATATTTACCACGCCCACCGTTGTGAAGGTGGAGGGTATTTAAGATTTGGCTCAAGCCAAATTTAGTTTTCCTACTTGTTTTTGCTTAATTTTTGTTCTGGTTTCTAAAGAAAATTAAAGTTAATGCATTCCCGTATCAAATTAAAAAATTGCACCAATTTAGAAGATAAGTGTTTCGCTTATAGCATCTTCCCCCTATATATGTGGAGAAATATTTAGTGATTTAGTGATCGTGAGAATTGTACTTCTTTAAAAAAACGAATTGGCAGCTACAACAAAAAATGTCTATGCCCATGTAAACATAATGTGGACAAAATGTGATTCCTTATAGGAAAAAAATATATATTTTCAGCTGTTAGTTTCCTTAAAAACTACTTTATGTAAAAACTTCCTTTTCAATTTTTCAGCATGGATTATATTAACGTCGGCTGTTGTACTCTAGCCTTTCTATTATATCTGAATACATTGAACAATGGATTTGTTTATGATGACAGGTAAATTAATTTCATATATTCATATTTTTCATATTTTATATGTTTCTGCTTCCTTTATATATAGTACACGTTCCTATATATTCGCTTTTTATACTCTACACCATAAAGTGATAAAGGGATATGTTGTATTTGTGAAGATGTTTTTAACTCCTAAACGCAAATGTCGCGTCCACCTTTATTTATAAATCTGAATCGATTTAATTAAGGCCGTCTGTACTTACATTGTATATCTTGTAATCAACGTACAGATCGCCATTTTGGATATTTTTTGATGAAATTTGGTGCAAAGGTGTATTGGACCATGACTACTGATTGAATGACTCGCGTTTACGTATACAACTCAAATAATTATAGCATAAATAGTTTAACTAAGTGGTACAGAGTATTAAATAGGTATAATATTTTTAATAATATTTTTATACTCTTCACATAAGATGGGAGTATACTAAGTTTGTTCTTCCGTTTCCAACACCCAGAAGAAGGCGTCAGAGGCCCTATAAAGTATATATATTCTTGATCAGCGTCAAAAACTGAATCGATCTACAATAGACATGTATGTAACTTTAACTTTTTGCAAGCATATCACTATTTAAAATGGGCAAAATCAATCAAATACCACGCCCACAATCAACAAAAATTTATATATCTGCCACAAAAATTTAGATATAAAGTTGAAATTTAGTATACACATTTACAATTAACTTAATTATCGATGTACCAAAAATGGGCGTGGTCGGTTTACAGACGCGCCTACAATCTACAATAAATTAATTTATCTGCCACAAAAGTTGACCTATGAACTTTAAATTTTGTGCACATATTTATGGTTATCCCATCCATCGATATGCAATAAATAGGCATGGTCAGATAACAGACACGCCCACAATTTACTAAAAACCATATTCACCTTACTCGACGTGCAAACTGATATGTAACACAGACACCATTAGAGGGCGTAATCATAAATTGATGTTTAATTTAAATGACACAAAAACTATTTACCTCTATACACATACATATACATTATGTGTACAAAAGTATGTACAATATTTGTAAACAATATATTTGTATTTATAAATATATTAAAAAAATATGAAAAATGTACTTTCAGACGAGCAATAATGTCTAATCCAGACGTTTCCGGTATCACTCCATGGCAAAATATATTTCTTAACGATTTTTGGGGCACTCCGATAACGGACTCGGGAACACATGGATCGTATAGGCCACTATGTGTGCTGTCGTTTCGGCTCAATTTCTTTTTAAATGGATATTCTCCATTCGGATATCATTTGGTTAATAATTTACTACATTGCCTTGCCACAGGCCTTGTTGTAAAAGTTGCTCGTCATCTACTTTCGTCTGCATGGGGCGTTATGGTCACGGGTGCTCTTTTTGCTGCTCATCCAATTCATACTGAAGCAGTGGCAGGAACAGTGGGACGTGCCGATTTGGCCACTTGCATATGCTATATATTAGCGTTTTTGTTTTATACTCGTCACGTAATATGGAGGTCACAAAAAGATATACGACAATGGATAGTTTTGGGACTCACAATTTTTACTTCAGTTGCAGCTCTATTATTTAAGGAAACGGGAATAACAGCTTTACCATTATGTGCAATTTTTGATCTGCTCTGCAGCTTAAACGGGCAAAAAGACAAACATAGATTGCGTTCCTTGTGTGTGATTTTTTCATCATTTTTTTGTCTCACCTATAGTCGCTTAATTATAATTCCACGCCCTAAAGCAATATTTGCAGCAGCAGATAATCCAATTGCCAGAACGAACTCTATGTGGTCACGTTTTTTAACTTTTGTATACCTACCGATATTTAATTTTAAATTATTACTAAATCCAAATGTTTTAAGCTTCGATTGGGGAATGGATGCGATACCCCATATTACATCAATATTTGACAAGCGGAATCTTTTAAGCATAAGTTTTTACAGTATGTTGGTCTGTTTGATATGGCACTGCGGCCTTATACTCTGTAATCATTATAGCAAGTTGCGCATGCATAAAGGTGTGGAATTTCGATCAATGAAATTGGGCGATGAAATTGAAGCCCAATATAATTTACAAGCCAAGTTTCAGCGCGAGTCACGTGCTAAGCAAAAGCATGGACAAAAGCACATTCAATCTTCCGAAAATTTATTTGTGATTAACAATGCCAACAGCAAGAGCTCTTATAATATAGAAAATAATGCGATTACATTTTGTAAAAACAAATGGTTGCGTCTTTTTTCCAAAGACAAAATTTTTGCTTATTGCAAACAAGAAATGAGTGCTTTGCACTACTCATCATCATCGTGCCATGCCTTAAATAATAATAATATTTTGACATTGAACACACCTAATGTATTTACCAATGAATGTTGTTGTCAGTTCATGTCTTCCAATACTGCTGGAACATCGCATATTTTTTCACTAGCAATATGTAAAGCCATTGCCTCAGTAGTAACTGCGCGAAGTTCGCGCAGCAGCAGCAGTTGTAGCAATAGTACAACCTCAAGTAATAAAAGTTATAAAAGCGCTTCCTCGTTTAGCAGCTCAAGTTCATCCAAATCTACATCATCGCAAAATAGCACAAAAAGCCCGTATGATGAACAATGGGAACAAATTAATGAGAATATATTACGTAATGCGTCGCCCAAATGCACCAACGCATGTGTTGTTCTATTGTCATTAACTTTTTTAGTATTTCCGTTTTTGCTCGCAACGAATCTTTTTTTTTATGTGGGCTTTGTTGTTGCCGAGCGTATACTATATCTTCCCAGCGTAGGATTTTGCTTATTAGTGGGGTTCGGCGTGAGCAAGCTAATGGATCAATTAAAATCATCAAGTATACGAGGTCTTAGGAAGTGTATAATGTTCAGCATGTTATCACTGCTATGTTTATTAAGTGCGCGTACAATTGTACGTAATCTAGATTGGAGAGACGAAGAGAGCTTATTTCGAAGTGGAGTGAAGATCAATCCGCCAAAAGGTAACATTTGAATTGAACTGAAAACTGATTATCTTAATCATTAAAAATATGTTTACTTTAGCGCTTGGAAACCTCGGAAGCGTCCTCAGCTCTAAAGCGCGATATGTGGAGGCTGAATTGGTTTTGACAGAAGCCTTAAAATATCGACCAAATATGGCGGAGGTGCATTACAACCTGTAAGTTGATCTGTAACTAATAACTAAGTAAAAGATGAACAAGTAAAACGAGGCTATATTTGCGCATTCCATGGTCACCTACGCTTTAGGTGGCGTGGTTAGTTTGACTTTTCCTAATATATAAATAATTATTATTCTGGCAACGTTTTATTTTGAGCCCTTTATGGTTTGTCTGTATACGTTTGTAAAATTGTAGGAAAGTCCACGGTCCGATTTAACGCATTTTCAATACTAAAGCACTTGGATATAAAGAAATTATTTATTCCCCATTTTGGGTTTAGAAGTAAAACTGCTACACTAAAATCTAAACTCAAGGATAAACCCCAGAAATACCACCAATTTTTTTTAACATTCCTGCCAAAAGTTGTATCCTACCACGAGTTGTTTATATTTATTCGCCCTTATCATAACATTCGTGCGGATCGAGTGAGTCTCAAACGCACTCGATTCGCATTCGTTGAAAATGGTATCATAACATTCGTTCGAGTACACTGCATTATCTTTGCTTATAATTGCTCTGATTTACAGTTTTTGTCAGAAAAAGAAGATAAAGAAGTGTTTTCCATACAAACGAAATTCTGTTTTTTAAATAAAAGAAAAAAGTGTAAACAGTTTTAAAGTTAAAATAACACCAAAACAAGTGAAAATATTATAGTCGGTCAAGTCCGACCATCAAATACACTACACCACTTGATATATTTTTCAATATAATTTTTTTCTTTGAAAAATGAAAAATTTCATTTTTATATACCTTCTTGTATTATCAAAAATTTCAAAATTATACATGTCAGAAATTTTTTTTTATTTTTTGTTTATCTATAAAATCAAAATTTTTATATGGGGAGGGGTTCTAAAAATGGTTCAATCGAAGTCCATTTTCAATAAGATTTGCCTTAGGGCCAATACGTGTCCTTGTACCAAATTTCACTGAAATATCTCCAAAAATGTGACCTGTAGCTTGCGCACAAATTTAGATGGACAGACAGACGGACATGGTTAAATCGATTCAAATTTTGATACTGAATCGATCGGTATAACTGAAGGTGCGTAGGGTAGGGTATAAAAATGAATTTAACACATCTCCAAGCTTTACAAGACAAGCAAACGCAATAAATGATGGAATTTTCCAAAATTTTATTTAAATAAAACATAAAAATAAAACAAATTAAACATTTATTTGCTTTGCTTTATTTTATTTGCAATAAAATTGTACTTAGGTTTTTTCTGAATGAATTATTTTTTCTAAAATCTTCAAAAAATATGCAATCCGTTTTTGTTTAACTGCGGATGAAAAATGAAATATTTTGTATGAAATTCGATTCGTTGCAAACAGTTATAATAAGAAATATTCGTATACACGAATCAACTGCTTTAACGATCCGCATTCTGTATTATCGATTGTAGTATGTTTTTCTATTACGTATGTTATGATACCAAATTTAACGAATCGAGTAAAAATTCGATCCGCACGAATGTTATGATAAGGGCGATTATGTATGTTTTAATTAGCGAAAATTATACACTCCCCCCAAGAGTTCTAAATAAACCACTGGAACATATTAATATATATAATAATGTGTCTATTATACCTGGGGTCAGGCTAATATGGAATAGAAAGCTATTCCTAATGGATATAAAATAAAGAAAACTCAACCTTTATAATAAAACCATCTGGTTATTTAATCGGAATAATGTGGCAGAAATCGGAAACTGGCCCAATCGAAATATACATATTATTATATTTGATTATATGTAATTTTCCCTTAAAAAATGTTTTAATTTTTTGCAGAGGCATTTTGTATCAAAACCAAAAACGATTCCAACTTGCAGTGGAAAGTTTCAAAAATGCTTTAAACTTTCGACCAAATTTAGCAGGTACTATAACAATATTATTAATTTAACGTTAAGTACAAATAACATTAATAATGCTTTTCCTACGGGTTTAAGTGGCTTATTTGAATCTGGGAATATCATTACTGGCCTTGGGAAGATGTCAAGAAGCTGTTCAAGTGTTACAAGAAGGCACAAAAGCAAATGGTACTGGAGTTAGAGATAGAACTTCTCACGAAAATGCACGGATATCATCGTACCTACAACTAGGAGCTGTGTACACTGAACAGGGAAAATTGCAGCGCGCGTTAGCAATTTATCGGGAATCTTTGTATGAACTTCCATACAATTACTACATGCGCGACGTTTTATATTATAGAATTGGGGACATATTTGGTCGATTACAGCAATGGGATGAAGCCGAAAGACACCATCGTGCTGCTTTGAATTTGCAACCTAATGAAGTGGGCAGTCATCTATCGTTCGGCATAACTTTAGGGAGAAACGTAAGTTCTTCTTAATCAATGTGAAATGTTTATTTCTCCTCGTGTAATATCTGTTTGTCCGTTTGTATGTCCGAACAAACAATTAGATACACATACATCGAATAATAGATACGCTCACAATTCACAAAATATTTTATACTTTATTAGACGTTACACTAGGTTTCACTATGCGTAAATAGAAAACCCACCACTCCAACCATTGTCAAAAATTTTGCAAATTTACTTAGGAAACCAACGTAGTTTTGTACTGAATCAGCATCGAATCACTCTATATGTATAATCAGTCTATATGTATACATGGGGAAATACTGTTGGCATTTAAAGTATGCAAAATCGGTGAAACCCCACCGCCACACCACAGAAATAATGCGTTTTTTGAATCATTTTTTTTACTCGTGCAGTATAGAAGATAAAAATCTGACAACTGTGCTCCTTACAGTGCGTTGTTGCATAGTTTTGGCCCAAAATTATGCATTTTTGTCGAAATATTTTCAATTTTTTGCCATATAAAGATTTACTTCATATAGGAAGGGGTTCTAAATATGGTCCGATTCGGTCCATTTTTAATAGGATTTCTTTTTGGGCCTATATATGTCCTTATAACAAATTTCAACGAAATATCTCACAAAATCCAAACTCTAGATTACGTACAAATTTACGTAAACAGACATATGGACAGACGGACATAATAATAATAAAATCGATTCAAATTTTGATTCTGAATTGATTTAATACTTAAAAATGAGTGTGTTGGTGCATAGGTGGTAGGCAATTTGGATTATACCAAATCATTTTTTTTATATGTATGTTATTTATTATTAATATATCCGATATTTATATATGTATTTTTGGGTAAATAGAGTAGCCGAGCTTCAGAAGCAGAATTTTGGTTTAAAAAAGCCTTGCATATGGCACCAAAGCAGGCAAGCGTTCATCATCACTACGGCAAGTATTTTAGGATGTATACAATTTACCAATATTACAATTTACCAATATTTGCATACACCCTTAGCTGAGTTTTTAACATCATTATCACGAAACACGGAGGCCATTTCCTATAGAGTACGAGCTGCCGAATTAGCACCAAATGATTACACTTTAGTTGTTGCCGCGGCCACAGCTTTGAGATTGGAGAATCGTAAAATAGAATCTGAAATATGGTATAGAAGGGTACGACAAATCTGCGTTTCCTATTTACACATTATAAGTGATATTCTTTGTGTGTCTAGGCGGTGAACTTAAGGCCTCACGACGCTCATGCGCATACCAATCTGGGAGCTATTTTACATATGTTGGGGCGAACGAGTAAAGCTGCAGATAGTTATAAAGAAGCACTGAGACTGCAACCAGGAGATGGTACAACTCTGGCTAACCTTGCTAAACTGGGACTAACGAATATGAAATAGAAACGCACATAACCAAGTATATAATTGTTAATCAAAGCTACGAAAGCGAAAAGTTTATTTTTTTATACCACAAGTGACGCATTTACATACATATATATGCCTTAGGCCCAACCCTACGTACCCACCACCAAAAAAGTTGCAGCAAAATATTCTGACAATTCGTTTTCTCGAGATTGTTATTATTTACATTACGGTTTAATACTAGGTACGAGTATGTGATAATTGGTGTTATTTCGCACTAACCGTTCTATACACTTTAAAATAATTAATTTGCAGATCTTTGTGGAAATTATTTATTAAATTATATACGTACGCGTTGATACATTTAGCAAAGTCCTCTTCAGTTGGTGGGCACAATACGAAGGTTCCCCCGGGATTAAAATTATAAGAGTTCGATACAAAACAGAAATAGTGAAACTAAGCAGAACTCTTGAACAGTAATTCCAAATGACAGTTTGAACCTCGCATTTCATTTTCATTTATTTACGCATTCATATGTTAAATGACGCATATTTAGAGTATAACGTGAGAACAATAATAAAAATATTAATAATGATATTCTTGTAAAATTATTAAAATCTAAATCCCATTATTAATGTAAATATGTAAATATTATAATATTGTAAATAAAGTTGCACATAAATAATTGTAAATCTATATTATATGTATGTTTTTAAGCCCTGCATGCAGGAAAAGTGTGCAATATGTAATTCTACTATATATAAAAAATATTATAAAATAATTGTAATAAAAAGCATAGTTGTCAAAAGATTAGAACTATGCCTGCTAAAATACAATACAATATAAACTAAAGTCCTTATTTCAACTTGGTCAATGTATATTTTATATAGTAAACTTCTATTAAAAGATTTTGCGTGTTCGACAGCATGAAAAATGGCAAACGATTTTTGAAATATTTCCGTAAATTGAAATTTTTCAAGTACACTTTGTTCCGATATGATACAATGTAGTATAAATAAAATAAAAATATATTCAAAATGCGATGGTGGCCAGAAAATAGCAACAATCTATATAATATGGACATGAAATAAAAGAACTCGTCAGGTAGAATGCGATAATCAAAATGACATTATACTAAATTCAATATGGCAGCCGCCCCGCAATGTTGAAATACCAATTTTTGTACATATCGAACCATTCCATTTATACGATTATATTGAAGCGCTTAAAGAAATAAATAGAATGAGAAGCTTAAAAAGAAGTATAAAATCATTAATCATCACGCAGACGACAAACTGTGTCCATGCCGACAAAACTATCTCAACAGTGACCCTAAAAGTTAAGTTACGCGGGAATTATTTTATTTGAAAACAAGTAAGAAAACTAAATTTGGCTTAGACCTAATCTTAAATACCCTCCACCTCTACAAGAAAGGGCGTGGCATATATATATATATATATTTATTGCGCCTTGTAATAGTGTACATATAACGTAAGTTCAAGTTCTTAGGTTAACTTTTGTGGCATATATAAAGATTTTTATTAATTGTGGGCGTATCTGTAATCTAAATACGCCCATTTTTGGCATATCGATAAATCTAATATGTATAGACGTAAATACCAAATTTCAAGTTTTTAACTCAATTTTTGTGGCAGCTAAATAGATTTTTGTTAATTGTGGGCGTGGCTTTTGACCGATTTTGCCCATTTTAAATAGCAATCTGCGTGCAAAAACTAAAAGTGTCTGTACAAAATTTCAGCTCAATATCTCAAAATTTACGCCCGTGAGAGTGCCAACAACAGACGGACACACGGACACATGGACGTACATGTCTAAATCGACTCAGTTTTTGATGCTGATCAAGAATATATATACTTTGTAGGGTCTCTCTCTGACGTCTCCTTCTGAGTGTTGTAAACGGAAGAACAAACGTAGTATACCCTCATCACTGAGGTGGAGGGTATAATTACAGCATCCATTTCCACGTTTACAATTTTAGTAACTTTTTGTTCTGTAATTGTTTTACTTAGGGAATCTTCGTAATGTGCTTGTTTAATTGCTAATTCATCAATTGTTAAATTGGTATATTTGCGGTATTATAATTTCATCATGAATAATAGTAACAGTGAATAATTAGTGGAATTTCTTTTTCTTATTTCTATAAAACAATTGAAAAACTTTAGTACAAATGTTCCCTGAAATTTATTTATATTATTTCGATGTTTAACACATCATAGGCAATGGTCGTTCTAAAATATATGTATTTTATTGTTCTTACTGTCCAGCATTTCGTTCGTTGTTGCGAACTTCTTCAGGGACTACAGTATTAAAAATAACTAAGGACTAAGTATTTAAAAGTCCTGAATTTATCTCTCTAATAGTAGTTTCATTACAAAATTTCATTTGGCAATTTGCCTCATTGTTATTTATTATTTAGACAACAACCATTATTATTTATTTGCTTAATATGTGTTTTTTTTATTTGATTTATTTGATCTGTTTGTTATTTTTGCTATCTTGAGGTCGGTCAGTTAATTCTGTAACAAATTATTACTTTTCTTTTTGTCTCTCTATTCTGCTGCGATTGAAATTTTGATGTACATACATATCAGTATCTTTTGACTTATTTCTATTATTTTATTTCTTTATTTTGCTGCGCTTGCGTAATATGTTAATATGTTCATGCATCAACAAACGTTATTATTTTCGTTCAGTGGTCATTGTACAGATATAAATGTGGAACTTCTTCATTTACTTATGTACCCTATGTCGATCTTTTTACTTTGTCATTTTAGTTGTTGGTAGGATTCATTTAGTCGTTTGTATTTTGCTTTTATGATTTTGCTGGCCAAGATATCAACTGTAAGCACATTTGTTTACAATTTCGTTGGGTAACAACATGTGACAACATGTTCATGCATTATGCCATTGTTTTCGTCAGCACATCTTTTTTTGTTCTTTTGGATTTGTAATGTGATATATTTTAGTAAATTATTATAGAGAAATGTGAACGTGCGGGAATGTGATGTATCGGAGTGGGTGAGTTAGTTATTGTACTCCATTCGGTTCTTAGAAATTGGTGCAATGCTGATAAAGAAGGTTTGTTGTGTGCTCTCTCATTTTTTTTTCTTTCTATATATCTATTTAAAATTTTCAGACATGGACAACCTAGAAACTGATTCAGAAATCTTAAGAATCTTCTTAGAGGGCTGGAGAGTTTCTCCGAAGTCAACCGAGGTGTATCCTTTTTTGGAGTCCAGTAAAGGTATAAAGCTAACGCGAGTCCTTCTGCAGGAGGAGTTGGCAAGAGCGCGTATACACCGAAAGCTGAGAGAGGAAATTGAGTACAGGACAAACGTTGGCATGCCATGCCTTCAGCGGAAGAGTACCCACACTGCGATACCAGACATAGCCCAAGTAATTGCTCGATTGGGATGATTCAAAGGCCATCCCCAACAATAATAAAAAAAAATAAATTTATTTGCAATCAATAAAGATCATTCATAACCAAAATAAGGAATATGGCTATGTTTGTTGTCATTTAGCGCACATCATTACCACAACATTACTATCCACTATGGAAAAAAGTTGAAAAGCAAGTTACTTCCTTAACATCACCAAAAAAATTTATAATGTAGATAAAGTCGTTAATTTTACAACTCGACTGAAAGGCTCCGGGTATTGATAGAATTAGAAAAAAAAAATGTTTAAAATTGTTTTCGACACACCTGCAAATATCTTTAATTGGTGCTTAACAAAAGGTCATTATCATTTAAAATGCAAAAGTAACACCAGTTCTCAAAGAAGTAAAAGATCCAAAAAACGTGATAGTCACTATAAGCATGTTAAGTATGTTGGACAAAGTTGTTGGGTAAAATTATTTATAACAGAGTAAAAGAATTTACTGATGATAAAAATATCAAAGTTGCGTACTTTCACCATTAAATGAATAAATTAAAAAAATACCAGATAAACAAGCCGTATTTCCACATACAGCGTCATCGAGTAATGAAATGACCTCTTGCTTATATATTTTGAATTAGTCAGGAGACCAATTGCGTCATTTTTTATTCACTTTAAACCGATAACACGATACGATTACGATACCTTTACGCAATTGGTTTTGGGGACGATATCGTTGAATCTTAATCGTTAATTACTGTTTGTTGTTGACACTTTTACAGGCGTAAATTTTGAGATAAGGAGATGACATCCACTTCTAGATTCTACACGCACATCGCTATTTAAATTGATATGATATGATGTTGTAATTTGGTATGCATATTTATAATTACCCCATCCATCGATGTGGTAAAAATGGGCGTGTTCGGATTACACTTCTACAAGTTACAAGACACCTTATGTTGCGCAGAATCTTACGCGTAAGTTGCTACGTATTACACTGAGCAGAGCATAATTTAAATAGTCGGGCTCCATCGTGTATAGCATTTTACATGTTTTTTATTTACAAAGAGAATGTACAGCATTGTTTCAGAACCACTGATCAACCATCAAGTGCTATATTTGTAACAAAGCGCCATCTAGTTTGCCACATCGTTTCTATTCTTTTTGTACATCTCTAACATTTCCGTATCTATAATACAGTCAATATAAAAAAATTACTTCAATGCTTTCCCGTTAAACACATTCTACTTAAATTTATAATATTGTTTTTTCTGAAGGTGAAATAAAGGCAAAAAATACGATTTTAACTTTACCAAGCATATTAAAACATTCCCCACTCTAATGTGAAAAGTATAAAAAATGACATGTTTATTATAATTTCAATTATTTGTATAATATTTACTATAAAATCAATTCTAAAATATCCAGCCATAATATTATGGAAACTTTCCAAATATTTGGGAAATTGCTATAATTTCAACTCTTTATAGAATACTCACACTTTTAGTACAAAGATACTTTCAATTAAAAACTGTTTTAAACTGCCTAAGCGACCATATTTATGGTTAAAAAAGAGTAGAAGTATCAAGATAAAAGTTCGCAATAGGTGACTCTCCCATTATAGCCTCAATACCGACGTGTTGGAAGACGCTATTTTTTACTCGCACGGCCATATTCTTTATTAAAAAAAGTCATCAGGATATGTGTGTACTATATGAATATTCCAAATATGATTTGTAACTGTTTTTTTTACAGAGACATCTTTATTTATTTTATTCCATGAAGAAACGTCCTAAGAAAAACTTACGTTGCATTATAACATTCCATACAGTTCATAACTTCTTTCATTATATCATATATCGGCGTTTCTCAAAGTGTGCTCCGCGGAGCCCTGGAGCTCCGTGAGCCAGCTCAAGGGACTCTGCGAATCCTTTTGGTTTTAGGCATCATCAATTGGGGTTCCGTTTAAATTATTATGACTTTGGATGGCTTCGCAGCTCAAAAAGTTTGAGATCCACTGCCCTATATGATTCATTCATTATGCTCTCCACATAACATAGGGAGTATGCGAAGTTTATTATTCCCAGAAGAAAACATCAGAGGTCCTATAAAGTATGTAAATTTTTCATTAGCATCAAAATCCGAATCATTCTAGACTTGTCCATCTCTGTTGTTGTAAATTTTTAACGTAGATTACTATTGAAATTGGGCAAAATCTTCAAGAGCCACGCCCACAATCAACAAAAATATAACTATCAGCCATAAAAATTGAACTCTCAAGTTGATATTTGATACACAGACGTTTTTTAATAATAATGGATCAATCGATGTGAAAAAAATGGACACGCCTACAATTTACAAAAAATCATATTTAGCGCAAAATACAACTTTTAAGTATCCTTTTAAAATTTAAATTAAAAGCATAATTATGTATGCATGAACATATGTATGGAAAGATTTGGCTCAAGCAAAATTTAGCTTTTCTCTACATATACTTTCGTTAGTAATATGAATCGATTCGACTTTCATATAACATCTACACTACTGAAAAAAATCTTAATGTAACGATGGTCGGCACTCAGGAGATGTGTTCTATAAGTGCTTGCACCGTGCTAATGTTATCCCTCAATGATAGAAATTACGAACCCCCAAGAAGAAAACACTCCGTCACCTGATACACACGTTCAACTGTTGTATAGAACCCGTGACTCTTCACTTTAGAATAGTGATATTTTGTTTGTTTTTCCGGTTATATATATATAAGTATTAATGCGGAGAATGTGTCCCCATTGATTAATAGTCGCAATTCATTTCACAATATGTTATTTATTGTGGTGTAAGACAAATGGTAAAGATAACACGAATACAAATGTATATTATATAATTGTTTTATTTGAATTACAATATTTTAATATTTTGTTATGTATATATGTATGTAATGTGTTTGCGATTATATATATTTTCCATACACACGAGTCGTTCATCTCATAGATTGATGTATGTGTATGTTGGTTGGTTGGTTCGTACGCTGTCTTTGTTGTTCAATATTTTTTGTATATCTTCATGTGAACGCGTATGCATTGGTATGGTAGATAGGATATATGGAATACACCCATCCCTCGTTTTACACGGGAGATAAGTTCCTGACAAAACCGTGTATTTCGAAAAATTAATTTTTAAATGGAAATAACGTGTAAAGCGAAAACGACTATAAATAAGCTTTTTTTTAGATATTTATGAAACACAAAATGTAACTAATACACTTAATAAAATATAAAACAAGTGAAAATATTATAGTCGGTCAAGCGCAACCATCAAATACCCTACACCACTTGATAAACAATGATGATATTCGTTCTGTTGTTTAAAATATAAACACATAAAATTTTGCTTTGAACATTAAAAAGGGAATTGCCATTTTTTTGTTTATGTTTTTATCAAAGTACAACATATGTACAAGTTTATGACAGTAGAGCATGTATACGTCTGGTGTTACCAGGTTTATAATTAAGTAGAAATAAATTCACGTGCAGTCAAAATTAGTTATTTTCTACATAATTTTTTTTTAAATTTAAAAACCGTGTAAGATCGAAAACGTGCAAAATGAGTACCGTGTAAAACGAGGGATGGGTGTACTGTTTTTTATAAACTCCTTGCGCAGTTTTGGAAATCTAAAATTTAAAAAAAAAATTTATTTCCCTTTTTGTTAAAATTAATTTTTATACCCTCCACATAAGATAAGGAGATGTTAAGTTTGTCTTGGAAGTCATTCGAACGCTTCAAAGACTCTGCAATATACATATATTTCTTGATCAGCATTAGAAAATGAATCGATCTAATGCGTGTGTCCGTGCGGATGATCTTTGTTTTGGCACTCTCTCATTCGTAAACTTTAAAATGTTAAGATAAAATTTTGTAAATAGAATTCTAGTTTCCAACGCTAAATGAATTGGACTAAATCGGTCAAAATCCACGCCCACAATCAATAAAAAATTATTTATCTGCCACAAAAGTTGACGTATTACATTAAAATTTTTATAGATTTTCGTATTTATGATTATGACATCCATTGATACGTTAAACAATGGGCGGGATGGGATAACAGACACGCCTACAATAGACATAAATATTGAATTATAAAGTTGAAATTCGGTGGACATATTTATAATCACCCCATCCATGGATGTGCCAAAAAATTGGCGTGGTCTTGCCACGCCTACTTCTTTATATATACATGTGTAGAGTATTTAAGATTTGGTCTAAGCCAAATTTATTGTTTTTACTGGTTCTCTCGGTCTTCCTTTCATGGAGGTTTGGATTTTGCGGAAATATTAAATTATTTTTTTCTTTATGTTATTATTTATAAATTTATATGATTGTTAGAGAGTACACACATATATGGTATATGTAGGAATAGGTTATGTTATGGTGTTAATAATACATTTACTTAATAGGTGCTGAATACTGTTTTATAATAAATTGGTTCTTAATGAAGCGCACTTAGTAAAGACAAACTATTATTCATCGCGTAGAGTTTTTTTATTATTAATCCTTCAATTAATCGTGTGAAACTTCAGTTTCGTACGTTTTTGTATTATGTTAGCAACAAACTTTGTTTTTATGGTAATCTCTGTAGGTGTGTGTGTGTGTGTGTGTGTGTGTGTGTGTGTTTGTAAATAATTATGATTTTCAATAGTTGCACAAGCTAATTAATTTATAAATATTTGTAACGAGTGTTATATTTTTTATGATAGTTGAGACATTTTCTTTTCTTTTTGTTTTATTTCGATTTGTTTAATGTCGTTAAAATTTGCTAATTCATTTAATAGTTTATAACATACAATATAATGGGATTCAGCTTACAACTAATTGGGCTTAACCAAAACATACAATACATTGGAAATCTCTACCTGAACCGTTAAATCCAAGTTAACAAGTTAATCTTTAGCGTAACATTTGATATTTGGAGAGAACAGTTTGCGTACTACAATATATAATGTATATAATATTCAATAGCGTATATGTGGTAGATGGGTACATGGTACGTTAATATATATATAAATCTATATACTCAAGAGAAAGTTGTAGTAAATAGTTAATTATAAGGTCATTACATTATGGATACGTTGAAAATTTATTAATAATATCAAATTGCCAACTGGATACACTAGATATTGCTTCAAACTTCCTAAAAGGGCACTAATAAGATTACAAAGAAAAGAAAAAAACAAATAATGACTCATTCATATTCCTGCTTAATATCAGAAAGAGTTCAAATAATTATTCAAATCATTTCTAAATTAATGCTGCAGTTCCTTTTACCCAACTTTTGGAAAACCTCAGAAAGACGTCGAAATTTTGCATCACGTGAGGCCAAGGGTACATTAAGTTTGTGCGAATATTTGTAATTGCTAAGCGGCAAATGCCACACCACCACCACCAGCACCTTCAATTATACCGATCGATTCAGAATTAAAATCTGAATCGATTTAACCATGCCTGTCTGTCTGTCCATATAAATTTGTGGAAAATGCACATTCTCGGTTAGCAGACACGCCCTTAATATATAAATAAATCTTATTTGGCGCAGAATTCATCTTGTTCATTATTTTGTAATAAATGTAACAGAAACTTTCCTTCAATTATACTGAATCTGAGTAAATTTAGCCATTTCCGTCTGTCTGTCCGTCTTGTAACCTTGTACTTAAGCTACTGGTTGCATTTCTTGAGATATTTTAATGGAATTTGCTACAGCACATACCTTGGCTCAAAAATAAACTTTATTGAAAATGGACCGAGTTGGGTAATTTTTACCACCCCTTATATAACAAAAGGTCGCAATTCTTAATATTTTTTGGCAAAACTTGATTGATGAAGAATATTTAATGAGCTTAATAATTAACTCTTAACAAATTTGGACACGATCGGACCCCTTTCCAAATAATGATATTTCACAAACTCACGTCTCTGAGTGTTGCAAACAGAATAGCAAACATAGTATAGTTAAGCTTTAATACATTCCTATAGCCATTTAGTAATCAGTTATAAAGACGGACGAATGAGTTATAAATAAATTTAATAGATTTATAAAAAAATGCTTTTTAAAATATAAGCATCTAAAATATTTTATCAAATTTTTTATATCTATTTAGGAAGATTTTGGTTTCATCGTCATCATTACTGGCCGATTATAATGTATTTAGATATTTGGCCTGTTGTAAGAGAGAAGGT
Source organism: Ornithomya chloropus (assembly GCA_963971445.1). Classification (NCBI taxonomy): domain Eukaryota; kingdom Metazoa; phylum Arthropoda; class Insecta; order Diptera; family Hippoboscidae; genus Ornithomya; species Ornithomya chloropus. The sequence goes on along the minus strand of OZ020530.1, from coordinate 50,269,157 downwards.
CACGCGATTCAGTATTTCGAATGTCTTCTCCCATTTTGTACACCAAGTGTTGGCAGGGCATCAAACACTTTCGATGTGTCGATCTCCCTATTGCACAAGTATTGCTGAAACACCATCCTGGCTGAAGTATTTTCATGACCCAGTCATCGCAAATACTGAATTTTTATCAATGTACGTCAATCAGTGTGAGTATTACGTTGACCTTATTAATGGCGACGTAATAGAATTCAGATAATAGTAAATGTATGCACCCTACAATATTATTTTAATAGATGATGTGTAAGACAGTTTTATGAATATTGGGCTTTCTGATTTAAAATGATTTTCTCTTCATCTTAGTATAATTGGTGGTTATTTGTTGTTGTTATTATTGTTGTTTAATGGGTTCACAAGCCAATGCGATTAGCACGATAATCTCTTATTGAAACATTTTTAATTATATATTATCAACTTGTCTGAATCGATTTAATCATGTCCAACGGTCCGAATATGTATTTTCATATTTTTTCATAAAATTTGCTGCAGGACGTTTACTCTTGAAAATAGATAGATCGATCTATTTGTATTAGCATATAGCGTCATATTATAATAAGAAGCGGTGATCACTTGAATAGGTAACAACTTCTGCAGTAGGATTTGTTCTTTTAACAAACTGCATCATTAATTTGTTTCTAAACTGGCCGAAAGAAATATAATTGCTAAAATTCTCTAACTATTAAAATTACTTATTTATTCCACTGACCACTGCTGACAATGACAAAAATCCACATTTGTTGAAATTTTCTAATCAAATTTGGTAAAGTATAGTTAATTAGGTTGATAATTAACTATGTCAAATTTGAACCCGACTGAAGCATTTTTAGTAACACACTCCGTGTAATGATTTTTCACAAAGCGAACTTTAATCGCGTTTTGTGATACAATTAAACTAATTATGAAAAGAATTTGAAAACTAAGTAGCGGCCAGGTAGAACTGACACTATATTTTTTAAAATTATTTTATTAAACTTAATCGCATTGACTTGGTACCAATTCTTTCTACTTACGTATGGATTAGCTTATGCAGGCGTGCATTTATGTAGATTTACTTTTGGTATTTAATATACTCAGATATATGTTATGTTATGTTATTTTGAATGTGTGGATGTAACGTACTTAACCTAGATTACAAACTTTGATTACATATTTTGTATTTTGTGTGTATATGGTATGAATTGCTGTTGTTTTTTTTGTGTGCACATTAATTTGCCAATATCTGCTTGAATTCGTAAATACACATACTTATATATATATAATAAAAATTAAAAATACATGCACACGTATTTATGGAAATGTTTTAATGCAATTAGAATTGTTTGGGTTTTGCTTTTTACGGTTATTTGTTTATATTGGAAATTTCCTTTTTGAAAACATACAATATAAGCTTTAATATTGTCCTTAATACATGTGAGAATTTTGATGATAAACATTTTGTTTTGGTTTGTTTTGGTAATGTACGACTATAGTGTGTGTATACAACAACAATTCTATTGATAATCTTTATAAAGTTTATTTATTAATTATTAAATTAGAAATCGTGCTGCTTGTCCAATATTATTTTGTATCCATTTTGAATGTGGGTTGAAATTTAACATGCTGCTGCGGGTAAACCTTGTTATATATTACCTAGAAACAATGTAAAAGTAAAAAAATTGAAAAAACCTGAATTGTTTTATAATTAAAAAATGCACATGAAAATTGCCAAATTTCTTCTAATATATGATAGATAGATATGATGATAAGTTCATTTTCCGAATATGTACATTTAGCTTCACATAAAGACATATTTTTTCATAATTTTTGAAATTTCGATGTCTTTACAAAAAATGCACTTTCAATAAAACCCATTCATAATCGCCAAAAATGACAAATAAGACAGCCAAATGAATGCGAACGGGTATGAATAGACAATAAATTGAAATTTTCAGGAAAGAATAGCTTAAAACTATAAAATAACGCTCTAGCTTTTATATAATTATAATAATGTGGAGGGTATAATTAAAATGTAGTTTTTTATAGAAAAAAAAAATGGACCCACGGATATACATGTGCAGATCGACTCAGTTTTTGATGCTGATCAAGGTACGGCCTCTGACGCTTCTTCTTTCATTTCAAGGTCATTGCTTGAGATTTTTATGATACGCTGCGTTCAGTACTTCTGTCTCTACGAATGTTTTCGATTTTTTATAATTTCTAAATTGGATTCTAAGTTTACATCAACAGAAGAGGGAGAGAAAACTTCAGAAATGTTTCGATAAACGATAATCTATCGAAAATAATGGTTTGTGTTACGCGAACACTTCAAAAATGGTCTAAAAATTTGTAATATAATTTATTTTAAAAATCCTTCTTAATTTTAATTTTTTGAAAATTAAAAAAAAATGATTTTTTCATTTTTTCAAAAACAAACAAAAATTGTGATTTTCAAAAACAAAATAAAACTTTTATTATTAAAGCTAACATAATAATAAATATAAACAAAAATCAAATTATTTTTACATATAGTATATATATGTAAATATATACTATATGTAACCGTTTGTATTTAAAATATTTAAGTATTTAAAAAGAAGGCAACTTCAATAACACCATTTCAACAACATACGTATATATATATAACATATACGGAATTTAATTAATTGGGACAACAGATTACATGATAACAACAAAAAACACGTAGAAAAACTAAATTTGGCTTAATCCAAATCTTAAATACCCTCCACATGTACAATGGTGGGCGTGGCAAATATATATGCATTGCGCCCTCTAATAGTGTATATGTTATGTATCAGCTTGCAAGTGGAGTTTTACGCTGAGTGCGGTGTCTGTTATCCGACCATGCCCATTTTTGACACATCAGTGGATGGGATAACTATGTATACGCATACCAAATTTCAAGTTTAGAGGTTAATTATTGTGGCAGATATATAGATTTCTGTCGTTTGTGGGCGTATCTGTTATCCGACCCCGGCAATTTCTCAATTTCGATGTATGGGATAACAATGTATACAAGTCTCCTTCTGGGTGTTACAAACGAAAGAACAAAGCTAGTATATCATCATCATTAAGGTGGAGGGTATAAAAAAATACATTTACTCTTAAACTTAAGCACAGTTTTCATTTCCCTTTTTTTCATTTTTTCCATTGCATAGTATAAATACAAAAGTAAGTAAAACAATACAATAAGCAAAAATATATGAAATTCATTTGTAGCGTTGTATATAATGATTTAAAATATTTAAGTATTAAAATATTGTAATTATCTGCAATGCATACAAGTTGTCAAAATCGATGTAAATGGTAACAAGAAAACTAAATTTGTCTTAGGCCAAATCTTAAGCACCCTCCACATCCACAAGAATGGGCGTGGCAAATATATATGTATATGTATTGCGCCTTGTAATAGTGTATGTATAAACGTATCAGCTTGCAAGTGGAGTTTTACGTTGGGTATGGTTTTTTGTAAAATGTGGGCGTGTATGTTATTCGATCACGCCCATTTTTGGCATATCGATGAAGCTAATATTTATAGATGTACATACTAAATTTCAAGTTTATAGCTCAATTTTTGTGGCAGATAAATAGATTTTTGTTGATTGTGGGCGTGGCCATTTTTTAGTGTCGCCGATTTTGCTCATTTTAAATAGCGATCTGCGTGCAAAAAGTGTACAGGCACTAAAGTGCCTGTACAAAATTTCAGCCCGTGGGAATGCTAAAAACAAACGGACACACGGACATACATGTCTAAATCGACTCAGTTTTTGATGCTGATCAAGAATATATATACTTTGAAGGATCTACGACGCCTCCTTCTGGGTGTTGCAAACGTAAGGACAAATTTATAATAGTATAGCCTCATCACTAAGGCGGTGGTATAAAAATGTGTGAGCACGAACATATGAAATGTTCATGTTGTATACCGTAGGTGCGCACTCTATTACTTGCTTTTAATTTTCTTACCGGAAGTAACAAATGGGCCGACGTAATTACTCGGGAACAGACCGGTTAACCCATTTAATTCACCACGCCACCACTCTGGCTCGTCACGGCCCAACACGCTGATAATGTCATCTTTTTCAAATGACAACTCATCATCGTTTTGTGCTTTGTAAGGATACAGTGCAATCACTTTATCTATCAACAAAAAAAAAATTGATAAAATTGAACAAGTTTAATATTCGCTAGCAAAACATGCGCTTCACCTACCCAAAATTTGTTCGGCCATTTCCACACGACTACCCGACACAGGGGTGTTGCGTCCGCTATTGCGACCACCTTGTAATACTTTCACATACGTTGCAGGAAACCAGCCAATTTGTCGACGCTTTCCCTTGAGCTGTATTTCCCCTTCCCACCAACCCGAATCTGTTTTTTTGCGTATCATTATCAGTTGACCAGCTTTAAACGATAATTGTTCAGGACTGGTAGCCTCATACGGCGCTATAACTTGTGCTATTTCAGAGCGTTTAGCGCGCATTCCCTAATGTAATACAAAAGACATTTTAATTGTTTACACCCTACACCGCATGTGGTAAGAGGGTATATTAAGTTCGTGCAGATGTTTATAATGCTCCGGTTTTTATGACCTGCTAAGTTGATTACAAGAAATATATGGATGGACGGACGGATGCACATTTTGATTCTGAACCGATTGTTAGGTGTGGCATTAGCCGCGTTAAGGAGTTACAATCAGTTCGCATAAATACAATACACTCGTAAAGCACTTTGTGGTGTAGGTTATAAATATATAATATAATGGAAAAAACAGAAAAAATTAATTACTGGTGTCATGGATGAGGTGCGTGACATTGGGCGACTGTACGAAACGGCAGGCTCGCTGGATTGTATTTTTTCAGTTGACTGAGTATTGATTTGTGATACTTCGGTGTCTAATTCCTCATTTGTACGTGTTTCTTCGGTGACATTTGTGGCTGCCTCGAATTGGGAAGTAGCGTGTACACTGGTACCGTTTTTTAGTGTCGCCTGTTGTTGTTGTTCTCTATTATCAATCACTGCAGCATCTGCACTTATAGCAGACTGATTTTGAGCAGTACCATTATACGTCTTATTACCCTGCAAGCGAGAAAGAAAAATATTTTCGTTTAGTGCACCATGTTAAAGGACGATTTAATTCAATTGCTTTTACTCTTACAAGTAACTCATAGTCTGTTTGGCCAAGATCTGAGGACACTGACACCGTCGTGCCGACATCGGCCTTTTGTACATAATTGGAGGGGAACATGCCAGTACGGTTGCCTATGGTGCCAGTCCACCAATCGCCCTCCTTTCTGGTCACCATTATCATTTCCCCTGCGCTAAAAGTCAAATCACCCACTTCGCCCGACTCATACGGATAGGCTGCTATGTAATACTCCATTTCGCCATTAAAGGTGGCACCTGTTTTTTTGACATCACTATGATTAAAAAAAAAAAATTAATTCATATTATAGTTTGTTTTTTTTGGTCAACATTTACTCGTATCCTTCACTGTTATCGTTGTAAGTATCCTGAGATGCATAGGTCTGCTGTGCACTAGCACTAATTTCTTCCAACTTTTCCACATACGTTTCGGGAAACCAACCAGTATGACCATTAATCTCCCCGGCCAGCCACCCAGGTTCAGCATTCTGTTCGATTGGCACAAATATTATGTCCCCGGGTACAAAAGATATCTCATCCGCATTGCGGGCACTAAATTCGTATACTGCCCTATATTTAACAAATCCTTCGGGAACCGGGTCAGTGGAATCCGCCTCGTTGACCATTGTATTTTGAGCTAGTGAAATGGCATTATCGTTAACCGAACCGTATTGATCAACGTCAGCGGAACCGGCATCCGTATCCCAAGCCGAAGTTGTTTCCCAAGCTGACGCGACAGCCACAATCTCATTTTTCTTGTTGTATTTCATTTCCAATATGCGCGTGCGCTGTATATCATAATCACTATACAATTCTTCACATTTCTTAATTAAGTTCGACAGCTCAGCTTTGGACTCCGCCACTTGCAAATCATGTGATTGGATATCTTCTTTTTTCGATTCAATTTCATTGCCAATGTTTATGACTTTGTCTTTGATTTGTTTTATAATTAACTGGAAAAATAAAGCAATTTAAACTGTTTTAAATGGTCAAGTACACCTTTTTAGTTTTTCTCCAATTTTTAAACCGTACACTACTTATTGGTAGGGGATAAAAATAAGGAAAAAGTATTATAAAAAATGTCTTTGATTTCTCCAAACATTCTCAAAACAATTTTCTTTCATACAAAAATTTTGGGAATGGTGAAATTTTACTAAACAAAAAGAAAACATTATAAATCACCTGTTTGTTGGCGAAAGCAGCATTAAATTGTTCCTGTTGTGCTGCATCCGTTAGAGCTCCAGCCGCCTTAATTTTGGCATCCCATTTAGAACGCTCCTGAGCCAGTTGCAACAGTTTAGCATTTTGTTCTTTAATTCGTGCTTTCAATTGAGCCATTTCGCTTACAGATGTATCGCGTTGCGAGCGCATTCCATCTATAACCGATTTAACATTGGTGACACCTGCTCGAGTTTCGCATATCTTTTGTGACAAATCTTTAATCTAGAACAAGTAAAAATGTAAAAATTATAGTCGATGAAGTCCTAGCGCTTAATACCCTACACCGCTTAGTACCAAAATTATGCTACAGTAAAAGCGAGGCCTTGCCAGAGACCTCTAAATAGAGAGACGGACTATCGCGCTCTTAAATTTTGAAGGCAAAATCTCATGCCAAATTGTAGGCCCATTGAAATTTCCCTTGGGTCTTTAAGTATGGGAGTGTAATAAGTTGGTTGGAATTATGAATGAATTGAATGTTTTGGTGGAAAAGGATATGGTTTATATACCCAATATATAGTCGGATGTCAGCTGCAGTAGATGTCACAGCGCACCAAACAGGGCATCCTGTCGCACCCCTGTCTAAGCCATCGCATTTCCTGGAGAACGGTGATGTCAGCATTATATTTGCCACGTGGAGGTTGTGTATCAACTTGAAGTGGGCAGAGGCCAGGATAGTTCTGGGCTTCGCCAAGTTAAAGCCGACCTGAGACGTTGCCTGGCATGCTCACTTCCACACCATCCAACAACACATGCAAAAAAAAACCAATTCTTCACTGAATATAAATATTCATACTTGATGCCGGGTTCGGAAAAAATTTAATGTATTACAATATTCACACGGACTCAAAACCCCTTGTTTCCCACATCCCTTTACCCAAACACTTACGAAATCTTACAACATCGCCATCGCAACAACAGCTAGGATGGTGTTCGAAAAGGAACCGGAAGGACGTAGCACAAGGGGCAGGCCGAAATTCCGGTGGAGGGACCAAGTGCTTGATGCCCTGCAAACACTTGGTGTACAAAACTAGAGAAGGAGCCCAAGATCGAAGCGCGTGGCGTTCTCTTTTGCTGCAGTCCAAAGATCTACATAGGTTGTAATTGGCCATACATGATGATGATGATGCTATATGAATATGTTTTATGCATACAATCATAGAGGTCCAGTACTAAGCATATTGAGTGGTGTAGTGATAGAGTGATCGATTTACAACTGGTGTATATCGCTGGTTTGATCCGTGTTGTGGCTTTTCGATGTTTTGGCAAGTTGATTTTTATGAATGTTGTTATTGTAATATTAGGTAAAGAAGTGTTAAAAAATATTTGAATTTCTTTAAAAAGTACATAAAATCAATAAACACAAGCTACATTTGATAACACAAGTCAGTATAACATATAATATATTATGATATTTGTCTTTTGCGGGATATAACATATACGATAATTATGCATAGGATATGGGCCTGCAATTTGACTTAAGATTGAGGAGCGCTACACGCCGTCTCGGTATTTAGAGGTCTCTTTTACTAAGCTAAAAAAATATTCGTGTGTTTTTGAAACAAGTATTTCATACGGACATTATATTTCAAGTAGTGATGTATTTGAAGATGTGAAAAATTAATACTTGGCGACTGGAGGGGTTGAACCTGGACCGGTTTCGAACTCGCCCTCATCGAGTTCTCCTATTTCTCATATAAACAAATATTCGCCATCAAATTGTGTCAAGTAATATTAAGAATTGGAATTTTTTGCCTTCCTTTATAATAGGACCTTGTATGGAAAGAGGTTCCAAAAATTATCCAATTTGGTACATTTTCAATAGGGTTCCAATTTGGTACATTTTCAATAGGGTGTCTAACAAAATGTGGCCTGGGCACAAATCTAGATGAACACGCAAACGGACATGGTTATATTGATTCTGGTTTTGATTCTGAATCGATCTGTATAAGTGGAAATTCGTACAATTGGCGCAGAGTTCAGTAACACTCCTTAAGTAATTTCAATCCTTCTACATAAGAGATGTGGAAGGGCGGCAGCATACCTTTTCATTTAAAGTGCTTAATTCTATATTCAATTGTGTATTGTGAGCCTTTTGCTTGAGGACTCGTTCTTGTTCGCGTTGCTTCTGAGAATTTAATTCAGCAATACGTGCCTGCTCCCATTCCAAAAGACGTTGCTTTTCCAGTTCTCTAAAGAATGGATCAATTCATTTTTAAAATATTTTCTCTATTTCTCTTGTGTTACTAGAGCTTACTTTCTTGCCGCTTCCTTTGCTTCCAAGTCACGTTTCCTTTGTTCTTCTTTTTCTAGTTCTAGCTCTCGCTGTTTCTGCAATTGCCTTTCAAGTTCTTCTAGTTGTTTACGTTCAGCCTCCAAACGAGCTTTCTCCCGTTTTTCAGCCTCCTCACGTTCTTTGCGTTCACGTTCCTCTTTCTCTTTTCGTTGTTGCTCTTGCAATAGTTTACGCCTTCGATCCAATTCAGCTTGTCCTTTATCAAAGTTTTCTTTACGTTTATCCTCAAAAGTTGCTATAATGAATGGATAATCGAATCAAATCGAATCAAATCAATATGTAACAGAGGCTCAAACTAATCGGAACCTACTTTGAGGTAAACTGGCGGCTGGGTCAGCGTCTGGTGCACCTTGTGAAGAAACCGAAGCATGTCGTGAGGATGGTTGTGAAACAGAACGTGACCCAGTTCCCGACACCGAGCTCTGCCGTGAACTATTTTTACGAAAGGTAGGTGGTATCCAATCAACTGGTAAAGTTGTCGGTATTTTTTCGCCATTCATAGCTTTGTCGCACAGGAACATGGCCAAAATGAATTCATCACAACTCAAACGGCCATCACAATCCAAGTCAGACAAAGTCCAAATTTGAGCTAGCGTAGCTTGAGGCAATTTGCTTTGTACTAGAATGCCGCGAGCCTGTACCCCCGTCAAATAACCAGTACGATGACGATCCGCTGCATTGAAAACTTGACTATATTTACGCTTGGCTTGTGCCTTAACCGCCCATTCAGATTGCCTAAAATATTCCAAAGAACATAAAGGGATAATATTTATATTGGCTTCATTATTGACAAACTGTACTATACTAACGGTGAGTCAAGCATGGGCGGCACTTCACTAATAGACGTGTGGCGACTAGGAGGAGTGCTTTGAGGTGGTGTTGGAATATTCATGTCCACAGCAACTATGGAAGATGGTGACATCAATTTGCCAACTACTGAATTACTGGTCGTAATACCGGCCCCCATAGCTAATTGTGTCATATCCGATTGAGCCGCCATGTTCGTTATGTTTGGTATGTTGTTAGTTACATTTACTGCCGCTCCTGCCGTCATATTTGTTTGCAATATTATGCCCGGTGTAGCTGGCATAACATTGCTTGGTATCGTTCCAGACATTATTTGATGTGAGGGCTTTACTGTGATAGAAGCAGTCGTCAAGACTTCGTTTGACTGAGTCGCTTCGGATAATGTTTTCAGTGGATCTAACGGACTCAAACTACCGACGGATGGTGCACCAATTATGGCCAAAGAGTCCACCAATGTTGGCGGCAGTACTTTGGGCACCTCCATGCCACGCAATTTCAAATTGATTAATTTGCACGCAATACTGAATTCTTTGATATTCATCTTACCGTCGGAGTCTGTATCGGCCAATCCCCTATAAAAAGTGGAATGCGTAAAAGAAATAAAATTGATCAAGTTTATATTGCTTACAGAGTGTGGGCGTGATCTTAATGCAAATCTCTTTGTCATTTAAAATTGAAAACGCCTCCTTTGTGATTCGAGGACTGCCCGCCACCAAATGTAAAATTTGTTTTTTTTTTTTAATCTTTTGTTTCTGTACATTGATTAGAGACAACGCCCACAATTTAAGAATACCATTTCCTGCTATATATTATATAATAATGTTCTATGGTGAGGGGTGGCGGAAATTTGATCTAACGCCCTAGGTCTTGTATTTCGTCAAAAACATTTGATGGCAAATGGAAACAAACTATCTTTCTGATTGACTCACCATATCTGTCCGAGAATAAGAGGCGGTAATTGCGATTGTAGAAAGAAGCCCTTCGCCTGACCGCCGGTGATAAAACCATTTTGGGGCAGCAGCGCTTTAAATTGTTCTTGGTATTTGAGCTTTTCGCGATGAGTAATAACCCATGGGTCAGACATAGAATTCATGATACACGATCTTATCCTTTACACTACCGCAAATCTGATATTATCGTTGATGATTTTCTTTTTTTTAAATATGATTAGTCCGGATATCTTAAAATAAAATAAATTGTTTACAATGAATTACAGCATTATGGACGACCTTATACAAACGAATAGTAACAAAAAGCGATATGGAGAAATTAATACGTAGTCTTTCAATAGTATTTCTTCCAATTAATCATTTTCATAAAGTGTAAAAACTTCAGACAAGAGTTTTGCAACTGTACCGCAATAACGTACAAGTGATGGTGTTAAGGTCGTGACCAATGGATTTCTTCCTAATTTCTAATTTGCCATTTTTTTTTTTAATATAATTTTTAATTATGTTCCATTGATGATGAGTTGCTTGCTTTGCTCAATTCAATAAATAAGAGTTGTATAGACATTCTGCTTCATTTTGTGGGTCACGTAATGTTAAAGAACAGGACCTTCTCGAATTTTTTTTTATATATTAAAACCATTTTAATACTTATATTTTCACTGAAATCAACATTGTCTATGTCATGGAAACTTTTCATTCATCAATTTTGATTCTAACAAGGATGTGTAAACTCGTTTCTTTACAGCCCCCAAATATTAGTGTAACCTATATATTTATAGTTATATATACATATTATATATCAATTTTGATGTATATAAGCTTGATTGATAATCGGTACAAGTGCATATATTGTAGTGAGTTTCAATACTATCGGGTGTTATACTTTTTCATTAGTTTTCTAAAAAAAATTGCGGTTAATTATGTTTTAAGGAGCACTAATTTTCACTTCACTCTGCTCACTTACATGCAGAGGATTTTCTTTTTTAATTGTGTTCTTAATCACAACTCTTTATGAAAATATTTCATCACTAGTTTATGGCACACTTTTATAAGCGCTTAAAGGCGTTTTTAATGCACTCTTTCATTTTAATTCATTACTATTTCTTCTGGAAGTTATCCCAACAAATTGATAAAGATGAAAATTTTATTACCATTCGCAAACGTCACTTTTCTAATCAATAAATAGTCACAACTACAAAAATGGCCATATTAATTTAACAAACTGAGACGGTACGAGAAAAATTTATCTAAACAAAAACATCGAAATCATATGTTCGTTCACACGGCAAATGGAGGAAACTGATTTTAAAAGAATTTGTGTGAGAGAAAGAGAAGGAGCAACGACGTTAATTAAAAGAATTTATAAGTATATAATAAACTTTTAATTGTAATATCTTTTCTGAAATTTAAACGTAAAACGTTTATAAACTTTTTAGAATAAAAGATAATTTAAGTTCTAGGGTTAATACTATTTACGATCTGTTCCGGTCTGTTACATTAACGGAGACTAATCTCACTTCATTAGTGCATTATTAAGTGATAATCATAGTATATGGTATATAATATTTAAATAATATAAGTAATACGCAAAGATAAAAGTACGAGAAATATTGATTAAATGGAAAGTTTGTCGTTGTACGAAATACATAAAGTTTGCCGAATTTGCTTAAAAAATGACATTCTCGTGTCCATCTACAGTCCAACATTTCCTATACGGCCTATAGAAATGCTAAGGAAATTACAAATATTTAAAGTAAATATAGGAGCATGATTTTAAAAAACATTGCTAACGTTTTTAATCAAATCCAGTTACCAATCGATGATAATCTGTCTACATTACTATGCCAGTCGTGTTTGTATCGCTTATTGGATGCTTACAATTTACAACAATTAGCAGAGTCTTCAGAACAACGCTTAAAAGAATATCTGGGCTTAACCGTAAAGCTAAACAATACCAGGTGAGATTGAATTGAATATGTATTTTAATTAATGGGTGAAGAGAGAAATGTGAAATAAATTCAACTTAATCTCAACAGCATTGCAACAGAGCTGCCCAATGCCATTAATTTGCCTGATTTAAGTGAAGCAGATAAAGGTGACACTAGGGCTGTGTCGGCAAACATATACGATAATATCTATGATATATTTGATCGCAATGATGTTACTTCTAATGATATAGTAGAAGTGGTGGGCAATGATGATGTAGATCTATTGAATGATGTTGAAATTGATGTTAGCAGCTTAACCCGTTCCGAGGTCGATGATAACACCTTAAGTGATATGTTCATGCAACGAAATGATCGTTTAATCAAATATCCAATGGAATCGCCGTACATGAAGGACACCCATAAAGTTGGCGACATCCCCAAACATTCAAAATGTAAAGAAGTTTTAGGCAATGAATATAAATCAGATGCACATACACTGGGTCAATGTTTGGAATGCGATAAACTGTATCATTATGCAGAATGCTCAAATAGTTATGCGTTCATGCAACCGACAGAGAATGCTTTCAAGTGTAAAGTAGGTATTTATAAAAATTATTGGCTAAAATTGATCAGCATCGAATCCCACAAAATATCAAGTCCAATTAACTTCTTTGTTGGAATTCTTGTTGGTCGCAAAAGTGGTGGTAAAATTTAGTAAAAACTTAAAAACGTAAAAAAAACTTAACCAACACTACTCATAATCTGTAAGCAAAACAAAACAAAAACTAAAAGTTTGATGCTGGCAAACTCACATTTGGCCAAACATAGCATTAAGTGACCCATTCCTTATATATATATATATATATGTGTGACTATTATGTTGAATGTTATTTGACAGATTTGTCCGGTACAATTGAGTGAAGCCGCCACATTGCAAATGCCTGAAAGGCATACGTTACTAAACGATGCACCACTTGGACGACGTTATCAGTGTGAAATATGTGCAGTCTTCTTTACAACGTCAAGTAATTTGAAAGCCCATAAATTTACTCATTGTGAACAGCGCAACTTTCTGTGCAAACAATGTCAACGATCGTTTAAATCGCAAAGAGACTTGCGCCGTCACGAACCCATGCATAAAATAATTAAAGATCTAATTTGTACTGTGTGCGTGAAAGCGTTCACCAAGAACAAGTACCTGAGAGCTCACATTCTGACCGTACATCGCGGAGTTAAGCGACACAAGTGCAGTGAGTGCGACAAAATGTTTGGCAAACGTTCCAATTTAATATGTCATTTAAGGTAAATGAGATTGCAACACTTTCCCCCACTTAGCCTAACTGAAAAGATCTCCTCTTAGTACAAGTGTAGCGTATAAGTTTTGCCAAAGTGTATATAATTGCCATAACGATAAAGTAACTGCCATAAATAACGTATTGTAAGCGAGAATCTAGAGCATAACCAGTTTCAGTGACTACCACTAGTGTCATAATAGTTTGCAATATTAAAGCTAACAACGTGTTAATACCGAATATGAGACCAAAACTGTCCTCGTTGAGATTCTCAGCCACCACAGCACTGGCTATGGTGATGACGAAATAATAGATTATACCGAATAGGATGTACATTAAGTAAGCCAACAAAATGAGTTGGGTAATGGCAGACACAATAGTTAAAACGCCCATTAGGAAAGAGCAGATTATTAAAAGCCACCAATGGAAACGTTGGTGGCTGGAGCTCTCTATAAAACGGGTCGTTAGAGCAACGCCTGCCCCCAACAATGTGACTGCTGCTTCTACAGCACCATTATAGACATGTTCACGTTCAACATCAATGTCCTTCCACAATATTTGGGCATAGCAAATGACCTGCAATTGCCCGGCAGTGGCTAGAGACCACCAAACACTCCATTTGAGAACGAGGGGATTCGTGTAAGCTGTCGTCATGTGCTGTAATAACAGTTTCCCTGCCCGTTGCCATGAAAACGTTGTTGCGTTTTGCGTAACATTGCCTGAAATTAATATAATTCTCTTTTATAACAATTCTATTCCTCTTCCTTTTAAAAACTCACCAACCTCTTGACTGGGCCCTCTGATTGTATTAGTGTTATAAAAATAGGCGCTTTGCTGAACGGCCGGTAAAGTCAGGGCTATAATTAATGATGGCAATTGTGAGGCAAATGATAGGTAATGTAATCCCCGATAGGTCATATATCCGGTGGATACAAATACTTGTGCCAAAACACCAGCCAAAAATTTACCACATAATATGGTGGAACGGGTATGACCGCTCACAACGTGATAATGCGTCTTCTCCACTTTGGCATAAATATACGTGTAGTACGCTACCTCGCTGGCCATGAATGTACCATAAAACACCTGCGCTATAAGCAATTCCCACTTGGTATTGGTCCATAGCAATATGGCACACAGTGCAATGCCGGCCAATGCCGATAGTATTATGACGGGTTTATAACGCAATATATCCGTTACCAGGAACACTATCACTAATTGGATTAATATCGAATATGTACCGAAAGGATATATTTCCCGATTCAGTTCCTCACTCGTGATATTGTGAGGGCCGGTTGTTAAATAGTCCGTAACGAACGGTTCGGAAGGGCGCATCTCGCGAAAAAATCCAAAACTGCACAACACCAATGATATGCGAAACCACTGCGCTATCATTTTGAACATGTATCAAAGATTGAATGCTTTATATTTGTGACCTTTTTGATAAACACGCGTATGCATGCAATAGAGTGCACGGATAAGAATACTTGTTTTAGACTTTAACAGCTGAATTTCCTAAATGCTTGTGATTGTGTAAATATGTGTTCGCGTAGAGTGCGTGACTGTGTTAATGTGGTAATGCTAATCTCTCTCTATCGCTCTTTCTATGCGGTCCTTAACCTATTTTTTTGTGCACTTTGAATAAACTTATACCAGAGACCTCTGTTTTAGAGGTCTCTGATAATAGCTTATCCCCAATTTTGAATACCTTTATATGGTAAAAATCGCAATTCTTAATATTTTTCGACGAAAATGGGTCAAGTTTAGTTAATTAGCTTCATAATTAAATGTAACAAATTTGGATCCGATCGGAACAATTTTACACCCTCTTTCCATATAATGTGGGGTATTAAATGGTCGAGCTTGACCACTTTTCCACCTGTTTTTTTATATTTTTTATACCCTCCACATAAAAGAATCCTTCAAAATTGTTTATTTGTCAGTTTTGATTGCAATGTGGGCGTGTCTAATGATCGATTTTACTTAATGCCAAGCAACGATTATTGATCACATATGCAGTACAATTTTTGTCACCAGGAGAATAGTTTCTAAAAAACAGACGGACATACAGACATGGTCCGGATTGACTCAACATTCGAAGCTGGCTTATAGTACTTTGTGGGTTGCAGAAGCCACCTTCTCGATACAGAAATGTTATAAAAATACACTAAAATAATCAGCTGATACGAAAAAAAACACCTGTCTATACTATGCGCCGAATAGTTTAGTATTTTAAAAATAACCTCTTAAGAAAAAACACTTTGCTTTTATTGTAGAACCGTGTAATTTGTTTTCATGTGTAATGACTTGCAATTGTTGTTTATATGGTTATGCAAAACGGGTATGTAACGAGGTAAAAAATTAAATTTGGCTTTGGTCAAATCTTAAATACCCATGGAGGGTACTCATAAACGGTGGAACGAGCAGGTACATAAGTACGCCCTCTATTAGTGTATGTTTCTTATCAGCTTTCTAGTTGAGGTTTAAGCTGAGTAAGGTTTTTTGTAAATTGTGGGCGCGTCTATTATCCGCTCACGCCCATTTTTGGGACCTCGATGAATGGGATAATTATCCATATGTGTATTAAATTCAAACATTATGTTTGTGGCAGATAAATAGATATTTAGCGATTATATGGGCGTGGCTCTTGACCGATTTTGTCCACTTTTAAACTTAATTCCAATTTAATAGTTCAATGTTTTTGGCAGACAAATTGATTTTTATCGATTGTCCGTTGTCCAACTACGCCCATTTTTGACATACAAATGGGTGGAGGAATCTTAAATTTGTGTACGAAATTCCAACTGTATTCGACAATTTTTGTGGCACATAAATAAACGATTTTGTGGATTGTGGGCGTGTCTATTTTCGAACCCGGACACAATATTTGGTGGCAATCAAAAACATATAAATATTTTATAAAATCGTTCTAAATGTTGCAAATGGAATGACAAACTTAGTATATATACCTCCCATCTTATATAAGGGAGTATAAAAATTCTTTAAATAAACAAGTGAATAACTTTATTATATAAATTATAAATGAGATCATTTCACCTTAACATCTCTAACAAACATATTAGATGACGCGCTTAAATGATACTCAATTCATTGTATGAGCGTAAAAATGTATGCAATGAGGAGAAACATATGTGGCATACATGGACACATTTTCAATAATTTCTTTCGTTATTTGCAATGACTAAGGTAAGATTTTCTATATATACGATGGTAAGCGTTCCAATAAGAAGTGGATGTATGTTTAAAAGTATAACCCTTCCTCCATAAAGCGTAGGGTATAAAAATGCTGAAATCATAATTATTAATAGTTTTTTTTATTCCCCTCTATCCCCCTTGTAGGACGCACACCGGCGAAAAGCCTTATCATTGTACAATCTGTTCATGGAAATTCAACCAATCGTCCGCTTTGATGAGACACTTGAAAAAGCATACCAAAGGGTTAGTTGCCCTTAAATGACATTTTTCACCTCTTTTAAACACGATTCATTTTCCGTTAGCTCTGTGGAAAGTACTGAAGCAACAAAAACAACAATGATACAAAAATCGAATGCGACAGCATCAAATAAAAGTCCTGTAATTGACTTCTCCCAGCAGGGTTGAAAAAGTTCACCACGCGGATCATTTATTAGATTTCTTTTCCATAATTATCGTATAAACGTAATAGCTCAGAACTGGTGCGTGGTTTTACAGCATTTAAGGCATATTCGAATTGAGGCCAGCAGACCTGATCAGCATCTAAACTCTGTTCCAATGCTTTAAAGGCCGCTTCATGACAAACAGCTTCAATTTCCGCTCCCGAATACCCATCCGTACGGCTAACCAGTTGCTGTACATCAACATCTTGAGCTAAAGGCATTTTTCGTAATTTTATATTGAAAATTTCCCGCCGGGCTGATTCATTTGGCAGACCGACATAGATGATGCGATCTATACGTCCGGGTCGTAGTAAGGCTTTATCGATCAGATCGGGACGATTTGTAGCCGCAATTATGGTGACATTCTGCAATGACTCTACACCATCCAATTCCGTAAGCAACTGGGTGAGAACACGTTCCTTAACCGAAGTACCCGAACCGCTACCATCAGTCGTCCTTTCGCCGCCGATGGCATCGATTTCGTCAAAGAACACAATAGCGGGAGCTACTTGACGTGCCTTACGAAACACTTCTCTCACCGCCCGTTCCGATTCACCCACCCACATGGAAAACAACTCGGGACCTTTAATCGATAAAAAGTTCAATTGACTCTCGGTTGCCACTGCTTTGGCAATCATCGTCTTTGAACAACCTGGCGGTCCGTACATAAGTATACCACGTGGCGGTTTGATGCCTAATTTTTGAAATTGCTTGCCATGTTTAAACGGCCAATCAATGGCCTGCTGCAAAAGTAATTTTAATTTATCCTGACCACCAATATCCGACCACCTAACATTTGGGCACTCTATCAACACCTCGCGCATGGCGGATGGTTTGATTGTTGTCAGCGACGCTTTAACATCATCGGCTGTTAAAGGGGCTGCAAAAGAGTTGGAGCAACGTTTCAAAGCTCTCAGCGAAGCATTATAAATCACATTTGCCAAATCGGCGCCTACGTAAGCATGAGTAATTTGTGCCAGTTCCTCTACATCTGTAGCACATAACTGGTGATTGGGTATTTTTCTTAAAATACATCCCAAGACATCGTTCCGTTCGTTTGGAGTGGGAGCTGATATCTCCAATTCAATATCCAAACGGCCGCTTCTCCGCAAACTAGCACTCACATTATCCAACTGCGCAGTAGTTGCCAAAACAAAGCTCTTTTGCCCCTCCCTTCTACTACACAAATCATCCAACATTTTAAGAAACGCTAAAGATACCCGTTTCGCAACTTCGTTGCTTTCATTTTTCGAACATAAATTCTGTACATCTTCAATAATGATGAGTGTTGGATTTGGATAGTGGGTATAAACCTGTTGGAAATAAGAGCACAATTTCTTTTCAGATTCACCCAGAAATTTGCTGAACAGTTCTCCAGTATTTAATTCCAATATCAAGGGATTAATGACGCTACCGCCCAATTGATGCTTCATTCGATGAGCTAGTGCTTCACATATCATGGTTTTGCCACAACCAGATGGACCGTACAGCAACAAACCACGAGAAATTTTCACACCTGTTTAACGGTAAATTACTCCTTAAATACCAAAAAAGAAATTGTGTTTAAAAGTAACTAACCCGTCGGTACACTACGCAAGCCCATAGCATGGTCTAAAGCCTCTTCAATCACGTCGAGTTGTTTACTTAAACCACCAATATCTTCTCGTTTTGTTAAATATCTGCCACTGTCAGTATCGCAATCTGTATCCAACACCTTCATGGTTACATCTAAGCGTGTCACATTATTTATTTTGAATATAACCTTTTCCTCTGTTGTTAATTTATTGAACATATCCTCTAAATCCTCATGCTTTCTATCCTTCCACGTTTGTACTTCAAGCCACAGGCTTTTATTGAAAAAGTCGCAATAAATTTTACTTCCTTGAGTGAAACAACAATTATTCAATTGCCGTTTCAATACTCGGGTCAAGTCTCTTAATTGGATTTGGGTTAGCAATGAATTTGGATCAATGTTTAATTCATCATTTACAAGTTGAAGTGATACAGTGGTGGAGGATAGTGGTTGACCTTTTGGTAGAGGTTTCAAATGAAAAATGCTGCCATTAAGGGAAGACCAATACAAGTTGAAATCTAAAAAAAACAGGCGTTAAATCATTTTGTAATGCCCAGAGAAAACACCACAGAGTTACCTCCTTCATTTACCAAAACAGTGGTTAAGAATTTTTCCGGTATTGGCCACACGCTACGTATTAGGGGTGCTTCTTGTTTATCTACGGCACTAATAACAATGTTTTGACCTATATGCCAACCAGCCAAACGTATAACACCTTCCGAAATGAACACCAGTTGATTAATCACATTGTCTGGCAAATCCTTCAACTCTTCTATCACAAATTTGCGTTTTTCTACGCTGGCTGTATATAAAGTACTGTGTTGAATATACTCCAAGGGTTCTCCGCTAGAAGATCGTAACTCGCCGGTTTTAATAGGACAGTTTAGTTCATGTTGTTCCCTTTCTTTGGAACTTATATTAACGCTGCACAATTCGCAATAATACCAAGAAACTTTACATCTTTTGGCCGAGTTTGTTTTATTAGATGATTTCTGTGACATTTTTCTTACACACACACTTAGTCAGATAGGGTAACTTGTAACAATTTAATTAAAAATGGAGATTGTGAATGGTGCATAGAGTTGTATTCTAGGTCATTAAGAATTTAAAAAAAAATTTGTGCACACTCTGTCTTAGGTTTAAAAAAGTAGGTAAAATAAAAAACAGAAATTTTTATATTTCAACTTCTATGTACGCTTGAAAAAGGCAGGTAACAGTTATATATAAACGACATTCATGATTTATATTTCATTACGCATGTAGACACATAACATAATATAAATATAGTACAGCGAAGGAGTTCATAACCAATTGTAGCTAGTAAGAGGGTAATACGTGATTGCCTTGAAGAACATTTTTATATATTTAAAAAAAAAAAAAAATTTGCCTAATTATTGCAACAATAAATCTGTTTCTTCAGCATTTGCCGCCATAAGATCTTGTCGGAACGCCTCATTGTTGCTGCCGCTTACATTAGAGCTGTTTGCAGAATTTTGATTTAAAAACAATTCAAAATCGCACGGTTGAGCGGACAAATTATTATTATGTAATGCAGTAGAATCGTTTGCATTCGGATTTTCGTCTTCATTTGTAGTCTCTGCATTGGTGGATTCAACATTTAAGGTAATGCCCAACAATCCGAGATCTTTTAATAAGGATTCATTTTCAGGGTTACAAACAGTTGAAGGAGGAGCTATTGCATCTGAGCAGATATTGATTATTGATGCGGGCTCTTCGAGCGCTTCCACACCGCAAATCACTTCATTAAATTGCTCCTCAGAAGTATTGGCTTTTTTCGGGCTCTCAGTCTTTTGCCTCAGCTCTTCTTCAGTGTCATCGTCAGGTTGAGGATCTAAAATTTTGGATTTATATTGAAAATCACTTTCCTTAAAGTCCACTTCTATGGGGAACAGATGAGGCAAACTGTCTATTCGTTTCACCACCGCCAAATGTAACTGTTTCAAATTTTCCAACAAACCACGCAACTGACTGGCTAAGTCATTGGCATGCTTGCATTCCAGCAGTTCCATTTTTTCCAAAACGTCGGTCCGCAATTTGGCAAATTTGAATCGAGCATCTTGACGGCAACGCAAAATTAAACGGTATTCGTAGTTGCCAGTTTCAACGCGATACAATGGCTCTTGAATGCACGCAAAACCGTGCTCTTCATCGTCCATTTCTTTTACTTTCAGACAATACGACAAGTAGGTGAATTTAGAGTCCATATAACGCTTAACGGTGAGTTTGGTGTCCGGTATAGCTTTATGTAAATACGTTCCCATGTCATTCAATATGGGCTTTATTTGTTTAATTATCTCTAGGCCATCTTTTTCCAGGTGCCGATGGAATTCGCCAAATGTACGGAACACTTCCGATGCCCGCATTTGAGGCTCCCGAATGCTAATCTCTGCAAAGCAATCGCCAAAGCAACGGTAAGAATGAAACAACTCGTAGTAGCCTTTAATCATCCGCTTGGCATGCTCCACCATGCCTTTATACATTATCTCAGTTCCCTCCAGTTCTTCTAAACGTTTTACCAATGAGTCGTTGCATAGAATTGCACGCGACAAACCCAACGTATCGGCCGTATTACTTGACATATTATCAACAATGCGATGTTTCAGTTTCTTTAGAATTATATCCAACGATTTTCCTCTTTCTGGGTCAGCGTGCAGCTTGTTGTAGTATATGGTCACTTGTTGACTGGCTGTCTGTATCATTTTGGCAACTTGCACCTTCGTTTTGCCTTTAACGCTGACATTGTTTATGGCCAACAATTCATCTCCACTCTCTAGAGAGCCCTCACGAGCAGCTGGTGTACCATCGAAAATCTAAAACGGGATGTATTGTTTAGTAGCTCTGCTCTGTTGTCACGTTTGTAACCAACACTTACTTGTACTATATAAAGACAGGGACAAAGCGGTGCGCCGCCTCCAATACTAATGCCTATCAAGTTGCTGTCGTCTTTTGTAAGCACCACCAATTTCGTGCTCACCGCCATGCCCCTAAGAAAGAAATTTTTATTCACCCCCCATTATGTATGCATGTCACAATTAAATAAAAAACAATACTTAAAGTTATTAATTATACTTGTAGAATATTGCTGTCTATGCGAAAAAAAACAACGAAATTTCATCTCACTAGAAGTATGCTATATTTTTTTATATACAAAGGCACGGGGCTTTACATAGCATTGGTTTTAACCCTAGCTTATTATTTTCACAGTGGACAATGATTAAATGAGGGAGATATTCATGGTAGCAAAAATGTTAGCACAACCTAAAGGAAAAAAAAGATAAAAAGTGTGTGTGGAAACTTACAATCGTTCTATCTCGAACTTTTGTTTGTTCAATTCGAAAAATTCGTCATTGCCTGAGGCACCAGCGCAAACAATTGTTGTTGTCATTTCGTCGCTGCCTACAATATCATCTACTGGTTGTGTTGCCGGTATTGTGGCATTTTCATTACCAGTCGGCGCTTGATTACACGCATTGCTGGCATTACTGGCCGGTGGTGTTGTGATTGTACAATAGGTGCAGTATCAAAAAAGGTTTTTTTGTTTAAACATTTATATTTTTCCTTTTCAAGTTTCTTTTCTAAACTATTCCGTAGATAGTACTAATTATACTTACGACAATGTATCTATCGATAATAATGGTTGCAAATCGTCCATTTTCTGTGTTTTAATTGCTATATTTAATACCTGAAACTACCGTTATATGTATATACCTGCCTATAACGCAAATTTGAAAGAACGTTTATTGATTTTTAACCGAAATCACAAATCAACTCAACACATAGACATATCACACCCACTGCATTTTAAGGTGTCCTATTTAGGAAATCCGCACCGCAACATACAAATGCACATATACTACTAAAAACCAACTTACATTTTATCTTCTTCATAAAAGAAGTCATCGTCCAAATCGGTTTTCATTTTTTCCAATCAAATTCATATATTTCACTACAGCAACTGTTAATATTTAATTATTTAATTGACTGTGGTTTATTTTTCAATTCAAAAATATAGAAATATAGTTCGAGTGTGTAAATATGTTATATGTGCTTATCGCAATCAAAAATAAATACTCTTGAATCACCCGCTTCTATTTTTCTATACCCACGCTTGCATTTGCCACAAGTTTATTTAGTTTACGCAAATATTGACACAAATGGGGATTTCAAAGTGTGTGTATCGTTGATCAAATGTAATTGTCATGAAGTTGGGGAGCTTTTTGTCGCTGGCACAATAATACTGAGAAGTCTTTGCGTCTATGTTTATGAGATATGCTATGTCATTAATACAACCCTAATAAAAGCAATAACAATAACAAAAAATAATTTTTCTTTTCATTTTGCCATCTTATTCATCCAAATGGATTGGACTGAAGAATTGAAATTATCTATAAGAAAAGTTAGTTTTCCAATTTTATTTATTTTATACATTTTTAATATATACGACATTATGCATAGACCGCAACGCGTAAAGATCGCCGATCTAAAAGCCGTGATCTGCTTAAAGATCACACAAATGCTACCACATCAAAACCCTCTGGAAATGTTACACAAAATGATACAACTAAACATCCGGGATTGTCTATTGACATCACGTTGGGTGTGCGAGATGAATCAGCGCATGTCAGTACGAGCAATAATGCATCAAGCGGTAGCGGCTTATCCGATGCCTTAATACTAAACTTGAATTCCACCGCAAGCACAACAACGGAATCAAAACGTCCATCTTTCTTGCGAAGAATTTCTGGTGGTTGGGCTGATCCAAATTTCGGCAAAACAACAAAGTATATGCTACACAAATCAAACAATTTAAATCGAAATTCATCGAAATTTTATTTTATTCTAAAACAGATTGAAAAAAGGACATTTAGAGACGTAAGTTTGATAAATCATGTTTTCCTAATTTAATTCGATCTCTTGACAGTGACCATTTTGGGTTGAAGCCTTCAACACACGCTATCTCTACAGATGATAAACTATTTGTACCGAATGTAGAGAATAAGCACAGTGACACATTTTTACATAAAAAAATTCAAGAAGATTCTATGTAAGTGGCTAAAAAGAAGAAATAATTTTTAATCAATCTAGTATGATTTACCTTAATTCGTAGTATAGTAATAATGTACACATTAAAGTATTTTATTTTGTGTAGTTTTGAGGGAGCTCCTGCTTCCAAATTGGTGGAGAAAATCAAGTTTAATATAACGGATGTAGATTTATCAATTCTCACCAAATGCCTACAACAGCCAGCCGATTGTGTGAATGAAACTGATGCATTATGGGAGTGGAGTAAAATATTCACGAGAGTTATGGCGGAAATAAATGCAGATAAACCATTTGTTGAAAAGAAAAAATTAGTGTTGAAACCCGATGAGCTGCCTCCACCGCCTTCATTAATGCACAATTGAACAAAAAATGCAATTATTCCTTCTCTTTTATTTGTTTAATAATAGTTTGCCCTGATAGTTCGGCTCCTGCTAAGCAGCTTTAGAATTAATCGATTACTTTAATTTTAGTTCAAGTTTTAGAAATATTATGTTTAATGAATCCTGTATTATTATACCCTCCACCTTAGGGAAGAGGGTATATTCATTTTGATCATTTGTTTACAACACATCGAAGGAAGCCTCGGAGACCCCACAAACCATATATATTCTTAATCAGCATGAAAAGAGAAATCGTTTGAGACATGTCCGTCCGTGTGTCCGTCTGTTGTTGGCACTCCCTCGGTCGTAATTTTTGAAATATCAAATTGAAACTTTGCATACGTATTCGTATTGAAATTGGGCAAAATCGGTTAAGAGACACGCCCACAATAAACAAAAATCTCAACATACCACGAAAAAATTGTATTTTAAAAAAATTATATATCGCACAATACTATGCCTATCAAGTTGACATTTGGTATATATATAAGTGGTACACTGTGCCAAAAATGGGCGTGATTGAATAACGCAAACGCCTATAATTAAAAAAAAACACTGACCTGAATAATAATAATATATACGCAACAATTTAATGCAATAGGAACTTATTTTTTAGAGGGTAATAAAAGGTGGAGGGTATTTAAGCTTCGGTCTTAACCGAACTTTTGTATCTTGTTTTTCTTTAATTTGAAGCATTCTGGTGTTTTTTTTTTTTTTCATATTTCATAGAAATGATGAAATACAGTAACTCGGAATTAAGAAGCAGAGTAATTAAGTTCATAATAATACAGTTATAATGACATAAAGCAGGGGTGTTTTTGTTAATTGTTTCATGTGTTTTGATATAATTTAAAGTTCAATTCTTTCTTGTGCAGTCCATTCTGCGGGACTCTCGGCCAAATCCTCTTTCTTATTTATATCATCTTTATTGGCCGCCAATTTATTCTCTGTTATATCGTCACTTCTTATATCCCTTGATGCATCTTTCAATCGCTTTAAACTATCTTCATCAATTAAACCATATTTGTCCACATAGTTCAAGAGAACACAAACCATAGGTGACTCAAACACTAGAATATATTTACACGTTTTCGGTTCTAGTAGGTACATAGAAATGGCTGTTGGATTTGTTGAAGTTGATGCACTGCATGTGAGTTTGACATCGATCTCTCTGGGCTGACCAGTTCGGTCACATCGTGAACCTTTCTCATAGTGATACCAAATAGATGACGATTTTTCCTGATAGAGTTTATGTGGATTGCTTTTCAACCATTCTTGATGAAGTTGGGGGAAAAAATATCCCAAAAATAATTCAGTTTCGGATTTTTTTTCCTTATGAAATTGTCGCACATAATGGCCATAGCAAAATTCATATTTCCACCATCCTGAACCCTATTACAATATAGTAAAATTTGTTGTTGTATCAGTAAGAAATGTTCGTTCAGTCATTTTTTTTTTTCTAATCCCAGACCCCGATTTTTTCAACGTACCCTCTTAATCTTAAATTAAAATACAAAGTTACCACTTACTCCAGTCAAACAGTTCTTGCCGCTAATAAAGTCCAATATAGGCGTTACATCTACTACTATAGGTGTAGCTGACGGTGCTGTCAGCGGCTTAAGTATACTTAACGCCTCATCATTTGATTCGGGCATTCCTGTATCTGATCCAGTTGTGGCCATAATTTTTAAAACCAATTTATCTACATCGGAACCGATTTTATTCAAAAGAATACTGCGATCTCCAAGTCCAGCCAAAAATGCCATTTCCTTAGGCACCGGAAAATCTTGCTCTGATACTTGCAACTCTTGCAGTTCTTGACGCAACATACTTAATGGTTTGTGCGACTCGGTTGGTGAATTAAAGCATTTGATTGAAATTTCCTTTGATTCTTCTGGATGAAAAGTATTTAATACGCACAGAGATGATGTTAAAATAATCACCTCATAATTACATGAAGAGGTTTCTTTAAATGAATAAATCTCATTTTTACCATGAGGATAACAAACATAACGTACTACTGTGGTACGAGGAGCATTTATAATGTCACACATTGTACCGTCCGAATGCACCATTTCAAAGTAAGGATACTTGATGTTGTCAATTTTCGTCGTTCTATACTTAATACCGGCTTTGTGATTTTCTTCCCATTCCTTTTGCAATTGTTCTGTCTTTTCGGCTGACCACTTTCCTAAGTAATACTCTTGGAATTTAACTGTTTTACCTTCACGCTCTTCATGATATTGTCGCACATGAGAACCGTGGCGAATCTCATAAGACCAATAGGCTTCTATGCGGTACGAAAAGGTATGCATTATGGGTTTTAATATTGTTAAGGGTGCTACATGGAACAATTTTATGCATTAAAATGAAATTGGATAATAAATGAATTACAAAATATATATATTTACACAATTCCTGTTCATTGCGATTACTTTCTTCCTTATCATCTTCCACCGTAGGTATCAAGCAGTCGTACTTTTCTTTATCATGTGTGTGAAATGTTCTTAATTGATTTCTTGGGTCATCCTTTTATAAAGATTTCATTCACGACTAATTTCATAAATACAGCGTTCCCTACTTACCAATTGTTCATTAAAATCCGGAATTTCAAAATCAATTTTATATAAAATCGTATCGTCAAAATCTTTGGCTTCATGGCTTTTCACCGTACATAATACTGCCAATGCAAGTGTCGTGTAATATATAAAATGGATAAATATTTGCTTTATTAGAAATTTCATTGTATTAAAAACAAATTCGAAATTTTTAGCAGAATATTAATTTTTCTTTTTTTCAAGTTTACTACGTGTATTAAGCAAAGTAAACAAAATAAATGCTTTGTGTAGATGATAAGAGAACTAGTTCAGTTTAATCCAGTGAATGATGGGAACTTGTTTACTTCCTTTCATTGTATACATAAGGGCCCAAACATATACTCTGTACTAAAGTGTCGAAATAGAGTTGAATAAGGTGGAACATATAATACTTAAGTACATCGCTACAAAGGATTGTCCTCTATATTATAGCGTTGCATATATATTGAGTATATGTTTTGGCCCCAAGTATTATGCATTGCTGCATTAAAATATTTAAATAATACTGAACACAATGCTTGAAAGTAATTAATGCAGCAATGCAACAATTTCAAGCAACTCTTAACTTCTTAACGTTTAACTTTATATAAGTAAGAGAGTTTTTCATGTATAATTGCAAAATACCGCACATTGTTCGGGATTACTTCAAATGGAAAACATTGGAAAACAAAGTAGAGAGTTATCACACACTCACAAGAGAGATATTTGTTGTCGAATTGGTTAACTTCCGTTGCTATGTAAACGCACTTTGTACGCTCAGTTTTGTTTCCTTTTAGTAAATATTTTTTTTAACAAATAAAAGAATTTTTTTAATACAAGTGCGCTCTAATATATAAATATATATATGGATATATATAAAATATATTTTTTATTACGTTTCAGTTATTAGTTGTCACGAAAATATAAAAAAAAAACACCAGCTGTTGTGTGTGTGTTTAAACTTCTTAATGCGCAAAGTAATTTCTGCAATTTCTTATGAAAGGCGTGACTGATATTTGATATTTATTTGCTGAAAAATATACGCAGTAAAAATTGGGAATAACACAAACTTGATTTTAAGAAAACGATTTCATAATTTACAACGAAATAGAACACACTACGTACAGCACTCAGTAATTATTTAATCTTTTTTTACTTTTAGAGAAAAGCAGAAAAGCTATATATGGCTAGATATAGATATATTTGAATTTAACGATTATTAAGACCGAATTATGTGCCAAATTCAGTTTTTACTAAAACTTGAGCTTTTATTTCTACTTTTGTAGCTGTAGGAAGAAGACAGGCAAGGAGATATTTTCGATTTGTGTAGCATGTATAAATATATGTATGATTCAATGTGAGAAACTTGTCGAGTACTACAATCGTTAAACCCATTTTTTACGTTTATTAACCCAGTTTTTATAAAGCGTTTGTTCAACATCTAGGAAGTGCTTATAATTACAATTAGTGGCGCGTTGTGTTGCTAAATTTATTTGGGCTCAGCTTCCTCCCAACTAGACTAATCGGCCGCAATGTATGTTAATCATGTACATATAAACGAATCGTTGTTGTATATGGTATATTATGTTAAGTATACGAATGTTTGTAACTACTAAACGGCTAAAAAGACACCCACCTTGTTTTGAACCAAGAGATTCAGAATCTGATTAATCAAGTCCTCTCTAATGTACGTCCATGTGAGATATTTTGAATTAAATTTGATAGAAGGATGTGCCTTTAACCCACAGATGTGCACTTGTGAAAATTTGTCCATTTTCAGAACTCCCGCTTAAGTAACGCCCTTATTTCATATATTTTCAAGTCTTTATATGATGAAAATTTACAATTCCTAATAGATTTCCATAAAACTTGGTGAAGAATAGTTAATTGGCAAAATATTTAAAAATTTGAGTCCGATCGAACCATTTTTTGAACCCTTTTCCATATAATGATATTTCTCGAAATGACTTGTGTGGCAATGCCTCGTGTTTACTAACTAAACGAATTAGCTTAATTTGTGAAACTAAACGGTGTAAATAATATCATAAATGGTCGGACTTGATCGACTATAACATTTTCACTACTTTTTATACCTTCCACCTCAGTGATGAGGGTATACTAAGTTTGTCCTTCCGTTTGCAACACCCAGAAGGAGGCGTCAGATACCCTACAAAGTATATATATTCTTGATCACCGTCAAAAACTCAGTCGATTTAGACATGTATGTTCGTGTGTCCGTGTGTGCGTCTGTTGTTGGCACTCTCTCAGGCGTAAATTTTGAGATATTAAGCTGAAATTTTGTACAGGCACTTTTAGTTTTTGCACGCAGATCGCTATTTAAAATGGGCAAAATCGGCCACGCCCACAATCAACAAAAATCCATGTATCTGCCACGAAAATTGAGCTATAAACTTAAAATTTGGTATGTACATCTCTAAATATTAGCTTTATCGATGTGCCAAAAATAGGCGTATTCGGATTACAGGCACGCCCACAATTAATAAAAATCTTTATATCTGCCACTAAAGTTGATCTAGGAACTTGAAATTTGGTACGCGTATACATAGTTATCCCATTGACTGACATGCCAAAAATGGGCGTGGTCGGATAATATGCACGCCCACAATTTATAAAAAACCATATTCATCATAAAAGTAGACTTGCATGCTGATACGTAATACATACACTATTGGAGAGCGCAATATATATATATATTTGCCACGCCCACCGTTGCGGAGGTGGAGGGTATTTAAGATTTGGCCTAAGCCAAATTTAGTTTTCTTAATTGTTCATAATGCAACTACGTTGCACATACTTAAGTGCATGACTTGACTGTTGACAAAAATAATTTCTGCTCCATTTTCAAGTGACGTATTTTGCATCATTATACCCTGCATCACTTGTGATAAAGAGTACATTAAGTTTATGCGTATGTTTGTAACCTTCAATTATATCGATCGTTACATAACTTTCTGAATTGATTTCAGCATGTCTGCCCAGAGAAATGTGTGCGCAAACTATAGGTTGCTTTTTTTGGAGATATTTTGATGAAATTTAGTACACGGACAAGAGAAACGCCATTGAAAATGGACCGAAATATACCATTTTTAGAGCCCTTTCCATGATAAAAGGTCCCAATATTTTTGAGAAAATTGGCGAAAAGTCAATAATTTTAAAATTTAAAAATTTGAAGCCAATCGAACCATTTTTAGAACCCCTTCTCATATTTCACGAATTGATTTATATGACAATGCCTCGTGTTTAAATCAGTAAACTCAACTAATTTATGGAAATAAGTGGTGTAGGGGATTGAATGGAACCATACACCCGAATACATTTTCACCTGTTCTTTTTTTTTTTACCACACACACAAAAGGTATCGAAATATACAAACGAATCGATTTTTTATTGTGTAACAGTTCTTTAATATCGTAGGCAGAAACAGTTATATCTTAACTGCTACAGGGTTTCTAAGAAGAAATTAGAGCTGTTTGTAGTTATAGCTAGCTCAGCAACATTATGTGTCATTACATACACATTATGAAAATTTAAATAAAACAACTTGCATGTGAGGAAAAATATATAATTTTATTTGTATGTGAGGAAAAATATATAATTTTATTGTATTATTTGTAGGCATACAAATATATGATAAAATAGACAATGGCTTACAATCTACAATTGGTTAATATTTATATATTTTTTACTTCAATTACTATATACGAAAGTTCAAGTAAAAAAAAATCAGGTTCGGCACTGCGCGCAGTTGGCGGCAGTGCCAAACAAAAATATCGTAAAAGCAGGATTATATGTTTATTTATATTTATATATAGGGGTAAAATTACATTTAAAACTTTTTATATTCTCTTTTTAATTTCCATTTTATTTAAATTTACGGTTAATGCAGAAATACTTGTAATTTTTTTTTGTAGTTTTCTATTGGGATTTATACTTGTTTTTTTTCTTTCTTTTTTTAATTATAGTACTTCTTGTTGGCTTCGTTGGTTGCCTACATATTAAGCTGAATTGTTTTGTTTCTTTGTTTATTAAAATGTTGAAAAGTGGAAACTTTTCAATACTTATTGCTTCTGCTTTTTCTTATATCAGTTCTTCTGTACAGTTTTTTTATTATTGTTGGTATTCATAAATTTCGTTAAAAGTTTTCTGGAATGTCCGCTTGGATCAAAATGATTGCTGTGCTCGCTTGCTTCACGCTTTGAACGATTCTTGCCACTATGGCCGGAAAATATGTATTTATCCTGGTCATAATTGTAGTGCTCGTACTCATCGAAATAAGCGTCAGACATGTTGTTAAGAAATTTACTTGGAATATAATGCGTATATATGAACACTTATAGTGAACTCACAATTAAATTTGTTCGCAGCGTAGCTTGCACTTTTATAGGCAAGCACCGCAATCGCAAAAAGAGCGTCACAATAACCGAAACACCCCCTGCCACCGAAGCTTTGTGCAAATAAACAAGCACCAACACCTAACACATACACTCTGTTATCTCTTAAATTTCATAGCCTTCCTTTTCTGCTATTGCAGCTCTTTACACTTATATTCTACGCACCACCTCAAAACTGGAAAGTATATTTAGTTCATTTGTGTGTATCTGTATTTTTTTTGTGGATATGTATTTAGGCGGCTTTTATTATTTAGAGTAAATATATAGCCACTCAAGATGAATAGAATTTAGAATTAAAAAAAAAGTGCCTTGAATTGGCCTCAAGAATAATAATACATAGTTGCAATCCGGTATAATTGTTAACTTGATACCGATTTCCTTAAGGTTAAGTTATGCGGAGCGTTTTCAATATGATGAAAGATTTCCAATGCATATAAACATTTTCCTGGGTGTGGCTATTTATTTTATTTTAAGAACAATAATATCAACAACTATTGACTTGAGACCGACCGAAACAGAACGCCCGACCAAAACAGAACGCCTGCTTTTGAAAACGAATGTAGCTTTTCTAATATTGCATTACTGCAATGCACTCAACTTTCAAAACACAACCGTTGCATTACATTATTGCAGCATAATCATACAAATACACAAGCATTGTAATTTCAATCATTTGGAAATGAAATGAACATGGTAGCAAAATTCTTTGCTTCTTACCGAAAAATTAGTTTAGTTCCATCTTTATCTCAGCATAAGGTCATACCGGTCAAACTAAAAGACTATTTCCTTAATATTCTGCAATTGTATGTCTCTTGCTTTCATCTCCAATACATTTAAATCTCTCGATATGTTCGTGAAATGTTTATTTTAGTGTTTGTTTTGTTTGTATGGTTGTTTGTAGTATTTATATATATACACAAAATAATGCGCATTTTCTGAATTCGCTTTTATTAAATATTTTCTTATTTAAATATGCGCTCTTTTATTCTAGCACGCTTTCTCTCTGGCTCTCCTTTTTTATGCAAATCTAACAAAGACTTATACCAAGGCCCAAGACACAATGCATGCATATGTATAATGCAATGCTGCATTTTACTCTAATGTACGATATATACCGTTGCTGTAGTGAAATCATTTCCTCTTCTCAGCTAGAAAAAGGCTTGTTGCCTGATTCCTAATGAAGTATACAAAAGCACAGTCAAAGCAAAACTCGCAAAAACTTTATTTGTTAAGTGATGTAATATATATATATATATATATAAACTTACTCTACGAACGAATATTTCGAGAACTGTTGTGTTTGATACTATATTTCTCTAAAAATATTCTCATTTGTAAGAGTCCGGTAAACGCATTATATGAGTGCATACATTTTTATCTATGGCAATAGTAAACAAATAAACATGTTAGAGTCGGTCAAGCGTGTTATTTAATACCCTGCACAAATTATGGTACAATTATTTTAATTGTGTTAGTGAACGCAGAGTATGTATAATATATAAGTCACTGAAGGGAAATATCTTTATATAGTGAAGGGTTTTAAAAATTGTCCGATCAGATCCAAACTTGGCGCAATTAAATATTATGCCAAT
This sequence comes from Ornithomya chloropus, assembly GCA_963971445.1. Taxonomy (NCBI): domain Eukaryota; kingdom Metazoa; phylum Arthropoda; class Insecta; order Diptera; family Hippoboscidae; genus Ornithomya; species Ornithomya chloropus. The sequence continues at coordinate 50,236,235 of OZ020530.1, read as the reverse complement.
TAACTATTCTTCATCAAGTTTTGTCAAAAAATAGTTAAGAATTGCGCACAAATGTGCGCAATTCAAATGATGGACAAACAGGTGGACATGGTTGAATCTAATCAGCTTATAATTCTGAATCGATCGGTATAATTGAAGATGGTGGTGGTGTGGCGTTTGCCGTTTTGAATATACCGTCTGCCACAAGTGATGCTGGTTGCAAATCTATACAGGGGTAAAGTGGTAGTGGTTTTGTTAATATTTTTCACTCTCTTGTAGCATTTCTCCGTTAGTGAAAAGTTAGGAAGGAACTGTGGGCAACTTTTTGAAGAGAATCTCCTATTAATTATAAACCAACATTTATACACTATTAGGAGGCGTAGTTTGGTAACTACTGCGGCCCAAATTTCGTCTAAATGAATTTTGTTATCAAAGTAAAACGTTTATTAAAGGTATGCATAATAACACCAGGCTCGGTCATTTTTTATTTACATTCAAATTTACATCAATGAACTGTTTATACCATTTAATTTAAAAGCCATTTGCTACTCAGAAAGAAAGAAGAAATTTTAATTAAATAACAAATGATTGTTAATGAAGTTAAGGTGATTTATTGCAAGAAATCAAGTTTTGGCGCCAAAGGCTTTAGTTTACGTTCAGTTATCAGTTTGGATGGATTATTTTTGCGGGACTTACGTTTATCGCTCTTCTTTCTTTTAATGTTGTTATTTCCGTGATGTATTTCATCTTCCAGATTGGGTAAACTGAACTCATCGAAATCGGTCTTACACTCAAATGCATTTTCTACAATTTCTGGTAATTCCAATTGTACGGCTTTCTCGGTATGAACACGTTGTACGTGTTCTTTCAGCTTATCAGAGCGATGGCTGGCAAAGGAGCACAGTTGACATTTATACTTTTTTGTCTCGTTGGCTGAATGCTTTACAGCATGCCGTTTAAGATTTTTACTTAAACTAAATTCGCAACCACATACTTCGCACACAAAGGGGCGCTCCCGCTTGTGAGTTTCTATGTGAAGCTTAAGATTTTCTTTACGGTTCGCCTTATGATGACAACCGGGATATGTACACTTGAAGAACTTGCTGGTATGACGCACTTTATGAGATTTGAGTGCCTTCATGTGGGTGGTACTATATCCACAAATATCGCACAGCATTAGCTTTTCATTGGTGTGCACCAACAGATGAGTACTGAGACCTTGCTTCCACTTGAAACCTTTACCACACAGGGAGCAAAGAAATGGCGTCTCTTTGGAATGCTTCGGATAGTGGAGGGTGAGTGCAGCCCTGGTCATAAATCGTAAATCACATTCCAAGCAGAAGAACGGTTTCTTAATATCGCCATCATGATGCTTTAGGTGGGCATCGTATTCGCGCCAACTCAAAAAACCAACTTCACACAACGAACACGTCAAATGGGAAGCCTCACAACTGCGCATATGTTCAATCATCTCATGGACGCGATAGCATTTGAAATCACAAGCTAGACAATAGTTGATTTTACTATTTGTGATGGAGGCGCGTGGATTTTTTAGCTGAAATTCACATAAGAGATGTACTTGAGGGAGAATTGAGACAGAAAGAATACCTTAAAATAAGTCCTTTTTTCTTCGAACACATTCTCTGTTTTTGTCTTTACCAGTTTCATATTGCTATCTTCTTCTAACTCATTTGCTTCTTTTATATTTTCTTTGTCATAAAATGTTGCAGAATTTTCTGTCGCCTCAAATCCAGAACTAATTTCTAAAATCTGTTGAGTCTGTTCAGGTATTTGAAACAGCTTCAACAATTCACTGACCATTAAAATCTTAGCTAATTGTTTGAAATGTTCTTCATGCTCTTTAACCACTGTCACCATATCTTCATAGAAAAAATCTCCTATGGTTTGTAAACACTCGGAACAATGGAAATGTTTAATATTAACCTTTAAGGGATTGTGAATGGAGAATTGTAGATTTTTCTGTAAGAAGTGAGAGCCTCCAATGAAACGGCTTTGTGCTGCCACCACGCAAAAATGACCATATATTGAATCGCCATTATCCAACTCCAAAATTAAATCACAAAATTGTCCTTGCCGACGTTGATCGTTAAGATAGTTTGTTACTTTGGAATGCAAAGGTTGATGCAACGTGCGTGTCACCACTGGATGTACCGATTTTATCATATTTCAATAAATGTCTCTGTGGATTCTCAATTATTTTGCTGCTTTTGAATAATAAAATTTTGTTATTATATATCAGCTGTTTTGTAATGCCATTCACAATAACACCAATGTTAAATGTGAATGCTTTTCAAACAGTTTACAATCAGTTCGCTGGTGTATCTAAATTGTTTAAACGCGGTTCCCCTTTGTTAAAAAGGAAATGGAAATGAAAATTGAAAAGTTGTGGGATTGCTGTCATATCTGTTAATTTGTTTTTGAGGTTATAATTCATATTATTCGTGATAATCTGTGCCAAAGTCAATACCTCTGACCAGTTTAAAGTAAGTACGTACCTCCTTATGTTTAAGATTGATCGCAGACGCACAACCACACAAGTTAAATGTGCTGCTTAACAATATATGCAGTGCTAGCTATGGATCTTCTTTATTTTCTTGCTTAAACCACAATCGTGTAATTGTAGGAAATCGACCAATAAGTATTTAATGGACATTTTTTACACATTACTGTAGTATTGTATTGTAATTACATATAAAAACATTATAGATTAACTTGCAAAAGCGCATTTATTCTTAGTGATGGCACGTCCACAATTTGCAAAAAATCATATTCACCATAAAACTCCACTTGCAAGCTGATACATAATACAAACACTATTAGAGGGCGCAATATATATATATTTGCCATGCCCGCCGTTATGGATGTGGAGGGTATTTAAGATTTGACCTAAGCCAACATATAGTGAAAATATCTATAACGTTCTTTTGTAGATTTTAACATTAAGCCGGCGGTTAAGGTTGCAATTAAATATCTGCAATGATTTGTTTTTTCAAGAAGGGATAAAGGTATGACAAAGACTGATGTGAGCTAAAGGAATTATGCACGTTAAGTGGTGTATGAGTATATTAAAATACACGAAAATATTACAATAAATTGAGTATATTGTAATATTTTCGTGTATTTTTAATTAATAAAAAAATATTAAAATAGGCTTTTAAATCAGCTAAATTACATATAAGTGTTAAAAAAAAGATACATGGAACAATATTATTAAAATGGAAGTTTCCTTTTATTACTGTCTATGGCTAAGTCCATTAGATTCGTGCCACGATAAAAATCAACAGCTACAATGTTTGCATTGTCGCCCAAATGGTCGCGGTACAGTTGACTGACACGCCAATTAATACGATCAGCCATACGACGAAGCCCGCCGTATCGGTTTACTATCACTCCCCAAGTATCGGGTGTTAACTCAGCCATATCGGCTATGGGACGACTGGAAACCCGCCTAAGACGTGAATTTTTTATAATAAATTATATTTTTAAATTCAAGGTTATAGAAGATGGTCTGAGGCCAACATCAGATACATCGGATCGCTGCGCATCATCTCTTAAAGCCACGGAGAAGGGCGTAGCTACTTATCTGACGCTGGCATGAATACTTACGACACATCGTATGTGTTTATAGTTCTAAGAAAATTTTCCAATTCCAACCAAGTTTGTGCATTGCCCCAGCGTTGCTCCACCGAACCGAAAAGTATATGCGGATACTCGTGAACTACGTTCGATTTGTCATAAGCCAAAATAACATTCTGTTTCCTTGACCATATGTCGTTTAGAGAGGCTCTCCAGGTGGCTGAGGGATGCACAATTAGATCAGCAAATTTATCCTTTAAAAAGTCAACCAACTTATGATGAATAGATAGATTGCGTCCAAATCCTTCAACAGTTCCAGAAAAAACGTAAAAAATTAGAGATAGTGTTAAGAGAAAACGAAAACTTTGCTTACCCACTGGAAATTCTTTTAGGCCAAAAATAACAATTTCGTTTGTCTCTTCCACAAAGTCTTTCACCTGATTTATAACATCAATCAAAGGTATTTGCCGCGTAATGCCGTGATTAATGTAAAATATTGGCCCGGTATTGCGATAATAGCCCACTCGTATATCTAGATACCGTATGCCGTGCAACAGTTGACTGCGTATATCTTCGTCCTGCGTTAGGGCATACTTTGTAACGAATGTCTCTTTTAGAAGGGGGTCGAAATTGATACGATATGAACCAGAATCGTGAGTGCCGGGCAAAAACAGATCTCTAAAGCGTAGATTGCCAATCTGTGCTCTCATGTCTGTCATCCATGTGGGATAGGCACGCAAACAAGTGCTACCTAAAATTGTACCAAAAGCATTCACATAACTAGCCCAGTAACCATAGCAGGAGGTATGTATGGTTACATTAGCCATTAGCTCATAATCAAAGTATACACCGGTTGTAAACCACAAAGAACTGGCCATCGGTTTCAAGGCCAACACAATATTATTTTCGCCATCATTTGAAATCCAATGGTCTATATCCTGAGCTATATAAGGAGAGGCTATTGTAGACTCGGAGTAATTAACGTTACCCCCAAAATCTCCATCTAATGGCTTTTGAGGCAATATCTCTGGCATCAATTTTAATTTGTCGAAACTGTGCGGTTCTTGCCGGGTCAGCATAATACGATCACTGTCTCTAGCTGGAGCATGTTCCCACGATATTTCCAGAAAACGTTTTTCCGCACTTATCGTTAACCATAACCGTAAATTTGTGGGGTTGTCTTGAGGGTGCGCCGACCTCAGCTGCTCAACCATTGGATTATTTCGACCGTTAGTTGCATAAATTGAATTGAACAATAATAAATTCAAAATTATACCTTTTAGCGGATAATTTCTTAACATTTTTGAATTTTGTTCTGCCAAAATTTTGTATTTTTCTGTTATAAATATCAGTTGTTTTTTTTCTTTATTTAATATATTGTTTTTTACATAAAAATATTTTTTTATTTTCTTCGTTGAAAAATCAAAACAAAACAAATGTAAACACTAAACTCGGCTAAGACCAAACCTTAAATACCCTCCATCTCTACAATAGTATGCGTGGCAGGTATATGATTACGTCCTGTAATAGGGTACCTATTGCGTGTCAGCTTGCAGTGAGTTTTACGTGGACTATGATTTTTTTATAAATTGTGGACGTTTCTGTTATTTGACCACACCCCTTTTTGGCATTTCGATGGATGGGTTAATAAGCGCTAATATGCATACCAAATTCTAAGTTCATTTGTGGCAGATAAATAAATTTTTACCGATTATGGGCGTGGCTATTGACCAATTTCTCACATATTAAATAGCGATCGCCATGCAAAAATTAAAAGTGTCTGTCAGCTCAATATTTTTAAATTTACGATCGTGAGAATGCTCGTAACACGGACACACGAACGGACGTGTCTAGATCGACTGTTGCTTAAGATCAATCATCAAAATCAAGATGTTGCAAACGGAATGACAAACTTAGTACACCCCCCATCTTATGTGGAGGGTAAAACTAGTATTCAGATATCAACATATATAACGATGTACATAATTTTTGCCCACCATACATAATTAATTCCATATTTTGAAAATTTGAATTTTGATCTGTTGATCTGAATTGATTTAACCGTGTCTGTATATTATGAAACAGTACACATAGAATTGGCACCAATTCTATAGAATCATATCGACTTAGAGCATTTTAGATTTAGAGCAGCCTCGCAATTTAGTAGCAACAATTCGTTTGCTTCGAATTTGATCTGGATTGACTTTCCAATCATGTAAAGTAATATTCTAGTTATACGTGTGGGTATTAGATAATAAGTAATGGAAATTATTTTTGTAAGAGTTTAGTTGCTGCGGTTTTTCCATTTCTATGGAAAGTCAACAGTTTGTTCTCATTCCATTCTTAATCGATTTTGCTTAGTATTCGCGGTAATCTAAATATATGGCAGTCACGGACATCATTAATCGACTAAGATATTAATGTTGATCGAAAATCTTTGCACTGTGATTGTGAAAAAATAAAAACTGACTAGTGACGCTATCAGCATAGTGATAAAGCGTCAGTAAAGGTTAAGGGGTGGAAACATTTTAAACAAACAAAAAAAAAAAAACATTTAATATACAGATCAACTTAATAGTTACATCCAAATTTGGCCCAGTCGATTGATAAGCTGGTTAACTATTCTTCACCAAATTTTATAAAAAATTTTTTTTTGAATGGAAATTTTTGTCACATAAAAATTTTTATGGGAACGATTCCTAACTATGAAAGAGGTACATTTTCAATAGTGTTTATTCAAAAGACATATCCTTGCCAAATTTTTATTAAAAAATGTTGATGGTGATCCGATCGGTAGAGTTAAAGATGGCTGTAACATTTGCAATTTAGAAGTTACAAACATCTACACAAACATAATATTCCGTTTTATCACTTTGTGATGTGAGGTTTAATTAAGAATTGAATAATATTCACTCTGATTTTTATATGAACAAGTAAAAATCTTAAATACCCTTCACGTCTGCATACATGATTACGCCGTGTTATAGTGTATGTATTACGTAGCAACTAAAAAGTCGAGTTTTACGCTAAGTGCGGTTTTTTGAAATTGTACACGTGCCTATTATCCGACCACGCCCATCAATGGATTAGCTAATTATAAATATGCCAAATATACCAAATTTCCACTTTATTGCTTCATTTTTGTAGCAGATACATTTTAAATGTCAATTGTGGGCGTGGCTTTTATTTTTCCCATTATAAATAGCGATGTGCGTGCAGAAATTACAAGTGCCTGTGGAAAATTTCATCTCAATATCTTTAAATTTCCGACCGTGAGAGTGCCAACAATAGACGGACACACGAATACATGGACAGACATGCAGTTTTTGAGACTGATCAAGAATATATATCCATTTGTGCCGGGTATCTGACGCCTCCTTCTTGGTGTTGCAAATGAAACGATAAACTTAGTAAACCCCATAAAATTCTAATTAAAGAATTCAAATTGGTATGTAACAAAAAAGTCTAAAGGAAATCGAATTAAACAACTGCCGCGATCATGATTCACCGTGTATACAATACATCACATAAATCTGACAAGGTGATGGGTTCCCATGTGACCAAATATAACTTTTCAATTGTTTTTTTTTTTTTGGATAACATTACATACACTTCTCGCTTATTGGCACAATAAAATATTTTGCAGTTCTCCGTCGTTCAAATCATTCGCATTTAAAACTCACATTCACACTGAAGAAGAACTGCTTAGAGTGCTTAGACAAAATCTTATTACAATCCAAATGTTCGCTATTTGAACGCTGTACTTAATTCTCTATGTGAGTATTTAATAAAAAAAAAAACTTGCACGCAGTGTAAAGGGAATTGTTGCAATATGAGCAAACTTGCTCCAGTGAGAGCAACATTAATTAATTTATTAAATCAGCTCTTGTATTGTAATCCTGGTGTAATTTAGACATACAATCAATCAATCAATGAATGAAAGAACAGTTTTATTAAGCAGCTTCATATGATATATATATATAATATTTATATTAATAATAATATTTTTTTGTTTTTTTGAAAAATTCCCTAACGGTCATATCTTAACCATACATATAAATGTAAATGCAAGTATACACGAATACATGTAAATTTGTAAATTATATATAAATGGATGGACTTAATCTAAAAAGTACAATACAATATTTTAAGTGATGTATGTTAGGCTATAATAAGTAGTAGCTGGGGTTCAGTCCAAATTTTTATGTTTTTAATAAGTAGACGCCCGCTCTTTTAGCGGTTATGCACATATACCTTAAACTAAGCTTTGGTCATATTTCAAGTCACGTTCGGGATTTTGTAAATAATGGGCGTGTCATGCACCTAGAAAACCACATAAATATAACATGTGTACAAAAATTAATTGTAAGAAATATTTTAATTCTGAAATAAGTCTTGGAAATGGTCTGGCTATGTTACGATTATAGAGTATTCTGCAGGAGTATTCCTTTTACATTAGTCACATAAAATATCTTAATTATTCACATTTTCATTTCCTGCTACAATAGTACTGTTAAATAAAGCCCGACATATGTAGAGGGTGCCTGATGATAAGCGGCCATAACATTGCGGTTTACTTTTCCACGCTATACACACATAATAGAATGGTATACCGGCCAGAGTGATAGCCAAACCTATTACCAGATTTCTAGGCTCCCTCAAACTAGGTAATAATACCAAAACTATGCAACATGTTATGAAAATAATCGGCAAAGAGATGTGCACTCGTATGGGGCGTGGCAAATCCGGTCTATATGCATGAAGATACAATAAAATTAAACAAGTAAAAACGTTATAGTCGGTCAAGCCCGACCATTTCATACTCTACACTGCTTAGGTCCACAAAATGTCAGTATGATAAATGTGAGGCAGTGCCATACAAGCCATTTGGAAAAATATCATTATAAGGAAAGGGGTTCTAAAAATAGTCCGATCGCGTTCAAATTTGACACAACCATTTATGAAGCTAATTGACTATTCCTCATCAAATTTTATCAAAAAATTTTAAGACTTGCACATTTTTGCCATATAAAGACTTATTTTTTTATAATAGTATATTATATGGCGAAGGGTTCCTTTCTGAGCCAATGTCCTTGTACAAAATTTTAGTGAAATATCTTAAAAAATGAAACCTGTAGCTTGGGCACACAAGCACATGTCAAGTCGATGCAGATTTTGATTCTGAATCGATCGGTATAATTGAAGATGGGTGTGGCATTTGCCGTTTACGAGTTATAAGCGTTCACCCAAACTTTGCCACATGTGGTGCAGGGTATAAAGATTTAAAAAAAAAATAATACTAATAATAAAAAGTAAATATATTTTTCAAAAACAATCATCTTACCTAGTTTTTCTCAACCACAACATACCCGCTACACTGGCCACCACCGATAACCATAAAACACAACTAAAATAGTTAATAAGTAAGTACACGTCGGCTGTTAATAACATAGCCAAAGACATCAAACACTGTAAAATTTGTTGAATTTGTTGACATAATATAATAATTTGAATTAATATCATTATTATTACCGAAAAAATCAACGCTGGTATTGGTGTTTGCTGTTTGATATGGAACAATTGAAAGAATTTTGGTAAATGTCCTTGTTGTGCTCCCGTAGCAAAGAGACGAGCTGATGTAAATAAAACGCCATTAACACCACCAAACGTACTAAGTGCAACAAATATCGGCACAATGAAGGCGAATGTACCAAACATTCGATTACCGAATGTTACGGCAACTGCTAATGAACTGAGCATTTCTGCCTTGGACACTACCGCAAAATAGGCCAAATTTACTAGCACATAAATGCCTGTAACTATAGGCATAGCAATCCATATAGCGCGTGGAAGATTTCTATAAAATAAATTTCATTCGTTAAGTTATGTTATGTATGTTCCTTTCATTACCAACACAAGAGAGTATATCAAATTTGTGCGAATCATGTCTGTCTGCCTGTCTGTCTGTCTTTTTTCCATCTTAATTTGTGCGCCACTATATTTAGGTCACATTTTTTAAGATATTGCGAAGAAATTTGTTACAACAACATGTATTGGATCTGACTATTTTTAGACTATTTGATTATTTTTAGAACCCCTTCCCGCTTAATGATATCTCACCAAGTGACTTATGCGGCAATGCCTCGCCTTTACTGACACAACTGAACTAATTGTAGTATACTTTGTGGAACTAAGCGGTGTAGGGTAGGGCTTGGAATGAATAAGAAGAAGTAAAGCTAAATGGTGCCCAAGGAATGTATGCGTCAATTTTATAAGGAAAAGGAAAAAATCCTTAAAAATGTTTTATTTTTTATGTATTATGCATCTTTCAGGAGTAAAAAGCGGTATTTCACGTGTCCAAGAGAATAATTATCACACTCTGATTAAGAGACATGGTCAGATGGAGATGGACTTAGTTTTTTGTGTTAATTAGAAGAAAATAAAGGTATTGCAGAGTTTTAGACAAAATCATATATTGTATATCCCCAAGCTTAATTGACTTACCTGTAAGGATCTTGAAGTTCTTCAGTAACAAAATTTAAATAATTCCAACCACCAAACGCGAACAGGCCAGAATAGAAAGCAAATCCAATATTGCTAACACTGTAATTACCCGCCCAAGGGTTCGTGAAATTATTCGATTCGCCGACAACCATTTGATAAATACCAGCCATAATAATCATAATTAATGCTAATAATTTAGCGGTTGTAAATACATCTTGTATCTTCATAGACCACTTTACCGACAGACAATTAATGGCGGTAAGGAAGCCTAACAACATAAAATGTGTGTGTCACTATATTTTGTATTATCTATTATAATAAATAAATAAAACTTACATAAGCAGACGGCCGCTAATAACTTAACGGCGTTATCGGGTGGATCGCAGTCTTCAAAAAATGGTTTCGCCGCATATTGTGCAAATGTCAAAGCTATAATTGTCTAGCGATTTGGAAGTATAAAAAGAATGCATTTTCAGCACTGGATAAAGCAATAAATAGTCACACCTCAGACCTGGGTTGTTGGCCGTATGATTAGTAAAGCAATCCATAAGCGCAAAAATCCAACCAGAGGGCCAAAGGCAAGCAATAAATAGGCGTAATCACCTCCGGACCGTGTTATACTTGTGCCTAGTTCAGCATAGCAGAGAGCCCCAATGGTGGAGAGTATACCACAAATAGCCCATATTAACAATGAAACTCCAACCGACCTAATAAAGAATGAAAATAAAATAAAGTGAAAAAGTTAGACTGTCGGTTGGGTCACCATCAAACCGAATATATTGTAATTTTTATCAAAAATAATCTATTTAAAACCAGGAGTACAATGCACTTCACTTACCACGCCTTCTTTTTAGTATTCATTCACTTTTTGAACTAAATAATTGATCTTTTATGCCCGAAAATATGGTTTTTAATGTAACAAGTGTGCTAAGCCACGCCTCTTAAAATTAATAAAAATTAAGTTTTCTTATTAAGAAATAATTTAAAAACAATTAAAAAAGTAAATTTAGCTTAACTACCCTTCAAGCGGTGGTCGTACTGATTACGTCTAATAGTGTATGTATTACATATTGGCGCATTGATCAGTGGTATAAGTCTAGATATGTGTTTTTTTCATGGGTCAAATTTTGTGGCATACATATAGAGTTTTGTCGATTGTGACCGTGTCTGTCATCCGATCGCGCCCATCTTTGGCACATCGATGGATAGGATAATTAATAAATAAATGAGTGTAGTAAATATCCACTTAATAGCTAAATTTTTATGGCAGATAAATAGATTTTTGTCGATTGTGGGCGTGACTCTTAACCGATTTAAATAGCGATCTGCGTGTAAAATTAGAAATACCTGTACAATATTTCATCTCAATATCTCAAAATTACAGACGGACACACGGGCATACATGTCAAGATCGGCTTAGTTTTGGATGGTGACCACTTTGGAGGGTCTCTGACGTCTCCTTCTGGATGTTGTAAATGGAATGACGCACCCTCCATCTTATGTGGAGGGTATAAATAAATTAAATTAAATTTATAACTAACAATGATTCCTTACGGAATTTCGGATTGCAGTTTTACAAGTCTTGAAAACTCTTTAAGAATTACCAAAAAATTAACTCTTTTTCAGTTTTTATTAAACTCAACCGATTTTATCCATTTTTAATATCGCAGCGTACAATACTTTTACTTTTCAAATATATCGACTACGTGGATCTAATCAACCAAAAAATTATCAATCAAGAACATATTTACGCTTCCACTCTCCAATTAAAAAAGTGAAAATGTTATATTCGATTGTACCCGATTACTTAATACCCTACGATAGTACTTTCACAATTTTTATTACAATCAGTTGAGTTTTATCACGTAAAAGGCAGGCAGTTACTTCGTGAAATGTGGTTATATGAGAAGGATTTTTTAAAAATGGTCCGTTCGACTCTTCATTTAACACAGCCAATTAATTAACTCTTCTTTAGCAAATTTTGTTAATTTTGTTTCAAGAATTGGTAATATTCGCCATATAAAGACTTTCGTTATAATAGAACAATGTATGGGAAGGTGTTCTATAGATGGTTCTTTGTTCTGAATTTCATCGAAACATCTCACAAACTACTTACGTACAAATTTACAGACGTTTAGACGGACATGATTAAATTAATTCAGAAACTGACTCAGAATCGATGTGTGGCCGTTTAGGAGTTACAAACATCTGCACAAACTTAGTGCACCCTTTGCCAGATGCAAAGCAGCGTATAAAGTGGGTGCGCTGTAATAACATACAACATATACAAAATGTAATTATTTCGAATATAGTACAAAATTACTGTAAAGAAATATAATTTCATTATATTTGCATTTGGCAAGGGTTTGTGAAATTCACAAAAACTACACCCGGATCTTATCCCTTAGCGTTATTAAGACTATACTCGTTTCAACTCAAGTCTTAAGCGAGAGCTTAATTAAATTTTAGTGTCTCTGTCATCTAAATCCATGTGCTAACTATTTCCGCTCAATTATTTATAACGAAAGCGTGGTAAACTTCGCTTTATTTGCATTTGTTGGTTTAATGGATAATATGAAAATAGAGCCACTTGGAGATTTTGGCGGAAATATAAAATAAGCAAATAAACTAAATTTGGCTTAGGCCGAATATTAAATACCCTGCATACCTACATAGAATTGGTGAGCGTGGCAGTTACATGAGTGCACCCTCTAATAGTGTTTGTATTATGTATCAGATTGCAAGTCGACTTTTAAGCTGAATACGGGTTTTTAAATTGTGAGCTCTATTATCGAATCACGCCCAATTTTGCTTTATCGATGAATCGAGCAATTATAAATATGTGTAGTAAATCTCAACTTCTTATGCTTCTTAGGAAGCGTCTTTGGTGGTATTAGATAAAATTAATATAAAAAAAAAAACAAGTGAAAATGTTATAGTCGGTCAAGTTCGACCATTTAATGCCCTACACCTCTTAGCTCCACGTTGTCTCAGTGTACGTGAGAGATTGTCTCTTCGTGAAATATTATTGTATGGGAAGGGGTCCGGTCAGGTCTAAATTTATACAAAAATATCAAGAATTGCGATTTTTTTCCATATAAGCACTTCCATTATAATAGGACCTTATATGTCCTTGTACCAAATTTAATCAAAATATCTCATAAAATGCTATCAGTACTTTGCACACAAATTTATATAGATGGACAGATGGACATCGTTAAATCGATTCACATTTTGATGCTGAATCGATGGGTATAATTGAACGTGGTGGTTGTGTGGCATTTGCCATTTAGAACTTTCAAACATACGCATAAACTTAACTCTCCTACAACATGTGGTGCCAGAGGAACAAAACTGCTTTAGCAATTTGTGTATACTTACTCGGTATAGTAGAAAACACCAGTGGGAGCTATAAAAATGCCCGATCCGATGATGGAACCAATAATAATAGCGACACCATTCATTAGCGTTAATTTACGCTTAAGTACAATCTTATCTTCAACAACAAAATCGTTCTTCACGGATAAGTTTTCAAGGCTATTGATTGCGTTGGCCTTGCTCATGTCCCCATTTGGAGATGACCCGTGTTGTGCTACTTCGGCCAACCTGTTGACTATATTATCAGCGTAACGTTCACCCATATTTTTCTTTCTCTATGTTTATGTGTTGTTGTTGTTTTTCTTTTATTAAATTGATAAAAAAAAATTTGAATGATCTTGAAACAGTAATTAAGTCGAACTGAAAACACGAGCTTTAACGTAATTAAATCACCAAAAGACCAAAACAGTTACTTTCACTATCCTCTATGTAGGTTCTACTGTAATCGTTTTGTTTATTCCAAATTATTTGTATATTATTAGTTTTTAATGTGGTGCACGCCTGCATTCATGCGGTTGGGAAGGTGTACATTGCCTTTCACTCCTGAAACGTTCGAACTACCAGATAAATAAAGCTCAACTAAATTTAGTTATAGTCTTCAATATATTCTTATAACACTTTTCGATCAATTTCAGTCCGTTGGAACTCCATGCTGTTTATAATTACACACCACACACATTCATTTTCATTTTCATATAGTTTTCTCTTCACGGCTATTGTTGTGTTTATGTTAAATAAAATCTGCGTGCTCTCCTTGCGCCTGTAACATGGTTTCTCTAATCTGTTTAAATATACAGAGTGAGGAAAAGAGGTGCAAGTCATGGGATGAAATTTTTTGGAAAAAACTTCAATTACAAAATGTTGTCGAGTTAAAAGATCCTTTTTCTTCACCCTATACATACATACATTATTTGTTTGTGTTTCTCTATTTTTATGCCCATCATCATAATGATATGAGGGTGTATTGGTTTTGTGCAAACGTTTATAACACCCAGAAAAAGGCGTACCACACCCTAAAAAGTATATATATTCTTAATCATTATCAATACCTTAGTCGATTTAGCCGTTCTGTCCGACCGGCATTTTCACGGTGCCAAAAGTTGATATATTAAGGTGGACTTATGAATTGGTAAAATCGGTTCAAAGACGCGCCCGCAATAAAAATATTTTGCTCTTTTAGCCGATTCTTCCCTTACCGGCAATTGCACAGCCGCAAAAGTTGAGTTATTGTTCTGACATTTAGTACAAATATTTTTTGTAAGTATTGAATATGTGTTTAATCGGCCAAGCATCCAATTACAATGCTACAAAGAATATCTATGATTGAAGATATTGAAGTCAAATTTTGCCAGAATATTAAAGACAACTTTTTATGTATTTGGAAATTTAAATAACGCCACCTTTTAATGAGCATAACATGTGGATGTTAATTTGTTTTGGGGATTTATTTAGTACATTTCATATGGGTGACCCTGTATCGATGTGAAATTTGGGAAGAGTATTCCTTTTTTACATCGGAAACCAATTGGTTGGGGTGGGCGCAGTATTCTCTCAATGGCAATTATGCAAAATTCAGTAATCAGTAACAGATACTCTCTATGAATACCTTTAACGCCATTTTTAGGTTTTTTCGTTGAGTTTTTCGTTTCTTTACACACCAACATGGTGTGTAAACACACAGGAATTATTATGAATTAATTATACATGAATTATTAGCACAAGTTCTTATTAATTGTATACACTTTTTATCTTCTTCTTGTTAAATAAAATACTATAAACAAAAGTAAGCGCGTGCATAATTATTTACATGTTCGGTTCACAACGGTGGGTATTAGAGATTTGGCGTCTGTCTAATATTACTCTTGTTTTTTTTTCATAAATTATAACTAACCAGAGACTTACTTGTGTATATATTTGATTGATATGTGATGCATCCATGTTTCATTTATAAAAGTTTGTCTCAACCACATTAAAGCCTGTTGTTTATATTAAAAATGAATTAATTTAAAATTGATGTTAATATTCTTTTCTTTTTTCGTATGTAATTACCAATTATCCTACAATAACTCTCTGCGTTGGGTCAGTGAGTATGAAATATTATAATGCAATAGACTCTTGTCCGAATTTCAGCTTGGTAACTTCACGTAAGAGTGTTAACATTTAGTACAAAAGATATCCATTACGTTACAGCATCGCAAAGAAGACTAAAATATAATCAATATAATCATTAGTTCATTATCTAATCTATGAGTGTAATAGGCGCAGTACGTGGCACTAGTGGAAAAGTGGGAAAGTTCGTTTGAATTAAGAATTTTTTAATAAGAATTATGAGCGACAGTTCTGATGATGAGTGGTTATCTGATTGGATACCGTACAGTCAACGGAATGATTGGGCCGACGTTATCCCTATTGCACAAGATGATGGTGAAAATTCCATTGTGGTTATAGCCTATAGCGCCAAATGTCAGTAAAAACATATATTGGAGCATTCGTACATACATATACTTAACAGATTTTATCTCTGCAGTTCGTGAAGTGTATGACTACTTTCGTGCTATTTTAGCACAAAACGAAAAATCACGTAGAGCTTTGGAGTTAACAAAGGATGCCTTACATTTAAATCCAGCCAACTATACCGCGTGGCACTATCGTCGCGAAATATTACGAGCATTAAATAGTGATTTGCAACAGGAGTTGGATTATATTGAAAATATTATTTCCAATAATCCAAAAAATTATCAGGTGTGGCATCATCGACGTGTCATTGCGGAAATGTTGAATGATGCTTCAAAGGAGTTGAGCTTAACCGAAAAAATATTAGAAATAGATCCAAAAAATTATCACGCTTGGCAACATCGCCAATGGGCCATAAAGACCTTTAAGTAAGCATTTAGATATCAATTATATTGTTACAGGCTTAAATTTGGAAGGGCAGAAATGTGTACACGTAATTCTCTTTTTACCCGACAGATATTCGTGCAAAAAAAAATTTGTGTAAAAAAGATATTAGCTAAATGGAGGAATAGATCTATTCCAGACCTAAAAAAAATTGAAAATCGTGTAAAAAGGGAATTAGGTGTATATTATAAATATACACTCGTGAATGTGGTTGTGATTGGCATTTTAAAAATTGCCAAAATATGACGAACAAAGTCACGTGCGAGCATATAATATAAAGTATTTAAAAATATTTTTGTTTTTCATTCTATTACAGTCTTTATGATGAGGAGCTAACCTTTGTAGATCGTTTAATTGCTGAAGATGTGCGCAATAATTCCGCTTGGAATCAACGTTTTTTCATACTCAAACATTTTGGCTTTACAAGCGACGTTATACAACGGGAATTGCACTACACTATGAATCGGATACGCGTTGTGAAGAATAATGAAAGTTCATGGAATTATCTAAGGGGTATATTAGACCAAAACCAATCATGTATTTTTGATCAATATCCTGAAGTGCTGGAATTTGTAGAAGAATTGTACAATAGTGGTTCCCGTTCACCTTGTCTGTTAGCATTTATTATTGATTTATATACTGAGCAGTGCTTGAGCACAGAAGATGTTGAAGAAAAAAACGCACTTTCTAATAAAGTCTTCACTTTGTGTGACGATATGTCTAAAAAACATGATATTATTAGACGCAAATATTGGCAATACATAGCAGAACAAGTAAAATCAAAATTGGAATCGACATAGTCACGTCGGCACAATTGTTAATAATAAACACAGTAAGCTAAATAACTATATATATATTTTTTTTCTTTTCATATATTGATTTTAGTTGTATCCAGGTTCCATTTTGTCTACTATTATATATAAGGTTAAAGCAATAAAAAAGGGATAATTATAAAGATATTGTGGTTATAGAGTATTAAACTTATCACAATAAAGTCGATTTCACAAGTGCAGAAAACATATATCTTTTTTAAATTTCGATTTTTATGCCCTCCATAAAAGGTAAAGGGATATACTAAGGTTGTCGTTGCAGGATGATATAAAAATAAAACAACTTTATGTCGCATTTTGATTTGAGTTTATTTTAATTATTCTTTTAAAACAATTTCGTTTTAAAGCTTTTTGTTTTGTTTTTCTTCTTCTTTAGTTAATTGAGAGTTAAAAATTCAAAATTTTAGCATTTTTCTTCAGCTTTAACTTTGCATTTGCATCAATTGTTCATTTATTTTGTTTCTTGTTTATAACCGACCTTTGAATATATCTAGGAGACAAGTAGAAATATTTTGAAACTTAAGCGGAAAAATAAAAAGGAATAAATCTTTTAGCATTTTAGTTGTTTTTGCTTAAATTGTATATTTAATTATAGGCCAAGGTGTATTTTTTTTTTTTTTGTTCTTAATAACTTACTATTATATTTCTCAGTACAATTCCTGTTTAACCAGTAGGCATAAAGCTTACATAATGTAAATAAACCTATGCGCTTTTATCTTGGCTTAATAGTGAGTGACTGAAAACACAATTGTGGATATTATGAAAAATGCTTTCGGAAAGATATGATAGCTGATATAAGATCTTAAAACTAAATTATATATTGTATAATTGTACACTATGCATTCTTAGAGGAACTCTAGTTTGAATCATATTATAAAACAAGGAAAAATGATATATGAAGGATCTCTAGACTCCTTTAAAAATATTTTTCATGTTATAAAATCAAACATCAATCAAACCAAGTGAAAATATTCCAGCCGGTCATAAAACCAGGAGGTTTTGTAAGTACCATATGTGTAGGGTATACCAAGAAAATATATGGCAATTCAATAAAGGAGTACCTACTATAAATATTTTAATCCTTTATGGCATACATTCTCCAGTAATTGCTTTGTAATTGTTGAAATCTGTTTGTGAAGTTCCTCTACCGTATCTTCGGCATGTATTTTCTGCCAGTACTGTTGCTCAGAGTTGTAGATTTGGTCGAAAACTTTACTCACTTTTAATTGTAATTTCTTTTTCTCATAACGCTCTTCACCAAAATTGCCGCGGCTTGATAGCGCATCGAGTGAATTTATTTTCAAATAAAATACTAGATCGGGACATATTAAGCCTCTCTCAGGTGCCAAACACCACTCATACGGCAGACCCTTGGCTACACTATAAGCTACACCCGAATATGAGTAACGATCCGCTATCACTGTGACACCGCTTAGTAGCAATTCGTTAATGTACTTTTGCGATTCCCAACGATTTGCTGAAAACAGTAAATGAACAGCTTCGTCAGATAAATTTTCGGTATTTTTGAGGTAAGCATTAAGTGTTTGACCAATAATGGATTTACGATTAGGAAACACAAAAAGACGGGCGGCAGTACCATGATTTTTACATATATAATCGCGCAAAAGACGACTTTGTGTTGATTTTCCACTACGATCACATCCTTCAAACACAATAAAAGCTCCCCGTTTTATTGTAGAGACACTCATTTTTTATTTTCCTTTTATTTGCCTAAAACTGCTCCATATACGCCGTCTGAAACTTTCAAGAATTATTTGGCCAAGCCGAAGCTATTATGTTCTTTACTTAAGCACGTTTTTTTGTGATAATAAGTGCATTTTTCACTTGCTCACAGCCAAGCCCAACATTGATGCGAAATTAGTGTAATTCCAGCCAAAAAATAAAAATTTATAATTAATTTGTGTGTAATTGAAAATAACATGCTTCACTTTGGCGTATATTGTTCTTCTTCCATCTATACCGAATTATGCAATATGGTTTGAAAAGTTAACATTTTTAAAATCACACGTGTCTTGTTCAAAGCAAATGTAAACACAGACATGGTCTTTGTAGATTTTTATAAGTGTTTGGTCTTAAAACTGTAACTTATAACAGATGAATTGATTTGAAAGACCGATTCTAATACTTTCACTTGTTTTGTACGAAACATTCTCAATATGAGAAAAATGGTTTTTCTTTTTCTGAAAAAGTTTTCTTTTTTCATATGAAGTATGAAATAAATATTTCAAATTAAAAGAAAAGATAAGTTCTTGTTGTTCATGAAAATAATAAATTAAACTATTATTGCACGAATAAATTTAATATATTAAAATATTTAACTATCACATATTTAATCTAGACCATATAGAATAATTTCTACTTTTATACTTTTTATACTTTTACATATAATAATAGTAGAGTGTATTATGTTATGCGTACCATTTTGTTTTGAATTTGTTAAAAAAAGGAGTTTCAGAGATTCTATGAGTGAACTAAGCTACATAGTTATACGCTGCACCAGTTGTAGCAAAGGGTGCACTAAGTTTATTTTATGACGGCAATACGCACCACCTTTTGTGCAGATCGATTGAGAATCACTTTCTGAATCGATTTAATCATTCCCGCCTGTGTGTCCATGTAAATTTTGTACACAAGCTGCAGGTTGCATGATTTGAGATATTTTGATGAAACTAGGTACAAGGACATATTTTGGTCTAAAAGGGTACCCTATTGAAATATATCGCCCCACTTTTAGAACCCTTACCAAATGAGGTCCTATTACAATGGAAGTATTTATATGGCGATAATTCCTAATATTTAATATTTTTTGACAAAATTTTGGTAAAAAAATAGTTCATTAGCTTAATAATAAGCTGTGCCAAATTTGTACCAGATTGGACCAGATTTAGAACCCCTTTCCATATAACAATATTTCACAAACGGACTTTTCTACAGCAGTGTCACAAGTTAACTAATATAACTAAACTAATTATAGCATAATTTTTGGCATAGGGTATTAAATAGCGGGGCATAACCGACTGTAACATTTTCATTTATTTTTCTTTAAATTAGTATAATTGGTAGTAAAATAAAAGAATATGAAATAGTTGTTTTTTAAATTTTGACTTGGACCACTTTCCTAATTATGGGCACATTTGTAAGGCGTCGTTTTTTAATGACTTATAGAATTTAGTAAAAGCATTCTCGCTAAATAATCTTGTTTTCGAAATAAACCATTTTTGTTATAAACATAGTAGGATAACAATAACATGGTAAAAAAACTACACGTACAGAATACCCTTAACATCTATAGCAAATGTGTAAACGTGGCATTACACTCTCTAATAGAGTGTGACACCAATTTGTAAATTGATCAAAAATATGAAACGGATTAACAAATTTCATATGCTCGCGAAGAATTTTAAAAATGGTCATTTTCGTTTACCCACACAGTTTTGTAAATCGCGCTCATGTCAACAACAATAATACTTCAACTTATTTAAAGAGATGGAATGCTTTTAAAAGATTCATTCAAAGCCGGGTGCAGCTCCATTGTTTTTATATGTTTTATGTTATGCAATGACTGATGCGGTAAATAATGTGAGTATGCATGTGTGTAATGTGTGGTTTGTTTATATCATTATTTTTTTTATACTTTTTTTGCTTCCTTTTTCTGTGTGTATGGCTCTACAGTATTAAAATATTAATTATTATTGTAAAATATAAATTTTGTGGCGAATAATATGCCGCGTGTGCTTTTTTGTATATTTGGTATTTATATATATATATATGTAACTAATAATATGGAACCCTATCTATTTATCTTCTTCAGCAGTAGCCGATTTCTTTTGATGGACCGCTTTATCCTCGTCATCTTTGTTGTTGTTATCACATTTTTCAGTAAATAATTCTATAACTTCATCATCTTCCGGTTTATTATTTTCCTTGTTTTCTTCGACATCCAATTCGGGTGCGGTCGGTTCATGGGAACCATTAGCCTGCCGCGTATATGGTGTCATTTTAACGCGACATGTTTCGTAGGCCTTTTCGAAACCCAACTTAGTGTAGAGACTACGGGACGCATCATTTTGAGGACGTATAACAACAAATGGCTTATAGCCACGCTCAATAACTAATTTGGTCAAAGCAACAGCCAAACGTATACCATAACTGAAAACAGTATTCTTGCTATACATACTTGAATGATTTTTAATGAAGTATTCGAAAAATCAGCCGAAATATTTTGGAACGTAATTTGAGACGCAAAGAGAAAAAAATAAGCTATAAGGTCTGTAAATAAGTCGTCGATCTGATTCTGTTGTTGGCATTTTCACGGTCGTAAATTGTGAGATATTTAATTAAAAGTTTCCGCACGCAGATCGCTATTGAAATTGGGTAAAATCGGTCTAATCGGCCACTCCCATTTTTGGCAAAAATCTATTTATCTGCCACAAAAGTTGACCCAGGAAGTTGGAATTTGGCACATATTTATCCCATTCATTAATGTGACAAAAGTCCGCGTGGTCGAAAAACAGACAAACCTATTGACTTAAACGACAATTACTGACACGTTTACTAACACAACTAAACTATTCGTAGCATAATTTGTGCAACTAAGTGGTCAGGATTGACCGACTATAATATTTTCACTTGTATCACTTGTTAAGTTTATTTTCAGGTTATAGTCCGAGTGCGTCTGTTTCATTTTTAATTTTTCGCTCACAATCAAGAACCGGTTCAAAAGACATCGGGGTACGAAAAGTGAACGAAATGGCAAATGTTATCAAGAAACAATGTATCCATATCCCCTGCAAGATCTTTCTTTTGCCGATTATAATTCCCGAGTGCAATTTTGTCAACGATTTGTGGCTATAACTCAGAAACGACTCATTTCTGGACTTATGTTTGTATAACTTATTTCCTTGCTTTGTGGTCCCACCTTTTTTTTGTCGATTTTCCAAACACCCTTTATATGTATTGTCATTAAATGAGAATGAGAATCTCTCTGTTTCGTTTTGTCCCTTGTGGATTTGCTTACCCCATTCTTCTGTAATCTGGACGTGTTTGCATAGAAAACATGGCTCCGTAGTACGAGTGTACCATCCATGCGGCCAATTCATTAGTATCCTTGCGGAATATCCCCAACCCGGGCAATACTCTCACCAACACCTCAAACACATCCACACATTCAATTTCATTTGCTGGATAGAGATCGTGTATATGCTTGACATCATCGACTGTTAACTGACGCATTGAAGCATCGTCGGGCAAATCGTCAAATTGCATAATATCCTCGTCGAATTCATTGCATACATAAATATCGCCCTCCAAACGCTCCATCAAGCCAATAGTCTTGTAAAAATCATCCAAACGATTCATAATAGCAATGTGCGTAAAATTCAGGTACAGTGGCTGCTGCCAATCGATCAACACATCCTCGGTGCTCATCAAGTCGACATGTTCTATTTCTTCGGACGGGCAAAATATGCCAAAACTTTGATAAATGTTGTTGTTCGGCTATATTAAGAATTGAATGGAATTGAATTGAATTGAATTAACATGCGTTGAATGTCTGTTTGTACAATATGAGCAATTATTACCGTTAGCGTACATCCGGGAAAATGTAAGATTATCGGTTTTTTTGGCCAATCTTTTGAAACATAAAACTTAAAGTCCCAAACACGATCATTCAGGTACGTTCGTATTGTTTGATGAAACTGAAATTGCGAGATATTCATATAAACTTATATACATTTTACCAGATATTAGTAAATCAATGTTTTCAAACCGTCCACGTAAGATGGAGGGCTGGGGACGGGTATGCTAAATTTGTCATCACGTTTGCTACACCCAGAAGGAGGCATCAGAGACCCTCTAAAGTATATATTCTTGATCAGCATCAAAAACAGTCGTTGTAGACATGTATGTCCGTGTGTCCGTTGGTTATTGACATTCTCACGGTCGTAAATTTTGAAATATTGTGTGAGCTGGAATATTGTATAGAAACTCTTGGTTTCTACATGCAGATTGCTATTTACCATGGACAAAATCGGTGAAAAGACACGCCCACAATCGAAAGAATTCCATTTATATGCCATTAATATTGAGTTATTAAATTAAATTTGATATGCATATTTATCTCACCCATCCATGAGCCAAAAATGGGCGTGGTCGGATAAAAGACACGCCCACAATTTATAAAAACTGTATTCAGCGAAAAACTCGACTTGCAAACTGATATGTAATACATACACTTTTTGAGGACGTCAACAATTTTGGCACACTTTGAGCGACATTTTTTAAATTAAGTTGAAACGAAAGTTTTCATTTAAAATTTTGCCTTACACAGCAGAGACTTCTAAATACAGAGACTTCTTAAATTTTTTGGACGTACAAAAATTGCCTTGAGATTACCATCTCTCAATTTCTTTAATTCACATATTTCTCAAGAAATGCAATAATTTTAAATAAAATTTACAAGTTTTTGTTTATAGCATCGGCACTTTAGCCGAAATCCCTATAACTTTCTCAAAGCACAATTTTTTAGGTCCAAAAAAAGTCAATTATTTTTATATTATTTAATTTTTAATAAATTAATTTAAAAAAAAATACCACTTACTTTTAATGCTTCTGGCAGAAAGCGCTCTAAATATTCCAATATTTCTGGAAGCTCTGATTCTTGCACCAAACGGAAGTGTCTACCTTCGGGAATGATTTCCATTTCTACAAATAATTCATATAACGGTATTCTAAAAAGCTAATACAGTATTGCAAATACATATGTTGTTGTATGTATTTATTTACAGTATTTTATTTATTCACATTTAAAATTTTATTTTATATTTTCGTTTACTCTATTTCAATAACAGTTTTCTCTTTTTAAATAACTCAACCATGTGTGTGTCATAGGATGATGTTTCCCAACCTTTTTAGGATGGCGATCCCTTACTTAAAGCGTCAAAGCATGTAATAAACTCAACAGGGTTCCCAACATTATTATTTGAATTAAAAATCAATTTTTGTACACCCCACGTCTGTAAGAAAGAAAAGAATGAAATTCTAAGTCGATTTAGTTAAGTTTCCGTCTGTCCGTATGTGGTAAACCTTCACCCGGTCGTAAAAATTGAGATATCGACTCCAAGCATGGCAGAAATAGTGACCGTTCTTGTGTGCAGTCAACTTTGCCAATTTTGAGTGTAATCGGACGATTTTTACTACAGCAAGGCAAAAATGGTAAATTTCTGAAAATGTCTTTCATCTTCATTTTAACGGCATCTCTGATGATTTCAATCATCCTTGAAAAGCGCTTTTCGAAACAGTATTAGAGAAAAGCGATTTATTTTGACTCAATAGGCTTTTCAAAAAAGCAAAAGTTCTCCCTGCATGTTCATTTTTGCTTATGTTACAACAGTTCAAAGTTTGTGTATTGTAGTTAAAAAGTTTCTTGGTGCCCCCCAAGAAAAGATTATAGAGCGTATAAATTCTATTTGATATAAGGCTTGTAAATACAAATTTTGAGCGCAATCGGACCTTTTTTATAACTTTTTCCAAATGTTACAAAAGAGGTGTATTTTCGAATCAATTGTAATTTCGGTGTCAATCAATTGACCAAACAAATTCAACGGTTCAATTTTAAGCTTGATGAGACTACTATAACAGCATCTATGATGATTTTAATCTTGCATTGGGGAAAGGTGGCTTATGTCGACTCAATATAAATCATACACGTAAATTTCCATGTTCACATAAATTTTATGATGTAGGCACGTCTGTTATTCGATCACACCCACTTTTTGGAACATCGATATAAAAGTTAATTGTGAGCGTTGCTCTTGACCGATTTTCCCCATTTTAAATAGCGATCTGCGTGCAATAACTAAAAGTACTTGTACAAAATTTCAGCTCAATGTCTGAAAATTTACGACCGTGAGAATGCCAACAATAGACAGACACTCAAACACACGGACATATATATCTAAATCGACTTAGTTTTTGTTTTTGAGAATGTATATACTTCGTAGGGTCTCTGACACCTACGTCTAGGTGTTACAAACGGAAGAACAAACTTAGTATATCCCCCCATCTTATGTGGAGGGCACAAAAGTGCGACTCGTAGCTTACGAACAAATTTACATGAACAGATTTCGATTCTGAAACGATCGGTGTAATTGAAGATGGGAGTAGCAAGTAACCTCGTACCACATGTGCTATAGGATATAAAACCGGTACATCGATGGATAAAAAAGTTGATCAGACACTTGTCTTAGCTATGAAATCATAAGAAAAAAATCAATAATCAAGGGACAAAATGCCATCTCCCCAATACCCTTTAATTTGTTTGACATACATATACAACCACTAGATCAGCAGACGTATAAATGTGAGTGTACAAATATCCTTAAACGATAAATGCTTACACAAACAACATATGTACTCTTTATGAATCATTACATTACAACGTATAACATCTGATAAATTGGCGTGTACAGGTGCACACTCTAACAGTATAACAAACAAAACAAAAAAATCATGTATCAAAGATTCATGTCTGTTGATAAACCATACAGTACAAGTACTTACAAAAGCTTTAGTATCCGACAGAAAACCAATAAAAATATTTGGGACCTTTTTTTTCTTTTTTAAATATTATACTTAAATGTGTATAATTGGTTAGAGGTTTAATAGAGAATTATGTGCAGGAGTGTGCAGTAATTTTTATTTAATTTAAACTCGTGCGATTTTTTATTTTATTCTATTTTTTCATGAAATATTTAATCACAGAACGCTTTTTTTAAATCATTATTGTAAAAAAAAATGTACCTTTACTTTATTGATATAATGAGAAGGACTTTGAATTGTACGGGTAGGCCTAAGCAAACTGGAGATGACGGGAAGCTGACTTGTGTCTTCTCGTAACAACAACAACACCTCTCTCTACTCTTTCTTCTTCGGCGAATATAGTTCACCTAACGATTAATCTGGTTTATTATTTATTTGGAATTGTCCTTATGTAGATTGATTTACATCAATGCAACACTTTTCGTGGGCTTCTGTTTTTAACGGCTTTAGGCTATCCCGTACCTCCCGGAGCACCTCCAATAGGCCTGACCCACAAAACTGTATTAAAAGTATTTTATTAGTTTCGTTCACCCTCTAACTGTTAGTTTCTGGTTAGAAGAATATAATGTTTAATGGGAAACAGTTTCAACTGCAGTTGTCATCTAACTGACTGACTCACTCACTACTGCTTGGTTGTTGGTGAATCACTTGGCTTTGATATATGTATATTGTACATGGACATGTATATGCGGCGCGTCCTTGATATATAAATTTTAACACATGCAAAGGGAAATTTATTAACTATTCGCCAAATCGCACCACTTTTCTCAGAGAGTTTTCCTTCTCCTTTTTTTTAACGCAACTTGAAATTTAAATTTTCAAAGTGTTTTCTATTGTATTTTCATGGAGCCAAAATACTATATTTTTGTTTGTGTACACGCATGTGTATATTTGTTTGACGTCGATTCAAGGATTTTTTGTGGTGTTAAAGTCGTCAAAGGTGCCAAGTGTTCGTGATAGTTTACTTGCTTCTCTTGTGATTATTCACGCCCCTAAAATTCTACTATAATTTTTTTTAAACACGAATCGCTTTCATTACACTTCCTTTAATTACAATTACCAATTTTTGTTTTGTTTTTATTTGAATTTTGAATTTTTGATGTTTTTCGTCGTTTGTGTGTTGAGACGGTTCTATTTAATTGATCCGTGCCTATGCTTTTATTTACTTTTACAGAATTTTCTATATATATTTTATTATTTTGTATATTTTTCCGCGTATGTGTTTAATACCAAAATTCGTTGTACTTCTTCGAATACCGACTGGCAACATACTGGCAATTTTTTGGCCCAAAGAAACAACCAGTGATTGTTCTCTTTGTACTCTTGGTGATGCGCTCTATTTTTATACCACTATCACTACCATCAGTTTAAAGATATAACAACTTTATCCAAAGGTTTGTAACCGCCAGAAAGAGAGTGAGAGAGTGAGAGAGAAATTTAATTAAAAATATTTTTACTTATGCTTTAAGGAGTCTAAGGTAACAAATTCGTTATATGACAAAAACCCACAATTCTTGATATTTTCCAATGAAACGTGACACATTCATTTCATTTGCTTTAAGGCTTATTCGTGCCAATTTTGAGCGTAATCGAGTGATTACAACATGTATGTCATATTTTTTCCAAAAGCTGTTTTTCTTAAATTTTATCTTTATAATGAAATTTGATGCCATTCTGTAGGATATGATCAAACGAACTCAAAGCTGGAACTTTGAGCTTCATCATCGATTAAATATGGAACTCAAAAGTAAAATCCTTCATTCTAACTTTCTCTAGACTTGGTTGATCTTTGTTTTAGGTTTCATTAAATTATTTCGTGGACCAAAAGTAATCAATTATTGGTTTATAAAATGGACGGAAAACTGGAACCAAGCACTTTTTAATTGTAATCTCCTTTTCAAAACATACAAACAAATTAAAAGTATTGGTTTTCTGATGTTTAGTTATTTAAAGTGATTTTTGGAAATGTCTGAATTTCTATATTATTTTACAGAATGTGGTAGCACCAAGGAAATGTGTCACTAACTTTCGTTACCATCTTGGCGACGTTTATTAGGTCTGCATTACAAAACTCACATTAAATCATATATTGAGAATAGAATTTGTTCACTAGGCGCATGCGTATAATATTCTTGGTGATGGGTTGTTCCCACCACCTGCGAAAATGTGAAAAAATAATGAGTAATGTGATATATAACATCATTCTCTGAGAGCTCCCCTACCTATCTGTATTCTGAAATCCATTTAATTTAATTCATAATTATTGGCACGTGTTGTCCTAAATGGCCGTGTGTGTTGGCATTTTATTATCTCATTAGCTAACATTTCCTTGACATGGTCTTTTCCTTTTTATGCAACTGCTTGAAAAATGGAATCAAATGTTCTACTCGGGTGTAAATAGTTGCGCAGTTTTTGAAAAGAAACTGCCACTACCCTGAGCAGAAAAGAATGTATTAT
Source organism: Ornithomya chloropus (assembly GCA_963971445.1). NCBI lineage: Eukaryota > Metazoa > Arthropoda > Insecta > Diptera > Hippoboscidae > Ornithomya > Ornithomya chloropus. The sequence continues at coordinate 50,207,973 of OZ020530.1, read as the reverse complement.
GTAGGATACCCTGGATGTAATTTACCAATCTGATTTTTTATTTTAACTTGAACAACACAGGCAAACAGACAATAATAAGGAAGAAAGAAAAAATGTCAAGGCGTAGACACAATACTACTACCGATTTATATCATAAAACACAGTCAGCAAATCAAGAAGAAAATATTGATTATGATCAAACAGATGGATCGATGGGTCAATTTGAAAAAGCACAAAGGAAATTCCCATGGAAAACTGTTCTATTTATAATTTTTTTCTTAATAGCTGGAGCGGTAAGTTTAGCAATATGGTAAAATAAGCGTAAGTGTATAAATGTTTCTTTTTTTTTTAATTTTTTCGTTTTGCAGTCATGTTTAGTTTGCAGTATTTTGGTCTCAATGGGTTCTATTGGTAAAAAATATGACGATCGCGCGTGGCCATTGCTTTTATTGGGTATTTTAATGTTCATACCCGGTGGATATTATAGTTACATTTTAATATGCATATGCGTGAAACGTGAAGGCTTTACCGTGGAAGACATACCCATGCTATAAAGTGGGCGTGTATGTGTGTAAAACAATTGTGAATATAACATGTACACAATGTTAGGATTTTAAGATAAATTTAAGTCATTTATTATCTCTGTAAGCATTTTATACGAAAATTGCATTTCAATAAATTTGTTATGGTGTTTTAAAAAAATCTCGTACTAAAGACCTAAACAGAAAGAAGGCATCTTTTATCTTTTTTCAGTTTTAAATGGGACGTTATATATTTTTATAGCTCGGTGTGCGCTATCAATTTTAACCATTATTTTGCCTTAACAAACGGAAATATATTCCAAATTGATTTAATTATCTCTTATTCCGCAGGGGCGGTGTGTGTAAGGAATTTCATTTTTTTAAATTAAATGTAATTTTTCATGAATAACATAACTTCAAAAGATAGCATGCGTTGCTGTTACGGTTTATTTATTTTCGTTCCGTTCCGTTCCGGAGTGTTTTTTTATTATAGCTGCAACAGAGTGTGTGCATATATATCTAGTGCATTGCTCAATTACTGCAATATACCAATCATATAAAATGCAAGCGTTTCATATCTGGTCCAAATAAAGTCAAATGATCTCCTTCAAACTGTAAACAAAATAATCCATTCATATAGTTCGCTTATATTGTTTACAGAAGGCACGATGTATATGCATACTTTCTGCTTGAGCCATAAGGCATATATATGATAGTACAGCTGAAACATATAATTTTTGAACCTTTGAACAGGTATGTTTAACATTTGATGATTGTTTTGCGTATTCATCTTCCTTGCCGTGTGCTGTAAAACATAAAATACACCATAGTAATTTTCTATATTTGTTGAAGTTCAATAAATATTAAAAAACATATAATATATATAAGTGAGGAAAATTACTGATTTGTAAGCTACATAAAACATCTAAATAAATATTTTATATATATGTATATATATATATATATAAATTTTAATGTGAAGTGTGGTCTAATAAGTATAATACCAAAATGAATTATGAAATAAAAAAACACAGTACACAAGACATGACATTTCCGAATAAGCTAAAAAAATGATTTGGTGTTTACAACATCCTGAAATTAGAATATGTAGCATCTAGTTTTTATTAAAAATCGAATATAGCACATCTAGAAAAAAAGGGGTGCTCACATTTGTTTTAGCCCTTGTGTTATATATTATTTATTTCCTTACGATGTAGAACATCCGGCCAACTTAGCCCCATAAAGTGTTAATTTGACGAGCCATTTGTTATTTTAAAGTTCACATAGTGTCATTTTAAAATTCAATTGAACATTGAGCATATACGTGTCATAATTGTGAAAGTCTGCCCCTGTATTTGAAACTTGACAATTACCAAAAGCGATAAAAACACGAGTGCAGTTTTTCAATTATCTTTATTTTGAACAGTACTCTGAATTATGCTAAATTAATATTCACAGTTATAGTTATATTAGAAAGTTTCATTCTGCTTTGTGTGAAAATTTAATGCCATGGAAACGTTCACATAATATATGAAAATTTATTCATATGCTTTATCTTAATCCCATCCATATTATAAACCATTTTAAAATTCATATTTCCACACGTGGCATATTTGCAATTATTATGCGTATAAGGGAGTATAACACATTCACTGCCCATATATTGTAGTTATTGACAATTTACGTATACTTGCTCCTATCATTTCCAATTAAGCAATTTTCATATTTTGTTGGTTTTTTGTTGGACTGAACTTGAGATTAGAAGTACACTTACTATGTTGCTTTAAAATGTTGCACCTACCTGGAAAGAGGCTTCAGAGATGGTATAATACATTTTTCTTGATCAAATTCTGAACCCAATTAACCGCCTTTGTCCGTTTATGTAAATTTTAACTTTATCCAAGGGTAGAAGTAGTGCATTTTAAGCGGGATTTATGAAATTGTTTTAATTTTTGTTTCCAACTTTATATATTTTTACAACACGTCCATTGTATTGTCATTCTATTTCTACATAAGTAGACTGTGTTTATTATCAATTCTAGGATAGAGACCGATTGAGCTCTGTTGTCTCCTAAAATGTCTTTGGACAAACAAAAGGAACTTTCTGATTGTATGTGATGTAATTATGTGCAGATGTAGGCCATAAGGGTGAAAAACGAAAACTTGCAAAACCGGTTGAGTTTTTGTTTTCACTTTCATTATAAATTATTAAATGTTGTGATATGTTTTGTATTAATGGGATAATCAGTAAAGAAATGTACTGATTTTAATCTATATTTCCGTGAATGTTTCTAATAGAAATAAATAGAAGGTCTTTATAAGCAATTAAATCAAAATAGAATAAGGTCTTGAGTTAGACAAGTATAAAAAATAAACTTGCCTTAGGTCGAATTCCTCCACCACCTCCTCCATAGTGGGCGGGGCATAGGGCATGAATGTATATTACATATTAACATACAATAAAAAATTTGCGCTAAGTATAGCTTTCTTCGTTTTTCGATAGCAGCGCATACGTGGAAGAGCTAAATGTTCGTATGTGTACCAAATTTTGACTTCGCAGTTGAATTGTTGTGGCTAATAGACGCTTGTGGGCGTGTCTCTAAACCTATTTTGACCAATTTAAATAATGACTTGCGCGATCTATATAAAATTTCAACTCAATATCTCGTAATTTACGACCGTAACAGTGACAACAACAATAACAGACGAACATGTCTAGATCAACGGAGATTTTGATGCTGATCATGAATGTAAATACTTTGTATTATCTCTGAGGTTTTTTGCGTTCTTTTGCGAATAGCAAACTTACTCCCTTGGGCGTGTATTAATCGGATCACTAAGGAAAGGGGTATAAAAAACACCACACTTCCCACTTGACTAAAATTGTAAATATATATAATAAATCTACTAAATTTTGTATAGCTGTGTAAATCCCTCGAATTACAAACATTTGTGAGAAATAAAAACCGACTAAATGGCACAAGTATCAAAAAGCAATAAAAATAAACAAAGCAAGCAATCCAATAAAAAGGTAATCACCATTTGCTATTTTCCTACTTATTTACGAAATGTGCCTCTTTCTGAAGAACCTGCAGGAGAAAAATGCGGCGCTGAAGAAGAAGCAAGCGACTGGTCAAAGGAAGAAGCGCAATAGCTGTGGCAAATGGTTTGTGGGTATTTTCTTGGTTATTGCCTTAATTGTGGGTGTTATATATTATGATACGGAAGTAAATGGCAAGGGGACCTTTGCCAAATCGGCTGCAGGTAAAATGCTTCAAAGAGCTGGCGTTTTACATCATGTGCAAAATGTCTGGTATACCATAATGGGTGGTGCGGCTCGTGGATATAAATGGGTTGAAATTAATGTACCACCTCGGGCCAAACCCTACATCGAGTTGATTAGTAATGTAACCAAGATAGGACGTAACAGCTGTTACAATGTGTTCATCAATGTTAAAAATTTGGTAAACGCTCAACTTCCAGTAGCTGCTAATTTCGTAAGGGCAAAATTTTTATTTTTCCCAAAAATTATAGCGTAACCTCATTTGAGATCATTTATTAATTTTTATAATAATTTAGCTGGACCAGTATGTGCCTGGCATGTCGAATACAATTAAAAACTGGACTAACGTTGTGTGTGAGACCTACGCAAATTCCAGTAATGTGATGATGGGATTTTTTAAAAATAAAGTTTTGGTGTAAGTTTTTTTAGTGAAATATTTTTAGTGTTCAAATGTTTCAAATGTGTGTCATATGAAATGTGGTATTTTTACAGAGGGCGGTTTTCGCCGGACAACTTAAGTAAAACTCTGAACGATACTCACAACTTGGCTGCGGCATTTTACGATCATTTCCATAGAAAAGTAGATGCATACGCTAAACTGAAATGATTTACTCAATATAACGATTAAGTAATAACAGCAACAACTGCAACCATACGTCTTTAAAACTTCACAATACACCAGCAGAGAGAGAGAGAGACAATACACATCATCACGACAACAACAAAATACTCTCTCAAGTAGATCAAAACCAATATTATTTAATGTGAAAAAGAAAAGAAAAAAGAAATTGAAAGAAATTGTGTTATAATGAATTGTGAATATTCATAATTCTCTCTACATAGTTAAGAAAAAAAAACAGCATCATTATGCTGGAGCTATTTGAAATTCCAGTACAATTATTGTCGCATTCCTTTTACACAAAATACGGGCCGAATAACATTGTTAGGGCGAATGTCGAATTATTTTAACATAAGCAAACAATCGATAATACTGTCGATGCATTTTAAACATAATTTTTAGACGTTTAAATATGTAATTTTTTCTTTTTTTGTTTTGTGATAGAAGCCTAATGCAGCCACTATTATAATATTGAATTTCTTTTATCCTATACACTCAGGATGAGGGGAAAAAGGGGAAACTCTCGTAATTTATATTAAAAAAACTTGTGTTTTTAGTTTTACCGATTGTTTTCGCCTTTTTTCTTCACCCTGTATTTAATGTAATTGTGGCAAGTTGAACTAAAATCACTCGTTTTGCATGATACTGTTCAGTTGAAACTGTGTAATAGGTTCATTTTATTAAGATATTTCCTCTACCTCTCTAAGCAGTGAACCGGCAATTTTAAATTCCATATTAATATTTCCAAGAGGTTTACACTTTTAAACGTCTGTATTGTACTCTCTGATGCATTCGATGTTGCTTTTTCGTTTCCTTCCACTCTATATGTATACGTATAAAACTTAATATATTGCTACCATACAAACATAAATTGTTTACACATTCTATGTAGAAACACACAAAAATTTAAATTTTTTTCTACTTTTTTTGAAGAATATATAAGAAAGTGTCACGTTTAATAAAATTTATATAAATTAATTCCTTTGTGATAGGTAAAAAGAAACTATATTTGGTTGAGGCCAAATCTTGAACACTCATCATTGATGCACGGAAAGCTTTGCTTTTAAAATTGTTTGCATTGTGGCCGCGATGCTTGACCCACTTTCCACAATTTCACAGAACACATTGGCCCTGTACAGACTGACATGGTTAGATCAACTCAAATATATATACTTTGTGGGCTCTCAGATGCCTCCTTTTGGGCCTTGCAAACGTTTTCACAAACTTTTATATACTCTCACATATATGTACACATTATGGTGAGTATAAAAATTGCAATCAGTGCATGTTTGAAATAGGATCGTGCACTAAAAACAAGTGAAAATATTATAGTCGGTCACGTCCGACTACAGGTTTTTGTAAATTGTGGGCGTGTCTGTTATCCAACCGCGTATCGATGGCTGTCATAATTATAAATTTATAATATACCAAATTTCAACCTTACAAGTCAATTGGCAGATAGAGATTTTTGTCAATTGTTTGGGTGGCTCTTCTTGGATTTTGCCCAATTTAAATAGCAATCAGTGTACAGAAATACAAAATTTCAGCTGAATTTCTCAAAATTTATAGTCATGTGATGCTAATTAAAAATATTTAGACTAATGTGAACATAAATATATAAATTTCAGGTAAACTTATTGTATTGAGAGGGATACCTGCAGTCAAAATTTGTCGACCCACAAAATTTAAAAGCATGGTACTGTTTCTATATCGATCTGCACCATTTATTCGTTACAATATTTTACTAAATTTTGTATCAAACTTCATTCAAACAAATATAATTGATCGAGAATATATTATGTATTTATTTTATAGGAGATCGTCCGGTGAATAAACTTGAAAAACTTACAGCATATTATTAATTACATATTTTCTTATAAATATATGTAGAGACACGCTTGTAGCTGGCTATTAAAATTTCGGTGTACGGGGTGGTCACAAAAAACGGCAAAGGACCTTAAGAGGGTTTTTACGATTTTATTCAATTTTTTTTTTAAATTACATTATCCCCTTTAAATGGCGCAAGTTCACACATTTTTTTCATTTTAGAGATATTTAAAGGTTTACGCTTGAAGCCCTAGATAACAACTTCAGATGGTTCCCTTTTCCCCTCCCAGCTACGTGCCTTTCTAAAGATAATTCTAATCTAAAGGAAAGAAAAATTTCTATATACGCTTATGCTAAGTTACCTAATCTAATGCTAATAGTATTATACATTTTTTGATAGATTTTGATTCATTCGAAAATGTTACCAAGGATAGTTAGGTTTACAAATATGTGTAAGTGTGTCGGGTTGAACGTTATATTCCGAAAAACTACATACATTATATAATATTTTACGACATTATTGTACCCTACATTACATGTTATCTTAAGATTGTGCGAGTTTTTGTAATTTCCAAAAGGATATCACTTAGAAAAAACCGTAAGGCTTACACAAGTTTTCAACTATAAAGAAGTTAACGGTATAATATCTTCTAGATTGGTCTTAATTTATGCTTCCAATATAGATAAAACAAGTCGGTCAAGCCTGACCATTTAATACCCTACACCACTTAATCTCACATGTTGTGCTAGAATTGGTTTTAGCGTGTTAGTAAACGCGTGGCATCACCGTATAAGTCACTTCGTGATATATCATTATATGGGAAGGGGTTCTAAAAATGGTTCAATGGCGTTCAAATTAGGCAAGCAATTATTAAGATATTTAACTCTTCTTTATCAAATGTGATAAAAAAATATTTAAAATTGCAGTTTTTTGCCATATAAAGACTTTCATTATAATTGAACCTTATATGAGAAGGGTTTCCAAAAATGGTCTAATTCAGAGCATTTTTAATAGGCCTCCTCTTTGGACCAATACATGATCTTGTACAAAACTTCATTAATATATCTTAAAAAATTGAGGTCTGTAGCTTACGTACAAATTTACATGGACAGACAGACGGATATGGTTATATCTAATCAGATTTTAATTCTCATTCGATCGATATAATGGAAGATGGGTGCGGCATTTGCCGTTTAGAGGTTACAAGCACCCGCACAAAGTTCATATAACGTTTGTCACAAGTGGTGCAGGGTATAACGTAAAGTTTTAATGCACCAACTACCCAATAATTTGGTATTACAGTTCAGAGTATGCTACCTAAGCATATTTAAAAGTAGATTATAATGAAATGCTTACATTTTAATTACATTGATTATATAAAATTCTTACTGTGATGTACTACATTATGGATTATGATCTTGCAATATAATCGGCAAAGGATTACATAATATGGTATAGTGCAGAGTGTATCCTATAATAATTTTACCGTTCTGTTTACAGCATTTCAGTTGGTATTTCAGAGATCCCATATAAAATATATACATCTTCCAGCTACAATACTTCATAACGGTAAAAATCAAATGTAATTTATTTATTCGTGTACGAGTATATAAAAAAAAAATTGAAGAATGCTTTCTGAAAATTCGGAATTTCATAATTGTTGCTTATTATACATACAAGGACTACAATTGTTTGAAAATTTCATTATTCTAGGTGGATCTATTTGGCATTTTCAAATATTTCGATTTATGCAAAAACTGATGACTTCTGTCTTCTAGGAATGGTATTAAAAAAAAAAATCCCTCCTTACTGCGTTATATTATAGTTAAGGCCGTTCCATAAAAAACGTTTAATTACAAGAAAATAACCCGTTTTATACCCTCCACTTCAGAAGGCGTCAGTTACCCTATAAAGTATAGATAATCTTGATCACCAAAAACTAAGTCGATCGAAGACATGTTTATCCGTGTGTTTATCTGTCTGTTGTTGGCACTCTTAAGGTCGTAAATTTAAAGATATTGATCTCAACTTTTTTGCAGACGCCTAGTTTCTGTCCGGTATTTAATTTGAGCAAAATCGTTCAACAACCACGCCCACAATCAATAAAAATCTATTTATCTGGCACAAAAGTTGACCAACGCTGTTACCTCGTAGTACATATAGGACATACACCCTCTATGCCACGAATACTGTTTCTATGTAGATATGGAGGATATTTAAAATTTGGCCAATGTATAATAATTATGTATAAATGTATCTCTAATTACATAATTGCTTCTTCAATGGATTCACAGGACACGCCCGTATTGCAACGAATACTGTAAAGCACGCAAACACTGTTGAAGGGTTGTTTTTTACCCTTTTGGTTGCATTAGTATGGGGGAGAAAAGTTTAACAGCAATACATACAAAGTTTTAGTGTGTCAGTCGTCAATACTTTAATTTTGTTTAAAGTTCCTATTCCTTGTTTTTTTGTTTGGTAAAAAAAAAATTACAAATAATGCATAAAAATAGACAACTTAAATTTAGTACATAATAAAATGGGTTAAAACGTATGGGTCCAAAATATAAGAAATTTTATATATAGAAACGACCAATAGCCTTTAGATTACTGAAAGACAGCAGCTCGTTGTTGAAAGAGCAAACGTCGATGGGCCTTCTCTTCTTCCTGATGGCGACGTTCTTCCTGTTCCTTCCTGATATCATCATGAAACTTATTTGAACGTAATTGTTGTTGAATTTTGGCTTCAAAGAAGTTTTTGGCACCGTGAACACCCACCTCTTCCACATTGATTTCCGTTAATCGCGCCAGGTGCAGAAGACCTGATTCAGCTTCTAAATCGCCGTGTTTAGCTTTACGATAGATGAGCAGGAATTCGCGAAAGGAAATTTGGCCATCATTATCTTCATCCACATCACGTATCATTTGCTTAAGCCGCAGATGTGTTTGGGGAGCGCCCAACTTTTCCATCATACGCTTTAGTTCCATCAAATCCAAGTAACCATCACGACCCACGTCATATCTGAAATGAAACATGAGATGAAACTTTAATAATATGTTAAAATGAAGATTGTCTCTTTTATGTTTACATCCATAAAATGTCTATTTTTACAACCTTAACAGCATTTCTGAAATTGAAATAATGTAATGTTTACTGGATTTTCGAAAAATTATTATGAAGCTCTACTAGTTAACGCTTCGTTTCAATTGTGTACGTGACCAAGTTAAATGGTGTTTATTATACCCTCCACCTTAGGGAAGAGGGTATATTCATTTTGATCATCCGTTTACAACACATCGAAGGAAGCCTCGGAGACCCCACAAACCATATACATATATTCTTAATCAGCATGAAAAGAGAAATCGTTTGAGACATGTCCGTCCGTGTGTCCGTCTGTTGGCACTCTCACGGACGTAATTTTTGAGATATCAAATTGAAACTTTGCATACGTATTCTTAGTTCAATTTCGCTGTTCCGTATTAAAATTGGGCACAATCGGTTAAGAGACACGCCCACAATAAACAAAAATATCAACATACCTCGAAAAAATTATATCTTTAAAAAATTATATATCGCACAATACTATGCTTATCAAGTTGAAATTTGATATATATATAAGTGGTACCGTTGTCCAACACTGTGCCAAAAATTGGCGTGATTGAATAACGCAAAAGCCTAAAATTTAAAAAAAAACCACTATTTGCGTAAGTACATGAAATAGTTATATACTCGTACTTAAATATGGCAATAGGAACTTATTTTTTAGATGGTTATAAAAGGTGGAGGGTATTTAAGCTTCGGTCTTAACCGAACTTTTCTATCTTGTTTTTGTCTCAGTTATCAGAAATAATCCGACAAAAAATATTTGTCGGATTAATTTCTATTTCTGGCAGGGCATGAACCTGAACCGGTTTTGTTTAAATGTTTGCAATGTGATGAAAATCACTTCTTGAAAAAACGTTATAAGTATAAAGTAAAAGTATAAAAAAACTAAATTTAGCTTAGACACATCCTTACTTATCCTTAACAGCTAAATATGAAACAGTGGGCGCAGAGGGAATATGACTTTGCCCTCTAATAATGAATGTATTAACATATCAGCTTAAAAGTCGAGTTTTATGCTGAATATGGTTATTTGTCAATTGTGGGAGTGTCTGTTATCCGATCACGACAATTTTTGGTTAATTATAAATATGTAAACCAAATTTCAACTTGTAACGAGATATATTTTCTAGCCGGGGTTGAAGCCGTCGGTTGTTTTATTATTCACTTGTGGCTAGTATATGATCTGATAGGTACTTGTCACCATATCAGTGTTATTTTCCTTGACCGTGAGATTTCTGAGTACTTGTTACCAAGAAATCGTTATATTCATCGTTGTTGTTCACTAGAATTGCTGCATGACTTGGATTGTTTAAAGTTTACGTTGTTGTTAATTAAGACTCATGATTTTGTAGTACACAGCAGCGAGATTAAAGACCAAGCCAGCCCTTTTGATCCTCACGCTTTCACCGTCGACAGCCAAAAGAGGTCGAGAGTTCTCGTCGTTTTTGTAAGAAGGCATTTTTGCCACGTCGCTATTGGAATCGGTCGTTCGTATATCGTCACGAACCTGATGACGTGGACAGTGAGTGGAGTGGCCAGATTAATTAACTTAGCAACTAATATAACTTATTCTATTAATACAAATTTGTAGCATGCGATATATTATTATAGTTAACATGTATAGGCTTTATATATACAAGTATTATCTACCTATGTTTACAACAGAGCTTATATCTAAGTATAAGTATATAAATATATTGATATATTTCATAATATAATACAAAGAAGATTTGTGTGGGAGGAAAATGAGGGTAACGATTTTCCTCCGCCACAAACTTTGTAGCTCAATTTTTTTTTGCAGATAAATAGATTTTTTATTGAGGGCGCGGCCACAAAAATCGTGCAAAGGCTTTTTTCGAAATAACTCTATATATAGGAAGGCTCATGATAGAGTATTGCATGATACTCTAATATTCAAGCTAATAGCGTAATAACATTTTGGAATACCGCTCAATTCCAGTTGTAATCGGTGGTTTTAAATCAAACCAAATCTACACTCTTCTTCTCTCAGAGTGGTGTAGGAAAAATAGGGTAAAGTTCAGTGCTGCCTCCTTTTTTTTGGATCAGAATCAGCTACTCTTGATGTTCTGGGCTTGAAAATAAAAAAGGACGCCCGTTGGACTGAACATATGTCTGAAATGTCAGCAGAAGCAATCAACCACCTCGACTTTTATAAACGGCGTAAGCCGATATCCCAACCAATTCGAAACTAGAATATAATTGTCATATGTGGACGAGAGTTTCCAGATCTTGTCTGGCCACATACGAAAGAATGTCTAACTCTATGTATAGATATTTTCATGCTAAATACTCTATGGAGGTAAAAGAGGTGTGCCCTCCACTCACGCCGTTCTCAGCAATCTCATATATTTGTCGTGGAAATGCCTGATAACCGCAACTGTTCGTTCTCTAATTATTCTGCTCGTCTATGGAACACTTTACCACATGAAGTCTTCCTCATTATTCTTGTCGTTCCCGCATTCAAGGCGAACATCAATAAACACTATCTCTTTCCTCCTGTAATCCTTTGGAATCATCACCTTGCTAGCAAGTATAGGGGACATATGGTTAGTTCTATCCTTTGGATTTGTCATTACGTCTAAATAAATATTTAAAAATACGCGGACATCCTTCAAATGAATATTGGCATATTCTTGGGTTGGGGTCGTTCTTGGGTTATATTCGATTCGAACTTAATACATATTAAGTTAAAGACCATAAGTTGTTTACTTGGTAATTGACGCGTAGAAAGATATTTATTATTTCACAACCGCAGCTTCGTCAATATTTCTTCTATTGCGCTTTTATTATTTATTGCATGTAAACGGAGCGAATATAACGTCTACATAATATCGTGCTTATAATTACTCATCAAGCGCATTATACAAAATTAATACCCCTATGTATGTCTATACGCTATTGTTGCATATATCGTTCTGTAATGTACATTTATGCCGTACAATGACTAACACTTGACTGTAATCAAATGCCACTTAAATTATAAATATTTCTCTAGTTTCCACGACACATCATTGTTACTGCAAGCGAACGGAAAATTTTGCATATATACTCCTTAGATCTGTGGAAAAATAGCCATGCTCACCATAAATTAAATTAAATAGTTTTATTCAGTTTCTTCTATATATCTGAAGGGAGTTCGCCAAGTCCGTCTGTTGTAGGAACATATAGCGTCACGTATACATTAAGCTGAAATTTAGAACAGAAATTCTTAGTTTTTGTTGATGTTGTCCTTTTAAACGTAAGAGGTACCGCCACGCCCACAATTCACAAACTACAGATATACAGCTACAAAGTGAAAATATTAAAATAGATATTTACAATGTGTAAGAAAAAACACGTAAGAGAACAAAATTTGGCTTGGGTCAAATCTTAAATACCTTCCACAATCACTACGATGGTCGTGGCATACATACATCTATATTTCGCGTCCTCTAATAGTGTATGTGTAACGAATCAGCTTGCATGTTCACTTTTACGCTGAGTATGTTTTTTTATAACTTATGGGCGGGTCTGTTATCCGACCAGGACCATTTTTAGCACATCGATGAATAACTATAACAACCATATATATTTCAATGTTTCAAATTTCAAGTTCATAGGTCATTTTTTGTGGCAGGTATATAGATTTTTGTTGATTGTGGGCATGGCTCTTCCGATTTTACCCATTTTAAATTGCAATCAACGTGCAACGTGCAAAAACTAAAGTGTCTGTACAACATTTCAGCTCAATATCTCAAAATTTACGACCGTGAGATATATATGTGTGGACACACGGACATACATGTCTAATTCGACTCAGTTTTCAACGCTGATCAAGAATATATATACTTTGTAGGGTCTCTGACGCCTCCTTCCAGTGTTGCAAAAGGAATGAAAAACTTAGTGTATACTAAGTTAGGGGGGTATCCCCCATCTTATGTGGATATTATTCAACTTGAGTTACAGTGTAACACATACTTTGATAAACGTTTAAAGGCGTAACCTATTAATATTTAAGAGACATAAAGTAAAGCAGAGAAGGATCAAGGATTAGTGAATTTCTGAAAATTTCTTTGATGCCATTTGATAGATATTAATCAAGGGTTCAAGTTTGAACTTGATAAGCTCACTGTGTGACAGCTTCTGTAACAATTACAAACTTCCATAAAAAACGTCTTTTGAAACAAGAAAGAAAATAGAGAAAAGTGGCTCATTTCAAATCAATATAAGTCGCACCCGTAAAATTCTATTCAAATATGAAGAACTTCCAAATGATATAAAAATTAAGAGAGTTATACTAAGTTGTTCATCCAACACGAAACATCCAGAAGGGAGCGATAAAGACACTACAAATTATATATATTCATGATTAGCTTCAAAAACTAAGTCTATTTGGACATGGATGTCCGTATGTCCGTCTGTTGTTGGCACTTTCATGGTTGTAAAATTTGACATATTAAACTGAAATTTTATATAGATATTTCTAATTTCTTCACGCTATTTAAATTGGATAAAATCGGTCAACTGGCACGCCCACAATCGCCAAAAATATATATATATGCTATAAAAATTGAACTATGAAATTGGAATCTGGTATATATATATTTACAATTACCTCATTCATCGATGTATTAAATATGGGCGTGGTCAAATCCGCTCAAAATTTACAAAAAAAACCGTTCCCCGCGTAAAACTCGACTTACATGTTGATACATAATACCTACACTATTAGAGGACGTAATTATATACCTGCCACGCCCACCATTTGTATGTAACTTTGTGGATTTAAGATATGGCCCACAAGCCAAATTTACTCTTTCCAGTTGTTTTTTCTACGTTAATTTGTTATAAAGAAAAACACCATTTGACGCATTATGAAAAAATCATTATATGGCAAAAACCCAAGATTTTTCATATTTTCCAATAAAACTTTTCACATTAATCCCATTTATTATAAGATTGACTTGTGACAAGTTTGAATGATTTTTACATTTTTGGCATTTTTTCCCAAGGCTATATATAGCAAAGATATGATAATTTTTTCAAAATTTTTATATGAAAAAAAAAATTTTTTAATTTTTTATATGAAAAAATTTTGATATAATTTTTCATTAAACTGTGACAGTGTCTGTTATGGTTTTAAAATGCCATGAAAGGTGTTTTTAATAGAAATGTGGCTGATTTCGTCTCTATATGAATCGCATACAAAAACAGCTGTATTTGTACGAGTTTCAAGACTGAAAACTTTTAAATGATGTAAAACTCCACCCTGCCCCCCTCAGCTATATGCCAGCTACCAGGCACAAGCAAATGTGAAGGGCATCCGAAATTTGTCTTAAGCTACATTGAATTTTGTTTATATACACAATGATATAATTCTAGATATATATGTGAGTGCATTTGTGTATCATTATTATTTTGTTTATAATGAAGACAACAACAACAACTCCTGAGAAAGAGAGAGAGCCATTTGTCTTGTTTAAAAGAAGTCACAATAGTTGTTGTTATTGTTTCTACCAAATTATATACATTCATTCCTTTATATACAGTTAAGTATGTATTTTGAGTCATTATGAAAACTGTGGATTGTATGTATGTATATGTATATATATACATATCGTATATACAAAGTGAACTGAGTATAATGCATGTAAATATATTTGCACATCACACACACACATAAATACATATATATGCAAGAAGTACATTGGTTTCAATCCGTATCATTGACCCGATTTCGCTTTTGTTTTGCATCGTTACGGACTTACATATAACTTACTTCTATTTGTATATTTTGTATTGGTTATATACATACTTAAATTGTGCATATGTTTTGTAATAAAGAATAGATTTACCCTTCACCTTCATACAGAGAATATATTAAGTTAGTCATTCAGTTTTAAACTCTGCACACATACTCATATATTTCAGTATCAATCTCCCCCAGTGGCAAAAAATTTTGCTATTGAGATGATATATGGAATCTATTCCATATTTTGTTATAGTCATGACTTGGTGGTTAGAATATATATTGTCTTTGTAAAGGTTTACAAAAGCTGGAAGAAGACTTCAGGCATAAAAAGCTGAAAAGTATGCATAAATAGTCTTTAGGTAACTTTTAAACATGAGAAAGATCATCCACGCCCACCACAAAACAATACAATGTGCATTTTTGTTAAAAGAAGAGAAGTTAGAGGACCATACCCACACAATTTACAAGCATTAGTTATCTTAATGCACTAAGATGGCGGGTATCCAAGCTTTGGCCTACGCTAAGAATATCTTTTATTGTTTGTTTTTAATGATTAGCGTTTATATACAAACGCAATATGTTGTTATATATGCATGTGTATATATAAACTTACTTATCAAATGTTTTTTGGTAGTCTTTGATTTGTTTACGTGAGAATTCATAAAACTCTGTGTAATTATTAACAACGTTAAACGAGTTCGGTACGTTTATACCAGCTTCCTGGGAGTCCATAATCAGTTGACGACGGTTGAGGATATGTGTAAGTTCCAACGAATCTGAACCGGATTCACAGCTATTCAATCGACAAAAAGGCGATCGCCTTCCATTAGTACTATTTACACCAGATATAGAAGATCCCGCAGAGGATGTATTTGATGAATCACACATTTTAATTTATATAAATACGATCGATTGCTTTATCACGAAAACACACCCTTTTCGAATTTTTTTCTTTTTTCTAAATAAATTATGTCCTATAATTGAATTTTTTTTATTATTTGATTTTAAAATATTAAGTGTGTGCACTTCAAGAATACAAAAATTTATTGAAATATTTTCAAAAGCTTACTACTCCTTTCATATATATTTAGAATTCAAATGAAGAGTAAATGTCTTTCTTGACACACTAGGGGACATAATTAATTACCGTTAAATATATTTTGCGATAATATATGAAAAGGCATCACACACAATCCAATAGGGCAACAGTCGGAGAGTAACTGACTAAAAGATTAAACAGTTTATCCCCTATGATAAAATTTGATGAACTTCTTTCTTCGTCAGAGGTCGCTTCAGTTTGCATTCATAAATTTATTAAAGAATTAGCACGTGTGTATGAGAAAGCGCCCCATTGAAGGCTTTTTATTACCACTTTACGATTTTAAAACAAATTTGATAAGAAACTGAAACATTTCATTACGTATTTATATGGTATGGTACCTCATAATTTAAACGTGTGTGGTAGTGTCTAATAATGACGCCACTTCCCACGACTGCTGTGTTCCAAAAGTTTTTTTAATTGTCAGGTGGATTATCATATACCTCGCAGTAAACCTACACATGCTCCTATGAGATTTAAACAGAATGATCAACTTGGGGGAGGGGGGGTACAATAAAAATAAATTGTTTGCCATTATCAATCGCAATTACACTCCTCCACGAATGGCTTAAACTTCCAAACATTCAGTGACATGAAAGGTACAAAAGTAAGTTATGTTTGTACATTTATATTTATCAATACATAACTTTCTATGTACATTTATCCGCCTAAATGGTTTCTTTTACTTATTTAATTCCCTTCTAATGCGATTTTTCCGATGGATTCTTCTTGTGGCACATAGTCAGGCGATAAAGCTTTTCCTCTGTGATTGAAGTGGTAAAACGACGGAAAATTTCCTAAAGTATCCCATGTTTTAGTCTGCATATCCACTGTAGCACGTATTTCTTTATAATTGGCCATGATTTGAATAATGTTATAAATAATTATTATTAAACTGACTACGATTTGCACTACAATCTGAAATAGAACACAAATACTCTATTTATGACAAGTTTTACTATTTGCATTGCACTCACGTCCAGTGGCAGCTCGGTAAATTCCTGTTCTGTTAAACGTAAATAGGTACGATCTAGAAAAAAAGTAATTTATAAACTTTAATTATCAAACCGCTCTAATTACAATACCTACAATGGGCAGCCGAGTACGCGGCGTGACCCAAACTCACGAAACCAAAGACAAGGAGTAATTTATGAAACATATTATTGAGCCTTTTTTATTGAAATTTATGTTTTTCTATATAATATTCCAAATATTCAACTTTTTAGGACTATACTGCGTACAGGGTAGTTATAATTAATTTAATTTCTTGAGCATTATTACTTCAACAGAATGTGTACATTTGCATAGTGCATTGGTCATCACTTTTCATTTCAGAACAAAATTAAAGCAACAGTGCTTCAGCTGGCTGAATTATAAACTAAACGTTATTGTCTCATTAGTAAAAATAATTATTAAATCAACCATTTTTTTATAAAAATTATTATATGAGAAAAACTTCTAACAATCGCCAATTTGGTTCCAATGTAGTATGCAACAGACATCTCTAATATAGAGATAGAGTATCACAGTCCTAAATTTTTTGGTCCCCTACAATGAATGGCTTTAAATTCCAAATGTGCAGTTTTTATATGCATATAACGGGTGTTTTCAATAGGGATTACTCCAGAACAACGCCTCCAAATCGTAGAAATTCATTTTTAAAATCATTATTTAATTAAAAATGTTTATAAAATACTTCGGAAATTTTATGATGCACATCTCCGCCCGTCCGTCTAAGATCACCATAAAGAACGTAATCACCAAATTTCGGTTACCAAGTTGTCCGGGTGTCCGTGTGTCTATCTGTTGTTGGCATTCTCACGGAAGTAAATTTTGAGATATTGAACTTTTATACAGGCACTTTAAATTTTTGCACGCAGATCGCTATTTAAAATGGACAAAATCGATCAAGAGACACGCCCACAATCAACAAAAATCTATTTATCTACCACAAAAATTAAGCTATAAACTTGAAATTTGGTATATACATCTATAAATATTAGCTTCATCAACATGCCAAAAATGGACGTATTCGGTTACTGACACGCCCACAAATAATAAAAATCTTTATATCTGCCACAAAAGTTGACCTGTGAACTTGAAAATTGGCACGTATACATATAATTATTCCATCCATCGATTTGCTAAAAATGGGCATGGTCGAATAACAGACACACAATTTACAAAAAACCATATTCACCATAAAACTAGACTACCAAGCTGATACGTAAGACGTACACTATTAGAGGGCGCAATATATATATATATATATATTTGCCACGCCCACCATTATGAATGTGGACGGTACTTAAGATTTGATCTAAGCCAAATTTAGTTTCCTTACTTGTTTGCAAATAATTCTTGTTTATTATTTCAAAATAATGGGCAGTAGTCCTATTTTCAATAACAAACAACATTTATTACAACACTTTTGGTTTGAGTTAATAGAAGATATACCCACCGATTTAATTAAACCAAGTTAGAAAATGAGTCCTAGTCGGTTGGTGAGTCTTTGTTTGTTTACAAATTACACTTGGTA
The DNA here is from genome assembly GCA_963971445.1 of Ornithomya chloropus. Classification (NCBI taxonomy): domain Eukaryota; kingdom Metazoa; phylum Arthropoda; class Insecta; order Diptera; family Hippoboscidae; genus Ornithomya; species Ornithomya chloropus. Next base: position 50,189,247 of record OZ020530.1, on the reverse strand, counting down.
CAAATACCTTGGAAGCAAATCGACATTAAACTACTTGAACTGAGTGCTACGGAACCATTAAATTTAAATTTGCTGTGCACGAAATTGACCCAATAAACAACTCCTCATCTCCTCGAATCGATAAGCTGTTATTGGCAAATTTGCGCTCACGTATCATTGGCGCACGTTCCCAACGCGAACTTTGACAGTTTTTACAACTTGTTTTAGGTAATTTAAAAACTGTAACTGTACGATTTCTACAATCTTTGCACTGAAAGAAACGTTTCTGTGCATCTATAACTTTTAGTGTATGACGTTCTTCTTTACACCGATCGGCTGCCGAGAAGGCAGTGTACTTGCAAATCTGGCATATGACAGCTTTACATGGAATTTTATAAGTATTTAGCATTTTCTCCTCTAAAGCTTCCTTTTTCTCTAGTTTACTAAAATGTTTGTCTAGTTCATGGCGTTCGCGATACTCCACGAGATTGGTGTGCGAGGAAGTAGCTGCCATTATGCGCTGTATACGAGAAGAACGCTCGACTTCCTCAAGCTTTTTCCTTTTACTATCACTACCAACAAGTGCGTAATTAAGATCGTCGATTGCACGTCGCTTACCTTGAATGGTACCACGTGTTGAATTTGGGTTCAACTTTTCGAGGGGTTTCTGCTTTAAAATCTTCAAAGCTTTCATTTTAGCTATGTGAGCCTTACGATCGCTTATATTAATTTCGAGGGAGAAATTTTCTCGGGATAGTTGGGGTGATTTTGTCATAAAAGAAAATTCCTTATCTTTAAATTTTTCTGGAATAACATTAAAATTGGTGGGCAAGGAAACTTTAATAGCTTCGGTTGTGGAGTCCACTTTAGATGCCAAAGGAGAAGACGAGAGAGTTGTTTTAGTGCTGCTTGCTAGTTTAGTTTCTTTACTCAGGGCTTCCAGTGTTTCCAAATCCTTAACTCGCTGTTTACGTGTGGCATCCAAATTCAAAGCTACCTTAGACACGGATCCTTTTGGACAAGCATACGGTACGTTTCCGTTGGTCAATTTTTCGTGTGAACTATGATTTGCGGAACGAGCAAATGGTGATACTGCGTACTCTGATAAAGCGCTTAAGCGCTCCGAATCTTTCTTCACTAGTTTAGCACTTTTTCTTGCTGGGATGGCAGTATAAGATTGCCCACCATAAAACACTTCACTTTTACCTAAAACTTTATTACGTAACTCATTTAGGCCCCGTCCAGCGTTAGGAGATTGCAACTCGGAGCGTTTTGACATTTTACCAAACTCTTGCTTCATATGATATACACAAGTGTCACATTCGCTAAGGTTGACTGTCGCATTGCAAACGTCTCCATTGCGCTTGCGCGCCTTACAGGCGCCTAAGTCTTTTGATTTGCCCAAAACTAAAACTTTGGTTACTGTATCAATAGAAAAGCACGCCACCGAAGCACTTTCGTTCCTTTTTTCAAACACATTAGGATTTAGTATAGCGATGCACATACCTTCACCTGTTTTCCACAATTCCTTCTGAGCAGAATTAAACAAAAATAAGGAAACCATCTTGATATCGCCTTTTAAGTCAGACAAACGAAAGATTGTATAGGGCTTATTATTTTTAGTCATTTGGACGGAAGTTTTGCTAACTAGCACACCAGCCATAACCCAATCTTTGGAAAGGTCTCCCCTTTGCACATGAGAATCTATACGTGAGAGTGGTATATATTGACGACCTTTCATGCGCTCAATCAGCAGTGAGCTAGATATCAAAGGATTAATTATGCGCAACCCGAAAACAGGATCCGTATATACCGATGGTTGAAAAATTGATGCCTTTACAACTTCTTTTGTATTAAAGTCACCAATGCTTTTCGTAAACGATGTGCTCAATTGAGATTTTTTCTTATGGCTATTATTGGTATTCGTTATAGAATTGCTAAATGAAGAATCCTCTGTATTTGCCGGGCACGAAGGGACTTCTGCTTCCTTCGATGCTTGATGTACGTGTTTTTCCGCTTTTAACTCTTTTTCCTCTTGTTCTAAATGCTTTAGTTTCTTATATATGCTACTACCAAATTCATTATAGTTCAGATCCAACATATTTGAAGCTTCATCATCTGAAGAACTTGCCTCCACAGAAATATATGTCGCATTATCTAATTTGGTTTTATTATTATTATCTTTAGTCAATTCAGGTTGAATATTATTCTCATGATTACGTGCTGTATCATCATCATCGCTTAACAACCGTTCTAACGCTAGTAACTCAGCTTCATCACTAATAGACTCATTATTATCCATTTTATAAGTAAAACTGTAGTTTTATAAAAAAAAAATTTAGTTTGTTATATTATACAATATAATTAAAGAATTTCTAAAAGCAAAAAAAAAAAGTGCAGCAATTTTCCCGCCTTTTATGTGCCAGTGTTAAGTAAAATAATAGACGTTTTAAAGTGTCTGTTTATTAACTTACATAACCAGAACAGAATGAGAATGGGCACAAAAACGCAATAAAAATATATTAATGAAATATTTGGTATAAACGAAATTTGGAATGGCCTCTATGTAGGTATGGCATGTACATTTCTACGACTATATATACCTAATTCTTTTTTTGCACGAATTTGATTTAACACGAGTTAAAACAAAACAAAAATTCTCTTTTTACACGAATTGTTTTATTTTAACACGATTTTGAATTTTTTTTAGGTCATACGAATCCACTATTCTTCCATTTAGCCAATATCTTTTTTATACGAATGTTTTGGCACGAATTTTTATCGTGTAAAAAGAGAAACAGGTGCACAAATGTATGCTTTTGCAACATACTTAATTTCTTTTCTCTTTGGTTTTAATTTGTTATTTCTTCCACTTACGGTTTGCTAACTAAACATGGGCAATTTATCCTTGTTATATATACAAATGCATAACAAATAAATTCGCACAAACTTTTATAAATCAAAAATCGAAAAAATGTTTATTTCATTAACAAAAACCCTCAGACAAAGCAATAAAGTTTATTTTAGTACAAAAGTTGCCAATAAAACAAAGCCCAAAGCTGATAATCGTCCAGTCATAATCGAATGTAAACGGGATGTGTACAACCTATATGAGGTACAGAATGCTCATTCCAAATTTGGCACTGTGCCTTTAGCATCCCAAGGTTGGCTGCATAAGAAATCAAAAAATGACTGGTTTCATATTAAACCCACTATCAACTCAGATGAGAAACAATACGAAATGTTTACTTTTGACGAATTCATAAATATGTACAATATGGAGATAAACGTTACATTAAAAGAAAACCTTTTCAATGAATTGGACATTAAAAAATTGACGCACATACAAAGTATGGGCTGGCCTAAAATTGTTGAAAATAATCATGTATTGGTGGCCGCAGAAACAGGTTGTGGCAAAACGTTAACGTATTTGGTACCTATTGTCCAGAATATGGTAGATAGGAAATCCTCATTACGAGATAATCGTAAACTAAATACCCCGTTATCTTTAATATTAACACCATCCCGAGAATTGGCTACACAAATAGGTGATGTAGCGAGAAAGTTGTGCACAAATTTAGGTGTCCAAGTTAAGACAATATTGGGTGGTAATACGAAACAACTAATGGTAAATCCCGAATTTGAGAATGTCGACATATTAGTTGGTACTATTGGTGCTATAAGTAAGCTGGTAACTACTGGCATATACCATATGGATCATGTACGCTGTGTGGTATTGGACGAAGCGGACACCCTATTAGACGATACATTTTCAGATAAATTGGTGTACTTTTTAAAAAGATTCCCTGTAAGTATGCACTTCATTATAATATTACTTCAGTTCAAGAATAATAGAGGTTTGCAATATAGTTCCATAGGAATCATATTCAAACAGACTGCATAGTGGGTACCCAATTAATATTGGTTTCAGCGACCATGCCTACTACCATTGATGAATTATTGGGCCAAATTCTAAATGTTGAGTCTATACATCACGTTACAAGCACTCATTTACATAAACTTTTACCACATGTAGAGCAAAGATTCATGAGGGTGAATAAATCAGAAAGGCCAGCCCATCTATTAACCATTATTAAAAAGGAGTTAGCCCATCGCAAACCAGTAATTGTATTTAGTAATAAAACACCTACATGCGACTATGTGGACATCTTTTTGAATAATAGTGGTGTGAAGTGTATTAATCTGAATGGTGATATGCTTATGAAAATACGGTTAGGACGCTTTGAGAAGTTTCAAAAGGGCGAATGCGATGTTTTATCCACCACGGATGTGGGCAGTCGAGGATTGGATACTACGCGTGCGCGAAACGTAATCAACTTTGATTTCCCCCTACACTTGTCAGATTATATACATCGAATAGGTCGCATCGGTAGAGTGGGTAGCATGGAAAAGTGCATGGTCACCAATTTGATTTCATCACGGAGAGAAATCGATATAGTGCAACGAATAGAACATGCAGCACGAACTGGAGGTCTCCTCCTTAACGTTAATGCCAATATCAAAAATATTATAAATACCAAGATTTTGAATGATATGAAAAAGGCGGGCGTAGACCTTCCCCGGGAAGAGGCATTCTAGTTAATTCTGTATTGAAACGATAATATAAATATAACTATAACACAACAATATTCGAACTAATAAAAGTTAAAAGTACCACAATTAAGATTCGCATATACGCACCAAATCATCGGTAGTTATGGCGAACTCTGTCATTGGACAAGTTCTATTTTCTCTCATATGATTTATAATGCATCTCCAACAATATACATAACCGGATATAGCGCAGGCGGTTGGATTATTGACTTCCATTAAACAAATGGGACATTTGCCCGCAGTCACTTGACTTAAGTTTTCCGCTGGTTCAGGATTCTTAAGACTACTGCTAATGTTGCTTCGTTCCTTTGTAAAGTACCACCACTGTGTAAATTGTAAAAAGAAAGCCATCATTTCAAGAAGCTTCAATAGTGTATAGGTAGTTTTATCATCTTTAACAGCACCGTCTTCCAAAGGATACCGTACATTTAATTTCAACAATTTTAATATAGGAGAATGACTTTCTGTATAACTCGCCAAATAAAGAATCATGTGAACAGTTCTGCATACTTTATAGGCATGTAATGCTTTCAACATGTACTCCTGACGGTTGGTGATTTGTCGATTTTCCGCTTTCGCTTTAAGTTTTCGTTCCAAATATGGTATAAAGATTAATAATGTAGCTGATATAAATAATTGTTTTCTGCTAACAAATGATCCTCTTGTTGATATGCGTTGCAAACCGTAAAAACTCTCACCAAATGATGCCTCTCTTCTACCTAAGTATAAATATTGTATACCCCAAGCGATGATAGGTGATATCGCATCAGTTAAGAGCCACTTGGGTATATGTTTGAAGTCAAAACGTAGATCTATGTAATCAAATATTCTTTGCAAAGCAGGATATATTAGGTTGTCTAATGTTTCCGCGGCTGTAATCTCGAAAATTGAGGGAATATTTTGTAAATTTTGCCGTACATTGGAGCCTTCTGACATGGTTTTTATTTAAAAAATGTGTTTCTTTTATGACATGTTACTTTAAACTGATGCTTATTAGAATTATGAATCAATATTCTGTATTAATGTCAGCAAAAATTTGTTTGCACTTTGGATACTTACAAAGTGAAATTATATTTAGCCGAACACAGAGTTGTGTACTTCGCTACCTATTAAGTTAATTTGAACAGTTCACATAACTGAACAAAAAGAACTAGTTCAAAAAAAAGTTATTTTAGTCCTTCTAGTTTTCTGATTACAATCTATTTCACTTTTTTGAGATCTATGTATAAAAAATTTGGAAATTTAATATATATATCCTTACCATTATTTTCCAAACTTTTTTTCATACAGAAAAATAGCGTGCACCAAGTTAGCAATGATATTTATTTGGCGTAGTGGTAACGCTGTGAGAGACTAAAAATAGAAACATTTGGAAGAGAAATATTTTAAAAGAGAAATTTCCCTGACAGAGAATTGAGAAATTTATTTTTATATGAAGTTAATTAATTTTTCTTATTTGTTAATGAAGAAAAGCCAGGGCGCTCTTGATTTTTAAACTTGATGGGTGTAAGACGGGACTTCGCGCACTCGTTCTGTGAAAATAACGGGAAATAAATTTTATTAGATAACTGGACATATGAGCTACGTCTCCGTCCATGACAATTTTATAGTAAAAAAAAAAAAATGAACAAAAGCGAGAATTGTATATTTATATTTAATTTAAAATAACAAAAGGTTTTTACAGGAACATATGTTGTAGACTAGTAAAAATTTTGACAAGTTACATTAAAACAAGTGTTTTCTACAATACAAAAACAGAAACTACAGTATTTAATTCAAATATAAATAAAGACAATTTTAAAAGTCGATTTAATGAAATTTTCACGAGAATCTTTAACAAAATTGTCTTGAAAAATCCTTCATGTTGTCTAGTATCGTATTAGGGTATGCAAGGTCCGTCTGTTTGAAGATTCGTTGCTAACTATCGTTGTTATCTTAACGCACGTAGAAATATATGTGTATAAATAGAAGTACGCGCGTGTGCATACAAAAATTTAATGCAAGTACTTTTAGAACTAGAGAAATAAAGGAACGGATTAATGAAAAATTAAAAATTAAAGAGATTGAACGGTTCACCAAAAAGAACTTGACAGCACAATTCTAGGCCAAAGTCAGATATCAGAAATAATTGTAATGATCATACTGGATATATAGGATTGAAAACAGTATAGTATCGCAAAGTACTGAGTATCTAAAACATAACTCTTGTATTCCATTGCTACAGTAAAATCAAAAAATCCTATGGAAGTCTTTTTGCTTAGCTTGTTGTAATGTCGTAAAATTAAAAGTTGAAAAATAAAAAATACTCTGATTTGTCACATGGGTGCAGCAATGCACAACAGCTAAACACGCATTCTGCTGTAACCTTTAAAGATCATCATTTGTTGTGGTTTAGTTATGTTAAATATAACAAAATTTTTATTATATTTATTTATTTTTAATATAAAGAATAAACTATGAACAATACCAACGTATCCAATAATAACGAGGATACAGCCAAACCATCTAAACCAAGCAAAACGAAAAGCAAAAGGACTGCTTTAAAATCACGAAATAAAGCGCCAAAATCCGAAGGAAACAATACGGTGACAAGTAAATATGGCATTTGCTCAAATGGGGGTGGTGATGTAAATAATACAAGCCAGAATCTACCAAATACAACGATAACGACAGTAACTGCTCCTATACCTTCACTAAAAGTTTCCGGTGGTATGTTTGATAACAGCATGGGCGGCGGTGGTGTTGGGTCCAGTGGTGATAACAATGAAGCTTTAACAATACCAAGGGTAAGTATTTACCATTGTAAAGAAAAATTAACAAAACGTTCATTGGCTTTTTATAAACCTTAGGCATATGTTTGAACATTTGTAAATTATTATACATTGTACAGTTACAATACAGTTGTAAGTGTGATGCTTATTCGCTCGTTTAGAAAAATCAATGTGGTGGATATAGAAATTTTAAATTTTACAGAGTCATCATAAAAACTATACTGGACTGGAACCACGTTCCATCAAGATTATTTGGGAACAGCACGATCAAAGCGACCTGGAACTGTCACACGACGTATGTGCACGGCTAGCTGAGGATGCTTCTTATAAATTGTGGCAACTAGTTAACGTAAGTAAATTCTTGTTCAAAATGCTGCCTAAGTAAGTGATTCAATATTTCATTTAATTGAATTGAATTTAAAAGAACATAAAAATATATAGTCGCCATTCGGGAGGTAGAGTTACGTATGATTTGGTTAACGAAGTGCTAAAGGATATGGATGTTCCACCCTGCCTGGGCGCAATGGACAGTGATTGGGACCAGATTGAATATGATGGCAGCTATTTCTTTCCATCAGATAAGATTTTAGAGTTAAGGGATGAATATCAAAAAGAAGTTACATTTACTATACCTCACGGACCAGAATTTGAATGCATATTTCCGGTGGAGGAAAAACGTACTCAAATAATTAAGGAATATATGCCCAGCCTTTTAGATGGTATATTTTTGTTTATATAAATTGGAAAAACCTCTAAACACCTATATTCGCAGTAATGATTCACGGTGGTGTGGACGATTTGGATGCGGTTCTGGTTGAAGCGGCATTTAGTCCAATAATGGGCTCATGCTTTTGTTTGCTATTGACAAAAATCATACAAATCATGGCTTTCAAACAGAGTCAATATGTTATTGAACGCTGCTGGAGTGTTTTACAAGCCCTTTCCACAAATCCTCGAAGCCGACACGTTAGTTGTCGCATCCAATATTTTCACTTAAGCGAACTACTCATTTGCCAACTAATGGCACCCTATGAAAAAATTAAAGTACAAAAACCCGCTGACGATGAGAATATAATTAGTCAGGATCAAACATCAACAGAAACAGTTAAAGACGAAATGGATTTTGATGTCAAATGTGAAAATATGGAAAAAGAAGAGGCAGCCGCCACTATAGATCCACCAGAAGTTGTAGAAGTAATTTACAATGTGAATGATGACGAAGAGGAAGAGTCAGGAGATGAACACACGACAAGTCACGGCGACACTTCACCGTACTTTGCTCCTCCCGTGGATTGGAAACATGTGGACGATTTGTGTCGAACCTTGGGCCACTTGTCCATAATAAACGGGTTTTTTCAAAATGAATGCATTCATCACATACTTAAAAGACTGCAGCGATTTTTTGAGGGACGCACTATAAATTGTGAGAGAGGTAAATTTTTGTAATAGCTGAAAAAAAAAATAAACTATTGTTACTAAGGTTTTTTGTCGCTGCTTAAAAGATTATAATTATATAAGTCGGTCTGTACGTGGGTTGTTTGCTTTGGGAGAATGCGCTTTTCGTCAATTTATACCATTCATTTTTCAAATGGAATCCGATCATTTACCCGAAACTCTGTGGAATTATTTTGCGGCAAGTTTATATGCGCTTCCACAATGAAGTATTTTTTCTTACAAACGTTAATTATCGTATAGATGTTGGGCATCTTTCTATGTGATTCCGAGGATATATTTCTCTACGAGTGGCTGCAAGATGTTTGTGGTGATATGTGCCAACCATTTCTGATCTATTATGCTGGTAAATATTGATATTTATGCTTCCATAGATCTTTTGCTTCACGTGTTTCTTCTTCTTTTTTTTAAGATTATTACGAGAAGTTTATCAAATATTGCTACTTGGGACGTAAAAGAGCCACTTTTAAATTGGTTCCTAAATTAGGAGTGCGACGTTTAGAGTGGAGTACCATTGCTGCGGCCATGTGTCATGGTGATGATCCCAATAAGGCCCTGAAGCCGAAACCTTCCTTGCGTGAAATGTTTCCCCATTTAATCGCTCCGAACTTGCAATTGAACCGAGCTGGCAATATACGCTTCAAATTTGCCGGCTGCAATCCAATTATAGTAAAAGGAAAGTTAAAGTTAAGCATGCACACTACCAGTACAGAAAAAATCATGGAAAGGACACGATGTCCACTTACACATGATATTCTTATAGCGAAAAGAAAACTACACAAACCGATAACTAATGAAAAAATTATGATACCTTCATATAGTTACTACTACTTGCGTTGTTAAAAAAAGTAATCACGTAAATAACGCAAGAAATGGGTGTGTTTGTCAATTTCCAACTTGCTACCATATCTTTGGTGACACCGCAAAAGTCTAGTTTCTATTAGTAATTATGTATTCAACATCATCTTATGAGCATTACGATATAGTGATATGTAACCCACGACCTTAGGGTGTTGGGTGTACTTTTTTTTTATATACTCTACTGAAATGTGTACTTCAATAATTATAATATTGCCCCAGTAAATTATATAAATAGATATAATATAAAAAATTATTGCATTTTCCTTTTACAGAAAATATAACAATGTTAAGTAACATTTTTGACATAATTAAGAGTAAAATTTTTCTAAAGTGTGTGTAAAACGGTTTGACGTTTCAGCTTATGTTTACGTTTACGTTTGCGATAGGTGTAAGCCTCTCCTCCAGTCGTACAGCAGGAAAGCACCATAAAAGTCCCAGTACGCTGTCATATGATAGCCAATATTTGTTAAAACCACTATATATTCGAACAAGGCGAAAAATGTGTAAACTGGAACAAATCAAACAAATAATAAACAATTGAATATTGATTGTTTGTGGGTATAGTAATTACCTCCAGCTTCACATTTGTTGTTGTGCCGCACAAAGCAATAACAGGCCATAACAAAGGCCAATACATTGATTATAAACAAAAAACCCTTACAATGTATGGACCTGCTTTCCACTCCTACCGCTGACATTTTGCGAGAAGTCCTATTTAATATATAGGCTAGTAACATATACAGTTCACTACACGCTACAAACGTAACAAAAGAATTCCTATGCATATCATAGTTATCCGCCGACGTCCACAAAGATAAACTTAACAACGCGAAATTCTCTAAAACATTGAGTAAAATTGCCACCTTGGCAATTAATCGACGATTTCTACGTATGTGATCCTTGTAAAATTGTAAATACATATTTGCTATCACTAAGCGTATGGGCAAGTGTAATATTATAGCCAGTCTCCATATTGTGCGTTGAGGTTCATAATTTCCTATAGCTGCCGATATTGATGGTAAATAATTTTGCACATCACAGTGTGTGTATGTTGCACGTTTGAAATCAGACCATAATGACCAGAATATACAGTATAGAAAAGCCCCTAACGGTAAACTGCCAGCACACAGAGCGACTTTTGTAAATGGCACTTTTAATAAAGGTTTCCGTGCATCTAAACGTTCATAGGTAGGTAACATTTTACATGTGGAATGCTATCAGGATATCTGAAATAATACGTTAACAAAAGGGTTTCCCCCGTCATTATTTTTAGATATTGTGGCATCAGTCTGAGTCTGGGTGAACTCAGAATGTTTTGTCGCATCGTTTTACTCTTTTTCTATGAATTGAGACTTATCTTAGAGCCCTTTGAAACAAATTTTAAACACATTAATATCCATAAAGTAAAGCAAATATACACCTGGTACGATTACTCCATTTGATAAATTCTCATACGCAAGACGGATGGTATCTAAACTAGGATGTATGGGAAATTGTTTTAATAATTTATGTTTACGCTTATTAATCATTTGTAAACAAAAACACCACACAAATTGTCAATAGTGTAACCTAGAAATACTTAATTCCCATAAGCGTTTGTGTGTTTTAATAAAGGGTGGCCAACGCTAGAGTAGCTACGCCCATCCCAGTGCTTTGTTATCAGTATAGACAATTATTATCCACGATAATGCTCAGTTTTAAAGTAATGGGTGAAACAGCATGCATGCGTATATGCATTCAGTCAAAGACGAATCAGAGTTGATATTTAATATAATTCTTGAGCGTTTTTCTACAAAAAGTCGTTTTTGCTGCTGAATTGGCAATCAAGCACTTTGCACTCTCTTAGTTCTTTTGATTCTTTCGCTATTTGTACAACGTTATATATGTTAAATATATATATGTAGTTATATCGTTAAAGCTTTGTGAAAAAAGCGTTTTTTAATAAATGAAAGCGCCCCCTTGAAGACTTTTTTCTTGAAGTATACATAAATTATCTAATATAAGAGAAACTGGAACGTCTGATTGTTTGTTTGTGGTTAAGCTAGCGTACAGCACTACTAATTTTCCATACTTACAGTTTACACATATCAAAACACTTTCAAATAAAGGAAGAAAAATAAGAAAAGTTTAGTCAGCAAAATTATTTTGTCAAATTTTTTTGATTGAAACAATTTAAATTTTATTGTAACAACAAAACTAAAGATTGTAAAAATTGTAACAATGACCATTTTAACAAAGCCTCCAGCTGTGAAAAAATTGGAGAATTTTTTTCTGCCCATGTCGGGCTCAGTTCAGGAGGATAACTACCACAGGAACTTATTAGAGGTAAAAAAACTGCACATAAAACTGCCTATAAAATATCACTAATTAATATAATAAATTTTGTTGTAATGGGATGTAATGTCCTGATTGAAGTTATTTACGCCTTAATGAAATTAAACATATATACGTGTTCACACATAAGTTCGTTCTATAACGTAACACTGAATGTATCTACGTACGTATGTGTGACCTTGATGTAATTTGATTTTATCGATTTTTTCCCTTTCAAACACCGTTTTGTCGTTCACTAATTGATTTGATATAAGCGATACTCTAACTGTTAAGATTGCACAAATATATTATTGCATACATATGTAACTTTTAAAGCTGAACTTTGTCAACGGTACATTTTCAATTTTCAAACGATAACGTTTTTTTAGCATCAGCAAGCTCAACCTCCTGAACCTGATGTGGAGTCAGTGGTTTTCAATCGCCCTCATTTTTCATGTTTGAAAACAATTTTGTTATTCCTTATTTCGATTACGGTGATGTTGACTGGAGTATTGGGCGGTTACACTTTATATCGCATGTATGCTCCCACTCATTCGCGCATGCATTACCGTGCTCTATGCGATATACCATATGAGTCGTACAATGATACAAATCCAAGGGTGTTTATCCGTGATGACGAATTAAATTGGCTATGGCCTAACTTCTTGACAAGGAACCAACGAGAGGAATTAAACACTCTATACGATGACAACTATTTCCGTGAGGAGATAGAAATGGATATGAGTGATGGAGAAAGTTATGCGAAAGTGGACGTGCCCGATTTTAAAGACGGGCGTCACGGTCGTTTCATGCACGACTTTAAAGAAAACCAATCAGCTATTATTGACAGCACGGCCAACCGTTGTTTCATTATGCCCCTAGATCGAGAAACTGTTTTGCCGCCGAAGAGCTTTATGGACTTGATGGGTAAAATGAGTACAGGCTACTACAATATAGACACCGAACGGATCAGACGTAATATGCGTGTTGTGACGCCACCAATTACCGATCTCTCCACAATCTCGGAACGTATAGCCAATGAATGCTACGATATGAAAGTTTACAAATTGGAAAATTATGTCTCGGGCGGTAAGTTATAGAAACCTCATTCAATTCAATGTCCTTTAAATGTATTTATGCTTCCGTCTATGTCCTGTAGTTTATAAACGTGAAGCAAACTCGCCTAAGCCGAAAAACTTTGCCGAATTTGCGGGTAAGAATATTGTCGAGTTTAATATCGTCAATTTGGACGACCTTGATGAGTATGAGAATCAACAAACGAAATGAAAAACGCGTTTACTTTCGTAATTTCCAATTGAAATATTTGTATTAGTACGTTCATATATGAAATATATATTTATATATATAAATAAGCACTTGCTTGTGGAAAAGAAAAGAACACAAATGTATATTTGTAGTATATGAAGGAAGCAATAATTGTAAAAGTAATCATATCTTTGTATCCCCTCCCCCACAAATTCATTGTCAGTCATTCCGTTTGCTTTAAATATTTAAGGCAAAATTTAAATATGGTCTAGCCATGTCCGTCTAGGATTTGAACGTTTACGCTTCCTTACTTGAGGTATTAAATTAATTTTGAATACAAAACATACTTAGTATCTGAATCACACCTACAAAGCATTCACAAAACCGCTCTGTAATGTAGTATTAACGTTTTTAGGCTTGTATGCAATATATGTATATGTTGATAAACGATAGAAAAAGATATAATCAGATACCTAAGGTGTTTGCGTAAAAAAGTATCCAAGAATTGGCTTAAGCCAATTATACTATTTTTACTTGTTAATGATATGTATCTTTACTAAATATGGCTTTGAATAGCGTTAAATTGTATATGTTATGAAAAAATCAAACTGCGTAAAACACATTGTTGGAGAAGAAATTTATTTAATATTAATGATTTGTGTAAAATGATATAAATGTTATTTCAAGAAATAAAACATTATTTGAACTTTTATTTGTACAAAACGCGCGCGAACATTATATTCCTTGGTTCCTCTGTTAAACAATATTATCAAAAATTATCTACAGTTTCTTGATCTAACCAACAAATCACGCATATATATTAAGCACTTCTACGTTCGTGTTTTATTCTTAACAAAATTTTAGTGATATTAAAGATTACATCTTAAAAAATAATAAATAGACGTTTGTTTCTAAAATTCATTGCGTAGGTATTATGGTGGCAAAGTATTTATTTCAGCAATAACGGGTATAGAAGTTATTGTTCTATATTAATTGTTTATATTTTTATATTTTTAATATATTTAATTAAAATTTTATTTTCAAGAAGAAAAAAAATATTTTTTACAATTTGACACTAAATTCTGATTTTTTTATATTCATTGGAAATTGACATTAAAAAATTAATCGAATAACATAATCCAAACCGACAAAGAACATGTAGATACCCTACATCAGTTCCCCTCCGAGAGATTTTAAGCTTAATAAATTAAATTTACACGTTTCTTGTTAGTTTTAGTAGTAGTGTTTGTGTTGCTGATAGGTTTCAATAATGGCTGGTTTAAGTCTATCAATAGAAATTGTTTTAATTATGCCATCAATCAGGACTTTGAAAAATTTGGGCTCTTTTTCGACGACTTGAAATGGACCGTCGAAAGGTTGTTGAAGGTTTCTTTTATTTATGCAACGGATAAAGACGAACTTGCAATCTTTCAATTGTTTCGGAATAAATATCCCAGTATTAGGATTATTATGATGACTGATGGACGATCAGATATTTTTAAAATGTTCTTTGAGATTATCCAAAACCTCTGAGCAACTGGCACTAGATCCTTGAATTAAGAGCTTAACAGGTAGACGTAAATTCTGTTCGTAAACCATTTCAGCAGGAGCGGCCGAAATATCTTCTTTATGAGTTAATCTCAAATCAAGGAGCACAATCGGTAACTGATCAAACCATTTGTTTGGATCATTTTTAGCCGTGAAGGAGAGCTTAAGTTGTCTATGGAAACGCTCAATCATTCCGTTTGATTGCGGATAATATGGGGAAGTGACAATCCTACGACAACCAAGAAATCTGGACAACCCAGAAAATAATTCTGATGTAAACTGTGTACCCTGATCGCTAGTTACCTTTAATGGAACACCGAAGCGAGGAATATAATTATTGAAAAATGTTTTTTTTTTTTTTTTGGTATAAGCGAAGGGGAAAACCCTTTATGGGTACCACATGGTTAGATGGTCGCAACCACGTGGTTATGTGGGAGTCATCGCCTTTTCGACATACCCACTAAAAACCCACTCCGCTGACTACTACCCTTCTTGCGGTACCACCATACAGTATTACTTCGCAAGGAGGGAGAGGGAACCAGCCTCAGACGTGACCTGGCCCCCTTATTAGGGCCCAGGTACGCCTCCCTCCCTCTCCGTTGTTTTAAGGGAATTGATGACGCTGCAAGCAAATTTGCTAATAATGTCCCAGTTTTGAGGAGATTGTAGCATTATACTAATAATGTTAGAAAGCAAAAAATTTTCGCCTACCATCCTCTTAACCTCCGATCGTCCTCTGGCAAATCTTGGGCAAATAACACATGCTCAGCGTCCTCTATGCCATCGTTGCATATTTTTGTTCTTATATGTCATCCGCATGTCTGAAGCGATGCAGATATGCTTTAAAACACCCATGCCCACTCAATAACTGCGTAAGATAGAAATCTACCTCGCCGTGGCCCCTGTTCAGCCAAAGTTCAAGCTGCGGTATTAGCGTAACGCCCTTTGACAGACGCAGTCCATTTGCTTTGCCATTCCAAGACAGTTACCTGTATAGCCGAGCCCAGAGCTGATCTACGACCCGCGCGGGAAAGGTGCCGTATTTGCTTATTCTCTTTAGTGAGCAGAGTGATCGGAATCATACCTACAATAACACATGCCGCGTCATCCGAAACCCTGCGGAAGGCGCAACATACCCTCAGGCAGGCCAGTCTATAAACCGGTTCAATCAGCCTTCTATGCGTTTTATATTTCATGGCACTAGCCCATATGCTTGCTGCATATAGCATAATGCCTTTTATTACCTCCGTAAGGACTTTCCTTTTAAGTTGTCTCGGACCCTTCGTATTGGGCATAATTCTTGCTAACGACGTGAAAACTTTGCCTGCCTTTTCTTGCACGTACTTTAGGTGATTTTTAAATGACAATCTGTCATCAATCATCACCCCGAGGTAGCGTACGTGCCTAACCGACTCGATTCTCTGGTTTCCTACCCATATAGTGGCTGTTTCTACTTTTTTGCGGCTGGAGATTAACACTGCCTCAGTCTTATGATTGGCTAGATTTAGACCAACCGACTCGAGCCAGTGCTGGACTATCCTAACGGACTCATTAGCAACGCTTTCAACCTCGCTAATGTGCTTACCTACTACTACGAGGGCAACATCATCCGCAAAGCCAATGATTTTTACATTACCAGGAAAACCGAATTGCAATATACCGTCGTACATGACGTTCCAAAGAAGAGGTCCAAGAACGGATCCTTGCGGCACACCACCAGTTATTTGGTACGACACGCTTCCCTTAGGGTTACATAGATTAAAAGCCTATGACTCAGGTAACTATCCACTAAGGCAAGCAAGTAAGGGGCTACATTGAGCCTGCGAAGGACGTCCTGAATTGCAACCCATTTTGCCGTGTTAAGTGCATTTTTGACATCCAGCGTGACGACGAGGCAGTATTTCTTAGTGCCATTTTTCCATCTGCGGCCTTCTATAGCATTAACCGCCACATTGCTAATACAGTCAATTGCATCTATTGAGGAACGTAGCTTCATGAAGCCGAATTGGTTATTTGAGATACCACCAAAAGTTCAATTTCCGATTCAAGCCTAGTCTTTATAATTTTCTCTAGGAGCTTCCCAGTTACGTCTATCATACAAATAGGCCTATAAGCCGTTGGATCTGAACCAAGGTTTGCTCTCTTCGGAAGCGGAGCAAGTTTTTGCATTTTCCATATGGAAGGAAAGACCCCTGTTTGAAGGCAGGTGTTAAAAACCTGTGTAAAAACGTGTGGTACACTTTGGACAGCTATTTTTAGGATCCTATTGGAGATTCCGTCAGATCCAGGGGCTATGCTGAACTAAAGGATTCTACCGCAGCCAGAATTTCATTTTCGATGATCACATTTAAGCCCAGCGTAGCTGGGGTATATGTTTGTGCCTCGACCCTTGCATTTTGCTGAGGAAAGAGAGTTTCAACAATTGCCTTAAGGATTATCGGATCAGAAGGCGGGGGCTCTGAGAAACATTTTAGCCTTTTTAGAACCAATTTGTATCCTGTACCCCACGGGTTCTGATTTAGGTCCTCTAGCAAGTTGCTAAAACACTTTCGGTTACTTTTATGTATAGCATGTTTCAGCAACTTCTTGCTTCTGTTAAGGTTTAACCTATGCTGTTCATTAATGTCGAGCCCTCTAGTTCGAGTAAATAACCGTCTCATCCGAATGCACTCGGCCCTTAGGCAGGAGCCGTTAGTAGCAGTTAATGTTATGTCGGACGAACGTTTTTGGTGCGGAAATTTGGAGGCAGGTAAAACGGATATTTCTGCACCACTGTCAATAAAAAATTTTAGATCGTTGTCCTTATCAAATATAAATAGGCGACGTGATGAATATTCAAAACTTCCATTATCAGTCGCCGCAACAATGGACTTGGTTAGTTTGTTGACGAATTTTTGAACTTATAGGGCTGAATACATTTTTGGGCTTTGTTTTGGTATCTGTGGTGATAACAACAAAGACCTTTATTTCGTGAATTAGATCTGCTACATGAGCGTGATCTAAATCGAGAACTTCAGACCCATTACCTCAAGCGTTAATTAGTTGATATTTTACAAAGTAACGTTTGAATCTTAAGTAGTGACTGAATTGCCAAATTATTTGTATCATTGGAGTAAGAACTTACAGCATGCACTTCTGGCGGATTACTCACTTCCCCAATGTTATCAGCTAATTTCACAAACTCATTTATATGTATTTGAATTGTTTGAGCCAGTAACGGTTCAACTCTTAGGTAATTTTTTAAGCCATAGACGTTTAAGCACATCAGGACTAAAATTTGATCCATAAAGGATTAAGAGATGTCGATAAAACTTGGATGGTTTGCGATCTCACATATCTGGTTCAGACAAAACTTTATCTAATCGAGAATTCTCGCTCAGGGAGTGTTAGTTGTGTCTTGTGTAATGCCTTTATAATTAAATTGTCCTTCGGCTTGTATGAACCAAGCGTCAGGAAAATCAGTCCAGAAAGCGGAAAGTTTAACAGATGTAGCACAAATTTTAGTATTAATTGTATTGCTTCCTGTGCTTGTATGAGTATTTGTGAGCGTGTATTATTGTTATTGTTGTTATTTATATTAATATGAGTGTTAGGTTGTGGAAGTTCTTGTGTCATGTTTTCTAACATGAGATCTAGTATGTTGGTGAAAGTTCTATTTGTTGAAGTATGTGGAGGTGTATGTTGTAATGCCATTTGTATCTCGGAGAGAGAATTTACAATTTACAATGATTTATAGTTTAAAAGTTAAATTAATATACAATAATAAATAATAATGTAACAATTAAATAATTTTAAATTAATTGCTAAGTTAATTTAAATTTAATTAATAATTAGTGTTAATAAATTTAATTAAGTTAAAGGTTTGGGAAACAATGAAACGTTTGAAGTTTGTTTGTTTTTATTATTTGTTTTTTTAATGAAAATTTTTTGAAGTCTTTTTTGATTTTTTTTTTTTGACCGAATGCATACATTTATATTCTTCTTATCAATGTGGACATTCCTCCGTTGATTTACCTGTTCTTGATTTATAACTGTTGTTATTATTACTGCAATTGTCGCTGTTATTATTGTTTTCGTCGTTATTGTTGTTTTTGTTGTTATTGTTGTTCCCGCTATTATTATTATTATTAGTGCTAATGTCGTTGTCGCTGCCGCTAGTTATTGAAACTAGAAATAGATTTTTTTTTGAGTATAAATTTAGGGATATTGAAAATTGTAGGATCGCAGGATCGGAGGATCACAGGATCGCCAATTATAGAAGTTATTGTTCTATATTAATTGTTTATATATTTTATATTTTTAATATATTTCATTAAAATTTTATTTTCAAGAAGAAAAAAATTATTTTTTTCAATTTGACACTAAATTCTGATTTTTTTATATTCATTAAAAATTGACATTAAAAAATTAATCAAATAATATAATTCAAACCGACAAAGAACGTGCAGATACCCTACAACGTGGAATTAACAAAAACTACTGTTAATTCTTCATTCGAACTTAACGACTTTGTCAAAACGACAGGGCGCTCTCTGTTGATGACTTAAACAGTAAACTTTAGACGCAATTTGTCAATAATAAAATATAACTGGTGCGCTCTCTTTATCATTGAAATATAATTATTTCGATAAAGTTATATTTAAGAATTAAAAAGAAGGAAATTAGACAATGTAAAAATATTGTATTACAATGAATAGATTTTATGCTCAAGATTTATTAAAACGACTGTATACTTCGAAGGCTAAAAGAAACGTATTGCGTCAGGACCAAAGTAAAATCAAAGGTAATTAATCAATTATTTGCACAAACTTGCAAATACTTTGTGTTTTACTTTGTAGTTTATGAGCCTAAAATATCAGATCCTAATAAGCAGCGTGTTTACGTGTGGGGTTTCCAGGAGACTGGCGCCCTAGGCTTGCACACCAATGTTAAAAAATCTCAAGAGCGTTATACTGAAATGGTACACTATCCAACACGATTGCAATTCTCAATAAATAACGATATTATTGGAATAGCCGCAGGTTATGGGTTCTCCGCATTTGCGGTTAGGAGGTCAGATGGTTTAACTTTATTTGGTTGTGGATTGAATAGCGATTCCCAATTGGGTTATCAAGTTAAAGGGCCCATCAAGCATCCACATAATCTGGATGTAATCATATATCCCACACACATTCAATTACCGCGATTGGAGAGTGAAAATGATGATGATATGATAGTGCGTTGTATGGCAGCTGGTAGAGCCCATTTAGTTGTAGTCACTCAAAACGGTACAGTGTTTACTATGGGTAATAATTCATATGGTCAATGCGGCCGGAATATTTTAGAAAATGAAGTATACCATGGTAGTAGTGTTGTACATCGGATAGCGCAAAGTGAGATATGTGGAGATGACGATGAAATAACGGATGTTGTGTGCGGCCAAGACCACACCATGTTTGTTACAAAATTAGGTCATGTTTATACATGTGGTTGGGGAGCGGATGGTCAAACCGGCCAAGGTCATTACAATAATTCTCCTACCATATGTCGAGCTTTAGGCGATATAACTTCGGAACGTATTACTAAACTGGCCTGTGCCTCTGATTGTGTTTTAGCATTAAACGATAATGGTGAAATTTTTGGTTGGGGCAATACGGAATACGGCCAATTAGATGACTCTGAAAATGCCACATTACAAATACATACACCGAGACATATAAAATTAACGCTAGGCATTGGAAAATTTAAAGATGTAGCTGCAGGTGGTTCGTTTTGTATGGCTCTTAATGAAGAAGGACTGGTTTACACTTGGGGATATGGAATTCTTGGTTTTGGACCTTTAATCGAACAAACATCTAAACCGCAACAACTTCTACCTCCTCTATTTGGTCGTAATGATTTTAGTGAAAAAACGCATGTAGTTTCAATTGGCTGTGGTATATTTCATATGGGCGCTATTAATTCGGATGGTGATTTGTTCATGTGGGGTAAAAATCGATTTGGCCATTTAGGTTTAGGACATAAAAAAGATCAGTTTTTCCCTTTTAAAACTGCAATAAACGGCAAAGTCAGTAGGGTAGCTTACGGAGTAGATCACACGCTGTGTATGTGCAAGCCTTTCATATAAGATTAATAATTAAATTAGAGTATTCCACACACACACACACATATATATATATATACTAAATGTTCCATTTTAGTTTAAGTGAAATAAAGTCTGATTTTTAAAATGAAGTATTGAGTAAAATAAATATGTGTGAAGGTGCCCTCTTTTGACCAATTTATTAAAGTATTCATTTTAAATTCGGTGGGAGAATTGTGTCTCAAAGCAGAGACTTCTAAATATAGAGACGGAGTGTCGCTCTCGTAAAATTTGTCGGCAGAATCTCAAGATTTATTTGTAGGCCCATTTCGTATTCATGAATATCATACGTTATACATCCCATAGTTACAAATATCGTATTATTTGAATTTGTTCCACTGACTTGTTTTATCAAATGTGGCTAGTTTTTACTGGTTTTATATATTTTTCAAAGAGTTGCTTAATACTTTTCTGCAATAAATTTTTTTTGAAAAAAAAAAAAACAACTTTAAAGAGAAACATGTATAAATGGTCGAAAAATGGAAAAATCGAACGAAGAAAAACTAAAGAACGCCTTTTTTTCATTTATTAATTATTTATTTATTCATTCATTCATATCATAGGATAAATTTTATTGCAGAAAAGTATTAAGCAACTCTTTGAAAAATATATAAAATCAGTAAAAACTAGCCACATTTGATAAAACAAGTCAGTGGAACAAATTCAAATAATACGATATTTGTAATTATGGGATGTATAACGTATGATATTCATGAATACGATATGGGCCTACAAATAAATCTTGAGATTCTGCCGACAAATTTTACGAGAGCGACACTCCGTCTCTATATTTAGAAGTCTCTGCCACGAAACTGTGTAAACTGTGGGTGTGAATTTAGAAAAAGCGCTTCAAAATATAATTTTTTAATCCAAAAAAAATCGTTATAATTTTTTATTTTTTAATACGTTAAATAGGTCTTGTAGTTTCAGGTATTGATTTAATGTATGAGAATGGTTTTTGTGAAAAAACTTTAAGGTGTGTTAAGTCGTTCCGGTTCGGTTTGTTAACTTTTTAACTTTTTAGGTATTTTCTGTATGTGTTTTCGTATATATATCTTGTACGGTTTACAATTTGGTTTTTATTATTACATAAACAGAATAGCTATTTAAATTTTTATGGGAAATGGAGTTATACCATTTTTAAAAATAGTTTCAAATTTCATTCCATTCCGGTTTGCTTACTTGATATGATTATCATTTATGATAATTGAAAGAAAAAGGAAAAGAAGAAAAGAAGTTTTACCAATTTAATACTAATAACCAAGAGGTCCAGTGCGTTGATAAGTGAAAATATTAGAAAGATTTAAAAAAATTAACATTTGCAACAATATGGATACCGCTTATAAGTTGCTTTGAAAGGAGAAGACTAAATCAATTAAAACTTATTATAAAAATCAGAGTTTAGCATAGTGAACGACAACAAAAGTGAGTCGAAAATAAAAATTAACATTACGGTTAAATTATTATAATCAATAATGGAAAACTTAAACTACGAAGGTGTGATTAAAAACAACGTGAAGTAGAAGAAACTGAAAACGAGCCAATACTATAAAAATTTTAAACTCGCCTAATCGTTGGCTACCATATTCCTTTTAAAAAGCTATGATAATTTATCAAGGTTAAAAAGTTTAACAAAATCAAAGGCTGACGGTAAAATTTCAGTTAAAAAAAAAAAAATGAACAGAAGGGTTGGGGCGGATATTATGAAAAAAAAAAACTTTTTCGGTATTGTATATAATACCGTCTCGGGTAGGTACACACACAAAATATTAATCCACCTAAATGCATACGCATAGAGATGAAAAATACTCAACCATCCCTCTAAACGCATATCCATGTATTAAAAATAATATGTTTAGGGATATTCCATATTTTCTCTTTAAATCGTGAGCTGTATACATTTTGTCTCACTGATCCAAGCGCAGGTTTTCCACATATTTCTACTCCGGATTCTCTGTATTTACATCTCAAATACATATATTATACCATATGCTCCTTGCGTCGTTGTAGGTGTGTTGCTATTGAGAGAATTTTTATCGCTGTAAATGGACTAAAGATTGTCGGTGGTTTTTACTTTTTAGTTAAATATTGTGCCGAAAAGCAGCAATTAAATTCTTTATGAGGAAATAATAATAAACAGTGAACAATGTTTAACAATAATTATGCAAACGCTAGTACTGCTTATGTACGAATTTAAAATAAATATATCGGTAAGGACAACAGCAAATTTAGTAGAACTGCAGATTTTCATATGTGTGATAAAATCAAATTTAAAGGGGCGATTTAAGGGTTATTTACTATTAAGAAATTTGCCTTTAAAATTTAATTCTGTTAATAAAGACAAATGTGTGTATGCCTACTTCCAGGACATATTTGAAAACCCCATAAAAATTGTCTAAAAGTTTTTGAAATTAGATTTTTATGCGACCGACCATGTCGGGCCCGTATTAGCGTAACTTTTCGTCAAATTATTAAATATAAAACACCCTTCAGAGCATTCATCCCGACCATTCTCAATGACGCTTTATAATTATGTGTCAAGGTCGGCTGTATAAGAGGACTCAATATGTTTAGATTAATTTAAATAAAAAAAAAAAAATACTAACCACAATGTAACAAAATTTTTGTGTGACGGTCTCCTTGGTAACATTTGATTTGGTACCGAATTCTAACAAAATTCCAGATAGGTCAAAATATGTTAATAAATCTTAACCGGGAAACAAATTTCTAGCCTAAGATAAGATTTGTGCATAAATAATTTTTTTTTATAAAATTTGTTTCATATCTTATGATGAAATAGCTTATGCTTATTTATTAGCTTTTGTTGAACGCTTCTTTAATACATTTTTGTCATATTGCTTCATTAATAATTTGATTATTTATTTAATACAATGATTTGTTCACTTTTACGTTCATAAATTTTAGTTTCATTTACAATTTGTTTAATATCATGTTCAGATACTGATTTCAACTTATAGCACTTTTTTACCAACAGTTCTACATTTTGCAAAGTAATTACAACATCACTATCATCTACTGTGTAATCAACATAAAATCATCATCATAGTGCAATCATCTAAGAATAATCACTAATGCAGTAGTTCGTTATTGTGTCTTAAACTATGGAAGCAGTTACTTTGAAAGTGATTTATGTTATTAAACAGATTCGTTACAATATGCTTCAGAGTATTAAAATAACTAGCTTCATTTTTTGTTTTGGAAAAATCCACCTGGCCACTTTCAAAATGAACTGCTATATATAAAAGGATTATGATAGTAACTTCACATAAGCTAATGTCACTGTTGACACATTTACTTTTATTATACTACAAAAAAACTTTCAGAAAATGGTTGAGTTGTGAAGGCGTACACGTTTTGTCTTATCAGAAATTTCATTCTGATAAATTTACTAAACGTTTGCAAATTTTTGGTATGACAGTTACCCGATTCTAATCGTACGTATATAACAATAGTACTGCGGTGGTAAAGACATTTTTTATCTCATGACACTACCTCAACAAGTCCCATAGTGCCAGAATTAAAAAAAAAGAACTGAAAATTGGATTGGCCTGCTCATCTCTGTGTGCTGAAAGTGTTTTGTTGTATGGACACTTATGAATGGTCAATGGTCACAGGCCATCACATCCCATTACAATTATAATATCATAGAATAATGTATATACCTACTAAACTATTTATAGATTTCATTCATAGGACATCCAAAAAAGGATATACTGTAGTTACATACAAATAAAACTATACGAACAAATTGCAGAAATTATCCCTAATTTCTTCAAAGAATTCCTTTGTGTTGATATTAGACACACCTTTTAGAGGAGCTCTGGGATGTTGGAATATTCTCAACGATTTCCGCGCAACATCCCTGAACCCGCAACAGCAACAACAACAACAACAACACAAAATAACATACCAGTAGTTCATCATCATCATCAGCAGCAGCAGCAGCAGCAGCAATATCACCAGCCAGGAACGTCATCGTTATATTATTCACATCAGGGCTCAATACCACCAACACCAGCTTCACCGGCACATCAGCATCGCTACTGCATTAGCAGTACAGCAGCAGGTATTAATAGTATACCAACATCAACAACAACATCGCAACATCAACATCAACGTAATCTTTCCACAGCGTCCAACTGTAGTGCTCAACATAAAAGCGTAACATTCAGCGAGCAAGCGAACTGTGGCGATTATAGTGGAGGTAGTAGTAGTAATTCTAGCTGCGGCGGTGTTCAACAACCAATGGCGAGCAACATGAAGCACGGTAACATCAAATACACTTCTACCCAGAATTTATTTATTTCAATTATTTATCATATTACAGGTAAATCACAAGAAGATGTTTGCTACGTGGTAGCTAAATATGATTATGCGGCGCAAGGAGCTCAGGAATTGGATTTAAGGAAAAATGAACGTTATCTTTTGCTTGATGATTCTAAGCATTGGTGGCGCGTACAGAACAACCGCAATCAATCGGGATATGTACCAAGCAATTATGTGAAGAAAGAGAAGCCATCCCTGTTTGATAGGTGAGAGTATTCTCATAATTAAGAATATAATCTGGATTTTTCTTATGCTTAGTTTTGCATTCTTTTTCTATTTCGTAGTTTCTTTCAATTTATTTTCGTTTCATTCATTCTGCGTTGTTAAAAATATAATTTGGTTTTTGTTTTTTTTTTGTATTTTTTTGTTTTTTTTTGTTTTTTGTTTTTTAATTGCGCAAATATTTCACACGGACATTCCGCTTATTATATGGTTCAATTAGGGAATTGGTGCAGACCAAAGCATCGAATTAGATTATAAGTAGTTTTGTCGGTATGCGGTACAAAGGTCTATCGGTTGGAAAAGTTGAAAATCCTACAAATCCTACGTATGACGAAAATGGTTTAAAGAATACTTATAAAGTGTCACAAAAACTGAAAAACAAGTAAACACATTACTGTCGGTTATACCCGAACATTTAATACCCTACACATCACTTAGTGTCTTAAATTAGTTCAATTTAGTTGCATAAGTAAACGCGAAGCATTGTCTTATAATTCACGGGGTGAAATATTATTACATGGAAAGGGATTTTAAAAATGGTCCGATCGGTATTTTGACACAGTCAATTATTAAGCTGTTGATAAATTTTTTTTTGTTGATAAATGTTAAGAATTGCGATCCATTATAATAGAATCTTATAAAGGGAGAGATTCATTTTCAATAGGGTTGAAATCATTGCGTCAAAACTTGTCCTTGTACTAAATTTCATTATATATCTCAAAAAATGCGATCTGCAGCTTGCCCATAACTGTACATGAACAGACAAACGTACAGGCGGACACAGATAAATCGATTTAGAAAGTGATTTTGAATCGATTTAAGAGTTATAAACTCCATACACCCTTGACTGAGGTGCTGCAGGGTATAGAAATACAAAACAAAAGCCAGTGCCAGCTCGGCACTGGTGGTAATATAAGATTTGGCACAAGCCAAACACAGTTTTTTATTACACTTGTTTCAAATGTAATTCATGGCTTATGTGGCGCATTTCGAACTTACTTCTTGCACTCTCACTCTCCTGATAAATTGCAAATATGCTCTAAACTCCTTTCAAGATAAATGATGATAAATGAAGCCCTAAATAGAATTGAAAGATAAGCAGTTTGATGAATGAATCAAATTTCTGAATTACTCCAATTGTTGTTGTATATTGTGTAATTATATTATAGCATTAAGAAAAAAGTGAAAAAAGGTTCCGGCAGTAAAACTTTGCCCAATTGTTCACCTTCACGACAAATTGAAAGTCCAACCATGTCACGACGTCTGCCACCAGACCCCACAGAAGCCATAGGAACGGCTGTAGTAAAATATAATTATCAGGCACAACAGCCAGACGAATTATCACTGACGAAGGGAACACGTATACTGATATTGGAGAAATCCAATGATGGGTGGTGGCGGGGACAAAGCGGCACAAGCGTTGGTTGGTTTCCCAGCAATTACACAACTGAGGATTGTGATAATGATGGTGAGGTGCATACGTACGCCATGGCTGAGAATGTTTTGGATATAGTGGTAATTACCAATGTTTGTAATAATGTTGAACTATGATTATACTAAAAAAAAATATTTCCGTTTCGTCTGTTAGGTGGCTTTGTACAGTTTCAATTCGAATAATGATCAAGAGCTGTCATTTGAGAAGGGTGATCGTTTGGAGATTGTAGATCGTCCTATCTCAGATCCCGACTGGTATAAGGCCCGTAATAATCAGGGTCAAATCGGTTTAGTTCCACGCAATTATCTACAAGAGCTAAATGATTACCTGGCCACACCCTATCGTAACAACAGTTCGACAGGCAATGGTAATGCAGTTGGAGCAAATGGGGATTCCATTGATCGACGCAATGACAGTATGCCTCAGAATTCACCGCCTCCCATGGAACGTCCTAATTTGGCTGGCAAGTCCTGGTATTATGGCGCCATAACGCGCAGTCAATGTGATACCGTACTCAATCAGCATGGCCACGATGGCGATTTTCTTATCAGAGACAGTGAGACTAATGTGAGTATGGTAAAGTGTAGCGAAACATTAAGGAAAGCATATTAAAATTGGGAAAAATTTGTTGATTGTAGACGGGCGATTATTCGGTTTCATTAAAAGCACCCGGACGTAATAAACATTTTCGTGTTCATGTCGAAAACAACATGTACTGTATAGGGCAGCGTAAGTTTCATACACTGGATCAGCTGGTGGATCACTACCAAAGAGCTCCCATTTATACAAATAAGCAAGGCGAGAAGCTGTATTTGGTGAGACCGCTTCCAAAAGCAAATAATACGTAAATCGTTCAAGGGTCATACAACCAGAAGGGTCACTAGTGGTAAGAAATTTGTGTCATGCCCGAAATGTTTAGAAAAAGAAGTATAGAATCATACATTATTAGTACAGTTATTCACACATTTGTTGAAAAATGCGTTCTCTCCTCTTACATCTTTTGTTCTTTTCTTAATAACTCACAGCCATCGCTACCAATCATCACTTAATCATAAATGTCACGCTAATAATTCATATATATGTCGTAATAATTAATTCTATTACAACACAACCAATATATAAACGTAGTGCTTACAAAAAAAAAAAAAAAAAAAAATAAAACGCCTCATAACAATGTATGTATAGAGATGTAAACAAGTTTTGTATGTTATTCTCTGGCAGCAGCAATGGCAGAATTACGGTCAAATTAAATTCATACAAACCACAATTATACCGCATAGCATTCATACATATATGCATGCACATATGCTTAGGCATAAAAATAATATGGAATCAATTTGCTTTTGAAAGAAGAAAAAACAAAATGAGACGAAGCAGAAGAAGAAGAAGAAAAACGCTATTCAGCTTGAGCGTGACCATTCTAAACCTAACAGTCAAGTTTATAAAAAGTTTATAAAAAGCAAAACAAAACAAAATAACGTTTAATACTTTTCTTCATATTTAAACGCAACATACATACACATACGTAGACATAAATACATGCATGCATGCCACTCGTAATTATAGTTAAACCTAATAATTCTTAAAGTGCAAAATGCAAGTCAATGAAAGTGTTACAATATTTTAAGAAATTTGTTCAACAACTGAAACTCGTGTAATTTTTTTTTAAATTAATTTAATTAATCTTAATTGTATATTTTAGTAATACAACAACTGCAACATTTTCTAATAATTAAATTAAAAAACACTCCAATGGAATTTCCAATTTTATAAAAAGGAGAAACAGTGAACTCGTAAACTTGTTTCACACATTTACGTTTACCACATGTAACTGGACAATTTGTCTTATTTATAAACTTGTGCATATTAGCATTAGCATAGCAACATTTTCATTTCTTACATTCGTTATGCAAACTACAAAAGAAAAGAAAAAAAGCACATCCAAGAAAGAGTTGAAACATGTCAACTTTCCTCACACACACACACACACAACAAAATACTAACGATAAATAAGACAATTACCCTCCAAACCGATATATTCACACATATATAAATTATAGAAATTAGCAAAGCTTCTGAAAAATGTCTTTATCGAATTATAATAAAACAGTAGTCATGGCAATTATTACACGTAAAAGCTTTTAAATAATGAAAACTAAGTCATAAGACATGAAAACGGCATTAACTTGGAATAAAGTTTAAAATCATTCGTATAAATTTTAGTAACAAACGAAAATTATACAACAATACATACATATGTATAACAACAGGAAATGTATGAATTCGGTATAAACCGAATATATTTTATATCATTCACCTCTCTCTCTCTCTCGCCCGCGTAAATCTGTTTCAACGTTTATTTAAACAACTCGTTCATCCGAAGAGTTTGGCGTTTTATATACTCCAGTTAGACACTGTATATGCTTTATCTGAAACATTGTCTGTATGTCTGTCTATTGTTGTAACGCTTACCGACAAAAATTTGTCCCGAAATTTGCAGTTCATACATGCAGCTGTTTATTTAAGTTGTGTGAAATCGGTCGAGTGCCACGCCCACATTAGACAAAAGTCTATTCGCCAAAAAATTGAATTTAGGTAAAGAAATGTTGTAGTCGGTTCTAACCGACCATTTAATACCCTACACCACTTAGTTCCACAAATAATGCTACAATGATGTTAGTATAGAGGTAAAGGTCAATAATTATCACATACAAGCTACTATGTTACGTGGGGAGGGGCCCTAAAATTGCTCCAATTTAAATGATTTTCAAAACATCTCTGGACCGTTGTACCAAATTCCATCAAAATATCTTAAAAACCGCCAGGCAGACATGCTTAAATCGATTCAAAAAGTGATTATGAATCAATCGGTAACCGGTAAATTACAAACATTTTTACAAACTTACACTCCTAATACACTGCCATAAGTGGTGCAGATATTTATTAGAAATTGAGAATTTTCATTATATAAAGATTAATTTTAAAATAAAACTTTATATGTGGATGCACCAAAACACATCTCTGTAACCAAAATTGCGACATGCAGCAGCTTGCTCAAAAGAAATATGTAGACGAACGGACATGGTTAATTTGATTTACATTTTGATACTTATTTAAGGTGTGTGTGTGATGACATAATCACAAGAAAAAATAAGTAAAAAGGCTATATTTGGCTGAGGCCAAACATTATACCCACCATCTAGGCTAAGCCCTTTAATGAATAGACATGTATGTCAACAAATCTTTCGTTTTTTTCGAGTTATTTGAAAAGAATCCTTCAAAAAACGGCTCCGTTTCAGTTTTTGTTTTGTATTGTGGGCGTGTCGCTTGGTAATTTTGAGCAATTTCAATAATAAGCCAGGGTGCAATCAAAATTTTTACCAAACTTGGAATCGATATCTGAATTTTTCCGAACAATAAAGTGAGTACTACAGTACGAATAAACAAACAGGGCTAGATCAACTCAGTTTTTCATGCCTTGTGGGGTGTCCGACGCCTCCCTTTGGGCACTGCAAACGTTTTGACAAAGTAGTATATACCCCCATGTATTTATATTGGTGAGCCATGTTCATAATCGATAAAAATTTATTTATTTGCCACAAAAATTGAGCTATGAAGTTGAAATATGTATAGTATCCCCGTCTATTGCTGTGCTAAAAATGGACGTGGTAGAACCATGGACGCGCTCACAATTTACAAAAAATACTAAGTTTACTAAGTTTGTTCGTCCGTTTGCAACACCAAGAAGGAGGCGTCAGAGTCCCTACAAAGTATATATATTTTTGATCAGCGTCAAAAACTGACTCGATTTAGACATGTATGTCCGTGTGTCCGTGTGTCCGTCTGTTGTTGGCACTCTCACGGGCGTAAATTTTGTGATATTGAGCTGAAATTTTGTACAGGCACTGTTGGTTTTTGCACGCAGATCGCTACTTAAAATGGGCAAAATCGGACCATAACCACGCCCACAATCGACAAAAAATTATTTATCTGCCATAACAAGTTGAGCTATAAACTTGAAATTTGGCATGTACATATATGAATATTAGCTTCATCGGTATGCCAAAAATGGGCGTATTCAGATTACAGACACGCCCACAATTAATAAAAATCTTTATATCTGCCACAAAATTTGACCTAGGAACTTGAAATTTGGTACGCGTATACATAGTTATCCCATTGACTGACGTGCCAAAAATGGGCGTGGTCGAATAATAGACACGCCCACAATTTACAAAAAACCATATTCAACGTACAACTAGACTTGTATGCTGATACGTAAGACATACACTATTAGAGGGCGCAATATATATATATATTTGCCACGCCCACCGTTGTGGAGGTGGAGGGTATTTAAGATTTGGCCAAAGCTAAATTTAGTTTTCTTACCTGTTTTTCTGTAATTTTCTTTATTACACACAAGGAAATCTTATTAACCACAATGGCCTCTAATAAAAATACTTTTTTATATGTTACAAACCGCATGGCAATATAATGTGCCATTTCTTTTTTCTAGGTGAAGGGTAAAATGCTCAGCCATATACGATGTCTAAAATACTTGAATACCTTTGCCATTGGCAGAGGGTTTCAATGTAGTAGCAAAAAATAAAATAAAATACAAAAAAAATGTATTTTGGGTAAAATACGTAAAAATGCCAAATTTTTACAGTTTCTTTTTATATTAATGGAAAAACACACAACAGTATGCATGTTGCCTGTGTGGTGTCAGTGTGAACAGCGTATTTTGAATCCGATATGAATGAAATGAAATTATAAATATTTAAAATACAAACATAAGTCGTATTCTTAATTCGCAAATAAAATAGAATTCTTAAATTGCCGTAAATTGTATTTTTCACACAAAACCTTTCTTCATACATTTTATATATAATATAAATTGCAATATAAAAAAAGTAAAATTTTAATTGTAATGTCGAAAATTATTTCTATTATTATTTTGCTTTGTTTACATTTCCCATGAATTTGTTATACCCTCCACCTCAGTGATGAGGGAATACTAAGTTTGTTCTTCCGTTTGCAACACCCAGAAGGAGGCGTCAGAGACCCTACAAATTTTTAGTTGAAAATTGGTTTTGTAACTAATAGAATAAATAAACAATAATAAATATTATATAAAAAAAAAGTATATATATTCTTGATCAGCGTCAAAAACTGAGTCGATTTAGACATGTATGTCCGTGTGTCCGTCTGTTGTTGGCACTCTCACGGGCGTAAATTTTGAGATATTGAGCTGAAACTTTGTACAGGCACTTTTAGTTTTTGCACGCAGACCGCTATTTAAAATGGGCAAAATCGGTCGAGAGCCACGCCCACAATCGACAAAAAACTATTTATCTGCCACAACAAGTTGAGCTATAAACTTGAAATTTGGTATGGACATCTATAAATATTAGCTTCATCGGTATGCCAAAAATGGGTATATTAGGATAACAGACACGCCCACACGCAATAAAAATGTTTATATCTGCCACAAAAGTTGTCCTAGGAACTTGAAATTTGGTACGAGTACACGTTGTTATCCAATTTAAAAAAAACCATATTCAACGTACAACTAGACTTGCATGCTGATACGTAAGATATACACTATTAGAGGGCGCAATATATATATATATATATATATATATTTGCCACGCTCACCGTTGTGGAGGTGGAGGTGGAGGGTATTTAAGATTTGGCCTAAGTCAAATTTAGTTCTCTTACTTGTTTTTATTTTATTTTATTTATTTATATATATGGAGTTTTTTAATTTGCATCGGGTTCATAGCGAGATTTGAATACAAAGTGTTCATGATAACTATTTAAAAACAAAAGTAAAAGCAAAATATATACAGTGGTAGTCACTCGAATGGGTAATAACTTCTTCAGTAGGATATTATGTTTGCAATAATATTAATTCCTCTAAGTTTAGAAGCAATTTGATGATAGGCCTTCTAGTATATTATAGCAAATATTTTTTTTAATTTTCTACAAATTTTTCTATTTTTGGCGAATTTTTATACCCTCCACCTCAGTGACGAGGGTATACTAAGTTTGTTCGTCCGTTTGCAACACCCAGAAGGAGGCGTCAGAGACCCTACAAAGTATATATATTCTTGATCAGCGTCAAAAACCGAGTCGATTTAGACATGTATGTCTGTGTGTCCGTGTGTCCGTCTGTTGTTGGCACTCTCACGGGCGTAAATTTTGTGATATTGAGCTGAAATTTTGTACAGGCACTTTTGGTTTTTGCACGCAGATCGCTATTTAAAATGGGCAAAATCGGACCATAGCCACGCCCACAATCGACAAAAAATTATTTATCTGCCATAACAAGTTGAGCTATAAACTTGTAATTTGGTATGGACATCTATAAATATTAGCTTTATCAATATGCCAAAAATGGGCATATTCGGATAACAGACACGCCCACACTCAATAAAAATGTTTATATCTGCCACAAAAGTTGACCTAGGAACTTGAAATTTGGTACGCGTACACATTGTTATCCTATTGACTGACGTTCCATAAGTGGGCGTGGTCCGATAATAGACACGCCCACAATTTACAAAAAACCATATTCAACGTAAAAGTAGACTTGCATGCTGATACGTAAGACATACACTATTAGAAGGCGCAATATATATATATATTTGCCACGCCCTTTCTTGTAGAGGTGGAGGGTATTTAAGATTTGGTCTAAGCCAAATTTAGTTTTCTTACTTGTTTCCCTCTAATATTATATATAAAAACAATACATTTTTTCATGGTGTTGGAAAAAAAAATTCGCTAAAAATAGAAAAATTTGTAGAAAAAATACAAAAATATTTGAAATTATACACTATAGATCCTTCTATTAAACTGCATCATTATATTGCTTTTAAACTTGAAGGAAGGAAAAATATTGCTAACAAATTCGCTTAAATAGTTGTTATCGATTCAAGTCACCACCACTGTACATAAGCTCGTT
This sequence comes from Ornithomya chloropus, assembly GCA_963971445.1. Taxonomy (NCBI): domain Eukaryota; kingdom Metazoa; phylum Arthropoda; class Insecta; order Diptera; family Hippoboscidae; genus Ornithomya; species Ornithomya chloropus. Next base: position 50,155,351 of record OZ020530.1, on the reverse strand, counting down.
TGTATAATAATTTTTGTTACTGTTAATATTATATTCTTAATTTTATATTTGAACATTGTTTTGATTATTTTGAAAGAAGTAAAAATCTACTCTCATGTAATGTCAATGAAAAAATCAGACTTATAGCACTTTTAATAGTTGCATCGTTTCCTTTTAATTTTTTATATGAATGAAATTCTTTTTAAATAAATAGTTAAACATGTCACAGTTTGAATACATACCATCTTTTATTATTATATATACATACATACATATCACAATATATGTAAATCACAAATGAGACATGGCAATGTAATGGTAACTATAGTTATTAAATAAAAAAGGCAAAATTTTGACAAATATTTGACTTAGGCCATACCCTCCCACTTTGGTAATGATTTCTTAACAGCAAATGTTATTGACGCAACATATAAAGAGTGCGACGTGACCTAACGTAATCCCATAAAAAGAAATCCAATGGCGTAAAATCGCATGAACGAGGCGGCCATTCGATCGAACCATTGCTCGAGATTACAGCTGTGTGACTTGTTGAAACCACATATCACTCATGTCAAATCCATCCAATTCTGGCCAAAAATAACCTTCCAGCATCGCAGGATAAGAGTATTCCATTGACCGTACATTTTTTTCGCTGGCATAAAATCCACGCCACACAGTCACTTTTTGTCCCTTGAAGCACATGTGGATTTGATGCTGTCCAATTATTCACATTTTACTTAACAGAACCATGAAGTTTATCGTCGAAGATGACTTTTCAATGAAATTCAGGATTTTAACCGATTTATCGTAATTTTCAATAATTTCCAAACCATGCTCGTTTGTGAACTACATCATAATAAAAATGTTAATCTTGCCTGACAGATCTTGAAAAAAGTTCAAGGGTGTGTTCATATTGAAATACAAAATTGTTATGTCCCTATTGAAAAGCCCGCTATATGCTCAATTAAATAGATTAGAAAAGGGTTTAAAGGTTCAAATATAAAAAAAAAAATTGTGAATTAAAATAAGAATGTAACTTTAATAATACTAGAGGTAAATTAATTTCAAAGCCGATCTGTCTGTCCGTCTGTGATAAATATTCTAGCGGTTGTAAAAATTGAAATATCGACTCTTAAACTTGGCTAGAACTATAGATTGTTTCGTTCGTATATAATTACTAAACGATAAATGCCATACCCACCTTTATATTGATCCGCTAACCATGTCCGTCTGCCCATGTTATTCTTGTAATCAACCTACATGCAGAGATATACTTTGGGCCAAAGGGGCTCGGTCAAAAAGGAATGGAAAATATCTTTTTTAACACTAGATTGCCTAAGCAAGTCATTTTGACTGCTTTTCAATTTCAATTAGAAAACAGATTATGTATATAATGACAGGATTTCTTAAAATTTTGTGACTTTTTCTACAACATATAAATACGTTTATTAATAATAGTAGCTACCTCCCCCTCCTTCATTTTCGGTATATACGAGTATATGTGCTTTATACCTATATTGCCTAAAAGCTTTGAAAAAATTTTGATAAAAATGAAATCACTATGCCCAGGGAAAGGTGTAAGGGGCTAAGTAGTTCTGAATATGTTGAAGGAACTGAAAACACCTTTCAGGAAACCGAAACAGCTGCCGATGGTACTGTATAGTCAAAATTTGACGAAGGTGGTATTCCTGGAAGGTTACAATTTACTTATATTTTCAAGGGTGTGAAAGGACCAACAGACTACGCAAAAAGGAACATTATGGCAGATAATCTTATCAGTGCATTCTCCTTGATAATAGATAACTACATTTTGAGGAACGACTGGACAACAACATTACCGGAAATACGTGCATTTATTGGGATTTTATATGCTCGTGGAGCCTAGGAGGCAAAAAATTTTAAACTGAGCTATTTATGGTGAGCAAAGTGAGGTTAGAAAATCTATGGTCAGAGATAAGTTCAAACAAACCTACGATTTATTCGTTGATATGGCGGATCAAATGGCCAGAAAATATACAGTAAAAGCTAGTTCTCGTAGATGGCCGCTCCAAATATTTTTCAATATTTAAATTAGGCTGATATGAATGCTTGGATCCTTGGAAATGACAGGAATACTCATACATACAGAAGAGAGTCCTTGTTTCAATTAGCAAAACAGCTTTCCACCGAATACAGAGATGCAAGACAGAAAAATTCATCAGAACATGAAGATCCACAATAACAAAACAAATAATATATGTGAAAAATGTCAAAAGTATGTTTGCGGAAGATGTACACATAAAAAGATTGCCACTTTCATTTGCATAAAATTTACAAATAATAATGCATAAATTATATTTTCCGAGTGAAGTAACTTGTATATAAATGAAAATAATATAAAAAATATTAAAAATTAATTTGAATATTAGTTATTCTTTCACAATGCAGTCATTTTGACTGCTTTTAGGCAATATAGGTATATACAAAGTCTGAGTCCTTCTAGTGTTAAGTATCCTTCCCACACATAATTCCTAATTTTCAAATAAGTGTTTATATGAAAAAAATGTCAAATTTTTGTTGAAGAATAGTTAATTAGCTTAATAATTAATTGTACCAAATTTGGAATCATTTTAGAACCCATTGTGCTCTTCTACGAAGTGACTTGTATAACACAGGGACTCGCACTTACTAATACAACTAAACTAATTATAATATAAATCGTGTTCATTTTAAACATTTAAAAGGTGTGTAGCGTACTAAATGGTCGGGACTGAACGAATATAATATTTTGTCTTGTATTTTATGTCATGTCTTACATACTGTCCATCGTCTTTTGTTTACTTTAAACATCTAACATCTAAACGTATCCAATGTAGAATATATTGAAGGCAAAGTACGAACATTACTAACTACAAGTCGAACACTGAGGCAGAGGGTTATAAATGTTATGATGAAAAATTATACATAAAACTATCAAGGATATATTATTACATAAAATACAACAAAACAAACTAGAAGTTTCTAAATAAAGCTATAGAAACAAAAATAAAACTTAATAAATATATAAATAAAATAAAAATATATTACAATCTAGCCTTTTCGTATCTCGAAAGCATATTTCCAAACATTTTTATTCATACGTGTATCTTTAGACCGTTTTGAAGAGGTAGTCCCTGGGGGTTCGAGAATATTCTGTAATAATAAAAACATCTTCAAACGACCGTGATGCCATTCTACTCGTCAACACTTTTCATTTGACATCCATATCGCATATCGGTTAAAATCGATGATTAGTCACCTAGTAGTAGTAGCCTCCGCATGTCAAAATTTAGCTTATTTTAAATCACTTCACTGTTCAACCCCTTCCCTTTGATATCCGTATTGAATAGATTGTGAAGAATAGTTTATGTAAAATTTTCAAGCGTCCAAGATATGGACTTAGATATGACTTAGCTAATGATATTCTACCCGCCAATTTCTCTCATTTGATATCAATCGAACTTCTTGGAACCGCTGCCACATTGATGTGATACAATTAATGATATTGTTACTAAAACCAAAGCTATTGGGAAAATTTCAATATAATGAGATATACGAAGTGATTCAATAATCGATAGATTCGGGCGGACGCCATATTGGATTAGCAAGGTGCCATTATTACATCGTAGTCTACTCGGCAAGATCCTTCATTCGATTTGGATTTCCACTATTTTTATAATTTACAATACTTTGTATTAATCATCGGAACGAAAGGTGTGTGCAAACATTTCAATCGAATAGGAAATATATGGAAATTTTTCAAGAAATCTATTGTATTTAAGAAAGTTGCAAGTTGTATGTAGCTTTAGTAAATATCTAAATTTCACAATAAACAATGTTTTCATTTGCCAAGATGTACAACATAGAAAGAAAGGGTGGTTTCAGTCCATAATTCTCTTGTGAACTGTCGAAGGTAGCGTTCAACGCTTCTATATTAAGTTTAGTCTTTCTTTGGCAACACCAAGAAGGAAGCTTTGAAGACCCAACAAAGTATATATATCTCGACATGCATGTCCGTGCATCGATAGTAAGCTGAAATTTTGTACACACTTGGTTATTAATCGATCAAGAGGCACGCCCACAATCGACAATCTATTTATCTGGCACAAAAATTGATCTATGGTATACATATTTATAATTAACTTAACGTGGTCCGGATAACAAACACGCCCACAATTTACAAAAAACCTTACTCAGCGTAAAATTCGACTTACAAGTTGATACGTAATACAGGCATTTTACAATATTAGGGAACCTGCCACGCCCACTGTTTGTACGTAAATATAGAGGGTATTTAAGATCTAGTCTAAAGAAAATTTAATTTTCTTACTTTTTTTCCATCATTTTAGAGTTATGTTAGCACCAGGTAGCTCTCGACGTTTCTCTCTGCGCCTTTTACAAAAATAATTACAATCATATGAATTTAAACAACGGTAGTTAGTTGCATAGAGATGCTTGGTACTGTTTACGAATAGCAAAGAATTATCTGATTCCAGCATGAAGAATATCGTTCGATTTAAAAACTTTTCAAAATATCTAACGACATCTCAATCCTGGAGCTAGGGCCATTAAAAAAAAAAATAAACGAGATCCGCATCGCAGGCTGCTCGCTCCTTCACTTTACTACCAACACATAAACAAACATTACATTTTTTTTTACATAACATATAAATTTGTACAATTTTATTAATAGAATAGAATTTTTTAATAAATAAAGTAGAAATTTCGAGTAGAGCAGTATCGCTTACAATAAAGCAAAGTTTTATATGACAAAATTGTTCTTTTTATACTATAACTACAAAGAGAGAGAAAGCACAAACTATGTGACAACGTTCACAAATTAAACGAAAAATATTATAAAGCAAAGCAAATAGAATAGAATATGAGTAATGGAAACCTGTGGACATACAAATACATATACTATATATAGTACGTACAATAATAAGTTTTATATTTGTAAGCGCATTTGATTAACAGTGACTCTTCCTAATTTCTAATTTCGATTCAATAAAGTATAAATTGTATACGGAGCTTAATAACACTTTGTTCACTGTTTATTTGTTGCTTGAATATTTCGGTAATTATTATTATATAACATTTTTATTTATACTTAATTTTTGCATAATACTTAATGTTCAATTTCGAATTTCCCGTCACATGCACTATATTATGAGTAATTTTTTTTTGTTGTAAAGCTGGGAATCTCATTTTGCGTGAATGTACTTTTGTTAATTTATATATATATATATATATATAGTATAATATAATTTAGTTTAGTTTATAATTTACAATTCATATACGAAATAAATTGTTGTTGTTGTTGTTATTTTGCATACACGCATAATTTTATAATCATTAAAGCATATTGTGTGATTTCATTTCTTTGATATTCTGTTGTTTCTTTGTTTTGTTCTGTATTGGCTTTTCTGCATACAGTAAAGTCTCCCCTCATTCGTAATTTGTTTGTGTTGCATAATAAATTGTTTAACGTCTATTATAATTTATCTTCAACATATGTTCAACATTCAGAACTGAAACTTGTGGAATAGAGTTGTGGAACTCATAAAAATGGATTATTCGTGTTGAGAGCTTTCGTCGCCTACACACAAACCATATACAGAGCGATTACAAAATTGTTTAGTTACTTTTTATTTTCATAACTTACACCAAATGGATTGTTGCCAGACAAACCGAAATCGGTGGAGGCGATTTGCTGAGATAATGGACTGAATAGAAAGCCATTTAAAGCGTTGCTATAGAGTTTACCTCCCACACAGTCAGCATCATTTGTGCAGCCGTTGCTGGAGGCGGTAATGAAACAATTGGCTGTGTGATTGAAAAAGTCAGCATTTCCTTGAGATTTTCGTATTCCCGCAAAACCGTTGGTCGTTGCAAAACCTTTCGGTATTAAAGTCATTTGACTGTATAGCTGCGTATTTGTGTTGGCACTATTCGACATTTCAAATGGGTTATTTATATGTTCTTGTGCGATGTTATCGAAAGGATTTCTCTCGTTATTGGTGTTATTGTTATGAATGTTGCGGGCTGTTTAAAATAAAAAAAGACATTTTGTCAAGCCATCATAATAGCGAATAAAACAAAGTGAAAATGTTATAGTCGGAAACGGCCGACTACTGAATACCCTACACTACTCTTTAAGTTATGCTACAAATTCGTTTAGTTGTATCCTAATACACGAGGCATTGCCATATAAATTACTCGTGAAATGGAAAGAGCTTCTAAAAATCGTCCGCCATTTAAATAGGAGTCTCTAAGTGTATTAAAAATCGAATTACATAAATCCACATCCATGGAAAAATTAAATAAATTTTGACATATTTTCGTGGGGCCATAGGTTTTCGTCCATTATGGGCAAGGCTGTTGACTTCTTTAACGCAATTTAAATAGAAAACTATATGTACTAACGAAGAACATTCTTAAATTAAGTCCTCCTCCTTCTAACAAACTAAATGACAACATTTGCCCCGCATATTATATGGAGGATATAAAAAAAAATTCCTAAAGCAAAAGCAACTCACAGTTGCAAAAATTGTTTTCCATAGCATTGCTGTTGGACACGGCGACTGCTTTACTTTCTCTGAGCTGATCGTCCAAATCTTTTAAGGCTGCATATCGATCTTCCGAGGGAGCTCCTCCCTGCACATTTCTATTATTTAAATCATTTGTTAAGATGTTGCGTTCCTTAGTGCCAGCCTGAATAGGAATACCTTGAATTATAAAAACGTAATAGCTTGTTAGAGGGAGGAAAATGAATACAGGCAAGTATATAAAATAAATTGAGTAGCGATTTGATCACAATCGTTATTGTTATATTTACACCCTACACTTTTTGTGGATAAGAGTAAATGTTTGTAACTCATAAACCAGAAGTGCCACAACCACCATTACTTATAGCGATCGAGTCAGATTCAAAATTTCAATCGATCTAATCATGTCCGCCTGTCCGTCCTTGTAAATTGATGCATTTACAAAAGGTGACATTTGAAGAGATATTTCACTGAAATATAATACAAGGACATAAATTGGCCTGAAAAGGAACCCTATTGAAAATGTACCGAATTGGACTTTTATTATAAACCCCTCCTCGGATTATTATAATGGAGCGTAAAAAATCACAATTCTTAATATTTCTTGGCAAAATTGGATCAGATCGGACCAATTTTAACACACCTTTGTGACTTACAAAACAATACCTCACGTTTACTGATACAATTTAATTAATTTGCAGCATGATTTAAGGAGCTAAGTAGTGTAGGGTATTAAATCATCGGGCGTGACCTACTATAACATTTTCACTTGCTATATATTTACCACTGTAAACGTTTACCGTCCTAACTGTTGTTCAATGAAAATTTCTTACCGAGAGCATTATAAATTGGTGCATGTTCGAAGTCAGCAAAATTTTCTGTATTAGCATTCGCTGTATGAGTATGATTAATCAGAAACGAATCATTAGCTGTCTTTAGCGGCTGTACTTTAGCATAAACATTTGTGGTAGAAGTTTTCAGCGATGTGGTGATGGGTGATCTGGTGTCGGCAGTGGCATTAAAAATATTAGCTAAACTGAAATCGGCCACAAAATCTGCTTCAGAACCAAATCCATTAATAGCAGTATTAGCGGGTGTGGTAGCTGAACTGTTACCGCTACTATTATTCAAACCAAACGCATCCATGTGTTGTATGTGGCTGCTGTTGCTGGCATTGTTATTATACTCGTTTTGTTGAATATAATGATTATTCTGATGATGTTGTGGTTGCGGGCGGCTTATAGCTACGCTAAGTGTTTGTTGTGTTGTTGTTGTTTTGTGCAAACCATTCGCTGTGGTGCGCTGTGTATTGGACGGTCCTAACTGTGCATAGGGATGATTATTAGTATTGTTGTTGTGACTAATATTATTATTACTAACGTTGTTATTGTTGCTGCTACCACGTATGCTATTATTGTTGTTTGGTAAGCTGTTATTGCTATTCACAGCATTACTGGTAACCGATGCGACTGATACAGTTGGCTTTACATTTGTGGTAGTTGTTAATGATTTAAGGGGACTGCCTGGCTCCAAGTAGTAACGTTTACATTCATATTTATCAATCATTAGCTCGCGTTGATCTTGTGGTAGCGCCCGCTTAGAATCCCACAGCCCCAACCACGTCTTTGCGCATACATTATTTCCATGACATTTCAGAAATTCGATTTCTTTCAATGTAAAGGTAGCCATCGAAATCGATTTGACCCGATGTGGTGGTGTTAAGCCCCGCCTAAACATAAGCAAAAGAATGTCAGAATGTACAGTTACATTTGTATAACTGCAGTATATATAATTAAACTATAATTGGCATAAATAGAAATGCCATCATTGGTTTAAATGTACCGATAATTTTGAGTGATCTAAATTCAAACTTTAAATTGAGAAATTGGGATCAGACATAGATTACATTCAACTTTACTGCAAATCGTAAATCCTATTCTGATCAGCAATGGTGATGAATATTTCTTGATGGGCCAATATACCTTTTTTTATTTGCTTTGTTTAATTTCCTTTCAAAAAAACACTTTCACTTTGTTATGGAGATATAATCAAATACTGCTCGCATATAGCCACCACAGTACGCTTATGAATAATATATGTACGTGTATTGGGAAAGAAACATTTATCACATACAAAACAATACTGGCAAGTTTTAATTTGATGATTCATAAGTAATTGTTTGTTTTTCTTGTTGCTACCAATTCTTTTATTTTTATTTTTTATAAATCATGAGTCGAAGGTGCGCATGTTAATATTAATTGCTGCTTTTTATAGCCGCAGCTTGAAGTTGAGGGCATACTCGCTTTGTTAAACGTTTGGAACGCATAGAAGGCCGCTTCGAAACTTTATAATTATGCTTATATACGTACTTTATTCCGAGTCATTTTAACCATATGAAAATATAATGACAAGAGTTTTGGGCTAGATCCACTTTTGCTCAGCTTCAATATCAATTTGACATCGATCGAGAATTTGACGCTGATACATACATACTGTACTCATTCTGTGTGTTGCAAACGTTTCGATCAAATGCACATAACTCATGGTTAAGAGAATAAAAACGTACAACATTCTGTACTGTTATATGAATGGCTTATTTTAAAAGGAGTCCAAGTCAATTTTTCGAACACATCGTTTTGTTTTTTTATTTTCACATTTTGATGTTTTTGGAAAAGTGGGCTTAGAGCACTTTCACAATAATTCATTATATAAATTGTGGATGCGCCAGGTATACAATTGCCCCCTTGTTAAATAACTATTAAATTACAGACTAATCACAGGTGTGTCGGTTTCGGTTTCTATGCCAGACTCCATTTTTGTGAAATTTCGGCGTAACTGTTATTCAACAAAGGCCTATTTCAGTACAAAAAGTCAAAAATATTATGAAAAATTTCCATTTTGAATTCAGAAGGAGTTTTTCTATATATATATAATATATAGGGCTGACAAAATATTGAACAAATTCTACCTCAAACCTATAATCGTGGTCAACCTAGAGCATTTCATTTGCGCATTAAGCGAAACTCACTGTACTCTGCAACGTACGTGGAGAGTATAAGAAAAATCCACCCTAAACACAGATACTGAACAAATTTAAATTGAGTCCCAAGAAATCATCACAATTCTGTACTACGGTATATTTTTAAGTAAAATAGTAAAATTTGCACATTTTACTTACAATACACCCGAACAGCGTGTACACACAAACGAACCGATAGTCATGTTAACATATGTAGGACCTCTTTGTCCACAATCAAAGCACTGACGATTTCCACCACCTGTGTTGATCAAGTCACGCAAAGCTTCCAAACATTTATCATCCTGTTTCTTGCGCACCACAGCCATCGAATTTACGTATGCCCCACAGTTGAAGGTTAACTCTGAATTTTTATATATTTGAACAAACTAATTTCGTAAAGCAAATGTGTCGTTTTATAACCATATGTTTGTCACATATAGTAGACAAGTATCAGACAGTGGATTACAATTATTCGTTAGATATGTAGTCTCAACGTTGTATCCTTCATATACTAAGCTGAACTTTGTCTACACAAAATACTTGTTCTACTTAACATATGTATGCATATAAAATGTATTTAATGCAAGTTAACAAACTTGTTATATTTCTAGAAACTATTATATGATGCATTAATAATTTTTTTAGTCCACCTTATGCATTAGCGCCACTAATAAACGGATAATGGTCGGATTTAAGATTCTTGTTGTATTTTTCTTGTCCTAAAAGTTAGTGAAATGTCGCAAAAGGTTTTACGCAATTACTGGCACAGTGAAAATTTTATTCTTTTTTCTTAATGCATATATGTATATATATTCGTTGGAGCTTTTGTTTTATTCTTTACTTTTTCGCATTTACTAACATACGGATTAGTTGCTTTACTTATATATATACTTTAAGACAATTCACAGAAAAAACACAAATCACCAATCTCTCGTAATAAAAAATATAAAATACGCACAATGAAAATCAAACAATATAACAGAGGAAATTTGATCAAATGTAGAGATGTATTGTGTTATATAAATGAGTTTAATGGAAATGATGATTCATGTGCAATATAAGAAATAGTTTACAATTTTCACTCTGTTTTAAAACGAAACAAATAACTCTGATTTGTATTTAGCGTACATGCGCCATCTATTGAGAACTTTAATTAGTAAGCAAAAATCTCAGCCTAATGCTCTTCTTCTTTAATGAAAATAAATTAAAATTTCCCTTTTGTTATACCGTAAAATTTTAATATAATTTAAAATAAAAAAAGTTGCCACTATGCAAAAAAAAAAAATTCGTGGCCTACCGTCGTTGCTATCTTGGCGAACGTAAAACAATAATACAAGAAATATAATTAATCCGCAGATTTTTTTTATCTAAGTTAAGACGCCTGCAAATAGTTAAGATCCGCAGTAAAAAATAAGCAATAAAAAGAAAAGAAAGTAACATAAAATTGCTATAAGTATGGGTGTTGAAAACGTTACATGTCCAGGATTTGCAGCACAGTTCGCAAAATCGATAAATAACTTGCATACGGAGTTCGTTTTCCATATATTTGAAAATAGGTGGTTCATTATGGTGACACAATATGGAGGCATACCGAATTTGTTTACTGTAAAATTTGACTTGCAACAATTGACCGGTAAGCCGATGCCATTCCCTATAAACCATCCACAATTTCATGCATCAGTGCCTATTACCATGACGTGCAATTTTGGAGCAGATAAGGACGAAATACGCAGCAGCATACAATTCCTAATAGATAAATCAAAACTCAACACTTGCCCTACAGAAATGGTTATTGCCCTAGGTCTGAAAGAATATAACAGTTCCAACTTGAGAGAAATTGGCAAAATATTAGACGAAATTATAGCTTAATAAATTTATTTTTATAAAAAATAGCTTTTACAAGTTTCTTCAGACTACATTATTACTCGAAGAGAGCAAAGCCCATATCGTCGTCAGATTCCTCGGCCTCTGATTCTTTTTTCTTCTCTTCTTTAGCTTCTGCAGCTGGTGCAGCTTCTCCAGCAACCGGTGCAGCAGCAGTCGTGCCAGCACCCACACCACTGCCAATGTTAGTTATTAAATCTTTAACATTTATACCATCCAAAGCCTTGGCGAATAAACCGGGCCAGTAAGGTTCTACATCCACATTTGCTGTCTTCAAAATTGTTGTAATCTTTTCGCCCTAAATTAAGATTAAAAAATATGGTTATTAACATCTGCCCAACATAGAATGTTGGAGTTATGCTGGTATTAAGGTAACTCACTGTAACATCAACATCATCATCCACAAGGATGAGGGCAGCGTAAACGCAAGCAAGTTCAGCTTTGGTAGACATATTTTATTAGTTTTTCTTTAAATAATTGGTGCAAGTTGCCAAATATATATTAATTTTGACCTTAGCTCAAAATAGAGAACAAGCACACTTGACAGACTGTGAAAACGGAAAGAACTAGTGATAACCGTGAAGTTGGGTGCAGTTTTTACACGCTCGGGGTTGCTAATAAATTTACTTTGTACAAACAAGGTTGGCGTTCTTTCTCAGCGCAGTATACCCTACCATATGGTTTAGGCATTCTCTATACATCACAAAAAAAACACTAATTATTTTTATTATGCTTGAAGAAAGTGCCAAGGAAAATATTTCCATTGATGATAAATGTGTGAAAAAAATCACTTCACTGGACACTTTGGGATATTATATAGCTTCGACAGATAATACAGTAAATAACAGATATGTGTCGGATGTACCACAACTATGCCGCGATAAACCATGTTTATTGGGGATCGATGAAGCTGGTCGTGGTCCAGTTTTAGGGCCTATGGTATACGGCATGGCTTATTGTCCTGTGGACAACGCTAAAATCCTTAACGATCTGGGCTGTGCAGATTCTAAAGAATTGTCCGAAGACAAACGAGAAAAGATCTTTGATGACATGACCAAATTGTTTGCAGACACGTGCCTAGGCTGGGCTGTAGACATAATATCGCCCAATATAATAAGCACAAGTATGCTGGGCCGAACAAAATGTAGTCTGAACGAAATATCAATGAATGCTGCCATTGACTTAATACACACAGCGGTAAATGCAGGAGTAAATGTAATCGAAGTATATGTGGACACCGTGGGTCCGCCGGAAAAATACCAAGACAAGTTGAAAAGTATTTTTCCGCAACTTCAAATAACTGTGGCCAAAAAGGCAGATTCCACATATCCAATCGTATCGGCAGCCAGTATATGCGCTAAAGTTAGCAGAGATCATGCTCTCAAGGTGTGGAAATTCCCCGAGGGCTTACAATTAACTAATAAAGATTTTGGTAGTGGCTACCCCAATGACCCAGTTACACGCCAATTCCTAGACAACAATGTGGATGAAGTGTTTGGATTTCCCAGAATTGTACGCTTCAGTTGGTCTACGGCGCAAAAGGTATTAGAAGAAAAAGCCTGCATCATGGAATATGATGATGAATCCAACCGAGAAAAACCGATGTATTCGGGACCTAAATTAACGCAATTCTTTAAAGGCGTCACTAAAAATGGAGAAGTTAAGCGAGAGCGGAGCTGCCTGTTCAAGGACTATCATCTAGACAGCGTAGTGGAGTTTTGAAATGCGATTGATTTTTTTTTTTAATTTTTATTCCACTGAATTTTGTATAATTATGGGAGAAAACATAATTTATTTTAAAAATAAATCAAACAGAGTATGCTTGCGTAAATTTAAATCTAAAAGACTATATATAATTAAAATGGAAACAAAACAAACATTTTATTAAAAGATTAAACGTATAGTTCGACGTATTATGAATGAAGGCAGAGGTTGATCAGAATTTTCTTAGATCCAGCACAAAAACACTGCCATCGGATGCACTGGCTCCGACTTTGGTGCCCTTGGAATTCCAACAAACCTCAAATATACCACCAGTGCCTTTGTAACTGTGCACCAGTTGACCGGACTGAGTGCTCCAAATGTGCACACACTTATCGAAACTGCCAGAGGCCAAGAACTTTCCGTCTGGCGAGAAAGCCACCGAGTATACCGGTTCGGTGTGTTTCGTCAGAGTGTGTATACAATTGCCGCGCTCCACATCCCAGAGGCGCACGGTAGAATCAAAAGAGGCCGATGCCAATAATAGATTGGTGTTGGGATTTTGGGTGCCAGGTCCGGTAGGTGACCACTTTATCGTGTATATTTCCTTGGAATGTGCCTGCAAGTCGTGGCAGCACTTGTCACGACTCATGCACCAGATTTTCAAAGTCATATCATCCGAGCAGGAGGCCAATAATTTACCTTGAGGGCACCACTTGATGGCATTAACCTCATTGGTGTGCCCCTTGAATGTTTTTACGGGCAACTCGGAACCTAAGCGGCACACATGTATGCGCTGATCGGTGCTACATGAGGCAAATGAGTTGTTCGTTTGCCAATCCACATCCAATGCGGGTGCATTGTGGAAGGAGAACTGTTGAGTACACTGACCGGTTGATGCGTCCCATATTATGGTTGTTTTGTCTACACCGGCGGACAATATATAATTGCCCCGTTTGTTCCATTTCAAGGCAAAGATTGGACCCTTGTGTTGACCCAATGTGGAAGCCAAGTGGCCGTCCGTTTTCCAAATACGGGCAAAGCCATCGTAACTGCCTGTAGCCAGCAACGTACCGTCACACTAAATTTTCATAAACAATAAAAATCATTAGCATACATTGAGGCCCTGACTTGAGGGTTTACTTACATTCCAATCAAGCGATGTAACATCTTTATTGCTGGGTACCTCGGCACCTCCCTTTTGGATGCAGTGCCGCAATACTAGCTGATTAGGGGAACTCATCGCATCAGACATATCCCATATGCGAGCTGTGCTATCCCCTGATCCACTGGCAAGTAGATCGCGACTTGGATTCCATGCGCAAATAAACACTTCACTTTCGTGACCCCGCAACACAGTAGCCTTCGATGCTGGTATTTCAATGGTGGCATCGATGTCCATTGGTTCACTTCTATTGCTGGAGGTACCAGTCGATACATTTTGAACGGAAGCGCTAGTGGCCACGTTTTGGCTAATTGGGACACATCCAATACCAGCATTGATTGTTGCAGTATTTGTCGATGTATCCGCACACGAACTACTGGTGGTTGGGTTAATTGTGCCCTGCGTAGCTTCGCTAGCGGTTGCATTGTTAATCGTACTATTGCTGGTTGGCGAAGGCGCTGTTAATGTATCATCAATATTAGTGATGGTTGCGCTAGAAACAGTCGGTGTGGCGTCTGGTTTTTTGACTTCTTCACCCACGGCAGAAGAGGCGGTTGGCAATGTTGTTACAGTTGTAGTTGTATTCACAGTAACACTAGTTGTTCCTGCCACTGTTGTGCTCAAAGATGCGCTGTCCGTTTCACTCGTTTCCATTGGAATCGGTGCACTAATGCCCCCTGTCCCGCTAGTGCTGCTGCCTTGTGTTCCAACTACTACTTCTACTTTTACCTCCGTTTTATTACTCGGCCCAGGCACCGGAGTGGTTGAGTGCCCCCCTGCAGGTGCCTCTGCGGTGGCCGCTTTACCCGTCTCAGTTTTTAATGTTGTCGGATTCGGTAATTTAACTTCGGGCATTACTGCGTCAATAAGGCTTAGACCTTCAATGGGTCGAGCCATTTCACCACTTTCGCCCACACTCCATTCTACTTCGGTGTACAGTAAACCTTTTTGAAGTATCGTCAACAAAGCTGCCGGAGGCACTAAGGATCCATTAATGTTGCTTTGTGATATATGCGACTCAATACCAAACACAAATGCCGAATGTATAAAGCCTAAGAGAACAGAAAAATACATATTCATAATTTAAAGGCACTGCTCCCTATTATTTCCATTCCACTACTAAGTACATACTAACATTTTAAGTTGTAATTATATTTTAGAGAATCTTGGCTAGCCAGCAGCTGACCCAAACCCCCAACAGTATCAACTATTGTACGGAGGATATGTGAAATCTTCTGACGAATATTTGTCAATTTTCAGTAATTATGATTATTTATCTTTTCGCTGTAATCGTCAAGCTTGAAACGAATACATTAGTTCCTATGACCGGCGATATGTTTGCCACAAAGTCGCAGCTAAATGAACTCGGAATTTAACTCTATATACAAGAAGCTTCTTACTTGAAGTTACATATGTTTACATATGCCATTTGCCTTAAGCTGACAGTATATACATAATACACCCAATGCTTGTTAAAAAAAGGAGAAAAAGTTTAAAGGGAAATTCAATAATGTTTTGTGTTGTGTCTTTGTAATGTTGGGAAACCGGTTTGCACAATAGAAAATTTGAAAACATATTTCGTTACATACATAAATGTATACCATCTCCCACCTAATCAATAATCTTTGTGTATGCATGTAATCACCTGATTCTTGTAGATATCGGTAAACAAGGAAGTTCACTTCGTCGCTGGAAAAACTCATTTCAGCAAATCTGGTCACAACTTTTCAAACATTCGTAAATCGTTTTTTTTTATTGACTTTTAAGCAATTTTGAAGCAATGTAATTATTACTCTTTATTATATCGTAAACCCCTTTTTCGCCAGGTGTTTCAAGTGAATTTCCAACAGAAGATAATGAAACTAAAAGATGTATAATTTTAACTTAACGCGTAAAAACATTACTTGAATGATATCACTTTAATTCATTAATATTTTCTGTATATTCTATAGCAAGATTGAACTGCACCGTTCCTATTTTAATTAAATTGTGAGGTTCAGCGTTTAAAAAACTTCTTGTTAGTAGATAAAATTTTTTTCACATCGTTAGAACGGATGCCGTTCTTCTTTTAATCCTTCTAGAGGTGATGCTTGTACGATAACTATCTGCTTAGAATGTTATGTTTATAAACGAATGTACATAATGAAATCTATTTGGTTTTTGCTGCACACAATTGTGAAATAATAGAACTAATATAAGCATAATAAATGCATAACATGCGATACTCAAACACAATTTATTGTTGTAGATATGCACTATTTTACAAGCACTGAGTAGCATATGTACACATATATCGTATATTTGAATTCGCTTAGTATCGTATTTCATACTTTGGCTGCTACTCGCTATTTTGTCATCTCTGAAACTTGAATAGATTAAAAGTGATAGGAAAACGTAAGAATAAATCAATAAAATTTTTCGCTTCAGCACTAGCACTGAACAGTTTGCATAGATTCCAATAAAATTATTTATAAAAATCTAAACGTTTGGCTTAATTAAAGCGGTATTATAAAAGAGATTGCGCATCTCCTCAAAATGAAAATAAATGTATAAATAATTATTTAAGTACAACAACGCCCATTTCGTTTATGATCACGTATACAGTTATCACAGAAAAGCGAGCAAGTAGTAAAAAATAAAGTAATATTTTTTTCATTAATACGCTTAAAGTTGTTATCAAAAGGGGGCGAATCGGTTTTCCTGTGTTCTAATATCGAATGAAAGGCAAGTGTGATGAAGTATGGTGATTAAAATATTCCATCAACCAATAAAACCATGATAACAAGAAATATTGCAAGGAACGTTGATAATTTGCAATAGGAAGCGAAAGTAAGAAAAAAACGTTTGACCTCAAAGTTTTGCCTTTTCCAAAGAGACATCCATTTTCTCTTTAATAGATATTACTTCCTTGGCGAACCACCACTCACACTTTTCTCTCAACAAATGTTCTTCTATAAAAGTATCCTTATGATATAGGTGTGTAGTTAGTTGTTTATTAATTTTTCGAGTTCATATAGTGAACTTTTTTGTTTTCGTCATCTTTAGAGAGGTAAGCAGCGCAGAAAAACGCTGCGCAGTATTATAATAGCGTCAACTACGAAATGATGTCTTAGTAATATCATTTAAATGTTAGCATACTTAGTTGTAAAATTTCTCATTTACATTGAACTGAGCAACAAGAAAAAAAAGGAAAGCTAAGGCGAAAATATTGTTACAGCATAAAAAAGGCCCTTTTCTAGGGTATGTACTAAAGCAGTTAAAAGTGCTTTTGTGACACGGTAAGCAATCAATAAGAATTTCCAAGAAACCATGGTCCTTATTGTTGTAATTTTCAAAAGTTTTTCTAGGAGATAACTCTTCGTTTAAAAAAATAAATTAATTAATTACAATAGCAATTATTTTCAAAAGAGTTATATTACATTCCTTGATAGAAATTTTTCTCTGTAAAATGTTTTATGTAAAAATCAAATGGCTCCTTTGCTCAGCTATACACCCATCTTGTACAATCTTTTTATACGAAACTGTATTTCCAACATTAATCCGTATGACACGGCTCAACTTAAGCATGCATATATGGTATAAGATAAATGTATTATATTTAAGTGCATATATTGTATGTATATGAAAATTATATTCTTATCTAAATTTTTGACGTAATAAGGAAAGTGTTTGCGACAATATTAACTTTTATAAAGTGCCGTTACGTTAAATTCAAAATAAGTAAGAAAACTAAATTTGGCTTAAAATTTGGCAAATTTTAAATACCCTACACCTCCACAAAGATGGGCGTGGCAAATATATATTGCGTCCTCTGATACTGCATGGATTACGTATCGGCTTGTAAATGTAATTTTACGCTGAGTATGGTTTTTTGTAAATTATGGGCGTGTACGTTATCCGACCATGCCCATATTTGGCACATCCATGGATGGGCTAACCTTAAATAAGTACGTGAAATGAGTTCATAGGTCAATTTTTGTGACAGATAAAAATATTTTTGTCGATTGTGGGCGTGGCTTTTGATCTATTTTGCCCATTCTAAATAGTGATTTGCCTACCAAAACTAAAGTGTCTACAAAATTTGAGCTCAATATCTCATTTACGCCCGTGTGTATGCCAACAACAGACAGACACACGGACATACATATCTAGATCGACTCATGACGCTGATCAATTATATATATACTTTATGGGGTCTCTGACGCCTCCTTCTGGGTGTTGCAAACGGAAAAACAAACTCTCATCATTAAGGTAGAGAGTATAGCAAGGAAACTACATTTGGCTTAGACCAAATCTTAAATACCCTCCATATTTACAATAGTGGGCGTGGCAGGTATGTGATTAAGCCCTCTAATAGTGTATGTATTATGTATTAGCTTGAAAGTCGAATTTTACGTGGAGTATAGTTTTTTGTAAATTGTTGGCGCGTCTGTAATTCGACCACGATCATTTTTGAAACATCGATGGATGTAATAACTATAAATATATGCACCAAATTTGAAGTTCCTAGGTCAACTTTTGTGGCAGATAAATAGATTTTTGTCTATTGTGGGCGTGGCTCTTGACCGATTTTGCCCATTTTAAATAGCGATCTGCGTGCAAAGACTAAAAGTACCTGTACAAAGTTTCAGCTCAATATCTCAAAATTTACGCAAGTGATAATGCCAACAACAGAGAGACACACGGACATACATATCTAGATCGCTTCATAACGCTGATCAAGAATATATATACTTTTTAGGGTCTCTGACGCCTCCTTCTGGGTGTTGCAAACGGAAGAACAAACTTAGATGGAGTCTGTTATGTCCAACCATTTATTATTCTACACCCATTAGTTCCACAAACTATGCTATATGCTATGCAGTAAACGCGAGGCTCTGTTATATAAGTCACTTTACGATATATCATTATTGGTTCCAAATTTGGTACAGCCAATTGAAAAGCTAGTGCGTCCTTCAACAAATTTTGTCAAAAAATATAAAGAGTTGCGATTTTTTGGTATATAAATACTTCCATTAGTATGTGACTACATGGGGAGGTGCTTTAAAAATTGCTCAATTGGGTCCATTTCTAAGAAGGTATCTCTCTGGGACAATACGTATCCTTGCACCAAATTTCATCGAAATATCTTAAATAATGTCGCCTGCAGCTTGCGCGCAAATTTACATGGAAAGATAGACGGACATGGTTAAATTGATTCAGAAAGTGATTCTTTCGATCGATTGGTATAATTGAAGGTAGCTGTTTAGGAGTCACATACATTCGCACTAACTCAATACATCTTTTGCCACAAGTGGTGCAGGGTGTAACAATATATCCCAAGATTATATAATTAAATGTTTTTTTCTTTTTATACCTTCCACATAACAGACACGCCCTTAACTAACAAAAATCGTATTCAGTGTAAAACTTGACTTGTAAGCTGATACGTAGTATACACACTTTTAGAGAGCGCATTAATGTACCTGTCACGCCTATCGTTTGCAAATAGATGTGGAGGGTATTTAAAATTTGGGTCAAGTCAAATTAAGTCTGTTTACTTGTTATATCGTCCACCTTAGTGATGAGGGTATACTAAGTTTGTTCTTCCGTTTGCAACACGTAGAAGGAGGCGCCAGAGACCCTAAAAAGTATATATATTCTTGATCAGCGTCAGGAGTCGATCTAGAGATGTATGTCCGTGTGCCAGAGACTCCGTCTGTTGTTGGCATTCTCACTTGCGTAAATTTTGAGATATTGAGCTGAAATTTTTTACGGACACTTTGTTTTTGCACGCAGATCGCTATTTAAAATGGGCATAAGCGGTCAAGAGCCAACCCCATAATAGATGAAAAACTATTTATCTGCAAAAATTGAGCTATGAACTTGAAATTTTGCATGTATATCTATAAATATTCACTTCATCGATGTGCCAAAAATGTGCGTGATCGGAAAACAGACATGCCCACACAATCAACAAAAACCTTTATATCTGCCACAAATATTGACCTATGAACTTGAAATTTGGTGCACTTATTTAAGGTTAGCACATCCATCGATGTGAAAAAATAGGCATGGTCGGATAACAAACACGCCCACAATTTACAAAAAACCATATTCAACGTAAAAGTACACTTGCATGCTGATACGTAGTACATACACTATTAGAGGGCGCAATATATATAATTTGCTACGCCCACCGTTGTGGAGTCGGAGGGTATTTAAGATTTGGCCTAAGCCAAATTTAGTTTTCTTACTTGTTTTAATTAAATTAATAATTATTGTTTGACTTTTCTTATATCCAACAGGTCGGCTTTACTATAAACCGCCTCCAAAGTATCTTATATTTCCGCTCAGGCTATAAAATTGGAATTTGTGGTCCGCTAAAAATTGAAGGGATCTCTTTATATCACAGTGAGAAGAGAGCAATAAAAACATTTCATTGGTTGCCACGAGAGAAAAAGAGTTGAGATTTGAGATATCAATTTTAGGACGCTACCACTAAAACTTTAAAAATTAATAAACTAACAACCATGGCACCGGTAAGGGGGGATGGGATGCGGGGGCTGGCGGTATTTATATCGGATATAAGAAATTGTAAGTATAAATAATATAGAATAATTAAGATATAATGTAATCCACTGGCCCTTATCTAAATGACTGCTAAATGAGCTTAAGTCAGATATCCGTAGAAATGGAATTGAAATGGTTACAGTTTCAAGATTATTAGCGGTATACACCTAACCTTTAGCATTTGCATGGAAATTAGGTTCTTGAAAAAAACCGTGTAAATCGAAATGGAAAATTTAAACGTAACACCGTGTAAAACGAAAATAAACTAAGAAGAAATATAAATTAAACTAATAAGAAAATTAAATTTGGTTTAGGCCAAATCTTAAATACCTTCCACTGTGGGTGGGCGTTGCAAATATATATAAATATTGCGTCTTCTAATAGTGTATGTATTACGTGTCAGCTTTCAAGTGAAGTTTTATGCTAAGTATTTTTTTTGTAAATTGTAGGCATGTCCGTTATTCGACCACGCTAATTTTTGGCACATCGATGGATGGGATAACCATAAATAGGTGCACCAAATCTCAAGTTCATGTTTACATTTTTATGGCAGATATAATGATTTTTGTTGATTGTGTGCGTGTTTGTTATCCGACCACGCCCATTTTTAGCACATCGATGAAGGGAATAAATATAAATTTTTGTGGCAGATATATAGGTTTTTGTCGATTGTGAGAGTGTATGTTATCCGACCAGTGCATTTTTGGCATATCGATGGATAAGTTAATTGTAAATATTCATAATAAATTTCAATATTATTGTACAATTTTTGTTGCAGAAAGATAGACTTTTGTTGATTGTGGGCGTGGCTTTTGACCGATTTTGCCAATTTTAAATAGCGATCTGCGTGCAAAAATTAGAAGTACATGTAAAAAAGTTCACCTTAATATCTTGAAATTTACGACCGTGAGAATGCAAACAACAGACGTACACACGGATATACATTTCTAAATCGGCTCAGTTTTCGACGCTGATGAACAATATATATGTACTTTGTAGGGTCTCTGACGCCTCCTTCTGAGTGTTGCAAACGGAAGAACAAACTTTGTATACCCTCATCACTAAGGTGGAAGCTATAAAAATTAAAGCAAAAATTCAACAATTTTGTTATGACTTTCATAGACCATGTATAAATACTTTCTTTCTGTTTGGTCACTCGTGATGCCACTTTCATCAATTAAGTGATACAATTTTTTTGAATGTTAAATTTTTATAACCATGTAAAAGTAAAAACGTTAAAAAAAAAGTATTGTGTAAATCGGGGGATAGCTGTACAATTTTGAATGTAAATTTTTTTCATTGAATTATTCTTGTGAATTATGTCCAAGCAAATGATTCAAATTATTTTATTATGAAAATATTTCTTATGGATATTTTTTTAAAGGTAAAAGCAAAGAGGCGGAAGTGAAACGGATTAATAAGGAATTGGCAAATATTCGTAGTAAATTCAAAGGAGACAAAACTTTAGATGGCTATCAGAAAAAGAAATACGTGTGTAAACTACTGTTCATCTTTTTATTGGGACACGATATCGATTTTGGTCACATGGAGGCGGTAAATTTGTTATCCTCCAATAAATATTCCGAAAAACAAATTGTAAGTACTCAGTGTTTTTTGTAGAGTTCATTCACCCAATTCAAATTTACCTCTAGGGCTATCTGTTTATATCCGTTTTGGTGAACACCAACAGTGATCTGATACGCTTAATTATACAATCGATTAAAAATGATTTACAGTCACGTAATCCCGTACATGTAAACCTGGCATTGCAATGTATCGCTAATATAGGCAGCCGTGACATGGCCGAGTCGTTTTCAAATGAGATACCAAAATTATTAGTGTCTGGGTAATATGTCCAACTTCGAGTTTCTTTTGTGGACATTTTCAATTTTATGGAAATATTATCAATATGATTTTTTTTTTTCATTCACATTTTCAGAGATACCATGGATGTAGTGAAACAATCGGCTGCTCTGTGCTTATTACGCTTATTTCGATCTAGCCCTGAGATTATACCGGGTGGAGAGTGGACTTCACGTATTATACATTTATTGAATGATCAGCATATGGGAGTGGTAACGGCAGCCACCTCTCTCATTGACGCTTTGGTTAAACGCAATCCGGACGAATATAAAGGTTGCGTGAATTTGGCAGTTTCGCGCTTGTCCCGCATTGTAACTGCCAGTTACACGGATCTGCAAGACTACACATATTATTTTGTGCCGGCTCCCTGGCTGTCTGTAAAGCTATTGCGTTTATTGCAGAACTATAACCCAGTTACGGAGGAGCCGGGTGTGCGTGCCAGACTTAATGAGACCTTAGAAACCATATTGAATAAAGCTCAAGAGCCGCCAAAGAGCAAGAAAGTGCAACATTCGAATGCCAAAAATGCTGTCCTCTTTGAAGCCATCAATCTCATAATACACAGCGACAGTGAGCCGAATCTACTGGTACGAGCTTGCAATCAGTTGGGACAATTCTTAAGTAATCGTGAGACAAACTTACGTTATTTGGCATTGGAGTCAATGTGCCACTTGGCCACTTCGGAATTCTCCCATGAGGAGGTTAAGAAACATCAAGAAGTTGTCATATTATCCATGAAGGTATTGTTTTGTTGTTGCATAGTATGTGGTAGAGGTATTCTAATCGTTGGAAAATCATTTAGATGGAAAAGGACGTTTCTGTACGTCAAATGGCGGTTGACTTGCTGTATGCCATGTGCGATCGTAGCAATGCTGAGGAGATTGTACAGGAAATGTTAAATTATTTGGAGACCGCTGATTATTCCATACGGGAGGAAATGGTACTAAAAGTTGCAATTTTAGCAGAAAAGTATGCCACAGACTTCACATGGTTAGTAGCAGTTTATTAAAAATACAAGAAATAAAAATAAATTTTAAGTACAAACACCAAGTTCGGTCTGTAAAGTGGTCATGGCAGGTACGCGAGTACGTCCACAATGGTTTGTGTATTAAGCATCAACTAAGTCAAATTGAGCATCAAGTGAAGCTTTTTGAAAAGTGTGGAGGCGTGTATGTTAACCGACCTCGCTCAGAGCTGGATGCACCAACAGGCACTTGAACTTTTTAAGGACATAAAGTGATTTTTGCATTATACCTCAAGTGTTGAATTTTGCACTAAATTTGTTATCAGAGATCCTACAAAGTATATACATTCTTGATCAGCGTCAAAAACTGAATCGATTTACACATTTATGTCCGTGTGTCTGTCTGTTGTTGGTATTCCCACGGGCGTAAATTTTGAGATATTGAAGTGAAATTTTGTTAAGATTTACTTAAGATTTGTCCTAAGCCAAATTTAGTTTTCTTACTTGTTTTTTATAAAATTTTATTATTTTTCTTCCAGGTATGTCGATGTTATACTGAATCTCATTCGAATCGCTGGTGATTACGTATCCGAAGAAGTCTGGTATCGGGTCATACAAATTGTTATTAATCGCGAAGAAGTGCAAGGCTATGCTGCAAAGACTGTCTTCGAAGCCCTGCAGGCGCCCGCTTGCCACGAAAATATGGTTAAAGTGGGCGGTTACATACTAGGTGAATTTGGTAATCTCATCGCGGGCGATTCACGTTCCGCCCCATTGGTGCAATTTAAGTTACTGCATTCAAAGTATCATCTCTGCTCCCCCATGACGCGAGCCCTACTATTGTCCACCTATATAAAATTTATAAACTTATTTCCCGAAATACGCACCAACATACAAGAGGTATTCCGGCAGGACAGTAATCTGCGATCTGCCGATGCAGAATTGCAACAGCGGGCCAGTGAATACTTGCAATTAAGCATTGTGGCAACGCCAGATGTGTTGGCCACCGTGTTGGAAGAGATGCCGTCATTCCCAGAACGCGAAAGTTCTATATTAGCAGTGCTGAAAAAGAAGAAACCGGGTCGTGTGCCCGAAAATGAGATACGCGAGTCTAAGAGTCCTGCACCAAACGCTTTGCAAAATAATGTACACACCAATCATAAGTAAGTGTCCGTTAGATCCATAGGGATAATAATACTTCTCCGTTTCTTGCCATAGAATAAGCAACAATGCTAATGCCGATCTATTGGGATTGAGTACACCGCCGTCTAATGCTTTAAACAATACCAACTCCAGCAGTGCTTTGATTGATGTCTTGGGCGATATTTATGGTAACGCGAACAATAATATAACAGTTTATAATACGAAAAAGTTCCTGTTCAAGAATAATGGCGTTTTATTCGAAAATGAAATGCTACAGATCGGTGTAAAAAGTGAGTTTCGCCAGAATCTGGGACGTCTCGGTTTATTTTATGGCAACAAAACGCAAATCCCTTTAACAGTGAGTACCAACTGTGTATGCAATTTGGTCCATGGATTGCCTTTATAGTGTAAGAGCACTTTTTAATTCCATTAAATTAAACAGAACTTTATGCCGGTGCTGCAGTGGGAGTCGGAAAGTGCTTTAAAATTAAATGTGCAAATGAAACCAGTCGAACCGACATTGGAGGCAGGAGCACAAATTCAACAATTGCTCACCGCTGAATGCATAGAAGACTATTCGGACTCACCCACCCTAGATGTGAATTTCCGCTACAATGGTGTACAACAGAAATTTTGTGTAAAACTGCCTCTGACTATTAATAAGTTTTTTGAACCGACGGAAATGAATGCCGATTCATTTTTTGCTCGTTGGAAGAATTTAAGTGGGTAAGTTGACACTTAAGTATGGAGATTTCGTATACATTTTATCACGTATTAAACCAGACCTAATAGTATTTTTGGAAATGGAAATTTTAATATTGTAAAAATGCTACCTTTAGCTGGTCTCGGCTAAATGCTATCAAGATTATATATGCTTTGTGGGATGTTACAAACGAAATAGCAAACTTAGTATACCCCTATCACTAAGGTGGAGGTTATAAAAACGTCGACATGTTCAAATCGATAATCAAGACTTATATGCTAATCGAGAATATATATACTTTGTAGGGTCGTCTGAGTGTGGCAAACAGATTAACTTACTACATACCATATACCCTTCCATTATATGTGAAGGGCGTTTGGTTAAGACCATGTTATCATCTTTACATCATAACAATGTTCGTTACCCATTAATAGAATGTCTTTTCTTCATTTCATTTCATTTCATTTCATTTCATTTCATAGAGAGCAGCAAAGAGCTCAAAAAGTATTTAAAGCTCAACAACCGTTGGATTTGCCGGGTGCTCGTAACAAATTAATGGGTTTTGGTATGCAGTTGTTGGACAATGTAGATCCCAATCCAGACAATATGGTATGTGCTGGCATCATACACACACAAATGCAACAGGTTGGCTGCCTTCTGCGGTTAGAGCCGAATAAACAAGCGCAAGTAAGATTGTAAACCAAATATCATATCATTTAAAATTGTTGTATTTCTTACTAAAACTATTTTCACAATCATGTTCGCAGATGTTCCGTTTAACAGTACGGGCTAGCAAGGAGAGTGTTACACGAGAAATTTGCGACATGTTGGGAGACCAGTTTTAAATACACACACATACACAAAAGGCACACATCCCAATACACAATATATTATATGAAAGAAGCAACATTCAGAAGCGGATATTTGAAAAGCAGTTAGAGATTATTACAAGGGTGTACGTGGATTGGATTGGATTGAAATCGAATGACTGATCCATCTATACATATATACATGCAAATAACTTTTCTATAACGTAAATATAAAGTTTAAATATATAAAATACAAAATGATATAAAATACACAACAAATTATAGCACAATCCCTTACAGAGACAAGCGCGCAATGCTACAATCTGATTACAATTCTTTCTTTTCTCATCACACACATCATGTTAGCTTAAAAGCAAAGAAACAAAAAACAAACAAGCAACAACAAAACCAAGTTTGGCTTAAACCAAATAAAAAAATAGCCACAGGGCGTTATATAACATATTTAAGATATAAATTGTGGGCGTATCTGTTAAACTATACCGCCCATCTTTATAACTACATATTAGAAATAATCAAGATTTTTGCCTAAAGTAGGCGTGGTACGGGACTGATTTTTCTTAGCTTAAATAAAAACCTTGGCCTACAAAAACTAAAAATTTCTTTGGAAAATTTCAGCTGACACATGATCAAATACTTTACAGAGTCTCTGAAAGCTTCTTTCCTGTGCTGTTACCGATACCTATCTTATGTGGAGGGTATAATAAAATAATCAGATTGAATATCAACGTTATATAAAAATTGTAATTAGGTGTAATCATATAAAAAGAAATGTATTATTATGTATTCTATATACTATATTTATAAATATCCAGGCATGTACGAAGGGAAGGGTAATATACGATATTATTACTATATTCATCCTCTGTAAATCATTAAATAGGCCCCAAAAGTTTATATAGATTATGTGTGGTAGGCTTTAAATATAAATTATACATATAATATATAGAAAGAGGATTTTAAACTGTGCGTTTCATTCAAACACAAAATATTGCATTTCTTTCTTTTCCCCTAACTTTTCTTTCCTCTTTCGAAATGAATTTACAATACAATAAAGCATAAATATGTGTACATTTGCAAATGTCTTAAACCCTTTCAAAGTTATCGCTATCGCAAATCTTATTTGTTTTTGCTGTCGCACACTTTTCGGCAAGTTCCATCTAAACTCGTTAAAGAACATATTCCGCCTCGAATGAAAGGCTGTATAAAGTCTTTAAAGTCTGTGGGTCTGTATGAGATTCACATAAATAATTTTTTTTTGAATTCAAATACAATGTAAAAATGTTGGTTTTTGCTTATGATTAAATAAATGAAAAGCTTCTGAACAAATCATATGATTGATAATTTAAATTGCGTGCTTGGAACCTTACAGCAACATTGTCGCTTAATATATAACTCTTTAGAAATACACAAACTATGTTGAAAAATCATTACTGTTATAAAATTATGATTAATAAAGAAAAACAAAACATACAAACAAAATAAGTTTCAAGGAATATATTGTGAAATGAAACATTTAAAAAAAATTATTAATAATTATAAAATCAATCAATGACAACTGGTGGAAATAGAGTCGGCTGTACGCGACCATTCTTAATTCCACAAAGCTAAGCTTCACCATTTTTTTTTAAATATTGAAAAAAGAGTGGCTTAAACCAAATCTTAAATGTCCCCCACTTTCATATACAAATAGTGGACGTGGTAGGTACATGATAACGTTCTCTAATAGTGTATGTATGTCGGGTCTTACCCTTTATAAGGTTTTTTTTTAATCAAAAATGGGCCTGTCTGTTACTCGGCGAGGCCGATTTTTGCCACGTTGACGGATGATGTAATTATAAATATGTACACAACATTTCAACTTCATTTTTGGGGATTGTGGGCGTGGCTTTCGATCGTGATTTACGTTCACAAACTCGAAGTGTCTAGAAAATTTATTTTAGCTTAATATCTCAATATTTATGACCAGAAAAGTGGTAACAAAAGACGGCCACATGGACATACATATCTAGATCGATTCAGTTTTTGGTGTTGAATTTGTTTAGGGTCTGTGATGCATTCTTCTGCGTATTGCAAATCGAATGACAAACTTAGTATACCCTTCCTATTTTATAAAAAACTGAGAACTTTCGTCACATAAAGAAAATGTGGGGAAGGGTCCTAAAAATCGGTCGAACGAGTTCATTTTTAATAGTGATCGTACTTGGTCTGAAGATATCTCTGTGCCAAATTTTATAATTGTAAAAAATTGCGATCTGGAGGATGACTAAAACTAAAACATGGACGTGCAGATGGTCAAGTCAATTGAGCAGATCTGTGTAACAACCTTTATGTGGCACAAATCTTATACTTGAGATAAAATGTAGCGAATTCTTTAATACTCAGTAAGAACGACCGTAATTGTACACTTGCTACAGGCCATAAACTTTTATATAAATGCTTTATTTGTCGAGTGGTTGGATATAATTGTTTTATATTTTAAATTCATAACCCTTACAATACAAAAAAATTAACCTAACTTGCTATGAAATCCAATTTAAGGTGAGCGTTAATGTTCACTGACGCCAATTCCGAAACCATATATTTAAAGGCATACGGTATCTCAATGTAGCCCATTTCTGAAGTATTGCCACATAAGCGACACGTGTCCGGCGTTGACTCCAATTTTCCCGTTTCTGTTGAGCGTTTAATAACTTTCTTTTGGGCCGCTAACAAACAACCGCATTTGCGGCATATTAAACTTTGTGTCTTATCGGAGTTGTGGAATAGACGGTCTTGCAGTAGAAAAGCGGCACCATGTGCTATTAGAGCATCACGTTCCATTTCACCGAAACGTACACCACCACCACGCTTGCGACCTTTAATAGGCTGTTGTGTTATAGCATCCACCGGGCCTGTGGAACGTACCTGCCACTTATCAAACACCATATGACGCAAACGTTGATAGTGTACTACCCCGAAGAAAATGTCCGCCATCAATTCGCGACCATCCACACCCGAATACAGACGTTCAGTACCGTAATAATCATAACCACCCGCTTCTAATAATTTGCCGAAATAATCAATGGCCGTATGTTTCTCATCAAACCGAAAGGGGGTGGCATCATGCACCAAGCCATGCAAAGCAGCACTTTTGCCCGCCATAGTTTCAATCATCATAGCGATGGTCATACGTGAAGGAAAACCGTGAGGATTGAATACAATATCGGGCACGAGACCCGTTTCCGTCCACGGTAAATCTTCGGTGGGGTACTTTTGGGAGCAAATACCTTTCTGGCCGGCTCGCGAAGCAAATTTATCACCTATCGTGGGTGGCCGGGGGATACGTAAAGTAACACATGCAACACGCGGAGATGACAATTTAAAGCTACCACATAAACGTACACTCTCCACATAGCAATCTTCCTTTTCGTCCAATAATACCACCTTGTAAGTAGACTCTTCCGTGTTATAGTAACTGCATCACAAAATAACCTTTCTTTTAATGACATGCACTTATGAAAGAAAAAAAAAAAAAACAAAAAAAAAACCAACCTATAAAACGCACAGCCATGAGTCAGTTTCGTACCGGGATGAGGTAAACCATCATTGTCTAAGTAAACCTTTAATTCGGGTGCCTGCGGGTTACGTGCAAAATAATTTGTGCCCAACAGTTCTAAAAATTTCGATTTGTAAATGGTGCCATAAGCAAAACCCCGTTCATGCGACATCTTATTAATAATCATGGCATCCTCCATGTCGTAACCGGTATAGGATATGACTGCTACAATGGCATTCGTGCCCATAGCAAAATCATCCAAACGTATATTGTCATAGTGAACGGGGCGAAATAGCGGTGCTGCCGGTGTTTGGAGTCTGTACAATTTATTAGCAGCCTGCAAAGGCCAATTTAAACATGGTGTTCCCATGGTTTGCTTACCCATCTGGCACTGATACATGTTACTGTGTAAAGTAGAACAATAATCAAAATAATCTTTTCTCAGAAAAGTCAACTTCATTACCGCGGCGATTGATTGTAATCAGGCAAAGGTATCAGATTTGCTAAATTGCTGAGGAAATCAGTTTTGGATAGTTCCATGTGTGTGGTGAAATCTGGATAAGCTTCAGAAGCATCTATTGCAATTTCCATATATACTTGCTCCAGGGAACCAATAAATTCGATTCGATTTAAGGCCAAATTACGTACCGGACGCATTAAACGTGCCGACCCCACAAACAGAAACAAACCCGGATACTGACCCTTCATTTTATAGGGTATAAAGGCAATTTCCATCATTTCCGGCAACTTCCCTTCAATTTTGTGGCATCGTAAATTATCTATAATTTTTTTGGAATCTGTCTGCCTGATGTAGCCCAAGTGCTTGCCTTCTAAAAACACTACATAATATTTGCAATGGGGATCATACAATGTCGAATTTATTGGCAGCATGCCAAATTTGATCAAGGTATCAGGTATAGCCTGAAATTCTCAGAAAAAAAACATGTTAGAAATCAGAATTATAGTAGGGAATTGTTTGGGAATACCTTTACTAGTTCTGGGTCGGGTCGAGTTGACACACGGCATGTCACGGTTAAATGATTGAGTAAACCACAAGGTGTACCATCAGGTGTATGAACGGGGCATATAAAACCCCAGGCATCGGGTAACAAACGACGAGCTTCGGTGGTGCGCATTGTAGTAAAGAATGATCCACGATGTACTGCACGAAAGTGAGACATATAACGCATCCGATTAATGTTCTCTGCCATAATGACTAAACCGCTGTTCTGCATTAGACCCAAGCCACTGCGTGAGGATGCGTTGCCCGTAGCTAAAAATGATGCCATACTATGTGCTATACCGCCCTGACTACGCAACACACTGTTTATCAGGCTAGCATTAATTAATGTATCCGCAGGGGATTCCATTCTTTTTAGCAAACTCTTTTTGAAATACAACAGCCATAAGTCAAGGCGATCTCCCAAAAACTTTTGGTACAAATGTCCTGAAAATATAATTGGAAAATATTGCCAAAGTCCGATTTACAAAACTTACCTGGCGTTAACACATCTTGCATCATAACTGAATCGACATTTTCAATTTTGGCATCACCTTCGGCACAAGCAAACAACTTTTGTATCATAAAAACCAACAAATCAAACTTTTCTTCGTGTGTGTCCAGATGAATGAGAATTCGTTGCGACATTATAAAATCGGACACTTCTGTATTTGTGTACCATTCGGGCAGTTCTGGGAATTTCGAACGGAATACACTACCCAAGTACTCTTTGCACTCTTCACTGCTGTGCAAATTCTCATCATGTACCTCCCGTAACATTTGCTGGACACAAAATCTATAATAGTGATTTTCGTCCTGACCACGCAGCAAACGCGAATAGATTTCTACATCGGCATAATTCACCAAACATTTCATTATCATGCATACCGGCACGTAAGCCATAAATTTCATATTGGAAAACATCAGTTTGCATGTGCCATTTTGTAGGTAGTGCAGTACATTGTTGTAAGCAGTTTCATCGGAACGTATCGAACGCACCAGAATGCCAATATCAGTAAATTTATTGCCTCTGTCCTTCCAAGTGGACCGCCGAATAGCAATTGGATAATTGCGACGACTCATTAGCAGCATTCGTATAATTTTTTCATTGCCCTTAATAATAAATATACCGCCCCAGTCACTATCGTGTTCACCCCGCTCCACCATCTCTGCTGGTTTAAGGTTACCTAGATTGCAGGCTTTAGACTTGAGCATAATGGGCACTTCACCCACATCTGCATCAAACAAACCAACTTCACTGCCGTCCACGCTACAGCTTAATTTTATGCTACATAATCCTGAATAGGTTTTATGTAATTGACGAGCTTCCTTGGGGTAAATTTTACGTTCTTTTATGTCTACCACATTATGTGGCGCTTGCGGTCTATTTATTGATATATTGGTAATCCGAAATTCCACTTTTTGACCAGCCAGCGTTTTAAAACAATGTGGCTGCATATGTTTCACTACGTCTTTTAAGCCGTAATCCAGCATTTCGTTGAAGGAATCCACGTGCGGTCTACCCAAAGCTTGCAAGTGCTGAAATTAACCACACACATTTCAATTAGATAATTACTCTCTACAAAGCTAGTTTGCCGTACCTCATTTAATTCTTCGGGTATCACTTTAAAAAGTGGCCGAGAATTCGTTAACTCGGGATAGGATTTCATTTTCTTCTTTATATCCTAAATGAATTTTTTTAATAAATAACTGTTCCCTTATTTAAAACTCCATTAAAATTCCTCACGTGCATCAAGAAATCTCCTAATGCGAGAGAATATGTTACGGTGTTGCCAAGTTGGAAAAGCACTTTAAGCATTGCTAGTCAGAAATGATTTTCTGTGCAGGATTATAAGAAAGTTAAAATGTCGATCACACATTCTGCTTTTGTAAAATTTTATGGATTTAATAAAATTGCATACATATTGCAATACACTGAACTCTTGCTTAACATGGTTAAGTGATTTCTGAAAAGTAGGAAAGGGTAAAAACATTAATTTTGATGTATTCAAGGAAATA
The DNA here is from genome assembly GCA_963971445.1 of Ornithomya chloropus. NCBI lineage: Eukaryota > Metazoa > Arthropoda > Insecta > Diptera > Hippoboscidae > Ornithomya > Ornithomya chloropus. The sequence goes on along the minus strand of OZ020530.1, from coordinate 50,122,428 downwards.
AATATAGAATAAAATATTGTGGTAAATCTAAATGTGGACGTGGTAGATACCTGATTATGGCCTTTAATGGTGTTTGTAGTACGCATTAACCAACTGCCTGTTTATTTATAAAGTGTGGGCGTATCTGTTACACGAGATGTCCCATTTTTTCAACATCGATGAATGATAACTATAAATAGGTTCAACGGATTTCAAAATTTGTAGCTTTATTGTTATATCCACTTGTGGCAAAGGGTATATTAAGTTAGTGCAAATGTTTGTAGTTCCTAAACGGCAAATACCACACCTACCGTCAATTATACCGATCGCTTCAAAATTAAATTAAAATTTTAATTTAACCATGTCTGTCTGCCTCTTCGCTTAAATTGTGCCCAACGTACAGGTCGCATTTTGTAAGATATTTCGATGAAATTTGGTACAAAGACATGTATGGGATCAAAGAGGAACCCTATTGAAAATAACTCGGATCGAACGATTTTTAGAACCCCTCCCCAAATAAGGTCCTATTTTAATGGCAGTCTTTATATGGCAAAAAATCGCAATTCCTTATATTTTTGGATAAAATTTAGTGAAGAATGAATTGAGTGAATTAGGTTTATATTTGGCTGTGCCAAAATTGGGTCCGATCGGATCATTTTTAGAACCCCTTCCTATTTAATTAAGTATATGGACTGAACTAAACTAATTGTAGCATACTTTAAGGAGCTAAGTTGTGTGGGGTATTGAATGGTCGATGTTTACTTGTTGTAATTATGACGTGGCATAACTGACCGGTTTATTAAGTCATTTATTAAGCCAATTAACTATTCTTTACTACATGTTGGAAAAAATATTAAGAAATGCTAATTTTCGTCTTATAAAAACTTCTTAAACACATAATAGGATTTTATATGGGGGAGAGGTCTTAAAAATGGTCGACTTGGTTCATTGGGTTCCTCTTTGGGCCAATACACGTCCTAATACCATAATTTCATCGAAATGCCCTAAATTGTTTCGTCTAGCTTGCGAACAAATTTACATTACGTCGGACAGACGGACATGGTTATCATCAATACATACATAATTGATCCAATTGTTCTTTAGAAATTACAAAACATATGAAGTATATGTTGCTAATAATTAATGCATTTTATAAAATTTAAGTAAAGATGAGAAAATCATTCAGCTGTTACACATATGAAGTAAGTATGGGAAGCAATTTTCAATAAAGACATTTTCTTCCGATTACCTCAAAGAAGAACAAATTACATTATTATGTAACAAGAGGGAAAGGGAGAGAGGGTAAGTAATTTTTTTTTGCTGTAAAGCTTGTTTCAGCGTTATATCAACGTGGGGAAATCAATCAAGTAAAGTGCTAAAGTAACGCAATTCAAATGTTTGTGCCAAACTGCCATTAGCATAAATATTTGCATGTGACTTCACCCAGCATTGCTATGAACAACGTTGCGGCTTGTCATACAATATACTAAAGTATGTGGCTATTATGCTTCGATTCGATGTTTTAAAAAGTTACCACTTAGCTCCATAAATTATACTACAATTAATTGTGTCAATAAACGGGAGGTCTCATCGTGATATATTATTATATGGAAAGGGGTTCTAAAAATAGACCGATCGAGTCCAAATTTGTCACAGCCAATTATGAATCTAATTCAATATTTTTCACGAAATTTTTTCAAAAAATAATACAAATTGCGATTTACATGGACAGACAGACGGATAGACGGCCATAGTTAAATCGATTCAGATGGTGGTTGTGGCATTTGCCGTCTAAGAGTTGCAAACATACGCTCAAACTTAATATACCCTTGGCCACAAGTGGTGCAGGGTATAAATAGAGGTATTGAAACTACTTTTCTAATAATATTTAAAGTGGGTTTCATGATTTCACTTTTAAAATGATTAAAGCTGAAATTAATCTTTTAATGATCTATCGGTAGTGTTTGAAGCAAGTTTAAAAATTGTAAGGTATTAAGTAACCGCTTCTGAACGAGTCTAACCGTTTTCACATGTTGACAACATAAATATAACAAGGTTCCAAGCCTGTGTTAACATATTAAATTTAAACGAGAAAGTATAAAAGATGAATCATATATAATTTAAGAATATGATGCAACCCAATCATATACATGATGGTACACGTGTAGTAAATTTAATAATAAGCTATTATTAAACAAGTAAAAAAACTAAATTTACCTTAAGGCAAATCTGAAATGTGCTTCGCATATACGAGTATATACAAAATTGGGGGGTACCTCATCATTTTACGTAATATTGTACACGATTTCTGTCAACTTCCATGTCGTATTCTGCACAAGAAAGTTTCTTTTCTAAATTGTGGGTGTGTCTGTTATCGTACAATGTCTATTTTTGGCACATCGATGAAAAGGCTCAAAATAAATTTATTTTTCGTTATGAAATTTACTCTTTGTAGATAAATTTTTGTCGATTGTGGGCGTGGCTATCCATCGATTTTAATAAATTTATATAACAAGCTGCTTAGCACGAAAATTTTTTTCCTTTATATCTATTTGAATTAGGTGAAAGATTTTTGTACGTTTGTGGGCGTGCCTCTTCATCGATATTTTAATAAATTTAAACTTGTTGAGTCTCTAGTGCTTAGGACAAACATTTCTAGTTTTGGTGCTTAGATATTTATTTGAATTGGCTGAAATTACTCAAGTGCCACTCCCAAATGGGCGTGGTCATGCAATGAATAAGCCATAAATTTAAAAATATTATTTTTGGGGCAGAATCCGACATGTAATTGGACACATAACACTTACACTATTAAAGGGAGTGATAAGATACCTGCCATGCCCCATTTTATATATAGGTATGCAATGTAATTGACCATTAATATTAAATGAATATAAAATAAAATTCATATACATTTCCAACATGTCCGTTTATATGTTGAAAACAAGGATTATTTTCTTCCCTTTCTCGTAGGAAACTTAATTAAATTATTGTAGTTGTAATTAGGCAACGCAAAAGAAGAACATATATCATAAAGGCACACAAAGGGTCAAACATTTATTTAAAAGAAAAACAAACAAATTATGCCAGCAAACGAGTTTGTGTAAATATGTGAAATGAATAAGTATTCGATTTAGGGCTAATTAGAAACACACTTCGTAGTGGGCTGTACTTTATGCAAAAGTTGAAAAAATGTCCTGATATTAAAAAATATATAATAATGAAACTTGCATTTGCATTTGCATCGAAAATATTGATTTCAAACCAACGCATATATTAATAAGAAGGTTTTAAAGGCGCCAAACAAGTGCTGGTCTAAATTATAACAATTAATTAGACCAACTTAACATATATTGCATTAGTAATCAGCATGAAAATAGCGAAAAAACTTGTAAATTGTAAGAATATTTCGAATACCAAGTAGAAGGAGAAATGTTTTCTTCTCCGTAGCCGCTTTGTTTTTTTAAATTAAAACGTAATTCAATCACATCAATACTTGCATTCACAGTATATACTTAAACATAAACACACTGTGTTGTTGTTTATGTTATTTGTTTGCTGGTTGTTGAGGTTTCGCTTTTGTTTGCAATTTAATGGCGTGCTACACACCGATTTACACATCCAAAATATGGGAACAATCCCCTACACACACTGAATTGCGAATTTCTGTCAGACTTAATGATCAAAATTGAATTTAAAATGAAATAATAATCTATTCATATCGCGGCGATAGCTAAACAGTTTTTTGTACCCTCCACCTTAGTAATGAAGGTACACTAGGTTTGTCATTCCGTTTGCAATACCTAAAAGGAAATCTCAGATACCTTATAAAATATATATATATTCTTGATTGTGGCATGAAAAACTGAATGGATATAGACGTTCGCTATTTGAACGGTTACGGTCGTAAATTTTGAGCTGCAATTGTGTGCAAACATTTCTATTTACTGTTCGTAGAAAAAATAATTGTAAAGAGCCACGCCCACAAAAGCATCTTATATCTGCACACAAAAATTGAGCTATTTGAGCTGATTGGTACACATATTTATAACTATAACGATGTGATACAAATGGACGTAATCGGATAATAGACACGCCCACAATCGAGAAAAATATACATATCTGTCACAAATATTGACCTATAAACAAGAAATTTGGTATGCATATCTATAATTATCCTAACAATCGATGTGCTAAAAAGGGGCGGGATTGGATAACAGATACACCCACAATAGGCAAAAGTCTCTATATCCTTCACAAAACTTTACCTATGAACTTAAAAAATGGTAGGCATATTTGTAACTATCCTATTTATGCATGTACCAAAAATAGGCGTGGTTGGATAAGAGACGCTCCCACAATTTTCAAAAAACCGTACTCGACTTGCAAGCTGACATATAGTACAAACACTATTAGAGCACATAATCATATACCTGCCATGCCCACCGTTTGTATGTAGATATGGAGAGTATGTAAGATTTGGCCCAAGTCATATGTAGTTTTCTTAGTTGTGTTAAATTAAAAGTAAAAGTTGCTATACAGTATGGGACGGTTATACTGCCCTAGCAAGAATGAATGCCAATTAATTAGGAAAAGAAAGCAAAAACTAATCGCGTTGTGAAATGTAGTAAAAGTTTTCTATTAAAAGCAGTTCACTGTATATAAAGAAGATCGCGATAAACAGACGTTGTATACGTTATATGTCCACATCAATAAATATAAAAACATATGTGCATATATTGTATTACACAGACAATGGCCCAAATAAACATCCACAATGAAAGATTTCGAATCGATTCAAAGAATACGTTGTTCTTTAAAAATAACCTGACACATTCAGTGTTTCAAGAATTGTAAGCGAGAAAAGGTGAAAAAGTGTCTTCATACGTTTTTTATTCATTTCATTGAACTATAGAGCTAAGATATGTTGAAAGTATTTACCTCAGCAAGGGCGATTTAAAAAGAAAATTTCATAAATGTATAAATTTTATATATGACTACTTTTCCTTACACTTGATAAAATGAAAAGTTTTGATAAAACGGAATTTCATAATGCGTTTTTTTTCATCAACATATCGTAACACATAAGGGAATTGACAAGTGAATGTGTTTTGTTATACGTACAGTATTTATATCTAAATGAAAACGTGTCAGATAAAATATCTGAAACCATTTGTCTGACGCTAAAACGCAATTACGTACGTCATTTTTTTATTCTCCTTCATAGTGATAAACAGCGATTTTACAATTTAGAACAATAAAGAACGCCAACCTATAAAATACCAGCCCCATGTTGCAATATAGAACAGTGTTCACTCAAAATAGCTCGAAAAATAAATACAAATCTTAAGAAGGAAAAGAAAAGTTTTTTTATTTTTTATTAATAATAATAAAAAAAAAAACAATTTAAAATCTTAAGAGTGATTTATAAAAAGATAATTAATTCATAAATTGATGCAATTTTTATAAGGTGGTATAATTGATTTGGAAAATGGCAAACAGAAATGACATGAGTACGCACGAAGACGATGAATCGCGATGGCTGGAAATTGAACAAAACGAGTTTGTGCTGGATCAGGTGCCCAACGTAACTGCCGAATTTACAACACATAGTAGTCCCTGTGAAACAGTCGACGAAGTACAGGAAAATTTTGAACAAAATTTCAATCGTTTACATCGCATAGCGGACAAAATTAAACACACAATACGGGAGCACTTAAATTCAGAGAGCAGCACTTGCAGTGATGCAACAGATTTGGATACCCCAGTACAGGATCCATTAGTCAATCATTATGCTGATCAATCGTTGGATGAGTTCAAGGAAGAATTGCGACTAAAACGTGAAGCCCGTCAGAATGCTGTGCAACAAATGCGTGATGAAATTGCTAGTTTACGTGAAAAGCTAGAAATTGAACGCAACATAACGAAACGTTTATTTAATAATAAGGAATTAGGCGATGTGACAGACATTCAGACGGATGAGGTCGTTAGCAATCGATATAATGGGACAGAAAATCAATTGGGCAAAGAGGAGAAATCTTCTCTGGATAGAGATGCTAATAATGATGATAATGCGAGGGCAGTGGCAACACGCAGTCGTCAGGCCATTATTGAATTAGCCAATGCTCAGCTGTCCCTACAAATGGCCAATTCAGAGAATATATCTTTGCGGACGGAATTGGCTGCAGTGCAGAAACAATGCACCACCTTAAAAGAAGTGGTTGCCTGCTGTAAGCAAATGATGGCCATCAAGGAGGAGCAGTGCAGCGAGGTGAGTGCTCATAAAGTGTGCTTGAACATAAATATTGTAATTGGTTCACATTCATCTATTAAAAATTATCATTTAAGTTCATTCACTACAGATTTCATGCACTCTTGAGCATTTAGCGAAATCTATAAATATATTTTATTTTATTTTTGCCACGTATATCTTCCAGCGTTCCCCATTGGAAATTGCACAATCAGAAGACCTTCGTCACAAGATGGCGAATGCTTTAGAAATATTGCGTGTTTCTGAAGTTAATAATAGACTTAAATTACTTTAATAATGAAATGAAAGGTATAGGCTGGTCGCTTTAGTATTACATTCATACGTACATGCGCACATGCATATGATTTTTATATAAATTTTATTGTATATTTAGAGGTAACCATGTAGAAAAAAAATAAAAACAAACAATGAAAAAAGAATTTTTTTGACGTTTTCTTCTACAAATTGTTCAAGCTCGGTTGATTATAATGTACACCACTTAGCTGTCGTAGCTCTAAAGAGAAATTCTTATTCTATCAAACTGATCGATTTAGAATAATTTTGTGAATTTAGAAAAAGTAAAACATCGCCTGTCGTTTGCTCCTGTACTTTCCTACTCTTTTTTTGAGATATTTACTTGTAATGTTTAAACCGGAAAACCTATAGCTTTAGAAATGGAATCGCATAATATATGGAATCGCTTTCGCTATGTCTAACCGTCCATCGATAAATATTCTCCCTGTCGCAAAATATTGAGATATTGTCTCGAAACTTTGAAGAAATATTGAATGTTCTCGCATGCAGGTTGCTATAGAAATTGGGCAAAATCGATCGAAAGGCACGCCCATAGTTAAATAAAAACTGAACATTTTAGAAATTGATAACGGCTTTCACTCAGAAATTTCCCCGCCCACAATATGGAAGACATAACTTTTATTTTAATGCCTTAAAGTAGTGGGTATCCCAGATTTGGTGAGGTATAGTCGTTTGGTCTAGTACAATTAATTCCTGAAATATGTATTGTTCTTTCTATTATTCATGATTGGAACTCATTCTGTTTAACGCTCTCTTTCAAATTTCCATTATATAAGGAAAAGATGGAAATATCTCCAATAATGACAACAGAGAGATAAAGCGTAGAATTATGATTGCTAATTCTACTATGGACTAAGTACACAATTCAATAGTGCAGCCCTCTCCCGATTAACAAAGCTTACAATCTATGGCATTGAACGGGGAACGGGGCGTCAGAGACCATACAAAGTATATATATTCTTGATCAGCGTCAAAAACTGAGTCGATTTAGACAAGTGTGTTAGTGTGTCCGTGTGCCTGTCTGTTGTTGGCACTCTCACGGGCGTAAATTTGAAGATATTGAGTTGAAATTTGAACGGGTACTTTTAGTTTTGCACGAAGATCGCTATTTAAAATGGATAAGATCGGCTAAGAGCCAAGCCCACAATCGACAAAAATCTATATATATGCGACAAAAGTTGAGTTATAAACTAGAAATTTGGTACATACATTTATGAATATTAGATTCATCCGTATGCTAAAAATGGACATATTCGGATTACAGACACGCCCACACTTAATAAAAATCTTTATATCTGCCACAAAAGTTGACCTAGGGACTTGAAGTTTAGTACGTGTATACATAGTTATCCCATTGATTGACGTGCCAAAAATAGGCGTGGTCGGATAATAGACATGCCCACAATTTACAAAAAAACATAATCAACGTAAAAGTAGACTTGCATGCTGATACGTAAGACATAAACTATTAGAGGGCACAATATATATATATTTGCCACGCCCACCGTTTTAGAGGTGGAGGGTATTTAAGATTTGGCCTAAGCCAAATTTAGTTTTCTTACTTGTTTTAACCGTGTTCTAGAGAAAAGTTCTTCGAAAGGTGTCCGCGTTCGCGATCGGGTTCCGATTCAGAATGAATTATAAACTATGAGCTTTATACCGACGTTGATATAATTTGTCGCATTAAAATTTGCCGTTGCCATGGCCATAGGTCACATTTGAGCGGAACTCGAATGGACGTCGCGCAAGAAGATGGTAAGGGCACCAAGTATTTGATGCCCTGCAAATGCTTGGTGCACAAAATTGGAAAAGACGTGCGGAAGAGCGAAGCGCTTAACATTCTCTTTTACAAAAGGCCAAAGGCCTAAATAGCTAGTTATTGGCCAGTGATTTTTATTATTCAAGTAAGACAAAACTGCCGATACTACTAAAGCAATTATGCCATAAATTGTATAGGTAATTCTTAATAATCGGGCTTAATGAATATGAGCATTTTTACTTATTCTTTGCAGACATTCTTACTTCACAAAGCTAGGTTGTAAAATCGCTTGATAGGCACGTTTACAATTGACAAATAACGCTCACGGTTCTGTTTATAATCGAAAAATGCGTTAACAATTTCAAATATTAAAAATGTATGAGCGAAATATAGTGGGTTCGATCTAGATATCGATGCCGATATGAAACTTTTGTTTTTTCAATGGATACCTTGACATAATTGAACAGTTATTTATTATATCATTTTGTTACATAAATTTGCCATAATAGATAAACACATAATTCTTACAATTCTAAAGATGTTTAAGTATATCTACTCATGACTTAATCATGAACTGCAAAAGAGCACTTCACCTTCACATCCATGCAGCATCATTAAAAATCGTCGTGTCGTAATTATGCCACAACCTTACGATGTAACGTAATGATATAAAACAAACAACAGGAAGAATATTTGCCTTAAACCGAACACTGCGTACCCATCATGATGTACAGAATTTTCAAATAAATGAGGACTTGCTGTATGAGTGGGTGTGTCATTCAATGTTATACAAAATTTTAGATGGGTTGGCCTTTACCAAGTTACAATGGAATTTTATATTTAGCTGGATTTTTCAGCATTTCTTCTGAATGTGAGAAATGCTATGACAAAGTGAACGTATGTAGTTTTCACCTACTTTTATGGGGGCTGAGAGGGGGCTGCATCTGTTTTGTTGAGCAACAGATGCTTTAAAAATGGCGAATGATAAAGATTATTATTTTATAATAATCACTAAAGCACCACCATGCACCTGACAATGACAGTCACTCAAGGACTGTGAGGCAAATTCTTACAAGTGCTGCTATAAGTAAAATTTTTATTTTTATTTAATTTTTATTATTATTATCATTTAAGATCTTTAAATTGTAATCATTTTAATTTCATTTAATTTGTTTTACATATTCTTCCATTTCATTGTCCTTTGGTGCCTCATTTGACGGGTAACAGTTGAAGCAGAAATTAAACGAGATTGAAAAATCATTTGAGGAGCACGAAACGAAAATCATGTCCGACAATTTACGGCAAGAATATGAAAAACAATTGGTTAATATCCGTCAATTGCGACAATTGTATGAGGAGAGACAACGCATTGCTGCTGCTGAATATGAAAACTTGCAACGTTTAATATCGATAAAACGTGATGAGTTAGCGGCTGAACAGGGCAAGTAAGTATATATTGTTTATATGTAAGTATGTCTATTGTAGATGGTTCGTTAAATTGAATAAACTGGAAATATGTTGAAAATTATTATGAAACTGTTAAACTTCATGGAATTTGAAGTGTCACATAATGAATCGTATCATAATAATGAATCGTATTAAGATTATAATAATAATGAATCGTATCTTAAGATACGATTCACGATTCATTAAGTGAACAAGCAGCCACTTACTGGGACAGTTTCTTTACAGTTTTTTTTTTAAATTTTTTTAACCATTACGTAATCTCATTATAAGCATAAATAATCCATTTTGTGTGCGGCAAAAGCTTCATACTTAAGACGGAGGGCTTTGAATTATTCACAGAAAGTCACAATCAATCAATCACAATTGACATGTCTACAGAATATTTTGAAAAAGTTGTTTGAAATAATAAAAACTTTTTCTTTTAAACACTATGAAACATTTTAATATTGTAACATATTAGTATTGTTTATTGTTTAATTTTGGCAAATTAGTCCACATAGACATATATGTATAAGAGGGAAGGTATACTGAGTTTTTCATTCCATTTGCAACATCCAGAAGGAGACGCCAGAGGCCCTATATATATATTCATCAATGATGAATTCATATATATATGAATATATATATATACTCACCATTGATGAATATTGATGCATATATTGAATTGAATTGATGAATATATATACATATATTGATCAGCATTAAAAAGTGAGTCATGTGTGTCCGTGTGCCTGACTGTTGTTGGCATACTCTATACCACAAAACTTTGAGATATTGAGCTGAAATTTTGTACAAGCACTTTTAGTTTCTGCAAACAGATCGCTATATAAAATGGGCAAAATCGGTCAATATACACGCCCACAATCTACAAAAATATACACATCTGCCACAAAAATGGATCTATCGAGTTGAGATTTGGTATGCATATTTATAATTGTCCCGTCCATCGGTGTGCTTAAAATGGGCGTGGTCAAATTTTGTTTTCTTCCTTGTTTCCTTACTCTCGCACATTTAACATTTTTGTACTCTCGTCCCCATTGATGATTCTTTGAAGAGAAATTATTTATTTTCTTAACGTTCGTTAAATAAATCAAAAAATTTAACGGGACGAATTAAATGAAGACTTTTCTAGTGCCTATGAACCGTAGAATTCGATAAATTGAATCTATGAGCTACCTTATGGAAGTTTCCATTTGCTTAGATCTACGTTAACTTTAACTTCAAATTTTTATATAAATTTTATGCACAAGAATTTCATGTAATAAAAAATAATATGCAATAAAACAATTTGCGTAAAGATTATCGGTAATTAAAATTTGAGAAATTGTTTTCTCAGAACAGCAAAAATATTTTCAAATAAGCAAACTCTCTCTCTCTCTCTCTCTCTAAACGTAATAAAATTAAATCTTATTTTAAATGGAGAATGTTTCCCAATTATCCTCCAAATAATAAAGTTGAATGATTTTAAAACTTGTACGAACATTCTACACATGCTCTCGTTTGCACAATACATACTTTCATACGCATCCATACACTCCCACACACATGGTAGCAAATGTAGTTTAAAATTATACACGTATTTCCACAAGTTTACATTCAATTGAAATTCAATCAGATTTTTCATTTAAACATTTGGGGTTGGGAGAGTAATTGTGTTAAAGTAAATACCAAATTCAAGGAATAAATGATATCCAGTGAAGTACGGACGGGGTGCGGTACATGAAAATATAGAATAGCAAGCTTCCACACTTTTGGCCATAATTAGTTGAGTTGAATCAGTAAACGTAAGTCATGGTTACATGGATAAAAATTCTAAACGTGGTCCATTTGGTTCAAAATTATGCACAATCAATTAGTAAGCTAATTAACTATTCTTCACCAAATTTTGTTAATAAATATTAAGAATTAAGAATTTTCTTTATATAAAGACTTGTTTAAAAAACTTATGTTATATGGGAGGGATGCTAAAAATACCCCGATCAGGACCAATTTCAACAGAGAGTGGCTTTGACCAAAAGAAACATACATTGTTAAGACACATTTCATACAGAAAATTTAAAGAATTTTGAAAATTTCTTAATGATAAGAAAAATTGGTCACGGACGGAAATCGATAACAATCAAGTACGTGTACTTTTGTGCAACTTTAATCCCGCATACATACATATGTACTTATAAACGTTGTGATTAAATGTCAAGGTAAAATTTTCTTTCTAATATTATCTCACTGTTGTTGCATGAAAAGTAATTGTAACTAAAGTTATATAACTGTAATGAAATTATCTAATAAAAAAAAGATTTCTGCACAAAAAGTGGTGTAAACATAAAACTTTTTACATTTTCTTTGCTTATTTTTTCTCTAAATTCTTTCAAATCAAATTGCAATTCACAAAAGAAGATGAACAACAACAACAACAAGAGATTGCGTGCGTACATAGAAGTATTAAAATTTATATAAAAAAAGTTAAAAAACCAAATTTGGCTTAGTACAAATCTTAAATACTCTACACACTTATCTAGGCAAGCAGTATAAGTGGCATTTTCATACATACATTAGGTTAATTAATGCATACGTATTAACTTAGCAGTAGAATTCTAGGCTAAGGAGAGATGTTTTTGTAAATTGTGGCGTGATTGTTAAACAAATTTCGCTGAATACAAATTTCAAAAATTTATGAAATTCTACAACACATGGACGTACGTACAGACATGGCTAGATTAATCAATATTACATACTAGGTGAGAGTTCTACTATTTCTGGTTGTATAAATGGAATGACCAATTTAGTTTACACCCCCACTTCTCCACATTTTATGGGAAAAGTATGAAAAGAAGTGATTTTTTCGTTTTTATTATTTCATTTCATTAAATTCCAGGACGCAAAAACTAGCAGAAAACAATCAGCAACTCAAATATGATTTGGATTTGGCTAACAATGAATTAGAGTGCCTGCGTGACGAATGCAAAGAGCATCGTTATGAGAAGACATCTTTAAAAGATGAGCTTGGAGCTGTAAATACCGTACGTATGAATAAAAAAGCAAAGAGAGCGAGATAGAGAGAGAATTAATTTGTTGGAAAACACACACACTTTTATTGAATTGAATTTTTTATGGATTGTCGTGTAGGAATGAAAGAGTGCAAATAAAAACTTTAGGAAAATCAAAAGTTTTCCAACACACACATACACACACACACATGCATCCGCACACAGAAGAAAACCATGTGTATGTGTATGAATAAGAAAGTGTTCTCGAAAATTTCAAAATATCTCAAATAAAACGGAAGTACACACATACATACATAGATACTTACACAAACACACACACACCACACACAAATTGGCAAAAGAAAAAATAAATAGACGAAAAATATTTAAATTATTTACTGAACACTTAAGTTGATTGGTTACATGGGAACATTTGGATCCATCGCGAGTCCTGCACAATTATCAAGAGCACTTATCCAAAGATACTAAAGTAATGTTTAGTTAGCTCAAACAAATAGAACGTCAAGTTGTAATATGTACTAGCAAACGCATTCTAACAATTTCTGAATGTTGGAAAATCTTGTTTACATTGTTGTACGTACAATACACTGTGTGGCCAGAAAATTTCAAACAGAACTTAATCGAATATCGTGCATGTTTGTTTGTTTTTTAGCTCTTCAGTCAAATGGTTTTGGGTTTTAATAGGAAGAATAATTTAGACATTGATCGTTTAATGTTAATGCTGGAAGAAAATCGTGCCTTACTTAATGAGATGGCTAGCAAAGAGCTGAATTGCAGTGATGGTGCAACATTGCCAAAATTGTTATTCGAACTCGTACAGCAAGCAATCGTAAGCGACAATAGTAATAATGGTGACAATGTCAGTGCATTGTTCACTAAATGCGGGAACGACGAGAACGACGAGAACGACAACCAAAATGAGAGTAATGAGAATGTAGAAAAAGATGGCGAAGTAACTGAATTGCCGAACAATACCAACCATAATGATAATAGTACATTAGGAGACCATTTGTTAATCTCTAATGATTGGGAGAGTGCTGGTGCTGCTGCTGCATATAACAATAATGATGATGACAATGTTGTTATTGTCTCTTCATCTAATCGGCACACTAAAAAACTCTCACGTCAACACAGCACCGATAACAATAAGGAACCATCAAGTGTTGCAGCATTCTTAAATTTACATGAGAGCGATGTAGTTGGCAAACATACCACAGCTCAGGAAATTATCGGCAATTTGCCCAAGGTGTGGCGTGTACTAATGGAATTGTTGAGTCACCATAACATTGAGCACGTACAGTTTGATAAGAATGGAAATGGTGAAGACTGTTACACATCTACAGATATGTCAGGCGCTCAGCGTTCACAGCCGGAATTGAGTGTTAGCAAAACGTATCTGAAATTAAAGGTAATTGAAGCAAAATTTTAGTGCAGGCATCTTTGAAATTTCTGTTTAAATTCAATAAAAAATTCTCTTAACTTTTATACCTTACACCTTAATGATAAAGGTATACTAAGTTTTGTTATTCCATTTGCAACGGTAAGAGGCAAATTATATATGTACATATTCTTGATTAGCAAGAAAATCTAAAACAATCCACACATATCCGTCCGCGTGTACATCTGTTGTTGACACTCCCACGATTGTAAATTTTCAGATATTGAGCTGAAATTTTGTACAGACACTGCTAGATTGCTATTCGAATTGGGTAAAATCCGTCAAAATTGGTAGCCACACCCTCAATCGACAAAAACCTATGTATCTGCCTTAAAAATTGAGCTATGAAATTAAAATTTGGTACATACATTACTTAAGTACCTAAAATGGGCATGGTCAGATAACAAATACGCCCACAATTTACAAAAACGGTACTCGACTTACAAGTTGATATGTTATCCGCTACAAGAAGGCGTAAACGTATGTAGATGTGGAAGGTATTTATTTATTTAGTTTTTTTACTTGTTAATTATATTGATTGGCTCAGAATCTAAATCTCTATCGATTTAGCCATGTTCATCTGTCCGTCCATGCATTCAACATACAATCAACCTACAGCTAGAGGCATAAAAATTTTTCAAATAATGAAATACCAGCCGCCTCCACCATCACACGACTTCGACTACATATTCTTAAAACGTAAAAAATAAAAAATTTAAAATCTGAACTGTAGAAAATTTTGTATATTTGAAAGTTTTGAGAGTGGTCCCCCCTGTTCCCACCTCAGCTGCGTGCATGAATCTTCATTTAATTTTTACGGGAATGTATTTTGAACCTAAAACTGTTATAATTGAAAATGGATCTGATGGGCATGGCGCACTGGTTCTATTTCAATGTTCCGTGAAATTTCGAAAGCTGGAATTCAAAAGCGTCAAAAGTGTTTCGTGACTTCAAAAAGGTTAAGAAGCACTGATGTAGGGTATTCGAAGGTTAGCTGGAATCAACTATAATAAAACTCACTAGTTATTATTTTTGTTATAAATTATATTAAAACTTCAATCTAAACAGGAGCGAAGAAGACGAGAGAGTGTTTCTGCTATAATCTTATCGGTTGGGAAAATATAATACTTTTCACCATGCAATGAATGGTAAAGGATGAAAATATATGTAACAAGTAAACAAGTAAAATATTATATTTGGTTTAAGCCAAATTTCGGATACTTATCAGTCAAGATTTTGGAGCGGCCAAAATGTTAAACGGTCTTAGAGCAACTTTTAGGTTTATTGCCATTTTCAATACCAACCAACTCAACCTACTGTGGCTACCCAAGCTTTGTTTAATTAAAATGGACAGACAGACATGATTAGATCAATATAGAATTTAATGCTTTTTAAAATCCGCTTCTGACAAAGCATCTGGGAGGCCTATTTTTTAATAGAGTGAGTATATCCCCGACCTCAAGGTGCTACGTACAAAAATATTAAAAATAATGTTGGGTGAAATTTTAAATAGCCTTCTTTTCTGTATATTATATAAACCGTGGACGTGACATGTACCTAATTATACAATGATTTATAAGAGTATATAACATGTGACAACTTCAAAGACGGATTCTGTACCAAATTAGATTTTAAGCCGGTCTGTATACCAAATTTCATCCTCATAGCTTGATTTTTGTTCATTGTGGGTGTGGCCCTCGGCAAGGGAATGAACTTGGTCGCCTCTTCTTATGTCTTATGTAGTGGAGTGTAGAAAAGTAGAGAACTGCATAGAGAAAGAAGCAGATGAAGATAACGTGTAGCCTGTACTGATACTTCAAAGTCTTACAATAAGTGGTTTACAGTACATGTTGCATGTTTGTTGTTATCATTTTGCCTCCAAGTCCTTGCTCTTTTTCATATCCTTTCATCTATTTTATTTATTTATTGTACGAGTATCTATATATTGTGTATACAACACATACATATCTACAAGTATACACTAGCAATTGTATTCTTGTTTATTTTATGCTTCTTCCTCACCACCCAATTCAAATGTAGTCTCATGTCTTATACATTCTTTAAGTACTTAAAAGTGTAAGCTATAAACTTATACATACTTTTCGGTGTGTTGTACACGTCGCATAATTTTTGGCTGGTAATTGAATTTATTATCCATCTCCGTTGGGGTTTCCTTTTTCGACTTGTGGATTCTGTGTGTAGTGAAGTACAAAGAGCAAGATAGAAAGAGAAAAGAAAGAAAGAAAGACAGAGGTAGTGAGTAAGTGAATCTGGATCCCTCCAAACGAGTTGATTACTTATAACTTTTGTTACATACTTTCAAGTGCTTTTGATGAACTTGAATTAATGCAGTTAACAAGTCCATACAATGCCATACAATATATGGAAAATTAAGGTTATTGAGGAGAAGAATGCCATGTAAAAACTTTTAACCAATAATTAAATTATGCACTTATGTTGAAGTCTTTTTTTTCACCTTTGTTTGAAACGTTTATTGATTTAATATTTTTCTCATTTCATGTTGAACAATTTTGCCAACAATTCTTTTCAACGACTGACAAACTGACAGGATCTCATTTTAGAAAAGAAATCTCTAGTAAAGGAAACTAAACGTTTGAAAACTCTTAATAGTCACCTGGAGTATCGCCTTAACGAGCAGGAGAAACGTTTAAGTGCTGTTAGTTTAGAATTGACAAAAACTTGGCATTTGGTTGGAAAAATGCAACGACAACATCGTCAATTGCATACACAAGAACAAATACTACGCTACCAACTGCAGCAGAAACGTCGTTTGTTGAGTGAATTGAAGGAGGAGTTGGAATATTGCCGCCGAAAATGGGCAGCAGCTAAAGCCAAAAATGAAGAAACTCAAATACAGTGCGATTATCTGCGTCGCGAGTTTGCCAAACGGAAGTTATATGATTTAAATAATTCAGGTGAGAGTGGTTATAGTGATTCGGGTGGGCATTCTGCGGAAGAAGATGAAGAAGCATTTGATGTTGCAGCTAAAAATAACACAATTACTTTATCTTCTAAATCATTTGAACATTCACGCAAAATTAAGCGCATGCAAAGTACTTCACCAGGTCGAGCCGAACTGTGTACCGTAAAAGCTCACTTGAGGGTGTTACGATGTAATAGTGCGCCCCCAACTTGCAATAGGTGCAATTCAGATGCAGACACTTTCAGAGATATGGCATCCGGCCATGCTTCCAATGTTCCCAGCCAAAATTCAGCTAAGAATTTAGAGAACATCTCTCAAGAAGAAATACGTGCACCTAAAATCAGGCGTCTAGAGGAACAATGCAAAGCTTTGATATTACAGGTACTGGAAACTTCACATAATAGAGAAAATTTGGAGTTGCAATTGAAGCGCTTACAAGAAGAACTGACGCCAATACAAAGCAACAACGCAAAGCTTCTATGTGATATTTTAATAAAAGCCCGTTTAGACCGAACATTACGCGCCAGTTCAGTGCCCAATAATAGTTGTTTAACCTCGCGAGAAGAAGAGTATACGCGTAGACGATCAGAACGGCTGCACCGTTTAGAAGAAGAAAGTCGACAACTGATATCACATATAAAGCGGACTTCAGACAGAGGACATTATCTGTGCTGTTCTGTAGATCGCCTAAGACGACAACCAAATTCCGATAACAATGAAAGTTATGCTAAAGAAGAAACAGACAACGAAGGTGTACAGCAAGAAATAACCTCCCAAAATCTAAATAAAACTGTAAATGATGTACAAATAGAAAACGAAATGGTGCATAATGAGGAGGTTTCCCTCTTAAATAGATTGGAAGAACCTTTAAATAAATCAACAGAAGAATATGAAACTAAAGCCGACAATTTAAGTCCTCTCAGTAAAGTTGAAGAAGCTTATACCGCACGACGGGCGGCCCGTTTACAAAGACTTGAAAAAGAAAGCAAGAAGTTACTATCAAAACTTTCAAGTAATGCGGTACGTGGTTATAGTTTGGGAGAGCGTTTAGACAATTTACACGAACGTTTCACAGACAATGTTTTACACCCTTGCACTTTATCACAATCATCTTCTGATAACTTCTTAACCATAGATCAACGTATCAGTGAGATTGAAGAAAAGTCTTTAAAACGAGAAGCCCGTTTGCGTAGATTAGAAGAAGAAGGAAGGCAGTTAATAAGTGATCTGTCAGAAACTTCAAAGCGTGGCACACAAATGATTAATCAAATAGCTGAAAGAGATGCTAAAACCGCTCAAAATCAAAATAAGAAGAATGCGGGTACAAGCAATGAAGCAATACCAAATTCAATGATAGAAAACATTATGCCATTGGCTAAAAATGTAGCCCTCTCCAGCATTGTGCCTGAAGATTTGACGCAACAAGTAACTGTTACATCAACACCCAGCCAAATAAATGCTAATAAAGGAGCCATACCGAAAACTAAACCCACGGCCCAGTTATGTGCTGCTCAACCTAAATCAGCACGTTTACAGAGGGCTCCTAGAAATGCGGTAGAAATAAATGAAACTTTAGAAGACATGATTAAGCGCTTAAAAGCTATACCTTTTCCCCAGCAAAATCAAACAACAGAAGACAACGAATCTATAAATATTGAAAAGACAAACGAAGAATCCGATAAAGATAAGATTGTTTAATTAAGTTTCATGGGTATAGAACGTAAGTTAGAATGTACCAAACACTTGTGCTCAATGCAGAGTTCAAAATTGTATTGTATTGTATTGTATACCCCTTTTATATAGATTAAAAATTATATAATTCGAGGATTATAAATGCTATTTTGAACAGCTTTTTTGATTTGATTTGATGAGACGAATTCTCGTACTACTTCGATGTTATATCGTTCACAACATGCAAGAGATTCGAGTCGTCGTGAAACCTTGCATGTTGTTGCCACACACTTCGTTTCCTCTCGATACTTACAAATGCTGTGATAACATCTACTAATAGGTGGTGGGTGTCAATATGTTTTTCTTAGGTCTTTTCCAGGATCTGGTGTAATGTAAGGAGATGGTCTATGGGACCTGATAATAATATTTTTGTCTTTTCCACAATACCCGAAAGCGGCCAAAATCTCTTCTATTAACATTTAATGCTCTTCTTTATTTATGCGTAATGTGCTGTATTAATAATAATTATTCAAAGAATATCTCTTCTTATAAATGATAACTTTTAAAATGCAATACATCCGCATAATTAACTACCCCACTGTTAAAATTCGAATGACCCGAACTGAAATAATCCTAATAAGAACAACATTTGCATAAATAATAAAAATACGTACATAATAAAGTGTTACGTTAGAGGGAAATGATGAGAAGTGAGAGGGAAAACGAGTTTGGCGCTAATTTCGAATTCTGTGTGATTAGCATAATTGTTTAATGATTTTATGGCGCTGCTGGTTAGTAATTTGCATTGGTCATGTTGCTGGATATAAACCTAAGTAGTAAGCAATAATACAGGTAGACTTTATTGTATGTATATTTACGATATATTTTAGAAAGTGGTTTTGATTGCTGTAATTCTTATAAAACTTATTTTTACTTAGTATCCTTTTAAGTATAGACAAAATGAAATATTTCGACAATAAAGGACAATTTTCATTTAGACCGAAACTTAGATATCCTCCACATCTACTCACACACGGTGGGCGTAGCAGATATGTGATTACGCCCCCCTAATAGTGCATGCATTACGTATCAGGTTGTGCGTTGAGTTTTTTGCTGAGTATGGTTTTTTGTAAAATGTGGGAGTGTTTGTAATCCGCGACCACGCCCATTTTTTCACATCGTTGGTAAAGTGAGGTAAAGTATTCTGACTATTACTAAATTCCAAATTCATAGGTGAATTTTTGTGGCAGCTAGAAATAGCTTTTTGTCAATTGTGGGCGTACCAGTTATCTGACCATGCCTATTTTTGGAACATACAAAAATTGAACTTCATAGGTCAATTGTTGTGGCAGATAAATAGATTTTTTTCGATTATGGGCGTGGCTTTACACCGGTTTCTGCGACCTACGTGCTGAAACTGAGAGTATCTGTAAAAAATTTCTGCTATATACTCGTATGTCAAAGGAGAATGCCAACACCTGAAAGATACACGAACATACATATTTAGATTGATGCTGATTAAGAATACATATTTATTTTGTAGAGTCTCTGAGGTTTCCTTCTGTGGTTTGTATACGTCCCATCTTATGTGGAGGGTATGAAAAAAGTCAACCACGCCTCCTCGTTATGTGATAGTGCAAATATATAAGTAAAACCAACCATTAAGTATAAAAATATTTAAAAATGGAAATTGCGGTAAAAAAAATGTCGCCATAACCTAACGACAGTTCCCGCGCAATTTTGTTGTAATTAACCTTATCATATACAATATTCGTTGTTGCGAATGTTGGTTCCGTTGTATCAGTTCGTTTGAAATTTTTACATAATTTTGCTTTTAACTGCATTACCACGTACATATATACTGTGCTTGTTAGAAGAGAAAAATGCTTAGTGGTTGTGGGTACTTCTTGTTCTATTGTTCAACGAGCATGAATAAATGAAAGTTTAGTAATAGTAGAGAGTAGGAGCAGTAGTCGTGTGATTCATTTTGAATTCATAAATTGCTTTTTTATGCTAAAATACGTACACCTACACCAACAACAACAACAAATGTATTGTAGGTATATAAGCATTAACAATAGTTAAGCGGTGCTAATGGAACGGTGAGCGGTGCAATAAATGAAAGAAAGTCTAGCAAAACATTAAAAGTGGCTGTTAGTAAAGTGATACTGGTGATAATGGTGGTTAATTTGTATACAATAGATTAACCAAAAAATAGATAATTACTTGAGCTTTACTATAAAATATTGAATTATAAAGAAAAGTTTTTATACCCTGCACCACCCTGTGGAAAAGGGTATATTAAGTTTGTGCGGATGTTTGTAACTCTTAAACGTCAAAAGCCAGAATCAAAATCTGAATCGATTTAGCCATGTCCGTCTGTCCTCCTCTATGTCCATATAAATTTGTGCGAAAGCTACAGGTCGCATTTTTTGAGATATTTCGATGAAATTTGATACGCAAAAAAGCATTGGCACAAAAATAAACCCTTTTGAAAATGGACCGGATTGGACTATTTTTAGAACCTCTCCCTATATAATTTTTTCTTTTATATCATAAACAAATAAAAAATAAAAATAAAAAAAAATTCTGACTTGTGTATTATTTTGAAATTTTCGAAAATACAAGAAGGTATAGAAAAATAAATTTTTTCATTTTTCAAAGAAAAAAATTAAATTGAATATATCAAGTGGTGTAGGGTATTTGATGATCGGGCTTGACCAACTATAAGATTTTCACTTGTTTTTTATACATATAACAAAAGGGAAGAGTATTTTTTGGATTACTTGATACCGAGGTTTAAATTAAAGAAATAAAGAGAAATTGTGGGCGTTTACATTACCCGAGCATGCCCATTTATAGACCCTCGTTAGTTGGACTAATTATAAATATGTATGCGAAATTTTAACTTCTTAGCACAAGTTTTATGACTCATTTTAATACATTATGATGTTTATGATTTCGAGAGGTCCTGCATTGACGTTGCTACAATTTTTAAATTGGGCAATATCATTTGAAAGCCCTCAATTAACAAAAATCTATTTCATATAAGAAAAAAAAGGAACGCAAGAAAGCATTTTCATTGCATATGTCAAAAAATGGGCGTGGTCCCACATTAATTGGCCGTGGCCCACAATTAAAAAAAAATTCTTCGTATAATATATACTCTGTTAAAAGATGGAATCAGGTACCCGCCACGCCCACTTTTTGTGTTTAAATAAGGCTTCACCTAAATTAAGTTTTCTTATATTGAAATGTAATGAGAGATTTTCATGAATGGGCGTGACTTTTAACTGAATTTCCTCATTTTAAAATCCTTAAAATGTTTCGTCTTTGTTACATAGATCTGCGTACATAGATGTATATGTATATTAAAATGATTTATATAATAAAAGATTCAAATCTCTTCACTCATCTATAGTTATAAATCTGCTTAATATACCCTACACCTCAAAATGCTTGTGTTTGATTAACATTATTATATGAACAAAATAGAAAGCCACATAAGATATAAAATATTTATCCATTAAACTGTTATGCAAAATGGTGTCTAACTAAAACTATATATGTAGGCAACGGGAGCATCCACGCATCAACAAACTTCCCTTGATACCATAATAAATACTATGTATCACAAAAAGTGGAAGTAATTGTGAAAGAACATCTGCAATGAAAACTGTTCTTCATATTTTTGCACATGGTATATAGTATATGTAATATATATTGTACAAGAATATATTGCATGACAAAATTTATAACATTTTTAGTTGCTACACAATAATAACTTTGATGTGGAAAGTGTTTGAAGAAAAAAAAAGAGAAATGAAATAGTAAGAGTAAGAATCGCGAAAAAATATTCCACTGTAGAGTTTTTATTGTTACAACAAATTTTAATACACTTGACTTCTGGAACTTTCATAAGTTAGTGCATGCAATACAAAGTATTCCCACACTCGTGATATTCCAATCAAAGATTTTTTACAACTACAACTACATGGACAAGGCAATTAGGTAAACTATTTATACTAGAAATGGTGGAGGACCCTTCTTCCTTTTAATAGGGCACACCTACAATTATCTATTAAAGTCGAAGGTTAGCTTTTTCAAGTAAAATTTTTTAATATTTTTCAAGAGGACACATACCCTTTCACACCCTTTGGTCATATAAATTTTTGGGATTTGGCCTAAAAAAATTTAACTTTTTCTTCTTCTTTTTCTTTCATTACTTGTTTTTGTAGTATTACATAGTTTTCATACCCTCCCCACATAACATGGAGGTTATATTAAGTTTGTCATTCTGTTTGCAACACTCAGAAGAAGGCGTCAGAGATCGTACAAAGTATATATTTTCTTGATCAGCATCAAAAACTGAATCGATCTAGACATTTATGTCCGTATGTCCGTGTATGTCTGTCTGTTGTTAGCATTCTAACGAGTGCAAATTTTGAGATATTGAGCTGAAATTTTGTACGGATACTTTAAGATCGCTATTTAAAATGGGAAAATGGGAAAAAAGCCACGCGCACAGTCGACAAAAATCTATTTATCTGCCACAAAAATTGACCTATGAACTCGAAATTTGGTATGCTTATCTATAGTTGTCCTATCCATCGATGTGGTAATAGTTATCATGGGCATAGTCGCGAATAATAAACACGCCTACGACTTACAAAAAATCATAGTCAAGCGTAAAAATGGACTTTGAAGATGATACGTAACATATACACTATTAGAAGGCGTGCCACGTAACAAGCCCACTATTGTAGATGTTAAATATCTTGTATTTAAGATTTCGTCTAAGCCAAATGTTGTTTTCTTATTTTTTTTTTATGAACAATGCTCCTTTGGTTCAAATAAGGAAAACTCAGTAAAATAAGTAAAAAACCTACATTTGGCTTAAGCCAAATCTTAAATACCCTCCACATCTACATACATACAAAACAGTGGCGGTACATGATTATTACATATGAACATGAAAGTTAATTTTGCCGCTTCATAAAAAGTCTTTGTAAATTCATCGGGTAACTGAAACGCCTATTTTTGGCACATCAATGGTTATATATACATATAATAAAATAGATTTTTATCAATTCTGGGCGCGGCACTTAACCAAGTTCGCTCAATAGTGTTCTGCCTGCAGGAACTAGAAGTTTTGTACACAAATTCGAGCTTAATGTGTAAAAATTTACGACTATGGGAGTACCAACAACAGATAGATATATGATTACAAGGACTTACTGTACAGATCATTTCAAATTTTCATGCTAATTAAGAATATATACTTTGTAGAGTGTCCGATAGCTTTTTTTGGGTATTACAAATACAGTGACAAACTTGGTATACCCGCCATTCTATGTGGAGAGTATAAAAATATTTGAAAAATATAACTGCTGCTGGTGAATACTTTCTTAACGCGAGGTTTTATTTGTAATTTTTTATTTTTTATTTGTTTCTTTCTATTGCTTTACTTATGTTGACACGGCAAAACACTTTTATATTACTTTGGAATCAAATAAAACTTTTTGTAAGCAGGTATGATGGTATGTCCGTGAGAGAGAGAGACAGAACAATTTTTAATATAGTTTGGAATTGATTTTAGTTTTTGCAAAAAATGAGTGTATTGCATATTGTTGTTGTGAGTGATCAAAGTTTTTATTTTATTATAAATTGATTTGAAGAAGTTACATTTTTTAATGCACCTTTTTTATATGCTCATATTATTTTCATTAGGTTTAATGTAGGTAGCAATATTGTGCGTAGTATTGGGTATTGAAAAAAGAAATATATGTATTTGATTAAGTTTAATATAAGGTAGCACATGATGACACAGTTTTTTTTTTCTCTAAAAAGGTACTACTTATGTATAGGAAAAATTGTAATTGTATGGTGGAAAAATTTTGTGGTAGTTTATGGTGTCACATGTTAAAAAGTGTGATCAAAAAATGTAATCAACAAGAATATGTTTCAAAGTTAAACTATTGCTAAACGCCCACAATCCAATGAAAACAAAAAAAGTTAAAAAGTTTAAGCTGGATACATTTATTAGGCAGAAGGTCCTATTTTATATATCCAAAATTAAGGTCACAATGGGCCATGCTTACTCAAAAATTAGTAATTAAGTGAATTTAATGCTTACTATTTGAATTTTTGTAAAAAAGTGTGCCATTATTCACTACATGAAGTGTGCCATAATTAGCTATCTATACTAATTTAACAAGTGCTCTTTTTCCTACTTGCTCCATAAAATTTTCCTCTTGGTGGAAGAATTTTAACTATTTAGAGAGGATTAGTAAAACAAGTTGAGTGCCAAGTAAACCTTAATATGAGCCATTGTGAAAATGATGCATATCCATTTTTAAAACACATCAATTTAACTATTTCAATCATCATACATACATTTTCATAACTTTATAAATTTTCGTGCCTTTAGGATAAGAAAACTTACATCACTTTAATTTAAGCAAACAGTTTTTCTAATTGTATAATAAGAGAAAGCACAAAAACAAAAACAATTCTACTCTGGTAAATATTTTAATTTTAAATACTTTTCTACTTAAAGCGATAAATTTAATTTACCATTAAATAAAAGAAAAGAATATTTGCACTCTGCATCTGCAAAATGATTGTGTTCACCCTCAACTACAAGTACAATGCATATGTAATATATGTATGGTATGTTGAAGTGAGTGGGACAGAGAGAGCTTAAGAGAGAGTGCGTGTGGGGAAAGGGTGTTTTTTAGTGGATTTCGATGTTAAAAATGTTAAGAGTTTCCTGTTTGCGGTATGGAGCGAAATTTTAAATCATCACTCTGTACGTACAGTGAGTGACAGTTTGGCCAGTTATACGTTTACTTACCCTAAAGCACCTCCATCAAATGCTGGATTAATATCATTTATACGCCACCTCCAAATAAAGTGCCGCATATATTAAGTTTATCATTCCGTTTGTAACAATTACAAAGAGACGTCTAGGACCCTATAAAATTTTTTTTAAATAGAGACAAAATTTGAGACGATTTCACGATCATCGTACGTTTGTTGGTTTACAATGAAACTATTACAGTCTTTTTAAAATTTACATAATTTGTTGGAAATGATCGCGTGAAAAACCATCTTTCAGCCACAAAATTGTTCTTAAGAAATGAAATCTGGTACACATAAGATTCAATTGGTAATGCCCACAAATGGGCGTGGTTAATGTAAACGCCTTTATTTTACGAAAACAAAAAAATATTATTGGCACAGAATTCAACATTTGCCATGTAATATATACAAGATATACAAGAGTGGCCAACCTACCACGCCCATTTCTAGAATTATATACTTATAGAGGGCATTAAATTTTTTTGGCCTCAGTAAAATTTCGTTTATATTCTTCTTCTCACATATGTTTTATTACAAAACGCAAATTAGAAACAAAACGTGGCAGCTCTCATTCATCTTGTGCTCACAAAAAAAACAAAACGAAGTAAAAAGGTGATGGATTGACTTCAACTATGTAGAATTGATATATGTTAGGTTTTTTTTGTATTTTAAATAAATATTTATAAGTAATAATATTTATATATTAAGTTGAGAAGACATTTTGTATAAAAATATAGAATGAAACGCCCCTTAACAAATGGGTTCGTATTTTTTATTCAATTACGTTTAAAACTACTTACCCTGAACTTGTACATTACATTTTCGTGAACACACAGAATGTATTAAATAAATTGTGGGTGCGTCTGTTAAACAACCTTAGAAACACTCATTCACAGGTTCATAATTAATCTCATATAAAACGTAATCAGTGAGGTCGCGTACTTTAACCGATCACGTCCATTTTCACAACTTTATTCCTAAATACAAAATGCATAATAAGTCCATTATAGGTGGACGTGATTAATTTCATTTTCCACCAGCTTTATATATAATAATAATAAATAATTCGTTATTAGTTAAACCTAATTGGAAGAGGTTAGTGATGCTGGACACCCTAGACTTCGCATGCACCTAATATAGCTTTTTACTTGTTTCTTTTTTTATGTTTTTAATGTTTATGTAAACACTTCATTGCCATCTCATATAATCTCATATAGTTTTACTAATGGATACCATACAAAGTCTGACTGATGTTGAATAAGTGTACGTATGCATGTACTGAATGTGACTTAAAAAGTAAGATGAACCTTTAGACAAGTCGGGTCATATGTAAAGGTAAAGTGAGAAGAAAACATAAGCTATACACCAGCGAGCACCATCATTGTCGTCGTCATCGTCATCGTCATCGTCATCGTCATCGTCATCATCATCGTCATCTTCATTACAATTACTAACGAACAATATCAACAACATTGTTTTTAATGTTTAACTACACTAATAACAACTATAACAACAAATATTTTAACTAGTACAACACCAAAATGCACAGAATGCAATTACCCACTAACAACTCCAATCTTGCTTACTTATGTTTATGGTCTATGGTGTATGGTGTATGGTGTATGGTAGAATCGGTGCTGGAAAAATTACGCCATGTCTTCTCATATACACACGTTTAAGTTATACGTTTTACTTTAAAAGCACATATTGTGTGTGTGTAAGTACTCCAAGCAAGTCCATTAAACAATAAAATGACAACAAAGTTAATTTCCAGGAATTTTCTAAAACTTCACTTCAAGGTTTATGACAGCACAAATACGTGTACGAGAGCATTTAACAGCAGTCACATCTTGATGTAGTAAAATAAGAGATTTTTCAAACATATATATATATATATATGTTTATAAATATGTTATATGCATACATATATATATATATATATATACATATATGTATATACAGAAGCAGAAGGACACTTTTATTTAGGAAATCGAAATCGAAATCGAATTTATTTCAAACTTTTTCATACCATTTCTGTATGCAATCTTCCACATGATTCCATGACCATAAAATATTTTACTATGTTTTACTACATTTTACTAAATAGAAATATTTTTCAAGTATTTCTATATGTATTTAGATGCAATATTGATGTTGTCAGTAAATAGATTTACAACACTTTCAAAATAACCATATATCCATAAATACTCGCTTGGCATGGAGATTTGAGATAAATTTAATGTTAGCCGTGTGTGTGTGTGTAAAATTTGTTAAAAACTTTTCGTTATTTATATAGATAAATTCCTTAGGACCACGCCCACATTACCAAAACTCTGTTTTCTTTTTTCTTTCTTCTCCATTCTATTTTAAACATCCCGAAAGAGATGTAACAAAGTACTGGATCAGATCTTGATCAAAATCTAAACTAATTCAGATATGTCCTTCCTTGTGTCTGTCTCTTGATTACAATCTTAACCGAATTAAATATTTGTAAGAATATTTTGAGTTTTTTTTAAACAGGTTGCTGCTTAAATTAGGCAAAATCGTTTAATTGCCACGCCCACAATCGATGAAAATTTATCAATTAGCTAAAGAAATATATTTATGTAAAAAAGTATCCAAAAATTTGGATATGCCAAGAATGGGCGTGGCATAATAACAAACACGTCCACAATTAAGAAAACTAAATTTGTCTTAGGTCAAATCTTAAATACCCTCTATCTTTACAACGGTAGGCGTGGCAGATATAAATATATTATGCCCTCTAATAATGAATGAATTATGTATCAGCTTGCAAGTGGAGTGTTTTGGTGAATATCATTTTTTGTAAATTGTGAACGTGTCTGTTATCCGATCACCTTCATTTTCATTTAGCATATCGGTGGATGAGATATGAATATGTTCACCAAATTTCAAGTTCATAGGTAAACTTTTGTGGCACATGTATAGGTTTTTGTCGATTGTGAGCGCGATTATTAACCGTCCACGCCCATTTTTGGCTTAGCGGCATAACTATAGATAAGCATACCAAAATTCAAGTTTCTAGGTCTATTTTTGTAACAGATATATAAATTTTTATTGCTTGTGGGCGTGTATGTTAACCGCCCATACCCATTTTTGGTATAGTGACAGATAAGTTAATTGTAAATATTCGTAATAAATTTCAATCTTATGACTGATGCCTACTATTTGTATTTATGTGAGAAGGTAGGGTATTTAAGGTTTAGCTTAAGCCAACTTCAGTTTTTTAATTATTTTCATTGATTTAAGTATTGTATATTTTACACAAAGGCATACACATTCATACATACATACATAATGAATATATTTCTTGCTCTGCTAAGCAAACACCATTTATTTTATCAACAGCAAATAATTTGCGATATTGATGGTAATCAATAATGATGGAATTTAATTATCAGCCAAGACAAACAAACAAATAATAATTTATGAACGTACAACGAAATAAACACAAATGAGCGTATACACGTCTAAATATCAAGTTATATGAATGTATGTATATGTTGGTATGTGGGAGTAGTTAGTATTCTAGGTGGAGATTGTATACCATTTTAGTATTGAACAAACAACACTAACGGAATGAATAACAAATATTACATAGTTATGAATTTATATACATAGCATGGTATAGTACGATATATGAAATACATACATGCACATATGTACGAGTATGCATATATTTATATAGTATCAACTCAGACAAGTAATGTATGAGGAGAGAATGAAAGCACAAAAGAATTTGTTAGAAAAGCAAAGTCACATAACAACACCAACATCAACAACAAAACAACCAAAACAATAATAACAGTACATTATAATATATGTCAGCATCGTAATGGTATTGTTATTGAAAACAATCGCAACACTCTAACACAACACAGATATACGATACAATAATGACAATAACGAACCGGAGGGGCAAAGCATGAAAACCTTAACAATGATAATGGTGATGCCATAATTGTCTGCCTGCCTGTTTGCCTGTCTGTCTGTCTAGCTGTCTGTATGTGTGTAGGTCTTTGCACGTGCATGTATGTATGTATGAGCGTACGTAAGTTTGGATTATTGTATAATAATACGAGGAATTTACGAGTATGTGTATCGTTATACCTGTGTGCGTATGTGTGTGTGGTGACAACAAAATAGTTTACAATATTCGTGGACAGCATAATAGCTTCTCATAATATATATATAAATAAATCTAAGCATATTTCTCTTAGAGGGTGTGTGGATGCGTAGGTAGTTACTTTAATAAAATACTTGTTTGGTCAGCCATCTCTTTCTCTCTCTTTCTCGCTCTGAATAGTTGTGGGAAGTAGTTCGAAAATTATTGTTGCGTTCTTTTGTGCAACATTATTTTATATAACTGATTAAATTGTTATGACTGATTTTTTCATACTCTCCTCCTCCATATTATTTTAGATAATACAATAGATTAAGTAAGATTAAGTTACATGTTCAAGTAAAATAATATCCTTGACATTGTTACCAATACTTAGAAACAGACATTATACACTCTTGATTAGATCTGGATCAAAATCTAAATCAATTTAAACATGTCCGTCCGTGTGTCCTTCGGTTGATATCACATTTACGATAGAAGTGAAATTTTCTAACGACATTTTCAGTCTTTGTATAGAGGATGCTGTTTAAATTAGGTGAAGTAGCTCAAGTGTCTACACTACAATCGACGAAAATTCATCGATTAGTCACAAAAGTACATTTATGAAAATTGAATTTGTTAAAACCTTGATAAGTCAAAAATGGACGTTGCAGGATAACAAACACAATTGTAAAGGGCGTAATCAGGGGTGCCTGCCACGCTCACGGTTTCCAAACAAAGATGGAAGGTATTTAAAATTTGGTCTAAAACAAATTGGTTTTTATATATAACCACATAAGTTCATAAGCCTTGTATCGATCTTTTAAATGAGCGTAAAATTGTATTACAGACACGGCCACAATTTACCAAAATCAAAACTTATTTAGCATACAATCGAAATTGCCAGTTGTCACATAATATAGAAAGTAAAAAATGTCATAATCAAGTAACTGCCGCGCCCACATTTTGTATACAGGCGTGCAGGGTATATAAGATTCACATTTACTTTTCTTTTTAGTGGTTTTTAAATATTTCGTACTATAATAATGTCGATTTTGAATGAATGATTTTTGGTCTAATTTTGTCTTTAAAGCCATTCCATCTATAAAATGTTTAATCATGTTAATGCAGTGCAATGCAATGTAAACTCAAATCATCCCCTTCCTTGCTCGTACAATAAATGTTCCCTAATGATGTAGCATCATAATCTTTTTAATGCCACTTCCTTGTGTTTGCTCCTCACATTGATTGTAATTTTTTTTCTTTCTGTGAGAATGGGGAGCAAGTGTTTTGGTAAAATTATCATAAAATAATAATGAGTTAACAAAAAAAAAAAATCTTATAAAAAGTTCTTTTTTTTTTTTGAAACTGAACACAAACACAAGCTCTATTTATTTGTGTGGAATTTGTTTAATGCTAAAAAATCCTTTTATTTGATTCTCTTGTTAACACATAAAGGAATGTAGGAAACCCATAAGAGTGTAAAAGAGAAGAAACAAGTAAAAAAAATTAAGTTTGACTTGGACCAAACCTTAAATACTCTTCACATGAGGACGTCCACAAACGGTGGACGTGCCAGGTGCTGATTGCGTACTTGCGGATCTTGACCGTTTTGCCCATTTTAAGTAACAATCTGCGCGCATTATCTAGAAGTGTCCGCACAAATATCCGAATATCCTAAAATTTAAGATGTCAACACAGACTCACGGACGTACATGTCTAGGTCGACTCATTCTTTGAAACTGATCAAAAATTTGATCAATCCTCCTTCTAATTATTGTAAGTAGTATGAAAAACTTAGTGTACCTCCCCATATTATGTAAAGCATATAAAAATTGATACGAAAACATATAAAAATGCTATAAATTCTTCCTTTTAGTAATAGAAAATGTGATTCTAACTTTCTAGATAAAATAAAATAATATTAGAGACAATAGAAATGTTTGTTAGGTTACCACGAATTTTAAGCACCTGCGTACCAATGCTGATGATGATCGTTTGAGGTGAAGAAGTTGTTTCGAAAGTTAAGACGATTGTTTCGCTTAACTTAACTCTTGATTTCATTTGTTTTTCTACATGCAATTAAGTTTCCCACCAGTATGTCCGTATGTCCGATTGTTTGTAATTGAAATAAAAGGGAAAGAAGTAAAACGACAAAACTCGGCTTAAAGCAAAGATTGGTTACCCTACACATTTATAACCTGTGAGTTGTAGCGGGTTTAACGGTAAGTGGATGAAGCCTTCGTGGGAGCTCTGCAATATCCAATGGACTCCGCTGCTTATGGATGCCCTTTTTTTATTTTATGAAAATTTGTATATTATGCTGTTGAATTGTGGGCGTGTCTATTATTCGGTACCTTGATACACATTTATAATTATTTATGGGCGTGGCATACATATGCACACACATATAAGTTTTGTCTGTCTTTTCATTTATTAAATTCTCTAAATTTTGAAGATCGAATTCTATATCAAAAAAGTTTTTTTGTAAATTATGGGCGTGTCTGCCCATTTTTAGTACATCCGAAGATAGGCTCATTATTAATATATATACGAAATTAAAACTTTAAAGTGTTCTTTTTGTGAGCCTGAAAGATTTTGTGATTTTCAATTGTAGGCGTGGCATTTAACTAAACTTTTTTCATATTAATTAAACAGATGTGTATAAATAATGCAATATTTTATAAGAAAAAGTAGCAAAAGGATTTGATTCGTTAACATCTACTTATTGTACAGTATATATCATTTAATATATAAGTGAAGGGTTCTTAAGTTGCTGCCAAAGACGAATATA
The DNA here is from genome assembly GCA_963971445.1 of Ornithomya chloropus. Classification (NCBI taxonomy): domain Eukaryota; kingdom Metazoa; phylum Arthropoda; class Insecta; order Diptera; family Hippoboscidae; genus Ornithomya; species Ornithomya chloropus. The sequence goes on along the minus strand of OZ020530.1, from coordinate 50,089,816 downwards.
CTCGCTATAGTCCTATTACACGCTTGGATATATTATATGAACAAGAAAGGTAAAAACGAAACTTTATCTTCAAACAAATGTCATCAGCCACCCACATGCATGTACACAGACATATATATATATGCGTTTACACTAACGAAACCCATATAGACGTACGGTGTCGAAGGCTATGTCACAAATACCAAAAGTCCAGTTGTGCATTTTAACTTTCAAGTGTACTTTTAACTGCATTTTTATGTGTGTGGCATACACATGAAGCGCACAAACTTAGCACATACGTTTATATATAAATATATCCATACATGCATACATATTGTATGGTTAGTATGCATGAACGTATACGAGTGTATAGTACAGTAGTACTTAAATTCGTAAATGTGGGAATGGTTTGCCGTGCACTCCTTATACGGTATGTACACGTTAATGTTTAACTCCGTGACCATACGGTTTTTGTTTCCTCTTTTCTGGTCGATTCTTTTGTACATAAATTTACTGACGTATGTATGTATGTATGCTCTTGAATATGTGTGTTGTATTTTCACACGTTCTCTTTCTCTGCTTTGATAATACAGTTTTTTTCCCGAGTAGTATTACATTTCACTTTATGCGGAACTTTAGTACACAACTATCTCTGTGAGTGTATGTTAAAAGACGCTTTTGTCATGGTAATATGTATGCACTCACAAATATCATAAAAAAAGAATCACATGAGCACACCTAGGTTAACTGTATTGTATAAAAAAAGAAGAGGTGAGCGAAGAGACGCATAAGAATGTGTGAAGAAAGTTACAGTTGGCTAGGGCCAAACACAGAATACCCACCACTCTCATATAAAGGCAACTTTTAAATACTGTGTCCTTGACATTGAGTCCATTATTTTTAAACTTTCCACAAAGAAATAGTGATTCCCTCACACATGCTTAAGGATCATGTTCACTTGGTGAATACAACTACATTTACTTTATTGGTTATGCATACGAAGGTATAGATAAAGCTTCACAAAGTGTCTTCTGATTTCGCAACACTCCATCTTGTACTAGAATACAATCCGCGCGTTGTAATATTTATTAAAAAGTTCACTACAAAACAAAAAACTCGCTGACAAAACTTTAAAGTTAAAATGTTGCTCTAAAAAAAATAAAAATAGAAAAAACACATTCTTTTAATTAAGAATTTTAAATATTTATACATGGAAAACATTAAAACAGAGAAGAATTTTTGCTGTGGTTCTAATTACTTATTATTTATCACACAGTTGTCCGACAGTTGGCTGGACGGGAATACATGCAATACCATTTAAAGTTAGCTTATTAAAAATGTATAACACAATAAAGGCATACGACAACAAGTAAAGAAGCACTATGGCCAGTTCTATCCTATCATTTAATACCTTATAAACCACTTGGTTTTACAATTTATTTAATTTTGAATTAAAAATATGTACACATGTACAATTTAACGAGGGTGTTTCCCACCTCTCCAGCTCGGAGCTTATATGAGGTGGGAGTATGCACCAAATTACCGTTGTATACTTAACCGCTACTTAATAACTAGTTACAACTAAGAGGCGTTCGCATAGCCTTGCGCGAAATGCAAATGCGGACAGGGATGGCATTCCACCACCGGATTGCGAAAACAAAAAAATGACGTTCAGACATTAGGGATACGTGTCGGATAGGTCTGATATTCAGGTTTCGGTTTGACCTTGAAAATTCGAGTCTGTTAAGCAGGTAGCTTGGATCCTGCTTTGTGACAATTTTTTGGGGTAGACAAAGGGCTCTACATTTAAGCAGGTCCTCCGGGGTGACTGATAACAGAGTTCTTGTATAGCTTGAGACGTGGTCATACTTCCTCAACCCAAAAACGTACCTGATAATGGAGTTATTGGCCTTTTGGAGTTTTTGTTTAGAAATGAAATCACAATTGGCGAACAGCCAAATTTTAATCTGAGTAAATTTTTTTGTAAATTGTGGGCGTGTCTGTTATCAAACCACGTCTACGTTCCAAATTTAAACTTCATAGATTAATTTCTATGGCAAATGAAAAGATTATTGTCGATTGAGGGCGTGGCTCTTGACCGATTTTTCATACTTTAAAGGGAGTGCCAACAATAGACGGACACATGCACACACGAATATACATGTCTACGTCGACTCAGATTTTGAGGGGTCTTATAGGGTCTTTGACGCCTCCTTTTGATTATTGCAAATAGAATGACAACCTTACCTCATCTTATATGGAAGGAACAAGTTACTCAGATACTAGAAATTTAGCCGCGTGAGGAAGCCAACATATGGATACAAGGGCGGGCATGTCTACATTAATGAAGAACTTTGTATAATCTCATTGCTAGTGTCTCTTTCTAGTTGTTACAAATGTTATAAATAAGCTCAGTATACCTTCCCAGCTTTTTTTTTCGAAGGGTATAAAAAATAAGTATATGACTAAACTATAAGCTACCAAGAAAGCAATTCTACTCTCAATTCAAGCACCAAGGTATTGTACTAACAAGGCCACATAACCACACTACCTAACTGATGGTCAATGGAGTGAGAGCTCATGTTTTCTGGTCAGCTACAATTTCAGTTAATAATGAAAACGTGAGAGAGAGTGTAAAAGTGAATGATTGAATATGAGTAAGTCACAAAAGCAAAATAACACCAACAACAGCAACAACAACTGCCACCGTCACCAGCAGCAGTAACAGTAGCGGTAAGTGTCAACACAAGTCAACAATTGAGCCAACTACCCTATATATCATAGTGCAGTAGTAAAAGATGTTTGTTTGGCTCGTTGCGCCATTTCTTTCTTTGCATGTACATACAATATTATTTAATATATTCTACGTACCTACATATATATGGTACATTTTGTGTGCTATAAACTGGAGCCAGCTTGTTGAGATATTCCTACAATTTATAATTTTTAATATTTTTTTTTTTAGCTCATGATGCTATTGTCTGTTATGCATATTTATGCCATTTTAATAATTTTATGCAGTAAAGGAAAACAACATCAGAACGATGAACAAGTGGTAAGGAGCTTGAGGCAATAAGTTGGATACCTTGGATAAATAATTTTTGTCAACCGCGCCAACCGATTTTTGTCCCATGTAACGTTACAGAGTAATTATAGTCGGTTATACTCTGATTGAATAATACCCTACCCCATTTAGTTATACAATTTATGCTATAATTTACTTATTTGTGGTAGTAAATACAAACCGTCGTCGTATAAAATCACTTCGTAGAAAAGCGTTATATATAAAAAAGTTCTAAAAATGGCTTAAATTTGATACAGTGCATCACTATTATTTACCAGATTTTGTTAAAAAATATTAAGATTTGTGAATTTTCATCATATAAAGACTTATTTTAAATAAGGGGTCCTATAAACGAATCGATGATATCAATTTTCAATAGTGCTTAACATTTAGCCAGAATCAAAAATCATCAAAAAATGCGATTTGATTAAAAGATATACATATAGACAGATAGATAATCAAAGTTAAATCGATTCATATTTTGATTAGGACCTGTTGCGTCCTTACAACAGGTGGGTACTGTATGATATATATATTATCATTTCGTGGTGTAGGGTATACGAATGGTTTACTAATAGATCGATTAGGTTCATTTTAAATAGTGACCGTCTTTAGCTGAAAAGACATAAAAAATTCATTAAAAATAATATCGATCTATATGTTGTTTTAAAGATATACACAGTATGACAGACATAATTAAATCGATTCAAATTTTGGATAATGCTTAAAAAATATATATATACAGTGGAACAGGTGAAATTTTCTTTTTGGGTGTTGCACACTTTTTAACAAAGTGAGTATACCTTTGAGCCCTTAAATGTTTGGCAGGTATAAAAAATTCGTTTTCACCAAAATAAACATTTCTTACATGTTTTAATTATATCGCACTCTTCGTCCACTCGTGTACTCTTCTACTATGATGTAGTTTTGTAATCGTGTGGTTGACCTTATATCGCTACATAGTTTGTTACAAATAATATGACAAGACATAAGCTAAAAGCGAAACCAAAGTAACAGTATTTACAAATACAATATATACATACATATATATGTGAGTGAATAACGAGTCTATAAGCTGTACGGTATTTTTGTGAGCGGGGCACTACACAACATATTTACGTGCGAAAAGCTGTTGTTGACATTTTGCATAATGACCCTTTAAGGTACTTTTAATTATGATAATGTTATTATTGTTATATGGCAGAATGTTTGCCTTCAATTTACAAAGCATTTGCGTTTGCCGTAATGATAATTTAACGTTGTATTTCTATACAACTAGAACAAAAGCAACAAAACCAACTACAACACATTTATGAGTTTGTTTTCCTTTTGATAATGTACAAATAATCATAATAATTTCGCAGAATTTCCGTTGTTAGCATTTTACCTTGGTTTTTACACTCTTCACCTTAAAGAGAGGGAGAAAGAGAGTATACTAAGTTTGCTATTCCGTTTGCAAAATCCATAAAAGTATCTCGGATACACTATAAAGTATATATATTCTTGAACAGCATGAAAAACTGAGTCATGTCCGTCCGTGTGAGTGAGTGTCCTTCAGTTATTGGCGCTCTCACGATTGTAAATTCTAAACTATTGAGTTTCTATAGTAAATTTCTATATCCATAAATTGCTATTTATTATTCTGTATATAAATTGGGCAAGATCGGTTGAGAGGCACGCCCACAATCAATAAAAGTTCTTCTATTCATACGCCACAGAAATTGACCCAAAAAGTTTAGTTTACATATTTATAATTATGGCATCGATGTGCTAAAAGTAGGCGGGGTGGAATAACGGAGACGCCTACAATCAGCCAAAATTATATATAATTATTTAATTTCACATAAATTGATCTGATTTAGCCGGTCCATCAATGTACTAGATGTGGGCGTTGTCGGATAAGAGACACCCTCTCACAATTAAAAAAAAAAACATTTTTTTAGAATATTTAGGTACCACGCCTGCCACGCTCATTAGTAGTATATTAAGGTGAAGGGTACTTATGATTCTTATTTGTGTTTCATTTTTTATTTTTTAGCAAACAATACGCATAATAGTCCATCATGAACGATGTCGCAATTATGAGGTGTCAAGAAATACACTTAAAATTTTAATTATTTCCCTTAATTATAATCGTAATCGTTTACACATCTATTTACATAAGTTAAAAGAACATCTTGGATATGGAAAAAATAAAAGCTTCAAAATAAACTTGCGTTTAAAACAATAATGAGAATATACAACCATTGTTAATGTTATAGAACATTAACAACAAAATAATATGAAAGCGAGATGTTTTTTTTTTTGTTTTTTTTATGTTTTATATTATTTATGTATAAATTTATGTTGAGTTGTATCAGTAAACTCAAAGTCATTGTAAGGTAATAGGTTCTAAAAATGGTCCGATCGGGTACAAATGTTTACCACTTATTATTAAACTATTTAACTATTAATCAACAAATTTTGTTAAAAAATATTAGGAATTGAGAATTTTAATCATATAAAGACTTACTGTAAAATATGACCTTATATGGGATGAAGTTTCCGAAACGAGGCCGATCTAGTTTATTATCTGTTCTCAAATTTCGCAAAAAAGATCAAAAATTATTTATAAAGCATAATTTTAGTTAATTACGAGAAATAGTATATGGATGGACTGACAGACATGGTTAAATCGATTCAGATTTTGATTGAGATCCGAGCGGTTTTATTAAAGGAGCGTACAATATGAAAAGTACATTATCGCTTTGTGATGTAGAATATAAAAAAGGTCGTATATGGGGAGGGATGCTAAAAATAGATCGATCAGATCCATTTTCAATAGGCGTGAAATACATTTTTATGCTAAATTTCATTAATATATGATATATCAAAAGTTGCCACCTGTAAGTTGATTATGAGAAATACATGGATGGAGAGACGGATTTTGTTATATCAACATCAACTGGACTTGTGCAAGAAAAAAACCGATAGGTTGTAAAAGTTCGATAGTTGACTTAACACAAATATATTAAAATGACACGTGACCCATTCTCATTTAGATAAAGTATCAAATTAATAGTTTGTATAGGTACGTTTAGGTATTTGGTTTGTCTAACTAACAATATAAAATACGCTTTATAATCATAGCGAAAGTATGTACCATCTATATATAGGTGTGTAATTAAAATCATTATACTTTTAATTAAATTTGTTTGATGCTGCTGCTGTACACTTCCCGTATCTAAGTACAATATGTATATAAATGTACAGCATTGGTGGTGTTGAAAACCAATAAATTTTAATTCAAACTTCAGTTTCTTATTAGCTCTAAAAGTTATAGACCATTAACATCAACGGAATAAAATATAGAGATAGAGAGGGAAAGAAATAACTTTGAACATATCGAACTTTATGCACTTCGGTTAGACAACAAACGTACACATAATCATTATATATGTACTCTAATGTATAAAAACATTCCGAGAATTTATGTATGTAGACAAGTAAAGTAAAGTTTGTGTACAAGTTTCAGCTGGAGTAGTACGTAAAGAGGTAATTTATTATCTTTGATTTGCTATGGCTAACGTAACCTAAGTGAAGAACAGCGAACCAACCGTAAATGGCAGAGAGAGAGAGAGAGAGAGAGAGAGAGAGAGAGAGAGGGAACACAAGAAATGAGGGTATGAAGCTAACCACGAGTACTTTACATTAATGATCCTGGACAAACACACGTTTACAAATTAGAAAAGTATACAGTTAATGAAAAACTTCTAGGTGTGTGCAATAGTGGATCCTTAGTGAGAATACTTTTAAAACTCTACAGCTTTCTATTACGTTTACAAACCCCAGCAGCTGTACTTATGATTATGACCAGCATACAACAATAATATGAGACGATTTTCTCTATCTCAGTTTCTTCACACTCTGTTTGTAATCATCATGTCCGTTTGCATTCGTTACTGTTTGAGTTTTGAGTTGAATGTTAACTACAGATGCATTGATTAGTATTGTATGTACAAAGGAAATAAAAGCTGTATGCTTTTATAAAGAAGTTCACAATTTACAAAACGCCCTAAGAATAAAAGGTATACCAACTTGGTTTCTCTGTTTGCTTCATTTCGAAGGAGGCTTAAGCGAATAAGAATCCTTAATAATTTAAGTCAAGTGTCCGTATGTCCGGTTCTTTGTTGAACGCTTACGTTTGCAAAAATAAAGATAAGACTTTTATATATTGTGTATAGTAGGGTGTTATTTTAATTGTGCTGTGTGTGGTCAAGTGTCGGGCTTTTAATCGGCACAATTACAAAAATAAAGTTGAACTGCTTCATACACGTATGCTAAATGTTTATAATTAGTGCATTGTCTAAAAACATAGATTTGTTTTAAAATTCCTATAATTTCCTATAATTTACAAAAAAAAAAACCCTTTTTTCAAATATAATTCAATCGAGATAAAATATAACACATAATACAATAGTGATTAAAAAGGAATCTTTTTGTGTACATGCCACGCCCATAACTATAAATAATGAACATATCCCAGATTTGGTATGAGCTGAAATAGCTTTTTATATGCCGTACATATGGGCGGCGGTGGTTAAAATCGATCTCATGATCATAATAATAGTTGCATAAAGTTAACAACGTTTAATACAATATATAAAACATATATAATAAGCAAGGCACACCCATAATTTGCCAAAAGAAAAATTATCAAGGATTCGGTGTTTAAATTAAAACGTAACTCAACATATATTGTATTATATTGTAGAGAGCGTATTTGCGTACACGCCACGCCCACACAGTTTATGTATAAATGTGTAGGGTATGTGGGATTTAGTGTAAGTTAAAATTAGTCTTTTTATTTGTTATTGGTTTTGTTGTTGTTGTCGGATAGTTCGCTTGTGTGTTGCATGGTAGGTATGATTTGAAAAATTGAAGTAGCTGTTGTTGTGTATATACAATGCATACGTAGAAGTTGAACATTTCTCATCAAGATGGAAAACATTTTCAAGAGCCTTGAGTCATTTTCCTGAATTTATAATTTTTTAGCACCAAACGCGGCTGCGGAAAGAAGGAAGCGTTTAAGAAGAAATGCCATCTTGGCGGAGAGGGGAAGCGCTGTGTGCGCTGCTGCTGTTGGAAATTACTGTTGCGTGCTTACAATAATAAAATAGCAATTAATCAGTTGTGTGATTTGTTGCATTTGTTGTTGTTTTAGTATAGTACGCCAACCGTTTTCACTGCAGTACAATACATGACATTGAAATACATTTTAATTAGTTCACATTTTATTCCAAAGAAGCTTCACCAGGGAGACAGTTACTTAGCCGTGAGTATATTTCGTATCGTAACAAACAAAAGTTAAGTTCATTATCCAATAGAAATGTATACGTGGTGTTTGTGGTGGTTGGGGGGTGGGGTATGCCTTAAGTGATGTATGACTCTGGTATACGTATTAGTGAATTTTCAATCTTTTGTGGCAGCAGCAACAAAATCCCCAAAAGGAATATAAATCCGTACAACACACACACATACACATGCACACATCCTTTGTGGCAGCACAATATATCGCATGAGTATAAGTTCATACAATTAAAGTTGATACTTGTCCAATACGTGTGTGCTGGTGCGTTGGTGTGCGCTACGTGTGTAATCGTTGTTTATTCAAATTCCGAGTGTTTGGCACTCATATCAAAGCCAAAAATTCAATTAGTGTGTGCTGGGCCAACACCATTTCTCTGCTCACAAATCATATTAGGAAAAATGAGTACGCAGAGTGAGTGGCAATGCTCTGGTCAAAGCTAACAAGTACAGTTCATTATACAATACATTGTGATTTGCCAACAAGTATTGTATGTAAAGGGAACCCTTTTGTTGTTGTTGTGTTGTACAGCAAGTGATAGACACAGGACTCTTAATTCAAAGCATTTCTGTTGAATTGGAAAGAAATTTTTAATTTCAAGACAAGGTGCCGCCCCCTTTACTACGTATTGTTGTTGAAGGATATTAACTAATATCTTTGTAGTTTTAACAATGCTACCCGGCAACAACGTGCGAATGCAAGTACATGCACTCATGAAGCCCGTGCACAATAAATGTTTCATAGAGAAGAATGAATTTAAAAAAAAAAATGCATTTTGCCTACAGCAACACTGGGATGTAATTTGCAACTACAATATACTCCCATTTGTGGACCATCCACCGAGACGTACCGTATGTAACTACCACAAGGACATGTCAGAGATCCCACAACGAACATATATTCTTGATCAGCATCAAAAACACAGTTTGTTAAGTGATGTTCGTATGACTATTTGCTGTTTAAAATAGGCAAAATCGGTGAAAGACCACGCCCACAATCGATAAAAATCTACACGTATGGCACAAAAATTTTTTAATTTTATAATTTTCCATTTTTCATGTTGCAAAAATGGGCGTGGTCAGATAACAGACACGTACACAATTTACAAAAAAAAAAAAATGATCCCAAACACAGATACGCAGACAAAATTGTGACTATATCGACTCAGTTGGTTAAGTAGCTAAAGTCATCGTCTACAAATATACTGATTAATAGATCGACTTCCTTAGCTTGGTCTGAAGCCTGGACTCAATTTTATAAATGGACTGACGGACACATACGGCTAGGCCACTTAGCTGCATACTTAAAGCTTTTTCCTTGGTAGAAATGATTGAAATGGATGCATGAAGAAACTGGCGAACAAACATACTTGGCCAAATCGAGTCACTTATTTAGTTACCTGGTCACCTTCGCGGCAATACAAAGAAATGTTTCAAATAAATATAATTGAATTTCACATCATTCCAAGTTCCAACTGTTGGACTATTTTACTATCGCCTGATTATACTTACAACCACATTTATTTCATTGTTGTTATTGTTCATTTAATATTATTGTATATTGTGTGTTAAGTTCTTTTTTTATCAAAGATAAAAGCTATTGTGCACACAAAATGAAGAAAAAGTGCTTTTGCGTCAATGTTGGTTTAGATTTGTTAAAACTTTTAAGCCTTTGGTTCTTATGTTTGTGTGTGTGTGTACGTTATGATGATATTGTATTAACATTTTAACATTATTTGCTGGGTCGGAACGCGCACAAAACAGAAACAGAACCAAAGTCTAAACATATTTATGAAGAAAGTTGGTCTTCTTTAGTCGTTCTCTGTTAATTACGATACAGAAATGGAAATTACATTAAATTGCACACAAACTTAATTTAGAGGAGGAAGAAGAAGAAGAAGAAGATGAAGAAGAACTTTTTACATTACAGAACACACGCACACACACACATATATATTTATATAGTTTATTCAAGTGATTTGTATTTTCTTCACATTTCAGGGGGTCGTGGGTACATTAAACTTAATTTACATTTAAAGTAAGGTTAACGAAAACATTTAAAGGGACATCAGAGACCCTTCTTTACCGCAATTGATTTTGCCAGGTTCGTCCGTGTTTATGTCGTTAGAATCCTAACAGTTGTAAATGTTAAGATATTAAGCAGAAATTCAGTAAAAACATTACAGTATGTGAACGTAGATGCCTATTTAAATTTATCGAAATAGGTCATATGCCACGCCCACAAATGACATAAATTTCCGGAAGCCATACAACATGTACCTGTGAAATTTAAATTTATTAAAATAATTATAATTAAAGTATTGATTGATTTATCAAAAATGGGCATGGTCGGGTAACATAGACGCCCATAATTAATGGAAAAACTATAGTAAAACAAGAAAGAATATTAAACTTGGCTTAGGCCAAATCTTAAATATCCTCTAACTACAAACGGTTAGCGTTACAGGTACATAATTCTACCTGCTAATAGTACATGTATTACGTATAAGCTTGTAAGTTAAGTATTGCGCTGAGTTTGGTTTTTTGTAAATCGTAAGTGTGCCTGTTGTTCGATCATGCCCATTCCTGGTATATTAATGGATGTAATACCAAGTTTCAAGTTTTGGGTTAAATTTTGTGGCAGATATAGAAATTTTTATTGATTGTAGGCGTGTTTGTTATAGGCCCATTTTTGGTATATTTATGCATGTGATAATTATAAATATGTGTTTCAAATTTCAACTTCATAGCTTACGTTTGAAAGCGTTTAGCAGATTGTAGGCGTGGCTTTTAAGCAATTTTTAAAGTTGGCTTCATTATATAGCGCAACCATATAAATTAATTATTAAAGCTATTCATATTCAAATTTATGATTTTAGCTGCTCAAGAACTATGCGCATGTAATCATTTCTCCTTTATTTTTAATATTTTTCTTGTAAAATATTTCAACGTTTTCATAAAAGAATTAGTTTTTAGTTTTTATAACCACATACTATTAATACACTTTTTTTCTGTTGCACTACAAGTATCAACACTTTGGCAACTTAACGGATAAGGAGTCCAGACAGACTATTTGATTATAGGTGAAATGTACTTGAACTAGGTGAAGTTTTATGTACAATATGTCACGCCTTTAATTGACATATTAACAAAAGGTAGAGTATATCCAATGTATAGAGTGAAGTCACTTAACGGCATTTCACTTGGTTTTCCTATTAATGCCGCCTAAAGGGTAAAGTGAACAATGATCTACCACCAGTGGATGTCACTTTAAATGTGTGTGAAAGCTGTGTAAATATTCAAATTGTACTTATGTGACGATACAAGAGTTACCTGAAGAGGGTTAAACGTATATATATATATACATAAAAAACATCTACATATTTACATAGAGCCAACACATTAATTCTATTTCTACCTTTTCACGCTTCTCGCTTTATTGCTTTCCTCTCTTCTCATCTCGCCATATTATCTGTCTGAATATCTGTATGAACGTGTAGGTATTGTACGACAGTGATAAACGAGCACTTGATCCAACACAACTCATAAATGTCGACGTAATTGCTGCCACTGTACAAACGTGGGGTTTGTAAAGATGTTGTATGCAGTACGTAGTATTGTATGCGTATATGTAAATGCTTATATTGGACTCTACGAGAAATGAGATTCAGTTTTTATTTAATGGTATTTTTTCGCTACCAACTAACTATCATTGCTACGAAAACGCACACACTTGCAGCCCTTGCGGTGATATACAACAGTTGTAATTTATGTATATATCGAAATGAACACATGTAGAGGGGATGTGTGTGCTTGACTGTGGCCGGTAAATTGTAAGTAATATGCATGCAGATTTATATATTTTTTATACGTTTATATATATAGTGTATATATATATACTCGTATATATATGTGTGTGCAATTTAAAATAAAAATATGTCTGCGGGTGTAAAAGAAAAATGCTTCTTTTTCATATCAGAAGTCAATTGTATGTTAAAATATGTCTTTGTCTTTACACACGGAATATGCATTCATGTGTCAATCATTAAACGTTAATCATTACGGTAGAGAAGTAAGGTGATCAAAGAGAGTGAGTGAGTAAGAGATGGATAGAGAGAAAGGAAGGAAACGAAACGACACGAAACGCTTTATAAAACATTCAACATATTTGAATAGAAGAGTGCCTGAGGGTTGTACGCAATTGTAGCCGTTAATTTACAATAAAATTTAACACATTTTTAAATAACTTTAAATTCTGATTAAAAATTAATTTTTCAAAAAGAAATTTCACACTTCCAAACAATTAAAGAACATGCAAGTAATCATGAAAATAAATTACTCATACGCCTGCTGTAGGATTATTCGAAACGTTTTACCATAAAAAATGGTGAATGATTAATAAAAACAATTAAAAAATGAAGTTTGACTTATGCCCAAACTTTAAATACTCTCCACACCAACACACCAAGAGTGGGCGTGGCAGGTATCTGATTACGTTAAGCGTTGAAAACTGCACAAAAGTTCTTTTGTCGATTTTGGGCGTATCTGTTATTTGACTCCGAATTACGAATGGACATGTCTTGTTCCACTTAGATTTTAATGCTGATCAAGAATGTATATGTAGGATCTCTGAGACTTTCTTCTGAGTGTAAATATTATTCAAAATGGCAGCCGTTACAAACGATATGGGTATCAAATAAAAGCTCTCAATGAGTAATATAAGGACATTATGCAAAAATCGGTCGCAGATGTTTAGATACCAATTCCCTCATAAATATTTCGAGCGTTTTATATATTCAACCATTTTTCATTTTTCCACCCAACTTTTAAATCTTCTATAATAACAATGTTGAATACTTAAAATTGTCGTACAATCATTCAAGTGTCCACCCCGGGAAAGGCGGATTAACAATTTCTTACATATATACCTATATGATATGGGCGTCAAATGAAAGAATATCTTGAATAGAACTCATAAATATAAGAAAACAAAATGACGCCTGCCTAAATATGTTATTGTACATTTTACTCTTCACAATATGTACATTATGGATATCAAACGGCAAAATTTGTCAAGTAGAATGATAGAAGCTACATGGCGTTGTAATAAATTAAATATAACGGCTGGCGGAATATGTTGAATTTCTATTTTTTTACAAACTATGTTATATAGGCATCAAATGAAGATCTTCGCGTGTAACGAACATATAATGTCGTCATAGTAATATATGATGGTGGTCTTGACAAAACGGCGGATTATTAATTTCTCTCAACAAATATATGTAGTATGTGTGTTAAATAAACGGATTTTTCGAGTGGCAGATTATAAGCCACGTGGCATTATAATAAATGCAATACGACGGCTTTTCTAAAATGTTGATTTTTTATACTCTCCACTCCGTTATATTGAACTGAACTTTTGTACAGACTCTTTCTGATTCGCTATTTAATGTGGGCAAAATTGGTCAACGGACACCCCCACAATTTACAAAAAACTATATTTAGCGTAAAACTGGACTTGCATGCTGATACGTAATACATATAGTATTAGAGGGCGTAATCATATACCTGCCACGCCCACCCTTTGTATTTAGATGTGGAGGGTATTTAAGATTTCGTCTACGTTAAATTTAGTTGTCTAACTTGTTTTTCTTACATCAAATAAATCAAATAAAAGGACTTGACGAGTAGAGTGCTTATAAAGTGTAAAAAGCACAATAACAAATAATAAACGTGTCATAAACAGGAATAGAATGGGAAACGTAGTGGAAATATTACAGACACTCTTCTAGTATGTTATCATAGCTAGCTGTACGAGTATCCTGTTTCATGTTTTTACCATAATAAACTAATTATAAAAATAAGATGGAAATATTGTTGTAATGGAAACCGTAACTGAAAACTTTTCTCGGCCATGACATTCGCAAGTAATTATGAAAAGTTTCATGTTAATAAAGAAAATAAATAAGGTTTGCTTGTAAAATACAGGGTGCGTGTTCAGTAGCGGCAATAATGCACTCCATTCGGGGTCAGGAACGATTGCTTGCCCGAATCAAATGCCTTTAATTCATTTTGATCATTGTAGTTGTTGTTATATCATCCTTCAGTGATGAAATATGTGGTATTATAAGGATGTTTATTGGTCTCCCGCTCAACTACGCCTCATACGTAATAATGCAGAGGATTAAGGTGGAAAGAGCTAAGTGGCCATAACTTTGAGGTAATGTGACAGAGACATTTTTGGTCATCCAATCTTGTGTTGTCATGGCATTGTGTGAAGGAACACAGTCTTGTTAAAATATGTATGGAATATATATGTACGTACACTATCAATCCAGAATTGTAGTAAAAAATATAGGCGTCAGAATGTTGTCCGTCGTTGCTCACAGCTTCTAAAACCATGACAGTTCTGCAAACTTCATGTGTATAACAGGAGGAACCTCTGTAGGATGTGAGCATAACCACCTGTTATTCGTCTTGGTCGAATTTTTTCGAACTTCAGGATGCTTCAGCTTGTTCAAATAACGTTTTCTTCGTAAAAGTCTCTGATCCCGGGGTTGTGTCGACATAAACTGCGCATAACATAGGACGTATTGCGAAGGTATTCGTGGAAAACTCGACGGATTAAGCGCTCAGAGACATTTAGAACCTTCACAATGACCTTGATGGACTTTGAACAACGATCTCTTGCACTTGTGGGAAAAATTGTTTCCGTCGTTGTGTCTACTTGTATCCGAACATTTCTCATGTTTTTTGAGTTTTGAAACAGTTTCTAGCTCACCAGGTGATGCCTCCAATTCAAGAACCTTATGTATGTACGAATGATCAGTCGCTAAATCTAAATCGGTGTGTTTCCTGCATATAGCGACGATAACTGTATGTCTCTACATTTATTGCATTATTTTATAGTCCTCCATTGATGATTTGACAAGGACAAAAACAAATAAAATTGTTCTCCAAAAATTACATTCACAAAACGAGTTTTCTCAAATATCGCATGCACCCTGTATATCTATGTTCCCCGTAAACAAGTCTAGTTTCGTTTGGCATTATCCTTTTTCTCAAATGCAATTTGTTTGTACACACATCTAGTTGAGTTATTGTACTTTTTCTTTTTTTTTTTTTTTGTTTGCTTATTGAGAAACGATTCTTTTCGAGAGTATTAGAGATAAATATATAAATAATTCAAGAGCTTGATTTGATTTTTTTAAATAGGTTTGAAAAGCAATAAAGTGCCTTTAATGCAATGGTTTTGTGTACGCTACGAAACCAGAGACACGAAGTATGCAAATGTATGCAGATGCACGGGTGCAGTTATATGTGTATAATATGCAGGCACCGTTACAGTATATCTGTTATTGAATTTTTTTGTATGAAATTTGCGAAATATTACCAAATATTTCTTAAGGTAACGGTTTACGCCCCTTTTTATATACCATTACTGACATTGTGTTGCAAAGCACATGGCTTATTTTTTGGCTGAACATCAAATCTACAATATCCTCCACATTTATATATAAATATACTCTCTTGTAACTATTGTTAAATCATATGTTATGTATAAATGGTTGATTTCTTATTTCGTACTCTTTTCAAAATTTTGGGCGTAACTGTTATTAGACACCGCCCCCTTTTTGGCTTATAGATGGAAGTGCTACGTATTGATAAGTAAATTTAAAACGAAATTCTGTAAAATAAAACAAGTGAAAATATTATAGTCGGTCAAGCACGACCATCAAATACCTTGCACCACTTGAAGTATTATTCAATGTAATTTCTTCTTAGAAAAAGAAAAAACTTTATTTTTTATACCTACTTGTATTTTCAAAAAATTTCAAAATGATACATAAGCCAAATTTTTTTTATTTTTTGTTTTTTTTTGTGAAATCAAAAAAAAAAAATTATATGGGGAGGAATTCTCAAAATGATCCGATCCTATCCATTTTCAAAAGGGTTTATTTTTGGGATAATACATTTTCTTGTACCAAATTTCATCGAAATATATCAAAAAATAATAGAATCTCAAATGGTCCGATCCGGTCCATTTTCAATAGGGTTCCTCTTTGGGCCAATACATGTCCTTGTTAACATGGACAGATAGACGAACATGGTTAAATCAATTCAGATTTTGATTCTGAATCGATCGGTAAAACTGAAGGTGGGTGTGGCATTTGCCCTTTAGAAGTTACAAACATCCGCACAAACTTAATATACCCTATACCTCAAGTGGTGCAGGGTATTAAAAGATTTAAGTCGCTTCTAGGTGTGGCACTACTCCGGTTGCATGAGTGCAAATATAATAAAAACACTAAATTTAGTTTAAGCCAAATCTTAAATATCCTTTACATTTAAGTACACATTGTGGGCGTGGCAGGTATCTGATTACATCTTTTAATAGTGTATTTAATATATATCAAATTACACGTCATATTCTATACAAAGAAATGCTTTTTTGTAAAATGTAGGCATGTCTACTAGCCGGACTCGCTATGGGGATGGGACTCATTAATTATAGCGACGGATGGACACTAATTATATATATGTGCACCAAATTTCAGCTTCCTAAGTACAATTTTGTGGCTGATATGTATATTCTCGTTGATTGTGGGCGTGTCTTTTCACGCAATAGATCGCGGTTATGTACAGAAATTAGACATTTTTGTGTAAAATTCCAGCCGATAGAACTTTAACAAGAGACATACATGTGGACGGACATGGTTAAAACAACTCAGACATCAATGCTGAGCAGGAATATATGTACTTTGTAGAGTGTGTAACGTTTTCTTCTAGGTGTTCCCTGTTTAATGAAGCGTGTACAAAATATAGTGCATACACTATAAACTTACTAATACCACATCGTATAAAACTACTTTCTCCTCATAAATTTTCTTTTGAAAGTGTATTTATTTTTTTGAAAAATGTCAACCATAAATAAATACAATTTAATAAAGTATGTTGTTGTAATATTGTGAAAAATTAATTAAAATTTTTTGGATATACTTAAAAGGACGTTAAAACAAATTTATATCAATTATTGCCCCAAGCCGCAATCGATAAAAAACTATATTGTTGGTTAATGCATTCAAATCTAGGAGCTTTTGTGTTAGGATAAATGACACATTTGAAAACTTTTTTTTTTCAATTTAATACGTCAAAAAAAAGAAATTGTGTGTCCAAAAATATTTCGATTTAGAAAAAAAAGGATTGCGACATTTGAAATAACAAACTTTTCGGTTTCAAGAGGGGAAAAAACTGGCAAAAATAAGGAGTATAAACGCATGCACATAAATAAATGTGTCTCAAAAGAAAATTTATTTTGAGATGTGTTTGGTTTGGTTTTTATAATTACAAGCCAAGAAATTTTAATTAGCCCTTAAACGGGACAAACGTCAATTTTTGTGTGGTGAAAATCTCCTCGGAAATATCAATACATATATATATGTACGTGCAATAGTGAGACCAGAAATATAATAAAAATTCATACAAGTGCAATATTGTGGAGTAACTGGTTGTTGTAGAACGTTTCTTGTACATATATACTAAAACTTCCCACAATGGGCTACGACCTAAATCGTTTCCAGGGCGAAGTTGATGAAGAATTAACATGTCCAATTTGTTCTGGTGTTCTAGAGGACCCCGTTCAGGCTGTTATGTGTGAACATGTATTTTGTCGCGCTTGTATACAACAATGGCTAGCGCGCCGACAGACATGTCCGGTAGATCGCAATACTTTAACATACGCATATTTAAGATCCGTGCCCAGAATACTACGAAATTTATTATCACGTCTATCCATTACTTGCAATAATGCCGCTCATGGTTGTACAATGGTATTGAAATTAGATGCACTTAATTCCCATCTGGAAGAATGTGAATACAATCCGAAGCGCCCATTACCATGTCAGAAGGGCTGTGGCTTTATTATACCAAAAGATGAACTGAAGGATCACAACTGCGTACGCGAATTACGCACTATGATTGTATCGCAACAACAAAAAATGAGTGACTTCGAAACAGAGATAGCGGATCAGAATTTAGTTATTAACGAATTGAAGCAAGAATTGCAATTGTTTAAAGATTATATGCGTGCTATGCGAGTCTCCGATCCAGCAATGCGTGCCATAGCTGATCAAATAGAACGTGACGAAATTATACGTTGGAGCAGTACTTTGGATCGTGCACATGTAACACGGTGGGGTGGCATGATCTCAACACCAGACGAGGCACTGCAGCTCATGATCAAGCGTGCATTGTCTGAAACTGACTGTCCGCAACACATACTGGATAATTTAATGGAAAATTGTCATGAAAGAAATTGGCCACGCGGGCTTTGTTCCCTAGAGACTCGACAAAATAATCGCCGCATATATGATAACTATATATGTCGTCGTGTACCCGGCAAACAAGCTGTTTTGGTTCTTAGCTGCGATAATGAGCATATGCCCGAGGATGTCATTGTGGAACCGGGTTTGGTAATGATATTCGCTCTCGGTATTGAATAGATTCAAAATTCATCTCATGTATTACATTAGCACTTATATTTCGTTTTTGTAACATCTGCAGATATTTTATACATTTATATGCACATATATATCATTTTGTAAACATCTTTTAAAACTAAAATATTTTAGAAACAGGTCATTGTCGCCAAATAGGGATATCTCGGTAATCAAGCGACATGTATTTTTTTCAATATTTCATGCGGAACTTATTGATTATATGAAACAAATTATACCCGGACTAACTAGTGTTATTGCTTTAGTTTAAATTACTGGCCTCCTTTAAATTGTAACTCTTTCATTTCTTAAAATTCTTAATCATCTCATTTGATGTTTAAAATTGAGCCTTTGTCCTAGTAGTTGTTACATCTTATTTATAATGTATTTGATATGTATTTACACTATGTAATAACAACAGCGATATATTGAAATTAAAAAATTGCTGACAACATTGTCGTGTATTATGGCATTCATTTAACATATCTCGGATCATATCCATTGAAAAACATTGAATTGAAAGTCATTTTGTAACCAGTAAAAAAGAAGCTTCAATATATATATCAGGGTCAAATCTGGGTTAGACTCTATCTAATATGTAAGTAGTAAGTTTGGCACTGAATTAGCATTACATTGAAGGGGTCAGGTAGAGTTTTTACACAAGTATGGAAGTAAGTGTAACCAGAAATAATACTTTTTGTTAATTATGGGAGTGTTTATCATATAATCGAATCCATTTTCAAAACGAAGATAAAAAGATTTAATGTAAACAGAAGCATTTTGTGATTGTGTTTCAGATTCAACACCACGGACGTACGGATGTTGTTATATACTGATCAAGAATTTAATAACTTAATAAGGTATTGCAAATGAAACGAATGAGAAGGATATTTACTAGACACACATCAATAACAACAGAACGGTCGAAATAAGAGTTGTAAAATGAATTTAGGTTCATACAAATCATTGTGTTTGCAAGGAGCAAGACATGTCGTTACATACATATAAGTGGGAAAACATTTGCTAAATATTTTAGTAATAGTAACAGATGGAAACAAGTAAATAAAACTAAATTTGGTTTAGATCAAATTTTAATATACTCTGCACCCCCTTTACAAATAGTCAGCGTAACATATACATACCTAGTGATACCCTCTATAGTGTTTTTATATCAACGAACAAGTCGAATTTTAGTGTCAAATAAAGTTTTTTGTATGTGATCGCGCCCATTTTTGGTACATTGATAGATGCTTTAATTATAAATACTGTGATTGGGAGAGATTTTTTCATTTGTGGCGCGTGGCACTTGGGATCAACGTAATGGTGCTGGAATAATAATTGAGCTCAATATCTCAAAATTTACAACTTTAAGTGTTCCAACAGCAAACACACGGACGGACATCATCATTTGTATAAAAGCTTTGTTGAATCTGCAAGGCTTCTTTCTAAGTGTTGCAAAAGGAATAACAAACCAGTATATCCTCATCACTAAGGTGAAGGGTATAAGAAGATATTAAATATTCAAAAAATAGCATTGGTGATGCAGACACAATAACAGTAATGACCCAATGCGATGCGATTTGCTGCTCAAATTGATTAAATTAAATCAATTAAACCATCAGTTCTTATAACATATGCCACAGGCTACCTCTGAATGCAAATACAAAACAAATACAAAATCTCCTTAAGTTATAATTAATAGTGAAATTATAAATGACACATTTGCCAATGGCTGTGTTAGGATTGGAAGGCTAAAGGTTTAGTTTTAACATTAAAATGGAGAGACTTCATCAATAGCTTCTGTCGTAATATGTCATTCAGAGAGACTTATACATGCATTTGATTCCTATTAGTTAAATTTTTGACAATATCTTTATGCTGGGCAGCATCACTTGTCCTACAATAGATAGAAAGAAACTTTTCCTTTCTCATAATTTACATATTCCGGAGATCATTAACAATAAACCATAAGACAAACTTCTTATATATTGTACGTATAATGAGGAAATTGTGAATTGTGTATGGCCTTTGTTGCAGAGAGAGAGGGGGAAGGGTAAGCAACATACCAACGTCCGTATTACCATGATGATAATAAACTTTTTGATTAATGAGAAACTTTATCATGGTATGCTCTCTCTGTAAACATTTTCTATATCTCCATTTTGCGATCAACATGTGGTGTATAAGGGGTGGATTCAATATATATATATATATTAAGGTGGATCAAATATAATCCTTTTTTTCAAAAAAATTTCATCGAAATATTTTTAAAAATGTTTATTTTTGCTTATGCAAAAATTTACATGGAGAGACAGACGGACATGATTAAAGACATTCAGATTTTGCGCATGAATCGATTGGTGTAATTGAAGGTGTGCTTAGGAAACATTCGCTTAAACTTAATATACCCGTCGCCACAAGTGGAGCAGAGTGTGAAAAAGTGCTTTTTCGGTCCACCTTAATACACATTTTAGGTGTACATGAACTGTGGTTCTGTTACGTATTGTATATGTTACATATAAACCTGTGTATGTATTTAATGGTTACCTCTTGTTTAGGTATGTGTAGCAAGGTGTTTATTTAATTTTTTTATACTCTCCACCTTAATGATGCGGATGTATACTAAGTTTTCTGTGCTGTTTGCAATAACTAGAAGGAAGTCTTCTATATCTACAAAATACATATATATTCTTGATCAGCATCAACATTTAAATCAATCTAGAGATGTCCGTCCGACTAACCGTATGTCCGTCTGTTGATGGAACCGGAATTTTGAGATATTCTAGTTTCAGCACGTAGTCCGCTATTTAAATTGGCGAAATTACTTAAGGGTGTATTTAAGATTTGTCTTAAACGTGATTTAATTTTTTATGTGTTTTTACTAACTTTCGAAGAAAAAGTTGTGAGTCTGTGAATGACAATAGACTATTTATTTTAAAAGTTTTGTTTTGTTTTGTTTGATACTTTGTAGGCATGTTTAATTGTATCATAGCATGCGTATTTGTTATTTGTTATAAATAACATAAAAGTTGTATGTACGTTTATGATACCTACAAAGGGCCATCAAATATATCACAAAGTATTAGCATTCTTGATCAGCCTCAAAATGGGGTATGATCTAACCACGTCCGTGCGCTCGGCCGTGTGTTTGTTTATTGTTGACATTCTTCTGTTTTTATATGTAAATATATTGAGCTATCCATCAATATATCAAAAAATAGGCGTAGTCGCATAATATGTACGCCTACAATTGACAAAAAAAAAAAAATCATGTGACGCCCAAATATTTTTCTTAAAATACTGATGAAAGACCATTTAAGACCATTAAGCCTCAGCCTACTAATAACAATAAAAAAGCCCAACCATTTAATACCTTACACCATTTAGCTTCTTCAATTATGCTACAATTAGTTTCATTGTGTCAGTAAACGCGAGGCATTGCCACATAAGTCACTTTGTGAATTATAACCATACGGGAATAGGTTCTAAAAATGGTGCGATTGGTTTAGCTAATTAACTATTTTTCAAAAAATTTTGTCCAAAAATATTAAGAATTGCAATTTTTTGCCATAAAAAGATTTTCATTATAATGGGTCGTTATATGAGGAAGGGTTCCTTTAGAAGGCAAGATATGTTCTTTTACCAAATTTCATCAGAATAACTCAAAAATGCGACCAGTAGCTTGTGCACAAATTTACATGGACAGACAGACGGATAGGTGATTGTTGTTTCCGAATGAACTGATCTAATTGAAAGTGGGAAATATCTGCACAAACTTAATATACACTTTGGCACAAGTGGTGCAGCGTACAATAATATATGTAATAATACAAAAATAACAAAAATAATAACAACAACATCTTTACATATCTTTACATTTTTATTAAAATGTTTCGATAATTGCAACTTTTTGCTATATAATCGATTAATTTGTGGGGAAAAAACGTTATGATCGTGATCCTAATTTAACACGATTGACTATTATGTCAAGCAACTGTTCTTCAGCAGCTTATTAAATGATGCTTTGTCGCATATACAATAAATTGGCAAACAGACTCCTGTCCTTCTACCTGTGGATTCATAATCTAGTGAGTAAATATAAATTAATGAAAGTCTGCATTATTAAGCTCGTTCAGTCAGGCATACAATTTAAATGCATTTTTAATCCATTTTAAAACGATAGGAAAAACTACGATGATGAAAACCACTAATCTTCTATAATAATGTTTACATTACCAAATGGAATAAAATATGTGAAATTGTAACCGATTATACGACGTAAGTAATTAGTTAATAATTTCTCAATTAAGCGGATTCAAATGTCACATACACACACACTTGGACGATACATGTTTGTGGTAAATGATAATCAATTACATAAGGAGAAATTTCCAGTAATTAGCAACTGTAAATAAGTTATGATGAGCGGACATCAGCAGCACATCACGGCAAAGGTAAACATAAATCTAAACACAAGCGCTGCCAATGGGGCCAATTAATGGCATTCAAGGGGAAAATCATGTTTGAATAACGAAATTACGTATGAAAACGAATAGGGGGTGGGGGAGGAGCAGGGGTATTTTGGTAACGGAGGAAAGAAGCACTAATAATTATTCCGTTTATAAGATTTGCCAAACCTCTGCATGTTGATATATGAAACGTACATATATTGGCTTCTACTGGAGTACTGTACAAACGTAAATAAAAATCATTTGTCTATGTGGGAGTGTATGTATGGTACTTTGTCAAAACGCTTGCTAAGAATAAAAGAAGGCCATGTTAGCCATGTTTTTTTGTCCCTTTGTTCGGGTTCTGTGGTAATCACTCCCCTGGTCGCGAAAATTGAGATTTTAGTTCAATACTTGGCACAAATGTCGACAGTTTTCATACTCAAGTTAATATTGATTGAAATGAATGAAACGAAACAAATACTGAAAAGGAAGTAAATTTTCCGCATTAGTTATAAAGTACAGAAGACATATTTTCATATACACTCCTCGGGATGACTTGGTGCATGGATGGCGGGTATTCAAGATTTGATCTCAACCAAATAAAGTTTTTGTTTTGTGATTTCAATTTTAATGAGTATGTTTTGGTCGATAAATCGATTTTTGTCGATTTGGGACGTGGCTTTTGACCGATTTTGCAACAATTGAAATAGTAATCTGCAAGCAGAAATGTAGTAAAATGTTAGTTCATTATTTCATTATTGCCATCGACTCAGGTTTTTATATTGATCAAATTTATACATGTATAGTTTGCATGGTCTCTGAGGCTTCCTTCTGGGTGTTGCAAATGGAATGACAAACTTAGAATATCCCTCTTTTTATGTGGAGAATATAAAAGCGGACTTAAACTAGTGTAGTTTCTGGGTCTTACATCTATCCAACTACATGTTACAGATAAGAGGCGTTTGTCTCTCCATATGCAATTACTAAAATAAGGCTTCAAGGCTGCCACAAAGTTCTTGAGTCCATCCATCTCCGAAATGAGTTATCAAGCTTAAATTTGTTATACAAACTTTCTAGGTAGTTTTCCTTGGGAACTTAACAAAATTGGTTAACGTACAATCAATAAAAATCATCCATCTGAAATTTACCTATTAAACTATGAATTTAAAATTCTTATTTAAAATTAGTCCATCAATCGCGTGTAATAAAAGTCAACAATTTACAAAAATCATTTTCCTTTGATGGGGCTATTCACGTTACCTGCCACGTCCACTATTTGCCTATGTATGTGGAAGGCACTAAAGTTTCGTCTGAGTCATTTTAATCCGTCCGTCTGTTGTCTGTTCATGTATATTTGAAGGACGGGATTTTCAATCAAAAAAGAGCTCAAAAAACGATTCTTGTTAAAAATGTCGTTTCTGATGTAATAGCAGATTTTGTTAAAATTTTGAGCAAATTTGATAATTTTAGGAGCTTTGTCTGCATAAAATTTAGGAACCCTCTCTATTAGGATTTTTCGAAAAAGCCACTTTTACAAGACAACTGGTTTTGCTGATTCTATACACATTACAGGTGTTGTGTTTTTTTTTGTTTTGTTTATCACAAACGAACGCGTAAAGTTCAGAAATTCAGTACAACACGTATGCGCATAACTATGTACACCCCTAGAAACGTATGTGTGCGCCTCACTGCACAGCCGAGTAAATGAACAATCGTAACTTTACTATTGATAATGTATTGTAAAATATTCTTAAAGTTGATTAAAGTTAACAAACACCATAAAGCTGAACAGAGCTTTCCAATGAAATTTCATATCAGTCGGGCATAATTAGCGTATGCTTGTGCGTTCGTGTACGTAGGTAGGTACGTAGCACAATTTGAGAATGTTACAAAGGAGACCGTTAACGTATTGTAATAAGCATAAAATCCATCAAAAAGCATCTTAACTGTTAAACTTATTGTAAAAGTTCTCAAACGTTCTGCACGTTCTACCCAAGGCCTACTACCACTACACACACTCTCGCAACTCATTAAACGCTTTAATGAGTTTGAAAAACAATTACGAATAATTTTGTGGAAAAGCGTTTAAAATTTGATAAATGCGCACACCACACACATCACACATCACACAATATAACGCATATATGTACCACTCCCAGATAACATATTTTCTTGTTGTAGTTTTTCCATGTGTATGTGTGTGTGTGTGTGTGTGTGCAAAAAGCAAAGCGCCGCCTTAAAGAAGAAATAAAAATAACCCGGTTTTGCACTTTAACAATAATCTGAAATTCCTGTCTCTACAAGATCTAAAGCGGATGTGAGCAATAGTAGCTGTAGCATGGAAGCAGCAACATTAAAATGGCAACATAACGAATAAAACGGAGTGCCGGAAGTGGATGTAAAACATAAGCTGGTAGCAAGAAAACTTAACAAAAATATTAAACAATTGCTTACGCTCTGCATCAATGATGACAAATAACAATTTTTTTTTGTTTCGAAAGATAAACACGGGATATGGAAGGGAATAAAACGGAAAAAAAACTAAAGTCTTAAATACCCTCTGCATCTACATATAAACGGTGGGCATGGCGGGTATATGATTACGCCTTCTAATAGTATATGTATCATAAACCGTTTATACTTGCAAGTCGAGTTTCTCTTTATATGATTTTTTGTAAATCGTGAACGTGTTTGATATGCGACCATGTCCATTTTTGGCATATCGATGGATGGGATAGTTACAGACATATTTTTATCGATTGTGGGCGTGGCTCTTGACCAATTTTGCTCATTTTAAATAGCGATACTTGTCATATAAATATTGTGAACTGAATTTCAATTCTTTTTAAGTAAAATTTTTCTGGTTGATGAACATTTTTTGACTTTTTCATAATGTGGGCGTGGCTCTTAACCTATAATTTAGCTTTTAAATAGTAATTTTATGTACAGAAACTAAAAATGTTTTCTAAACAAAATTTATACTCACTATATAGGTAAAATGTAGGCGTGGCATTTATATAATTATAACTTTTTATTACTATTTAGCTACATGGAACCCTTCACCTTATAAAGTGAATTATACAATGCAAAAAGTTGTTAGTAGTGTGGCAGATTTTGTTCACTTAAAAAAAATCAAACTACGTGAAAGTAATGGCTGAAGGGTGGGAGGAGAGCTATGCAAGAACTCCCAAAATTTTAATAACAACCTAGACGCCTGCTTGAAGCTGACTCTTTCCCATAGTTCACTTATTGCTTAAATTTGATCGATTATTGGATTTTCACTTATGTAATGTTAACGTTTTATCGAAACAAAATACTAAGTTGTGAGTGAGTTGAATAATTTATTGATTAACCCATCAAATTATGCAGCTTTGTATGCACATTCCACCTATTTGTCATAATGCGTCATATGTCGTTTATGTTTAATGTCAGGCTTTTAGCTTATAATACAATAATTGCAAAATAAAACATTGAATGCTACTTAACGATTTACAAAATCATTATGTCACACGTACGTATTGCACACAAATGGTTTTATGAAGAAGATTAATCGTTTCGTTTTTATTTTACATACATTATATGTAAATGAATTCCAAGTGAAAATGTAAAACATTTTAATCGATCAAGCATGAGCATTTAACGCCCTACATAAATTATGCTACTAATTGTAGTCAAGTTAAGTCACTGAAGTGAATTGTGTTCTAAAATAGTCCGATCGCAGTTGGATTGATTACCTTGACAAAAATAAAAGAGTGACTGCTGCACCGGTTAAATGAGGAAATATTAAAGAAAAAAAGTTCTTCATCATCACAGGGCGCATTCATAGTCAATTGCACAGACAATATTCCACTGAATTCAACAGATTTGCCCTCCAGCGACTATTATCTGTGACCAAACCTCACTTTAACTGGTGAACTTTTCACCAACGGTCAGCTAATTGCCCAAACTGAGCCATATTTTGAAGGTCTTTCAAAAAAAACTCTATAAATTAGATATAGAACAGTTAGAAAAGTATTGGACTCGTTGCTGAAAGGAGAGCATATTTTATTTAAAATCAAATAGTATTCGCCGATAAAATCATTCTCTCTTTCATTTTACACCTCTAGTCTTGTTGATCTGCTTTGTCCATGTATGATACATTGAGCATTTAAGGAAAAATGTTTTACGAAAATAAGCATATCTACGGGCAATGGTTCCACCAATTTTATCCATATGAAAATGTTGCGGTTATTTTCGCTTTGGTTTAAGCTAAATTTAAAGCTTTTTAAGTTTTTTTAAAATCTGTACGTTTTCGTTCGTCTGTTACTACACATGAGTGCATTTAAAAACTCTTTGCATAAATATTCACATAGGTACTTAAATTTCTTATATAGAATTATATTTATGCATGCACAATGTACCGCCGGGTGATGAAGCTTTTAAAGCATATTGTGCATCTACGTATATAATGCTGTGAAAATATTTGTAAAGTTAATACCATTCGCTGGCACGAAAGAAAAAATCTGAAACAAAATGGGTGTGTGAGAAACTTTATCCACAAAATATATTAAAGAAAACCGTGTTAATACATTTTCAACACATCTGCTACTTCATCTTCTTCCACAAGCTACAAGAGATGTATAATCTTCTCTCTTCATTTATGAAACTAGTAAAATATATTGTACGCAGCAAAAGAGTCTGCCTTTTGGAGGGGAGTTTGTCTTCTGCCTTTTTGGTGGCTGCCAACGAAAAAGTTGCTTTTGCTTTTTATTGCCCGCTGTTCTTGTAGGGTAGCTGTGTAGGAGCGAAGAGGCAAAATGCGTCCGTCTCACCAGAAATGCCTCTGTATGGCTTGCTGATTAAAATCATTTTGCTAAAATTTTACCTTTACTTACAAATTTCTCTTTCATCTTAAGAATATACCCCAACAGACATACCGACCCATGTAGGAGTTTACGGAACAAGTAAAGCCCGTGCAGTATTACTATTTGAGAAATATATATATATTTAACTTTTCAACTTGTGGTGGTGGTGGTTGCTGAAAGCTTGTGTTGCATATTTCAAGTTAATATAAGCAAAAAACAAAGAAATAAAAGGAAATGTTACAGAATGGGGAATAAAGAATAAAAACAATTGCGAAAAGTTTTTCAAAGTGTTGCTACTGCGTGCTTTGAATATTAAAGCGGAAAATTACGTGTGTTTGAGAGTAAATGGACAGAATTAAATCAGCAGTTAGTTTTAATTTTAATGAATTTTCAACAATATTTGCTTTTCATTTATTAAAATGTTTCGTGGTACGAGAAACGAGGAACGAGGTAACAATGCCTACATTTTATCAATTAGAAAATTTTTAGTTAAACATTAAACAAATCAGTTCAAGTGCTTATAGAATATTATATATAGAGTGTCTGCCGCACGAATTTATTGCTGGCTGTATGCGTTATGGAGTCACCGGTTAATTAAGTCCAAAGTATGCAGTTCGAGCGTCAAAAACTGTTACGTTATCGTTTGTCAGTGACAGTTATCTTTAAACTGCTGTCATTTTCAAAAAAGTTACATCCAGTGATTCCTTCTAACCAAATTGCTTTTATCATACCCATGTAGGTATAAAGATAGACTTATAAACAATTTGTCCAGAACTGTTTAAAATTCTAGTTCCGCTAAAAGACTTGCAAAACTTTAACAATAAAGTGAGTCACTTCATGTTGCCTGTGTGGCTTTTTTAAAGATAAATCGATTGCCGATAATTTATTGGAACTTTTCTGCTTGATAATCAAAGCTTTTGCTGCCTACATATATATATTGGACTGACTTTTCGCAAGCATTTCATAAAAGTCCTCATGATCATCTCTTGATTTATTATTTTCATCGCTTTGGTTTCTCAGAAAATATGTATTTCTCGTTTGGAAGTTATCCTAAGCGTCCTTCTCAAAAACTAAGTAAATAGCTCTTTCGTGTATTTTCTGTTCCGTCAGGCGCAATCACTTGGGGCCAGTACCATTCATTATTTTAGTTAACGATCTTCCTGTCCTATCCACATGTCCATTTAAATGAATCACTCATTATGAGCTGCAGGGGCGCCCTGTAACATCCTATTCACATATGTACAGGAGTCCAAATAGTCTTGCGTAAGAAGCTTTTGTATTGATTGAATTTTAAATGGCAAGAAATCCAAATTCTTGTACAGAGTTGTTCTGTTGGGCCTCGCTACAGATAGGCCCTTTTCGAAATCATTCACTAGCCCAAAAATAGTGCTTTTTCTTCAATTTCATATAACTTTCTCATCAGTTATAGTAATCGTTGATTGATTTGCATAAAATGCTTTAACAATTAAGAAAATAATAATTTATCATATCTTAAATCCAAGGCTGCTCAATACGAAGTGTCAAAACTAATATTTACAAAACAAACAAAGTTGTCTACATTTCCGGCGGTTATCCGGATATAGTGGGCAGATTTATTTTGCAATGAAATGTAAATTAATTTGACCATGTCTGTCTGTTTAGTATAAAAATATAGTACAAAGCTTAAATATGTTCGCTATTCAGAAAGAGGTGACGCCAGGCATTTTTAGAACCTCTTCCCTAAAATAAACATAATCCCTCCTCTATTGTGAAGAAAGACGGCGGGTAAACATCTTCTAATAGTGCATGCATTATGTATAAATTGACAAGATGAGTTTTACGCTGCATAAGGTCTTTTGTACATTGTGGAAGTGTCTGTTATTCGATCATACCCATTTTTGGCAAATCGATGGATGGGATAATCATAGATGGGCGTACCAAATTTCAGCTTTGTAGCTCAATTTTTTAGCTGAGTAATAGTCTTTTGTGGGCGTGGCTCTCTTCCGATTTTAACTAACTTTAAATAACGATCAAAAATGTACAAAAATCCAGCTTAATAAATCAGTTTTTGCGGCCATAAGAATATAGATAGACATGGCAGGATGGATGCCGCTTTTAATGCTGCTCTAGAGTAATTTTCATTTCAAATTATTTGTACAAATATACGTCTTGTACATAGAAGTGTGTGCATGTTTATGTACGTGTATTTATACTAATCTTCCGATTTTGCTTGCATCTTAAATAAATCAATTAATTAAGAGTGTGTGCTTGTGTGTGTGCGTGTACATCATATAAAATGCTTTAAGGTGCTCTCTTATATGATGCAAGGAAGGAAAATCTATCTACATTCACACATTAACTAGATGGTTCTAAATATTTTTGATAATCATGAATTAATTATGCCGATTAGAATACGTATACATATACATATGTATACGTACGTGTGGCCAGTACGTGTCTTTAAAGTAAATATTCTTTGTACTTTAACATATACATCCATTAATTGCATAACGTACAATATTTAAGATTCATATGTTAATGTTCGTTATGTGCTTCTTCTCCATCATATTATATATCCCATCGATTAGCCAAAATATATGGGAAAGATTACAAATATGTTTCATTACTTTAGCACATATGTACGCAAGAGTAACCGTAAACAAATTCCTGAATACATGTTTGCAATAATAATAATAATAATAATAAATGGAATTCTAGTGAATCTTATCACTCATTAAAATGGCGACAATCTCTTAACGTATCATAAGTTTGTCATACCGTTTGCAGCATCCGCAAGGAAACATGTCCGTCTGTATGTATAAATATTGACATGTTAGGTTGAAATTTTGTGCATACACTTTTAGTTTCTGCAGAACGCTATTTAAATTGGAAAAAAATCGGTCAGGAGCCACGCTCACAATCCATAAAATTCTATTTATTTCTCGCAAAACTTCGCTAAAAGTTGAAAATGGGTATACACCTTGATTATTACTCCAACATGGACGAGGTCGTGTAGCAGACAAAAATACCTTGGCCACACCCACTGTTTGTGTGTACATGTGGAGATATTTAAGATTTACGGGTTACGCCACGTTTCGTTTTTTCTACTTATTTAAATTGTATAAAATTAATTGTTATCGGAATGATCAGGCGGTTGATTTTGTTCTTCATTTTTATACCTTCTACCTTACTGTTACCGAGGGTATACTAAGTTTGTTCTTCTGTTTGCAAAACCTAGAAGGAAGCGTCAAAGACGCCACAAAGTATATATATTCTTAATCAGCATTATAATCAACTGAGTCGATTTAGACATGGTAGTGTGCCCGTATGTACGTGTGTCTGTCTGTTGTTGGCATTCTCAGACATTCAGATATTGAGCTAAAGTTTTTGCATAGACCGTTTTGGATTTTTAAAACAGATACATATTTAAAATGGGCAAAATCGGTCAAGAGCCACGCCCACAATCGACAAAAATCTATATATTTACCACAAAAATTGAGCTATGAAGTTGGAATTTGGTATACCTAATTGTAGTTATCCCAGCCATCGATTTACCAAAAATGGGCAAAAATGGCTGGATAACACGCCTACAATTTACACAAAACCTTATTCACCATAAAACTAGACTTGCAAGCTTTAAGTAATACATGCACTATTAGAGGGCGCAATATATATATATTTGCCACGCCCACCATTGTGCATGCGGAGGGTATTTAATATTTGGCCTAAGCCAAGTTTAGTTTTCTTACGTCTCTTTATTTTAAACCTTTTTCATAATCTTAACTATTATGCAAATTTGAATAAAATATTTTTTAACTTAAGATTTCATGTGGAAGTATTCTTTACCTGAATTATAATGAATTTGTAAACTACAGCATTAAACATTTTTACTAGCATAAAAAAAAAATAAATAGTTTCTGCAGAATGCAATAAATATTTTCGTAATTCTTCTTCTTACACAATTCAATAATTTATTTTTAATAATAATTTGAAATACTTCAAGTGGCAAACGAATGCCTATGAACTCAAGCATAAAACCAGTGAGAATGTGTTATTCGGATAAGCCCGACTATTTAAAACACTACACCACTTAGCTCAGATTATTAGACTAAAATTAATTTAATTATGTGAGTAAAAGCGAGCCAACGCCATATAAATCGCTTCATGAAATATCACTAAATGGAAAGAGGTTGTAAGAATGGTCCCGTTGAACCAAAACTTATCGCAGCCAATTATCAAGCTAATTAAGGCCCATCGCACACCTGGGATGGGTATCATAACAATTTAGTGACTGGTAGCATTCTCAGCTTTATTTCTTTTTAACCATTGTTTCTTAAATTATGAATCGTTCATCTGCATGTGGATTATTCTTGTAATATCATTTAATTAACTTGGCTTAACTAATTAATCTTCTCAACGAGCAATTCCAGTATGTTAGGAATATTTTCGGAGTAGTTTCGGAATATTCTGGACTAAATACGAAGTAAATGTGGTAGTGTTGCTGAATTATTTCCTGACTAGTTAATGCTGTCGGAAGGCTGCTTTTATTAATTTCGGAGTAAATTAGGAGTCAAATTATCAGTTTAAAAATATTTGTTAAAGGCTAAAATGCCGCACGACTGCTTTTCAGGGGTTCTTCTTAGTTAATTGTGTTAACGTCTGCCACCATTGCGTATAATAAACGTTTTCAACTAAAAGCACCTACGGTAGTTATTTTGATTTCTTTTTTATACCCTCCACCTTAGGGAGGAGGGTATATTCATTTTGATCACCCGTTTACAACACATCGAAGACCCCACAAACCATATATATT
This sequence comes from Ornithomya chloropus, assembly GCA_963971445.1. Taxonomy (NCBI): domain Eukaryota; kingdom Metazoa; phylum Arthropoda; class Insecta; order Diptera; family Hippoboscidae; genus Ornithomya; species Ornithomya chloropus. The sequence goes on along the minus strand of OZ020530.1, from coordinate 50,056,844 downwards.
CTTAATCAGCATGAAAAGAGAAATCGTTTGAGACATGTCCGTCCGTGTGTCCGTCTGTTGTTTGCACTCTCACGGTCGTAATTTTTAAGATATCAAATTGAAACTTTGCATACATATTCTTGGTTCAATTTCGCTGTTCTGTATTAAAATTGGGCAAAATCGGTTAAGAGACACGCCCACAATGAACAAAAATCTCAACATACCTCGTGCTTAAAAAATTATATTTCGCACAATACTACGCCAACATGTTGAAATTTGGTATATATATAAGTGGTATCGTGCCAAAAATTGAATAACGCAAACGCCTATAATTAAAAAAAAACACTATTTGTTGTTTAAAAGTGACCTGAATAATAATAATAATAATAATAATAATATATACGCAACAATTTAATGCAATAGGAACTTATTTTTTAGAGGGTTATAAAAGGAGGAGGGTATTTAAGCTTCGGTCTTAACCGAATTTTTCTATCTTGTTTTTTTTTTTTTGCTTTGGTAATGAATTTATTCAACTTTTTCCAATATCATCTTTGTTGTTATACTCTTAGGTGCTTGTGTGTCTATAAGAGTATAATGGTATTGGTTTGTACAATATGTGAAATCCATTCACAGTTGTACCGTATATGATATTTGTGTGGTTATAAAAGAGTGCAGAGTGGTCTTATTTGCTACTGTGTGTATATAAATACTCATAAAAACCAATAATATAAAGCGAGTATATTTTATTAAAACAATAACAACAAAAACAATAATAATAATAATAACAACAACAAAAGAACAGGATGAGTTGTTGAATAAAATCGCGGCAAGAATATGTATGTGTGCATATGATGCTTAAATATATATACGTAAATGTATATGTGTGTGTGTGTTTGTACATACATACATATATAATAATTTATTGCTAATTTTTACAATTTGTACAATTTTTAATCCCAAAGGAAATGTATTGCGGTTGTGTCTCGTGCAAAACAAAATACCAGGCACTCAATTATGCATACATACGCATACACATAAACACATACACACAGGCACACACCTCTCCATATATATGCAAAGGAATATGAAAATTGTCAGTTGGTATTGTAAACACTTGTACACGGTATTTTTGTTCGTGCGTTTATGGTTTTGTTCTGGTTTATGCATTACAGCAAAACCTCAGAATTCAGTAAAAACGTTAAAGTTATCCGTGTATGTTATGGTGTCGAACAAATATTCACAAAATCTACAATATATTGATAGTAATAAGCAGCATAAAAAAGCTACTCATATAATATCTATATTGCGCAAGGATTCCCAATGACTGAGCAAAGCATGAACGTGTAAATGGGTGTGTGTGTGTGTATGTGTTGCGTTTGTATAAGCTTACATATATATGAAATGATTAAGAAAAAAATCTAGATTTGGTTTAGGCCAAATCATAAATACCCTCCACTTTAACATTATATACCAAAAATGGGCATGGCTGGTATTTAATTATGTGATTTTTATAGTCTCTGTAGTTTCTGCAGTACGTACCAACTACTACGTACCAATTGGGAATTTCCTGAAAAATAATTTTTTTTTTTGTAAATTGTAGGCGTGGGGGCGTGCTTGTCACCCAAATTTTGCTTAATTTTATTGATAACCACAGTACAGGAAATATAAAATTTTTAACCATGAGAACGTCAACAACAACAATAAAATAAGGAAATATGGACGGACATATTTAGATCGTTTAGACCGTCTTAGATTTAGATGCTGCTTTTAGAATCTCTGATTCCTCCTTCTGCGTCTTACAAAAAGACTAGTATATTTATTATGTCCCCCATCTTATGTGGAAGTTTTATAAAAAAAAATGTTGTATGGTAAGTTTGTGTACCAGGAGAAAAGTAAATTTGAAAAAATATTACAATTTAGTAAATAAAATAGATTTTTTATATTGCTTAAAAGGAGATTTTCCAACAAGCAACAAGGAAAAGACTTTTCACAGCACTATATGGTTATCTGTGCCACCATAACTATATGCTGTTGCTGCACGTATTATTTTGTTCATAACATATATTATTAGTACTTATAAAACTCAAATAAAAATAAAAACAAAAAAAGAAAAAAAAAAGAAAGAAAGAAAATGAATTTAACAAATCAACACTTGATGATGCCAAAATATAATAATATAGCAAAAGGTGGCACACGTAACGGTTTTCTTAAATTATTTCCTACATGCTGATGATTATGTGTCCTTACGTCTTGCTCTGCAATTTTCTCATAAGTACCAATTGTACCTCATTTAACATTGTTTAAGTAATGTTACGTAACGTAACGTAACGTAACGTAACGCATTGTATGTCGTTTTCCCAAAATAACTCCCATTCAATTTGATTTCTGTCAGATGGTGTTACACATTCTGTACATGTTACCATTTCACAATATATGCGTAAAATTCAAAATTGAGGAGAACAATAGAACGCTGTAAGCGTAAGCGTAAACGTAAACGTAAGCTGGCGTACACAAATAATAATCAATTTTATTACATATAACCTCTCTCTCTCCATGTACATATAAATGTTGGCTAACAAAAGGTTTGCAATTTTCTGAAAATAATGTAAAAGGAGAGATAATTACTGCAAATAACCACTCATTACAGCAGCAAGTTCGTGATGTATACAAAGTTACCTGCTTGTATAATATGTGGTAATTACAGGCGGTACGACTGACATTTATCAAATACGATTTATATATTCATATCATATGCACACATGCAGCATTTTTTTTTATCAAGGGGGCGGTTACATTATTTAACAATAATTTGGTTTTCTTTAACTTTTTCTTGAGGAAGTAGTCTCACCTGAATTCTAAGAAGAATTTAAGTTAAATAAGTACTACTCTATTATATATGTTTATACAGTGCATTACTTGTGGCAAAGGGTATGTTAAGTTTGTGCCGAGGTATGTAACTCCTAAACGACAAATGGCACACCCACTTTTCACGCATCAATCCATTCAGAACCACTTTCTGAATCATCCTTTCCTCTCCTTATAAAGACGTACTATACAGGAACGTTTTATATGGCGAAAATTCTTAATTCTTTTAAATTTTTTTTTGATAAAAGTTGGTATAAAATACTTACCAGGCTTTGCCAAATTTTTATCCATTTTTAGAACCCCTTATGACTTATATGGCAATTACTAATCTTAACGGATACAATTCAATTAAATGTAGCATAATTTTTGGAACTAAGTGGTGTAGGATATTAAATGGTCGCGCTTGATTGACTATAACATTTTCAATCCTTACACATTATACAAGAGTTTTGTATTTCTGCGTATATTTATAACTCCTACATGTCAGGCCCTTCGCATCAAAATTTGAATCGATTTAGCCAAGTTTGTCTGTACGCCCGTGCATATCTTGTAGCAATAGATCGTAATTTTTGATACATAGGAGAAAAAAAATGATATAGAAGTGTCTTTTATAGTTAGTAAACACATCTAGTTGCATAAAATGGGCCAATACCAATACCAGATACGCCTCCATTAAAAGAAAACCCAACTTGCCACAGAGCCTGATTTGTATGTTGATGGGATTCATAAAATCCCTAAAACTGCAGATATGAGAACTAGAGCAAGCACAATAGGTTTCTTTAACCCGCAGTAAGGTTGCTTCCCTTAATAAAAATAAGAATAATAATAAACAAACTTATATAAAAACTGTGCCACAAGTGATGCAGGGTATAATCAGTGGGCAAAGTTGGATGTAAATTAAATTAAATACAAATCTCTTGGAAAATCCTAAATAAACGAAAATTGATCTGAAGTAATGAGGATATATACTTGTATATATATATTAAAAGAAATAATGTCGGCTAGAGAGTGCGAGTTCTTCTAATACAGTACATAATCAACCTGCAGCATTATGTAAATGAATAATTGCTTTGCGGCAACGGTTGGTTAACTGGCTCTCTCAAAATATTGTATAACAGTTATCTTAAATACTGAGAGCACAATTCACGCTCTCTCCTACACACGCTTATGCAGAACAATGCAAATGCATGGTTGAGCAGTGAGGTGTTCAAATAATACGCAAAATATTACGAACATTAAACACTTTAGTGCGAATTAAGCTGTCAAAGTATTAAGTACGTATTTGCGCAGCAGATGCGCTTAACTTAACCCACTTGCAAACATACAATTTATGACCGTCTTAATGAAAAATGGCATTTAAAGGCAGAAGATTAATACGAGTTTGGAGTTGCATTCTGGTTTTATTAATAGCTTTTTTTCTATCAGCGATAACTCAATTTCCTGTTTATTGATTAATTACAATTATTCATTAGCTTGTACTATACGCACCATACAGACATACATACATACATAAAAACATATATTTTACAGCTTTTTACAGTCGGTCCGTTTGGCCGCGCTATCCTAATCTAATATACCGACAATATCATACAATTTATCGTTGGAGAATTATTGTCTATTGTCATGACTTATTAAGATGTTTATCTAACATTCACTTGAAAGTCTATGCATTAATCACTGCAAACAACAAAACCAAAAATAACAAGAACAACAACCAGTAGCAGCAGTAGTAGCAACAGCAGGAGCAAGAGCAATAGCAGCTAGTCTAACAACCATCAGCCTAACTGTTGGTTGCCACATTTGGTTGTGGCGTTGAATGCAACTGTTGTTCATAATCCGAAGTGATTTATGCTGTAATAATATCAATAGCCATGCCGAACTTTGTGGCCTATCTTTTATGGTTGAGTGCCATATAAACAATGCAAAGTTTATTTAATTGCAGTTGGCAATAATAATGTAACTGGCAAATAGTTCTGAAGGGAAATGGAAATGGAAGAACATTTTATTCAATTTACACCACACACTAATAAATTATAGATGCAATCAGTCTCCGGCCAAATCCTATCTACGTTCCTAGCCAATGCTTTATACCCTACATCAATTTTAATATGATGGTATATTACGTTTGTGAGGAAGAGAGATCTTTTATTGTATCAATCAATTCAGAATCGATTTAACTATGTCCGTCTGTCTGTCCGTGGAAATATAGCAAGATTTGGGCACAGTTTTATGATATTTATCGAAAAGACGTATATTGAGCCAACGAGGAAACTTACTGAAAATGGACCAGAGTGGACCCTTTCTTAGAACTCCTCGCCATACTTAATCCATTCAATTATAATGGAAGTCTTTACATTTGAAACTAAGTGATGTGAGATATTAAATGGTCGGTCTTAACTGACTATAATATTTGTACTGGTTTTTATAATAAGGATGGGAGAGAAATGGGGTAATTTGTGTCATATATAACGTAAGGTGTGGGCGTGGCATACATACAATGGCCCAATATTTTCAAGAATCTGTTACATTTTAATTTGTTGGTTAAATTCTGTTCTCAAGGTTTTTTTTTTGTAAACAGTGGGCGTGTCTGTTCTCAAATAACAACTTTTTTAAGCGCTTTAATGAATTAAATGATTATTAATATGATGGATATAAACATTTCTTACGGCTGTAAGTTGGTAGTTGTTAATTGTGGGCGTGGCAAGTGCAAAATGTTTATTAATTATTATTTAAATTAATTTTTACTTTGATGGTTAAAAATGCTGCACCAAAAATAAGTTTCTTTGTAAATAGTGGGCGTGTCTGTTATGAAATAATGTCTATTTTCATATAATAAAATAAAATAATTATAATAATAATCATAACAATTTCTTGAGGCGGTGAGAAATTTTTGTTAACTATGAACATGGCTGCCAATCAATTTCAATATAACAACTTCCAGGCAGAAAATGTAACTTTATATAGAGAATGTTGCTCGTCTTCTTGGAAAGAAAAACTAAGTACACCTGCATTATTAAAATGACAAAATATTCAATACAAAAAGTTCATAGTCCTTATCACCCTTAATAGAAGAATTAACCCTTGTTAGGAGCCCCAGTACAATGCCTTCGGATTATTGTTTGTTACTTATTGCTATAATAGGAAACAATTCTGTGGGTAGGAAAAATGGCCATACATTTCTATATGGGATTGTTAGAATGTTCCAGATAAAACAACAATCTGGTATAACGAATCATGAATCAACATTAAAGTGAATGTAGGATAAAACACTCCCCCTGATAATAAATTCGTGTTTTTGTCTTTTATTCTCGCATTTATACTCTCAATTATATTCCCAGCCCTTTACCTTACTGCAATCATATACATAACTTGTGGCATTAAATAGGTTTTAAATATAAACACAAACTACTACGTGGTACTTATGAATCTGTGTGTATGTGTATGGGGGTCTATGGATACTATTTGTTATATTTTACACACTTCACATAAGGTTCAGGTGCACACTAAGCTTGTTATGCCATTTGCAATACCCGAATAAAGCATCAAAAACTGAGATATTGGGCTGAAATTTTGTACAGACACTTTACGTTTCTACATGCGGATCGTTATTTAAAATGGGCAAAATCGATCAAAAGCCACGCCCGCAATCGACAAAAACCCAATTGACTGTCATAAAAACTAAACTTGCACATGTATTTATAATTGCCCCTTTCATCCATGCACCAAAAGTGGGCACATAACGGATAACAGGCATGCCTACAATTTACAAAAAAGGGTGTTTTTATGTAGATGTGGAAGGTATTTGAGATTCTGGCCTAAGTCAAATTTAATTTTCTTTCTTGTTCTTAATATATGTTCATTCATATGAATTGTTTTGTTATTTGGGTATGTATGCGTATTTGTAGATATTATTGTTTGTTGTGTGAATATTGATTTGTCTTTCTACTGCAAGTAAAGCGCTGTGACACCTACCAAAAATCAATTTGTCTTACCCACAGTCTACAAATTGTGTAACGTGTACGAAATAGCAGAGAAATATAAACACACCCACACATACACGCACACGTGCATACGCACATGCTTACATGTCAATATCATCTGATAAAAGTTTATCTGGGGGAACCTGAACAAAAAAACAAAAAACAACAGTCTTTTGTAAACATACATACATAAGCGGTGTGCTTAGTTGTATTGTATGTGTGGGTGTGTTTGGTTTTCCTTTTCAAATGAGGGTTAGTTTAATTGTTCAAGTGTATGGCGTTTGTAGAAACTGCTACAAAAAACTCCATTTGATTTATCTTGAATATTTTTTATATCTGTTCACAAATAGTGGGCGTGGCAAGTATCTAAATACACTTAATAATGGTATAGTTAATGTATATATTATGCATCAACTAATAAGTTGAATTCTTCAATGAATGAGGCGTTTTTGTACATGATGGGCGTGTCTGCTATCTAACCCCGTCCATTTTTAACACATCGTTGCTTTTATCTTTCATTTTTCATATCTTCATTTTTCTAGTTGTTATATTTTTACGATTTTTTTATTGATTTAGAGGTGTGGCAGGTAAGAGATTACGCCTCCATAGTTGTGTGTACATATATTATGTGATAAATTAAAATTAAATTTAGGTTAGGCTTAATCTAATGTAACCTTAATATTTATATACAAATAGTGGGCGTGGCAGGTCCCTGACTATGCTCTCCAATAGTTATATTTTAGGCATTAACTACTAAGTTAGATTTTACAACAAATAAGATATTTTGTAAATTGTAGGCGTGTTTGTGACATAATAACGCCCATTTTTTTGCGGAAAATCTTTGGCGGGTCTAATTATAAAAATTAGAGCTGAATTTTTGTTGCTGAAAGATCGATTTTTATTAATTGTGAGCGTGGAATTTGACCAATTTTGCTTAATTGAGATAAGACCTTGCACATGAACAATGAAATTTCAATTCAATATCGCAAAAATCAACGATCATAAGTTTGGCAGAAACGTACCGACATACGGACATAGACTAATTAGATTTCTTCAGATCCTGTTGCAAATGCAAATAATAAACATAGTATACCTACCATTTTATTCGAATAGTATAACAAAAATCTTAGAGTTTTTGTTGTTATAGAAACTGAATATTTTCACCTATTATGCGGCATTTAACATAAATTGCTTAACTTTATAGTTTAAATGGTAAAACGAAAGAATCAATTACAGAAATGTTAAAATAAATACCAAAAACGTTTACAAAAAAACAAATGTGGACAGATTTGTAATGTATATTTGATTATGCCAAAGGTTGCACCGACTTAGAAGCATAATCAATTAAGGGGAAGAAATTCGTATGCTTTGAAAGTGGCATTTAAAATGCATCAGTATGCGGTACAAGTAGAAGGAATACTGGATAAAGTAGAACCTTTAAGATATCAATCAATCATAATCATTTTTGAATGGGAGACTTGGTAGTGGTTACACATTGTTTATTCTAATTACAGAGAGGGTACAATCAGAAGCGTTTCGTAGACATTGTTTTTTATGAAGTATAGTATAGACCCATATTTTGCTTGCACTATACGTATTGTATTGTTATTGCTTGCATACATACTTTCCTTTAAAGCTTTTACTTTTTATGCTTCCATCGTTCTCCTTTTATACTTCCACCTATCTACTGAAGTATTCTTCTAATCGTTTAGAGAATGCTTTTCAATTCAAAATTCGTTTTTTTCATACTCTCCATCTTAGTGATGGGAGTGTATACTAAGTATGCTATTCCATTTGTAACATCCTGAAAAAAAGCAAAATTAATATATATATTCTTGATCAGGAACAAAAACTGACTCCAACTAGACGTGTCTCCCATTCAAAGAGTGTCTACGAAGCACTTCTGATTGTACCCTCTCTGTAATTAGAATAAACAATGTGTAACCACCGCCAAGTCAATGATGGTCATGATGGTCAATTTTTAGATTTTGAAGAAAAATTTTGTACTTAGATTGCTATTTCTATTTTGCAAAATCGATCAAGAATTCCGCCCACAATCGACAAAAATGTATTTGTGTTTCACCAAAATTGATCTATAAAATTGAAAATTGGTACACCTATTTACCCGGTATATGGACGTACCAAAAACGGGCATGGTCGCATAACAAACACGCCCACAATTTACAAAATTTTTACATATAATCCGATTTATAAGTTAATACGAAACGCAGAATGTGGGTTTAGATACTTGCCATGCCCACAATTATTATACATGTATAATGAATTTAAGATTCGGCCTAAGCCGAATTTACTTCTCCTACTTTCTATGTTTTCCTTCTATTCAAATGAAAAGTATATGTATGTATGCACTATATATAGATGTCTATTTTTTTTCGCAGCGATAAAATTTTATTTGATTACTTAAGCAAAAGCTATGAATAAAGTTCTATAATATTTTATTGTAAGAACCAAGCCAATGATTTTGATTTTGTTAAAGAAAAACTTGAATAGTAATTCAGATGGTGTGACTTCCTGCCTTCTGTACGTTTGAATGACGGAATGAGTACACTCCCTACAAAATTTAGCCAAAACAGGATATTTTCTACAATATTAATAACCCAAGGCTGATTATTTTTATTACAATGCATATATAATATATATCGGTATCAATGATTCGCTCAGGACACCGGATATGTAGCTTTTATATAGTAATAGAGAGTGTATTAAGTTTGTTATTCTATATAGTATTTTTTTACCCTCTTACCACATGTGATGCCGTATGTCTGTCCATGTATATTAATGCTGGTTGAATTTTTTTTGAGATATTTCATGCAAAGACATGTATTGACTCAAAGGGGAACCCTATTGAGCATGAACCGGATGGGACCATACCTATTTTAATGGAAGTACAGAATAGTGAATTGTCTTTATACTCTAGTGTGGCTGTGTCCATTTTTGACCCGATTGGATAATTTTTAGAACCCCTTCTCATATAATAACATTTCCCGAAGAGACCATACCTCGCATTTGCTAACACAACTACACTAATTGTAGCATAACTTAAGCAGCTAAGTGGTGTAGGGCATTAAATAGTCGGGCATGACCAATTATTGTATATTATTGACTTTGAAAATTCTATAAAATTTTCTCTGTTATTGAAATTCTAAATGAAAGCTAGCTCAATAAAGCGACTTTGAAAAGGAGAGAAGATTTAAAGTTCAGCGAACCTTGGCAATTCTTTATGTGTTGGTATGAGTTTTCTTCCGTAGGTATAATAAAGTCTTGGTAGTGCTTTTAGTGTTGTTCTGTTCATTACTTACAAAGTATTTTTGTAGGGTTTCTCTTAAATACGTTTTCTTTAAAGTAATAAATATTGTAGGTGGAAATATTTTGAATTGCTAAAATTTTCTGCAAGCGCTTCTGACTAACTTTAATCGTTTCGTGGTGAAAATTAATGCATTCTTTAAACTCAAAGAAGGAAAAAGTAAATTTGACTTACTTGCAAACAGTGCTTATAGTTATGAGCGTGGCTCTTGACTAATTGGGTTCAATTTAAATAGCGATCTGCGAACACGAATTAAAAACAAAACTGTACAAAATTTCAGTTGCTCCATATCATAAAATTTAGAATTGTAAGAGTGCCAACAACAAATGGACGCATTTCTGACGCCTCCTTCTGGATGTTGCAAATGGAATGACAAACTTAGTATACCCCCCCATCTTATGGGAGAGCGTATAAAAATAGGTGGGCACGTTCACAAATTACAAGAAATCGTACTCTGAGTACGATGAATGAAGTAATTATAAATATGTCGATTGTAGGCGTGGCTTTTGACTACTTAAAATATAAAAGTGTCCACTTTAAATAGCAAAAATTCGACTCAACATCTTAACATTTACGACCGCGGGAATGTCAACAACAGACGGAAGAATAGTTTTTGATGCTGATCTATTTTTCTAAACTTTTTTTTACTTTATAACTGGACATAATGGAATTTAAGTAACCCGCGGGCCTTGTTTTGAGCATATGAGATGTTTCATAAAGTATAACTTTGCCTCCTAAAATTAGAATGTTTTTAATAAAAATAAATTAGAAATTAGAATTAATTAATAAAAATGTTTTCGTGTATTTGTGTCCATAGTCTAGAACATACACATAAAGCTGAATAATTTATAATTTGTATCAACATTTCTTATATATAGGAATGTTTGTTAAGTACTTAAATATTGTGTTTTTCTTGTGTTAAGGATGTAATAAAGTGTTGTTGTAGATTACACCTTCGAATTATAACGATAACAAAACACGCAAATCCGTTTAGTTAGCGAAAATATAAAAAAACAACAACAATAAAAAACGGCTGTTCTATCAACCAAGCATATCAACTGGGGAATGCTACTGCTGCAAACTTTTCTACGAGAGTGTTTTCATTTTATCGTTCCAAAGGCAAGAGGAAGGACGTTTTAGTTATCCATTAAAGTAAACTCATATGCTTACAATTTCTAACAAAAATCACATAAACATGAAGAGTTGCTGGCTGGTTTAAAGAGCACGGTATACTAAAACAGCTACGTCAACATATTGGTGTTATTTAAGGTATGGTGTTTAAGAGTCGTTGTAAATGTTTGCACCTGAACTTGGCTAAAGAATAGGCGGGACTACTATCCAAAGTCTGCATGTTACCGAGCAGTTAATATTTGTTGTTACTAATTTGTATGTGCACTGTGAGCCTCACTATTTTTTTATTGTTATCACTAATTTAATAACATTAGACGAAACTTGGCTACAGCTTAAATTTATGAGGCTATAAGAGGCACATTGTTATATCCGTTATATGGATAATATTTATAGAGAGTAATTAAAGTTTCTGTTCGAAAATTTCATTCTTATAGTCTCCACACAAAATGGAAGGGTGTACTAAGTTAGTTGTTCCATTTGAAACAGCCAGAAGCAGGCATCAAAGACCCTACAAAGTATACATTTTCTTGATAAGCATCGAAATGTAAGTCAACCTTTACGTGTCAGTCCGTATGTCTGTCTGTTGTTGGTCGTATATGGTCTAAGATGTTGAGTTTTTTACATTTTTAATTTAGATTGGGCAAAATCGGTCAAGAGCCACGCCTACAATCGACAAAAATGTTTCTATCTATGCCAAAAATTTAACTATAAAGTGAAGTGAAATTTGGTCAGCACTTATCCATGAATGGGCGTAGTGTGATACTTGACACGCCTACAATTTACAAAAAAAATTACCTACTGAAAATCGATTTGCAAGTTAGTATACACTACATATACTATTAGGAAACGTAATCATGTACCTGCCACGCCCACTCTTATGTTTATTATTTAAATGTCGAAGGTGTTTATGATTTGGCCTAAGCCAAACGCAGCCGTTTTTTCTTCTAAGTAAATTTAAATATTTTATATACTGATCAAACATTTTGTTTTGTTGTTGTTGTTGCTGTTAATCAGAGAAATTTCGTTTGGGAGGGTCTCACCCGGTAATTTTCATTTCCAGATTGATTTTCTTTTTAATGAATTGATAATTAAGAAATTACGAATAACAAGTAAGAAGACTTGGCTTAGGCTAAGTCTTAAATATCCTCTATTTGTACATAATAGGCGTGGCAGGTACATTTGATTATATTCTCTATGATACATGATATATATTCTGGCTTATATTTATTTATATTATTATAATAGTAGCGTGACTTTTAAACGATTTTACCCATTCTATATAAATGTGGGTCTACTTGCAGCGTAGCTCTTAAAGGAGTATGGTGTGGTATAAAGACTTATTTAGAAATATAAGCTGTTATGTGTAAAGTGATCCATGCGTATAATTTTCCGGATCCATAGGTTGAAGCTGGAAAAAAGAAAAAATTGTCTATAAAAAAATTGTCTAAAAAATGTTAAAGTTATTAAAAATTTTCCCGTTAAAGTATATTAAAGTAAAGTACTTGTATAAATGATATTTTTGTTGTTGTTGTTGGCGGTATTTTTTGTTATGCCCAAAAAGGTTGGTTTTTTCTGTTAGGCACACGAAATTGTATACGTGGACACCATGCCACATTTGTTGGTGTGCAATGTCAAAGGTGAGCACAACTAAGCCGAAAGGCTTTAGCTTTCTGAGTGTATAAGTGTACGTATCCAGTTGCACTTAGTGGACATACAACGTAGCTCAATGAAACGTTGAATGGCTGGTAACACGAGGTTGTATAAAAACCAACATAAACGTATAACCATAAACGTAACGTAACATTGTGAAATCCAACAAGTAAGAAACAAAACTCATCTTAAGCCGACACTGTCACACCCTCCAGTTGAGAGCGAAGGCTCTGCTTGTGTGAAGATATTATAATATACGGGAAGGGAGTTATTGAATACTTTGGATTCAATGTAATTGTAATTATAATCAACGTATGGATGTGATAACAGTGTAGCTGTATAAACAATATAAATGAATGATTTTTAGTTTTGAATAGTCAGGCAGCCAGGTGGAAAGACGTGAATAGGATAACAATCTTAGTATACCGTTATATGACTAAAACAAATGGTAAATATATAAAAGGGCACCAATGCAAACCAGTTTAAATTGTATTGAATTTATTTTACAGCATAGCACATGTACATGTGCGTATATTTAGGGAATAAGATGGAGAGAATAAATTTTCTGTTTTTATATTCACCGCATTAGTGTTGGACATAAATTGAGTTTGTTATGCCTTTTGTATGACTTTATTTCATCAGCTTTGAAATCTCAAGCGATTCAGCAATATCCGTTTATACGAGTATGGTATCAAATTTGTGATATTGAGAAAAATTCCTTGACAAACACGCCTACAATTGTTCATATGAACAAGTAAAAGAGAACTGAATTTTGAATAAAGTCAAAATTTAAATACCCTCCACATCTATGTATAAAGTGTGGGCGTGGCAGGTATCCCATTACCTCATTTAACAGTCTCTGTAATTCGTATCAACTTACACTTTGAATTTGCCACAAAAAAAAGAAGGTTTTTCTAAAGTGAGGGCGTGTCTGTTAACCGATTACGCCCATTTTTTAACACATCAAAGAAAAAGCTCATTGTATTAATTTTAATTTTGAGACCAATTTTTATTGAAACTAAATCAATTTTTGAGGATGGTGGGCGTGGTTTTCAACCAGTTTTACATATTTTAAATAGCCAACTGTGTTCAGATATTAGATCTGTATAAAATTTCAACTGGATTTCTCAAAATTTAAGCCCGTAAAGGTACCAACAACAGGCAAACGCACGGTCAGACATAACCTCAGATTTTGATGTATTGTTTACTTTACACTTTTTAGGATCTCTGACCTCCATCTCTGACCTACGTCTTATACTCTCCACATAAAAATAGAATGAATTAATATATCTGTCAGGCCCATGTTTAATGAATAAATTATTAGAAATGGGTCTGGTTGACAGACACGTTAATAATTGATAAAATCTAAATCTAAGTAGACGGAAACTAATATATTTGTTTATAGAACGCCCATAATTTATATATAAATCTGTTAATATTAAAAATACAGAGAAAAATAAATCTATAACACCCATTGTTTACAAAAACATTTTTAAAAAAGGCGTTAATACATTTCAAAGCAGGTCCACAATTAATAATATATCTGCCCCACCCATTATTTTCCAATATATTTTTAATATTGGGCGAAATTTAAAAACAGTAGAAAATATATCTGTCGCACCCTCGATTAACAAATAAACTATTAAAAAGTGGGCGTTAATAGGTGTAAAGGGTTAATAAAAATGTCCAAAAATAAACCCAGGCTAGTGTTTAGGGCATACCAGATTTCGTTGAAGCTTAATCTAGCTTTCTTGCTTGATTTTCAACACATTTATTGCAATTTGCTATTTTCATTTTAAGGCGATAAAATGAAATACATGTACAATATATATTTTGTATTGCATTGTGTTGCAGTTGTGTGGCATGAAGTGGATAACGTTGCTTGCAACAACCGTACGAAATTTTATAAGAATCGTATCATGGGGTTGTTATCTTTGCGTATGAGCATGTTGTGTATGCAAAATATATTTTAAGCAAATTGGAAAGAAATTCAAGTTAGTGTAAATATGTGGATTATAAGTTTTCGTGACAAAATTTATTCGTATAAAAGGGTCTGTCTGATGTCTGGTTAAACTAAAGTAGGAACCGTCAGGCATGCCTGGGGCTCTGGACTTATTCTATTACAAATGAATTGCATATTATTTTCTCGCCGTTTGTTAAGTGGCAGCCATTAAAGTACTCTCTCAAGTATTCCTACAATTTTGTTGTATAATCTAACTGTTGCATGGTGGACGTACGTATATGTGTGAAATTTCGCAAATACGAAACAGATCCACAACTTTACAGATACCTGAAAAGCCATTGTTATGTACTCGTATGTGCAATAAATGGGTTGCGGGTGTTTGAGAATTTTTGGGCTTTACAATGTAATGCACACAAACATATGTACGCTTAGTACGGTGTGAACAATTTATGCTACAATTTGTAAATAGGCAGATGATTACATTTTTCTTCATTGAGAATCATTAGTAAAAAGCAACGAGCAAGCATTTAATTTTCATGAATATCTTAGCAGGCTTTCTTATAAATTAAAATAAGAATTAACCCTTTGGCGTACCACCCACAACGGGCTTCTGTAATAATGTCAACGTTTGTCTAATTGTCCGGGTGCCCGTCTGTTGTTGGCTCACATTTCAATATCTCAGAGGATGGCATTTAAGATACAAGGAAGTTTGGAAACACCTACCTATCAAGGAATAAAAAAATGATGTTTTTTCATAACAAAATTTCAAATAATAAAGTTTCACCAGACAACCTTGCCGCTGAAGGGTTAAAAGAAGGAATTCATATTGTGGCGTTACTTTGAGCAATTTATGCTGCCATTAATAGCCCCAACAGCGGTAACCGCAACTACAACTGTACATAAAACTTATCCTTGGCATTTCGATTCCACAATACAAGTTGCAAACAAGCGCTTTAGGAGGGAGAAGGTGGATGTGATAGTAGGGTCGTTACATTGTATTTTGCGGTTAATAATTTGGGTGTAAGCTGTGGCTAGGAGAGGAGAATCAGTTCTAAAGCTCTCGGGGGTAATTACGAACGATAACGATTAATTTTTTTACACTAATTTTTTTCATTAAACTTGATTTAAAGGGATTGTCATACAATGAAGTTGCTCTTAGTGACAACACTGTTTGTCAGGGTATGTGAGAAATGCAGTAACTTTATGATGCACAATACATTTGTACAGGAGATGTCAAGTGAACATCTTATAAGAGCACAAAAGTTATGCGTGAAAGTCTTATTGCATAAAGATAAACATTTTCAAAGCAGCAACTACTTCAACTACGCATTTAAGTGGATATTATATGTAAGGCGTTCCTTACATCTAACAGTTTTATGACATTTGCTTTTGTATATGCACCTCATAAATGAACAGATGCCTCTTTTATGATATGCCTCATACATCCTTAGACAAAATAAAACAATTGAAAATTTATTGTAAAAGTGTGTTTGCTGGGGTTGTGTTTGATAGGACGATTAAGGTCAGCAAGGTTACCTTTTTTGTAGTATTACGACAAAAGAATCAAAGATGTGCCCGTTTATGGGATGTATGCGTAATTATTCAATGAAGAGTCTTTGATTGTTTTAATTAAGTCTCTCCATCATTGTCTGATAGCCTGCTAAAAAGGTCCTTACAGGTTAGGAGGAGCACTGCAAGTTAATTATATCACTGTTATAAACTAGAAACAGTGGCATTATCAGCTTGGGAGTCACGGTTAATAGGTTAAAGTTTAATCTTTTTTATGTACTATAAGCCAAACGTTGAATAGATGACTGAATGAAGGTAGAGCCATCAAAACATTGATCATTTAGTGAGTGAATAAGAAGATGGACGTTCAACCTTTTTCTCCACACATTCTGTATTTGTGTTAATTTTTTTTTTTGCACGGAACGGATGTACTGTAATCATTGGATCTGTTGAGAAAGATTGCAGGTCCTGCTCAGCTTTCTAGTTGGAGTCTATAAATTGATCGCTTTATACACTCCACATAAGATACTAAGTATACGTTTCGTCAATTGTGGGCGTGGCACTTGATTAATTTTGTAAAATGGCAACTTGAATTTAGATACTTAACGTGTCGGTACAAAATTTCAAGTCAAACATTTTAAATCCAAGAATCGTATGGGTGCCATTCAAAGAGAGACGCCTGCTCGAACATGTCCAAGTTGATAAAGATTGATGCTGTATATATATATAAATGTACCTTGTAGCGTGTTTGACATTTCTATCTATAGACGAAATATTTTAAATTTAGATGCAGACATATTCTATCGACTGTTAAAGTATTTAGCCGGCCAAGAGGCGGACTTGTTTGTATGACATGACACAATATTTTTTTCAAAGTATTCTATAGAAGTATTGATTGTGATCTCAGGCATCCCTCGTAGAAATGACCAAACAAACGCGTTATTATTTCTTTATTTATAAAGTAAATCATGGAGTCCATCTCTTAAGGTACTTGGTCCTTTTCTGTTTAAAAAAAAATAGAGATGTGAAGGGTATTTGGATTTAGTTTTTTACTTGCTTTTTTCTATGATGAATTTATGTTTTAATTAAACAGGACATAACTTGATGGTGTATTTACAATATAAAAGCATGCCATAGTTGTGTATCGTATATACATGTATAATAATAATAGTTTCTGTTTTGTTTTTCTTTAATATATTATCAATTCATGTATTTTGCCATCATCACACTTGGCCGCATACACACGCACACAGTTTGTTGCAGCATTTTCATTTAGGGACACGCAATATACAGTCACGAAATGTGCCTTAAAGCTAAAGCTATTCACATATTTGGGGAGGGAGGGGGGTGGTGGTGGTGGTGTAAACACGCGAACAAAGAACAATTATTTTAGAGTATATGTACGTACAGTATATACGACGAGGTGATACTCCCAACCATCAACCATTTGTTTGTGTACTCGCTTTATTGTTATCTTGCTATCATTCGCTTTTCCTCCCTCACCACCGTGCACGCTACTGCTTCCCTTAAGCAGACAAACCATTTTCATTTTCATTTCACTGTTTTGTTTATTTATGTAGTAGTGCAACATACACAGTGTTATCAATTTTAACGAGGTTAGCATTATCTTGTTCTATGCTTTTCTATGCTCCCTCTTCATAAGCTACATTTATTGTTGGCTCATACATACCGTGCATTCATTCGTTTGTTGTCAACATTTAATCTATAAAACGCTTGAAAACAATTTACGAGTATCACTTTTGCTGCCCCTTTATTGTACGAATATTTGGTGGAATTTATTGTTTTTTCTCCTTTCATGCAATTATAGAATAAAATATTTTGATTCACTTGGTGGGTAAAAAGTAACCAGACCTGGTGTATGGTGCCGGTAAGGCAAACGCGAGTTCGGTGAGAGTTCTTTCGAATATGTTCATGACCCCCTACAGCAGTTGTTGTCTGCTTAAGAACCTTTTACATCCTATTCGGTTAACTTTTGTTTTACTGAGCAAGTTAACTTTTGTTAACCCTGTACCAGCTTAGACGTGAAATATTCTCATACAACAATACTTGTCACAAATTTCTTTTCATTGCCAGCATTTCTGAGATATTTTGAAAAAAAAATGTAAATTTTGCAAATTGTCTCCTTTGGCCAAACTATTGTTTAGAACTTCAGTTTACTTAACTGACTTGTGTGAAAACCGTTTTAAAGCGCAAACTGAAGGCATACACAAAACATATGTGCTGATATATTATTTATACACGTATGTAGTTGCTGTTGCTACTTTATTTTTATATGAACAATTTAACATTCTTTACATCATATAAGTAACAACAATGCCAACAGCAGTATGAACGTTCGTTCCTCTTTATTCCAAAGATAAATGATACTCATACTAGGTTAACATAAAGAATTAGGCTTTCCGGCGGTTTTCACCCAAGGATGTTGATACATCACAAACATATATTGTTCATAAACATCAACGCATACATACATACACGTGTACCATGATATATTCTTGTTGTTTAATCTTTTAACATTAAATTGAATGTTACAAAATAAATGAAACAAAATGTACGGAGGTGTGTGTTGTGTGTGGGAGTAGGCTTCTATTAGAAGTGAAGAAGGAACAAGGAACACGGTACAATACATGAAGTGTTTACTTAAAATTCTGCATTATGGTAAGCGAGCTTTCTGTAAAATGTGGGCGTGCTTATATAATAGAGAAAATACTATCTATCAGTTATATAAATCTATTAGAGGGCGTAATATATATCTGCCACGCCTACTATTATAGATGTGGAGGGTATTTAAGATTTTGCCTAAGCCAAGTTTAGTTTTCTTACTTGTTTCTGAAGCCTCTATCCTCAAAAATAGGGTGGAAGGTATAAAACGTGAAAGCTTTGCTAGTTAGTATTATTAACTACGTACTCTGTACGCGCTTCCTACGATCAGATAGATGTCAATGGCGAAACTCACATTGCATGCAAAACCATGAAATTCATTTCAAAAATCAATTCAAATCGACTCAATCGGTTTCAAACTTGTATTTTAAAACTTAATATTTTATGCATTTCTAATGTCCAATATACTGCAGGGTGCATAAATTTTCTAAATTTTCTAAAAATCATATTACTTAAAAGTTTTAG
Organism: Ornithomya chloropus; assembly: GCA_963971445.1. Taxonomy (NCBI): domain Eukaryota; kingdom Metazoa; phylum Arthropoda; class Insecta; order Diptera; family Hippoboscidae; genus Ornithomya; species Ornithomya chloropus. The sequence goes on along the minus strand of OZ020530.1, from coordinate 50,037,295 downwards.
TCTCTTCTTCTACTTCTTCTTCTTCTTCTTCTTCTTCTTCTTCTTCTTCTCCTGTCCCATATAATATTTTATAAAGCACCGGAACTTTCAATTGACAAGAGGCAAAGTCAATTTGATTTCATTCACTTCATATATATACACACATACACATGCATACACACACACACACACACACACACAAATATATTGTTGATAGGCAGGCTCACGTACGTACATACACACATACAAAAATACTTTGTGGGTACACAGTGCGTATAAATTACAATTTCCTATATGAATTTTTGTTTGTACGTATGTTACAAGTACGTATGTTCGAAATTTTTGCAGTTTCGTACGTGCTGATGCATGCACTTGAATAGCTTAATATATTTGATATTCATTAGGTAAACATTTTATATGTTTACATCACCTGTTATTTACATGTTTAGTACAAACACAATGTGTGTTGACAACAGAAAAAATGTACTATATGATGGATGAAATGAAAATTTATGTTATGCACATAAAATGGGAAGTATACGAGGTTGTCGTTCATAAATGGGATAAGGCGTCAAGCATAGGGTGTGAAATCTAGATAGAATAACGGACAGACTTCGTTATAATCACTTTTACAATATCTAATGTTTAGATGAAATTTTGTATAAAAAAATTTTGTAATGCCACGCCCACTATAGGCAAACACCTCTTATTACATAAATGAAGCTAAAATATTGAAATTACATTTTTATAATCAGAGGTAAAACAAAATTGCATGGAGCATACTAGCCACGCCCACAATTACCAAAAAATTTGATATAACTCAGATTTGAAAAATGTTTGTAATTTCTAAACGGCAAACCAATCTCAACCATATTTAGGTATACCGGTATATAATCGGTATGAAATCAAAATCTGAATCAATTTAATTTACTCCGTCTGTACGTCCACGTATTTCTTTTATCATAATCAAGCCACAAGTTGCAATTCTGAATATTTTTTAGTGAAATTTCATACAAACATGTCTTTTAACTCAAGGATAAAATATGAATAAAATAAAATTTGAAGGGTCCATTTTTAGGACCTTTCCTTATATAACGCTCTATTTTAAAATAAAACTTTTTATATGTCAACTAGGCCCGTTTAATGAATTTTTTAAATATTGTACATTTTGCTGACAAATCGTTAATTAGCTTCATAATTGACCGTAACAAATTTTGACCCAAATGTATTATTTTTAAAAATTTTTTTTACCATATAACACTTTTCACAAAGGATTAGGTGTTTCGTTTACTCATACAACTCAACTAATCATAGCATTAATTTTAAAACCAAGTGTGGTATAGAACTGAATATAATTAATTTTCACTTGTTTTTATTGTTTTATTTTAACTTTATTGACTGACAATCTTCGGTCCGTATTCACGTATTTCGCCTATTGTAAGAAGTTTGTAATATAAGGGAGTTTTTTATAATAGCCGCAAGAATACACATTTTCGATACCATAGTGGATATTAGGGCAGTAAAATAAGAATACGAATATATGAATGGCTGTGATGCGGGGTTTTGTTGCAATTTTTTAATGTAAAATCGTTAAGCCTTCTTAAAATTGAAATTAGGCATTATTTGAAAAATGAACCTTATTTTAATGAATATTAATTTAATTTAATAGTGAAGTCTTTCTATAAGTGAGACAAATATATACATATCTCACTTTAATGCATAAGCATATGATAAGAAAAGACTTCGATCGGATGACGATATTTTGTAAAAGGATCAATTGATCATCAAATCAGTGGTGCTAAATTACCATCAATAAAACAAGTGCTACAAGTATTATTTTATAATTTACGAATAGTTGGGTTAAGTTTAAGAGAAAGTACTAGATTAGTTGTTGCTGAGGTTAGCACATTTTGGCACAAAGCACGAATTCCAACACACCACGAAAAATACTGCATTGACAAAGTGGAACAATTATACAATGAATGGAGGTCTATCCTAAAGAATCATGGTCGGAAAACTGAAACTCAAAACAAGAATGAAACTGAATTTCAAGAGAAATTGGATGATTTATTCGATATCGCACAAGCAGACGCATTGGAGTTAATAAAAATACAAGAAGACAGAGGGTTTTTATTAAAGCAGCGACAAAAAGGAAGACCAGGTTGTATGATAGGAACAGATAAAATTCTTATGCAAAAAGAAAAACGAAAAGCAGTCCAGAAAGAACAAGAAGACCAGCGTAAAATAAAAGAAGATAAACGGAAAACATTATATGAACAAAGATGTATAAAATTATGGTTACTAAAATGCTACTTTTTAAACAAATGAAAATTATTGTTTTAAAACAGGTATGACTGACTTGGACGACATAAACGCCATTGAAATTGAAGCATCGACATCAGCAGAAAATGTAAATGCAAATGCATCTAACAAAACTTTATCAGGTGTACCAAGAGGTAGAACAGATTTTTTTACACCAAGATTGCTTTCAACTTTGGATGAGTGGAGAATCTCTGATGGTGCTGCAGTTCATATTCCAAGTGCAACTGCTGACGCGTTAGGCCATAAAATCGAAGAATTTATACTGAATCGTTCATCAATTCATCGCATGCGTCAGAAACATCGTGCAGCAACACCACAAAACACTGCAGAAAACTTCGATGTGATTTAATATGTGCCTGCCTCTGTCTTCTACGTCTGTCTCCGTCTCTATTCTTCTTCTTCCAAATCATCTTTTATCTTCTATCTTCTATTTGTTTATGTATATTATGTGTATACGTTAAGAAATTTAATTTCTAATTTCCAGATTCCACTTGGTTTTGTTTTGCACTGGGATGGTACAATGTTACCAGAAATTAGTGGTAGAGAAAAAGTTGATCGCTTGCCAATCATTATCACATCTCAGGGTATCGATCAATTACTTGGCATTCCAAAGTTAAAATCATCAAGCGGAAAAGAAATATCAGAAGCCGCGTTTAATTTAGTAAAAGAATATAAAATCCTTGATCTCGTTCAAATTATTTGCTTCGACACAACTTCACATAATGCGGGTGTAGAAAAAGGTGCTGCTGCTTTGCTTGAAGGAGGACTAGGTCGCAATTTAATATATTTTCCATGCAGGCACCACATTTACGAATTGTTAATTCGAAAAGTATTTGAAATTAGAGTTGCTATGACAGCCGCACCAGACGTACTAATTTTTAATCGCTTTAGCAAACACTGGAATAACATTGATAAGAAAAATTACAAAAGTTGCTTAGAAGATAAACATATTGTTAAAGGATGGACTGCTCAAGAACGTGATGTAGTCTTAAATTACTGTCTTGATAATTTGAAGCAAGCTCATCGTAGGCACGATTACAAAGAGTTTTTGCAATTAATTATCATTTTGCTTGGAGGTACGGTGCCGAATTTTAACACCTTTCGAATACCTAGTGCAACTTCTCATGCAAGATGGATGTCAAAAACAATTTATACACTTAAAATGTATTTGTTCCGTGACCAATTCAATATGTCAAAACAAGAGCTGAACGGCATGCGTAGTGTCTGTATATTCATAGTTCGTATAAAAGAAAAATGGTTGAAGCAATTATTGTTCAAGCAAATAAAGAAAAATGCAAGAGAATCATAGCTAATCCAACACATATCCTTGAAACATATTCACAAAAAGTTTAAGCGATTTTGTAAATTCAAACACACACGCGTTCTTTGATCACTTAGAAATTTCCAACGAATTTTTGCAAGTCGATCCATCGAATTGGAATGAAAGATTTGACTACGTTCAAGGTTCTCAAGTTTGTCAAAACTTATCTGCAGTGAACGATGCTGCTGAAAGAGGTGCCAAATTCATTACAGATTATAATAATAAATTAACACACAATGAAGAAGAGAAACAATTCCTTTTTCAAGTGATCAACGAATATAATATGAATTATCCCACTTTTAAAAAGACTTCATTATTAAATTAAGTTAATGTTAGTATGTAATTAATTGAAATATTTTAGTTTAAGGTTCATTTTTCAAATAATTTTACATAAAAAAAAAACGATTTTTAGCCTTATTTCTAATAATAAAAACAAGTAGTGGCTTGAGGCACGGCTAAAAATTGTCCAATGAGACTTTAAATTGTAAATTTTTTGTATATGTGTGCGTAAACTTTGCCATATTTGAATGTAGCCAAAGACCAACACTACTCACAGGCAATAATCTAAGTATTTAGACATGTTTTCATAAGCTTAAAATAATGCACAAATATATGCATACTGCGCTTATGCATAGTTTACAATATATTTTTCAATATTTTTAAAGGTTTTTTTTTTTCGTAAGGGGGCAACACTCATACGCCCTGTATGATATAGTAGACGTTTGACCATTTTATTAAAGCAAAGTAGAAATAATTTAACAGCTGAAAAGTGAGCATATTTCATATAAGAGGGAGGGAGAGAGAGAGAGAGAGAGAGAGAGAGAGAATAAAAGTAAAGACAAGTAAAAGGGCAATAAATCTTTTTGTTGTCACATTATAAAATCAGTAGAAGGACTTGGCAAGTTAAACAAGTAAATAAAGAGACGTTTAACAATAGAGCAAAAGAAATAAGAGTTAAACACAAATAGAAATATTGCACATGGTTTAGCCCGACCATGAAACACCACACACCACTTTAGTTGTGTTAGTAATCGTGAAGCACGACCATATAAGTTCCTTCGTGATATATAATTATATTATACAAATACTCCTATCGAGTTAAAATTGGGCATACAAGTAATCATTATGGCAATCTTCATCTAAATTTGACAAAAAAACATAAAGAATTGGGATTTTTTATCACATAAAGACTTCCTTTATAAGAGGTCCTTATATGTGGTACATTTCAGTAGCGTTCTTCTTTAAGCCAAAGTATGTTCTTGCACTAAATTGTTCGAATCTCAAAATTTCACAAAATGTTACCTGTAGCTTGCGCACAAATTTACAAGGACAGACAGACGGACATGGTTTAAGCGATTCCAATTTTGATTTGGTATAATGAAAGGTGGGTGTGACATTTGCTGTTTAGTAGTTAGAAACATTTGCACAAACTTAATATACCTTTCGCCAGCAGTACTGCAGGGTATAATAACGTGCACATGGATGGACGGACGCTATCAGGAGTCTTATGCGCAAATAACAGAAATAACTTATATCTTTCTGATATTCTTTATACGAGTATATCTTAGATACAATTACTACATAAATATTGGTGTGATTATCTGAATTTAAAGGAGACCGCTTGCAGGACTTTGTAAATGATCAAAAACTTTAAACGAATACCTATAAAATGTTTATTACATTTTAAATGTTCGTTTTGTCGTTTTATTTTTCATCTCATCGTAATCAGATATCATTAAACATTTGTCCAATAACGCAATCATTTAATGGTATTCAAAACTCCTGTAAAACGCAAGGAAATTGATTTATTTTTATCTGCGATCTCAACAAATGTTATCCAACGTTTTCCATTCAATTTTACGCCTAATATTTTGTCAAATAAACACTACTTTGAAGATACATTTAGCTTTCGATTTTTTGTTTGCCACTACCTCCGCCTTAAATTTAGCAAAATTCTATCAAAGTATTTAATATTTTTAATATATACATCTACAGTTTAAATTTCAGGCTTTAATTCTTTATATTGTAGATTACAAGTGATCGCAACTTGAACCTCAGCTATGAGTTTTATATATAAAACTTCATACCTTCTTTTTTTCAAATAAAGCTAATATTTTAATAAAATATAACTTTTTCAATAAAATGAACAAACAATGGACCAGCCTTTACTTTTTATGTATTATTTAAACAATAAAGAAAAGCGGACATACGGACATTATTGCTTGAAAGCGCTTTGTCGTATAAAGATCTTTCCATTAAAGCCACTTTTAAATTTGTATAAAATGTTTTAAAATTACTTGAAAACTAATTCGAATTCAATTATTTAAAAGAATATTTATAAGACTTCCATGGTTTTCTTTAAAAATTTAGAATTTCATTTTAATATCTTAGAAGGAAAAAAAAAAAAAATAAAACCAATTGTTTGTGGAATCAAAGAATACACTGCTCCATTTCATACGTAGGACACTGTATATAAATTTTCTTACTGAAGAAAATATTTATGGTTAGAAATTTTACAATTTTCATGTACTCGCAATATTGTAATAAAAAATAACTTGGCATGCTCCTTATTATATATGGGGTGGTGGGTTTGGCATGCAAACATTTTAATGTCTTTATATTTTTGATGACGCGTTCAAATAAAATTTACAATGTCCGTATGTCCAACAGTTGTTAAAATGCTTACAGAGACCCTACAAACTTTAAATGTTCTTCAACAGCATCAAAAATTGAATCGATCTAGACATGTGTGTCTGTGCATCAGTCTGTTGTTGGCATTCCCACGGACGCAAGCGGACCTTAAAATATATAAATATCCTATCCATCGATAATGGAATCAAAAATGGGCGTGGTCGGAAAACAGGTAATCGACAAAAATCTTTATTAACCACTAAAATTAAGCTATAAAGTCAAATTTTTTTATTTTTTTCGTGTTATTAATTAATTTCAATTGTTTTCTTTTTAATTTAGAGAAAAAATATTGTGACATATGTATTATAATTTTGTAGTTGTTGTTTTTTTTAATGTTAGTAACAAAAATTTTAAACTGAAATGCAACTGAAAATTTATATAAAAACAAATAGAACAAGTGAAAAAACTACATTTCCCTAAGACAGGGTTAGCCTCATTATTTGATACTAATTCGAAGCATTTGTATATACTTTGTGGGGTCTCCGAGGCCTTCTTTTGGACGTAGCAAACGTTTTGACAACGCGATATATACCCTTATATACATCTTAAATTTGGCTACTTTGTAGGGTGTTGCAAATAGAATGGCAAACATAGTATACTCCCCATTCTATGTGGAGGTTATAATCATATAAAATAAATCTGAAATTTCCAACCTTTTATCAATTATAAGAATGGCAAAAAATGTGCAGCAGCCAACCAACACCACTTCAAACTTGCGCTGTGGTTAAGCGGTTTTGTACGTACACATTTTAATACACAGTCAACGTTGCCATCTAAAATAACTAACGGAAGCAACAGCGCCATATTCAAAGTGATACTGAGAGGGAGAAAGACAAAAGAGAGTGAGTAAGAGTGGGAGACAAACGAATGTCTTTATAAGGATTGTGCAATAACAAAACCTCTGTGTGTTTTGTTTTTGTGTTTTGTATATGTTGTTGTTGTTGTTGTTGTTATTGTAGAAACCCAGCCAAAAGGATTAATATCTCAAAAATCCAAGCATATTGTATATACAGTCAACATGTGTTGACATGTTGATTTAATATTTAAGTACACAACCAAACATTGCAAGAATAACGAGTAAATATATACCACATATATACACAAATATATGCATGTGTATAAAGCACTTTATTTACATATGTAAATGTACACATTCGCATAGAACTTTTTAAATGTGAACTGATGTAGTCCTGGTTTTGTGGAGGTGCATTCAAACTGAGGTACATCGACTTGCCTGCCAAGGTCGCTTAAGAGCACAACGTATAGAGAAGATAACAAGAGTAAACAAGTGACATAAATGGCTACATTAGGCACACGCCAAATCTAGAATACCCATCATTACCATCCCCTTCTGAAAAACCAATCACAGAAGATGTGTCACATGTGCAATATTTAAATGAATATGCTTTAATGGGCGTGATATTATTTATATATTTTCATCTAAATGAAATTGGTATACCCTACACATATATAACTAACTTTGCTCTTCCGTTTGCAACACCCAAAATCACCCTAAATCGATCTAGACGTGTATTTCCCTGTGTCCGTGTGTCTGTCTGTTGTTTTCCCATGGGCGTAAATTTATAGATATTGAGTTGAAATTTTGTGCAGGCACTTTTAGTTTTTGCACGCAGATCGCTATTTAAAATGGGCAAATCGGTCAAGAGCCACGCCCACAATAAACAAAAATCTATATAATTGCAACGAAAAATGACCTATGAACTAGAAATTTGGAACTTACATTTATGGTTATCCCATTAATCGATTTAAAATGGGAATGGTCGGATAAGAGACACGCCCACAATTTACAAACACCACGTAAAACTCGACTTGCGAGTAATACAATATATACCGCAGTAGACGGCGGAATCACGTACTTGCCACGTCCACCACTTCTATGTCGATGTGGAGGGTGTTTAAGATTTGGCCTAAGCCAACTTTAGCTTTCTTACTTGCTTTTTATTAAATTTAAAATAATCAAAATCTTCATATGCGTTAAATTTAATAGTTTCACACTTTCAACACATTTGCACATGATATCAAATCAGAAATATCAACTATTCTGTAAAAGCTAATAAATACATAATGCAAATATTACGTTAATTACTTTTTGATTATTATTAATTTTCATATGAACATTTAAAAAAAGAAAAAATTATTAGCAATTATTTTTGATAGAGTTGTTGACGGTATCAATAGCAGCCACAAAAATGTTATGCACTTGTGGACTCTTTAACGGTTACGTCTGCGGTGTGCTTCCACCTTAATCATTTGTCTACATAATTAAGCCTAATTAGCCTGTCGTCCGTACCGACTATTATAAATGATTATTATTATTATTATTTATGCATGCCGACACAACAGAATAGAGAATATTAATTTCATTTTTTCTATCCTTCACATAACATGGGCGACATACTGAGTTTGCTATTCCGCTTGAAACATACAAAATCTAAATCGATTAAGATATGTCCGTCCATGTGATTGTCTGCTGTTGGCATTCTCATCGCATCGTAAATTTTTATATTCAAATCAGTTTTGTTTAATTCTAGCTTCTGCACGCAGATCGCTATTTAAATCGACAAAATCAGTCAACAGCCACGCCCATAATCGGCAAAAATCAATTTATGTGCCCCAAAAACTGATTCATAGATTTACTAAAAGTGGGCAATGGTCAGATAAAATACACGTCCACAACTAATAAAAAATTCCACTCAGCGTAAAATACTGTATTACGTATCGAAAGCTGATACACTTTCAGAGAATGGAATCATGTCCTGCCACGCCCACCCCTTGTATGTAAATGCGGAGGGTATGTACGATTTGACTGAAACCGAATTTCTTTCTCCGCAGCTTGTTTATTATAAATTATTTTGTTGCAGAATGTTTGCATGTGCAATTGGTTTTAGCTAAATTGATGGCAATCTATAATATTTATAGATTATAAATAAATATGTATTTATTTATATATTTTTGTGTTCACATAATACTAATTTGTTTAAACAAGTTAAAAAAGAAATAGTTAGTTAGTTTAGGACAAATCTTAGATACCCTCCATATATATATATTTTTTATAAGTATAAGTTTTTTGTTATAAAATGTCTAGTTTTGATTCCATCATAGTAAGTAATTGTAATTGTATTTCATTTCATTTGTAAAGCATTTACGTATTTACATAGTGTGTAACATTAGCACTTCTAATACAACGTACATGTACATACTAATCGTATAATGTATATAACAAAATGCGTTATTATGCGTTTACACGTTTATTATTTATTATTTGTCATCTATTAATATATTTATCCTTATTTCCTAAAACCTGCGAAGCTTTTGCTTGTCTGCAGGTTTTTCTTTTTCTTTTTTAAAATTTAGTGTACTTGTCCGTGAATTTCTTTAGTTTTTTTTTGTTTTTGAAGTTGACTGTTGCGGCTCTTAGGTCTGTCGGCAGCATACTGCATATTTGAGGAAGTTCAGTTCCCAGTGTTTTCCTTCCGTAATTGTTGTGAAACCGGCTGCGCTGAAACATTCCTTGCCTTGTTTCATATGCGTGGTCTACTCGTCTTAAAAGTCGCCTGTCTCCACCAAACTCATTAACTAACGTGCACCTGTATATTGCTTCCACGCTTAACATATTCAGCTGTCTCGCGATACACACCTTATTGTTTATGGCGATTGCGGTCTTTCGTGCAATAATTTTGAGGATTCTATTTTGTTATCTTTGTACTTGATGCATTCCCCCGGCTGTGCCCCACGCGGTAATGCCGTGCCTTAGGTGGTATATCATATAGGCTGCCGTTCTCAATTTCTTACTAACTTTTCCTATTTGCTGATGCCATTTAAAATTATGATCTACAAGGACGTCTAAATACTTGTAGCAGTTGACAAGTTCAATTCGCGTGTCGCATCTATCCTCTAGCTGGTGATTCCGTTGTTTATGGAGGCAATTTGCATCATGGAATATTATACTTATTGGCGTGTATAGTATGTGTAGTGCTTTCACATGCATAATTTTGGTTTTTGTTCCATTTATTACTAGGCCGTTATCGTGGCACCATTTGCTTACTGCATTTAATTCGTGTTGCATGACCTTTTCTGCCACTTTGATATCTTTGTAGGCAACAATTGCGTCTGTGTTTCTAGCTCTTACGAACAAATGATCGATACATGTGTACGTGCCTCGTAGTTTCTTGTACCATATTTTTCAAGCCATTTGCCGACATCATGTCTAAGCAATGGTGTGTTAGATTGCTTTCCTCGTTATTTAAATCTATATTTATATCACCTGTTATCACAACACTCTGTTTATCCATCGCATTGCTTAAGACATTTTTTAATTCGTCTACACACCTTGTTGCATTGTGATCTGGGGGACGATGTATGGCAAGTAGGCACCAAGTCTCATTGTTTATTTCAATTCTTAAGCATATTGATTCAAATGACTGTGTTTGCATTAACATTTCCGAGTAATACACATTATCTTTGATATATACCGCTACTCCACCTCCCCTTCTATTCTTTCGATTAATAAAGACTGAGTTGTAGCCACATATTTGGTACAAATTATTTTCGTCATCTGTAATGTTTGTTTCTTTCAGAGCAATAATAGTTATTTTATCTAATGAATCATTAATTGTAGCCAATAGTTGCGTGAAATTTTTCCTTAGTGAGCGAATTAAAAGACGTGAGTGCGTTCATGTTCATTGTTTCATTAATAATTGTTTGTAAATGAATAATATGTATTAAGTTTGTAATTGTTTGTTTATTGTAATGTTTAGTACAATATTTTTGTATTAATGTCATATTAAGTATTATTTGGTATAAGTCTTTATGTGTATAATTCTCTTTATATAGATATATTCTTTTGTGTGTTCTTTATTATTGTATATTGTACTTGTTGCGTATATTTGCATATATTTTGATTGAAACTTTGTAGCCTTTCGGTTTTCATAAATTTTAAAAGTGTCTTTACATAATTTCAGCTCAATATCTCAAAATTTACGCCCGTGAGAGTGCCTACAACAGACGGACACACAGACGTACACGTCTAAATCGACTCAGTTTTTGACGCTGATCAAGAATATATATACTTTGTAGGGTCTCTGACGCCTCCTAGTGGGTGTTGGAATCGGTAGAACAAACTTAGTATACCCTCATCACTGAGGTGGAGGGTATAAAAATGCGTATTAGATCTAGAAGAGAAAGTTACCTGGACAAACACACAGAAGGACAGATATATGGACATTGTTAAAATGGTTCAAAAAGTGATTCTGAATTGATTGATAAAATAAAGGGTGGGGGGCAGGGTCTTTCTTTACTCTTCAACATCCGCTTAACAATTCAGTATACATTTGGGTACCTCCAGCACAGGTAGTATGTAGATTATTATAATTTTGTTCGTTGGCACGATTATGCAGGATTTACAATTTGTATTCGAACCAAGAGAGTTTGTTATCTAAAACTTGTAATGAAATCGAATGCTCTACCTAAAGTAACTGCAAACTGCCTACGTTTCATATAACAGTTTATAACAGTACAATTGGAGGCATATAAATTCAATATATTTACACAAAATTAGAAAATGTTTGCCTCTCTCTCTCTCCCTCTTACTCTCCCAGTTGAGAAACGGGCAAGCGCATTATTTCGAATAGCTCTGCACAATTTGAAAAACTGCAACACATACATTCCTGTACACATTTACAGTTATTTCCGTTACATTGAATTCGTTTCGTTTGGTTTCGTTCAATTATTTGTATGCCGCGTCTCAATGTTCCATTATGGTGAGCTTACACAAAATTATGCATTCAACATTAACGTGTGGTATACATGCGTATAACGGTATCCCCAATTGATACTCTTTGTGTGCCAATAATTAATTTAACTGCCGGTCTGCATTCTTAGAAGGTTCCATTCCGAGCAATCTTGTCTTCATTCATCAAGGAGTGTTTGCTTATTATATACTTCAATTGTATCTGTGCAATAATCTGTTGGAGCATTTAGAACATTTCGAACATAGTGATAAGTTCAAATTGGCATTCTAACTGCCAAGCACTTTGTGAAATTTGTTTAAGGCGAGAACTTGTCAAACAATGATGACGATGACGATGCCACGTAATAGTGTGTGATATCTTAAGGCTACACATGGACCATCTACATATGTTTGTGTTCGTTAGTTATTTTAATTAATAATTAACAAAGCTGGAAAATGACCAGAGGCCCTTCATAAAGTTCACATTTTGTATCGAAAATCCTTCACTTTATTCCATAACCAGTTGTAAGCAGTCCGACAAACGTTTTCAATGGATTTTAAAAGTGTGTGTCATGTAATAAGACTTGTTTATGTAACATATTACATATACAAACATTTACGGATAATTGAAATTCTGAAGAAAATATTTAAACAATTTTTGTTTGGTAGAGGGTATAATTCGAAATTATCAAAATTTTTATATACAAGTTGATGAATGTTAGTTATACAGACTAAATGTTATATTGGATCAGATGGAACAATTTTTTTAAATATTTTTTCCTTATAAACATTTATCACGAAATGATTTTTTATATAACGACGAGTTGCCTGATTTTACTGGTGTAGGGTAATAAATGGTCGGCTTTGATCGATTGTAATATTTTTGTTTTAATTAATGAAAATTCCAAATATTACAAAAATATATTAATATGTGATCTAAATCAAAAAGAAGAAGAAGAAGAATTCTGTTTTTTTCTCACTCGTTTCTATAAACTTAATCTCAGACTTTGAATCAATGTTTCCCTTCGGTTTTCCCGTTTTGATCGAATAAATCTTTGAGCCATTTAGTTCTTATCCCAAGAGGTTACAAAGTCAGGTAAACGTATTTCTTTACACTTTGTCAGGATTTTTTATAACTTTTTTTTGTTTTGCAATTGATTTTCTGCATACTGCATACATACCAACATACTTAGACATTTCTTTTATTCCTTGATATTTATCTACATACTCATGGAATGTATTGCACATATACACACGGGTATATATATATATATATCTTTATGCATGTATATCTGTTGAGTTGAAGATGTTGTTGTTCTTTCTTAATCAAAAGATGTTTTTTGATTCCTTGTTTTTTTTTTGTTTCCACAGGGATTACGATTGAGAGTTGTTTGGTTTGTGTGTTTTTTTCTGTCTTTTATTATATATTATATAAAATATTCTATACGAGTTTTATATGTTGTGTAGATTTAAAGCAATAAAGATTTCTGGACACCCATCCATGAAAAGTTTCAAGTTAAAGATAAATCTTGATCTTCAAAAATTGTTCCCTCTCAACACATTTTTGCGTCACGTCTTAATAATTTATTCATTTTATGAGTTTAGTTTTTTCCGTGATCTTATTGCTCTAGAGGCATGACGTTTAATACGCTTTCATATGGCCAGGTGGAGATGCCTCAAACCCCAAAACAAAAATCATCGCATATATGTGTTTATAAGCGTGCGGACTAACTGAATATGATAATATTTGCATACTTGAGATTATATAACGCAGATACTATAGCAGTACATTCTTTCAAAGCTATATCACAGGGAAACTCATAACACAAACGCAAGTCAAGATTAAAGTGTTTTTTTTTATTGAAACAACTTGAGAATTTGAAATTTGTGCTAAATAATATTGAACAACACATAAAAAGAACTAAATTTAGCTCAGGTCAGAACTTAAATACCCTTAGAAGAGATGAAGATGTACTAAATTTCTTGAGCTTCCATATCATTATTATTCGTCACCATGAAAATCTGAGTCGATTTAGATGTGTCCGTCCACGAGTCTGTTTGTTGTTGGGACATTCACGGCTCATGAAATTTGGAATATTAATGTGAAATTGGAAACTGTACGAAAAGCCCTAAATAAATTGAGAAAAATTGAAAATCGGTTGAAGCCGAGCCCACAATCGTCAATAGTCTATTTATCGGCCACAAAAATTCACCACGACCACTATTTAAGGAACACATGTCACGATCACAAACAAAAATTTACAAAATCTTATTTCTCATACGTGGCGTTGTTCCTAAAAGTGGGTAGTATTATATCATGGACACGGCAACAATTCACAAAAACTGAACTGCATGCCATATTTAGCGGTGCTCCTAAAAGTGGACAGTATTATATGTCTTGGACACACCCACACATTACGATCTTTGCCCTTTGCCCTGCGATCTTTCCCATTAAATGTAAATTAAACTTTAAAAGTCGTTAAAAGAAAGGTTTTCATATTATATATACGCCACGCCCTTAGCGAGTATTTCGTATTTTAGTTTAAGCCAAGTAACGCCCTTGTACTGGCTCTCATTATGTCTAATAATAAAATTCAATAAACTGTGCTTCACATACACACACAAGCAATAATTTATTTTTATTAAATATTCGAAATTTGAATGTTTTATGTATTATTGCATATTACATTGTTGTACAAAGAAGCTTATTACATTTTTGTGAAATGTTTTTGTAATTGTTTTTTGATTAGTACAAAAATCAAGAAAAACTCATATTCTATTCAAATCATTCGCATATTGAGTTGGTGACATTTTATCGTTTCTCAACCATAAATATTAAAAAAAAAAAGAAAGATTCTAAAGTCGTTTTCTTTGTACGTTTGGTTGTCTTTTTGTTTTGGAGTGCATTGAAATTCGCTCAAGTGTTTAATAAGCTGCAAAAAGTATAAAAAAAAAAATCCCATTTTATTCTCTAACTGGTCACTATTTGAATTCAATGCTGACAAAAAATTTCTAATAACATTGCTGCAGTTTATTGAAAAAAAAAGAAACAAACGAAACTGAAAAGGTTTCATTTAAGGACAAATGAAAGCAAGCTTTCACGGCTGGCGGGGAGAAACGGAAAATGTAAAAATTTTATTAAGTTTGAGGGTAAATAATTCCAAAGCTATGAAATAAACGGGAATGCAAAAATAGCTTTAAATAAAAAGTGGACATATCTACATTTACAACAAGTAGTACAAGTAAGCAAAGTAAATGATGCTTCGGCCAAATCTTATATACCCTTCACCTGCATATGCCAACAGTGGGCGTGGCATATATCTACGATTTTTTATTACGTATTAACTAACAAGTCCAATTCTGCGTCAAAATAGGTTCATTGTTAAATGTGGGCGTGTCTGTCTATTTTTCGTAAATCGAACTTCATATGTCTACATATATTGTAGGTGTGAAAGATTTTTGTCGATTGTAGGCGTGGCACTGGGCCGATTTTTCCCAACTTAAAAATGTACAGATACTACTCAAAAATATTGTATTTATACAACATTTCAGATCCATACATGAAAATTTAAGGCACGGACGGACAGACATATCCAGATGGGCTCAGATTTTTGATGCCAATCAAGAACATGGTCGCCGAGGTATTCCTTCTGGGTGATGCGTACGTTATACCAAACTTAATACAACCCTCATCACTAGGTTGGAGGGTATAAAAATGAAAGAAAATTTACATAAAATATACCAAATAATATTAAATTTTTCTATGAATTTTTGATTCGATTTTAGAAACAATACCATTAACTTAAGAAAAAACTATAGTAAAGTAAGTCATGTGTTACCGTTTCTACCCTACGGCGCCAATTGAATGGCAACTTAAAGCATGATAACAGAAGTATTGTAGTATTATTATTAAAGAAGGCTGTTTTGCACCGTGACCAATAAGACTATTATGTAAGCCCGTAATTTAAAACTTTTAATGTAAAATTAACTTCGAAATTATTCTAAAGTAAGTACGAATATACTGCGAATATACGAGTTCTTCATAGCGCACAAGTTTGTTGAACAAATATAAATCGATAATTTTCTGAAAAAATTCCGAACATAATCCGAAATTACTCCGAATTTATATCCTAATTTCGCCTACACGTGCAGCCATATTACATGAATTATAATAATAAAAATAACTTCAAATTTAACTCCGAAACGAGATGGCTGACGATTTATATCATCCTCTGGATGGCTTTCCTGAGCATTATGGTATGTTTTTACGGATAACATAATGGACCTACACATTGGCCTAAGTGAAGCACCTTTTGCCGTATCAACCTAACCTAACCTAACTTCGAGTATGCTTCAAAATTATTCCATAAGTTTATGATATAGAACATATTACTATGAAGTAATTCCGAAAGTACTCTGAATGCAGCCTTATTAACTGGCATATATTAATAAAAATAACTTCGAATTTATTTGAAGCAGCTCATATTCCGAAAGCAGTTCATAAGTTTAATGAAGAAATTACTCTGAAATATTGAAAATCTGAATCGACTCGAAATTACTCCGAATGCTTTCCCAAATGAACCCATACAGGCAGCTTACTAACATGAGTTTATTAATGCATTTATTGCGCAACAACTCCGAATATACTCCGAAATTAGTTCATATGAACAATATATAGAAGAAATTGGCAAACACAGTTTAAATAGTAAGAGTATACGCGAGTATACCAAGTATGGATGACCCAGTTTATAATACATGGTACCGTATTTGTTTTTGTCATATTTCATTTCCAATCTCATTATTATAAATCATTGTCTTCCATAACAGTTAATTAACATTACAATGTATTTTTTCTTTGTTTTGTTCACCAGCTTTCATTTAACCGGTTAATGGTCTCACAGTGGATTTGAGTTCTTTCACCAAGGCATCTGTTATGCTAAGAATTTTTAATTACGCGTAATTTATGCTTTTTTTATGTATAATTTGAAAACAGAAAATATTGTACAGCAGCCAACGAAAATGGCACCCAACTCAAGACAGAACAGGAGAACAGGTTGAAGAGGATGAAAAAAAAACACAAAAAAATTTATAGCAGGTAACAAAATCAAATCATTGAAATGTTCGTCAGTTACGTTAGAAAATAAATAAACAGTACAACGTTAGTATACAAAGTGGGGCACAACATAACACAACACAACACAACACAGCGTAGTAGTAGGTGAACAATGTAAAGGTAAACTTTGACCCAGCACACGAGTCTGCTGCCACTTAACCGAAAACTTATGCAAATGTGAAAAATTGTACGTGTTTACATATAAAACCCGTATTTCCGGAAAAGATCACATAATGTGAAAAAAAGTGTATGAAGGAGAAGAAAGCTTTTATGGCAAGTTTCAGCATTAAACATATGGGGACGTTGTCAGGGTTACATCGACATCGCCATGATTGTAATCAAAAGTTCCTCTATATGAGGTGGGTGGGTAAATATTTCCGTTTACGACACTCAGAAGGAGTCGTCAGAGACCTGAGTCGATCTCAAAATGTTTGTCCGTGTGTCTGTCTGTTGTTGTCACTTTCACAGTCGCAAATTTTGAGATATTGAGTTGAGATTTTGCACAGGCCGTTTTTAAATTGGGAAAAATGGGTTGCGAACCACGCCCACAATGAACAAAAATCTATTTACTGAGCTATAAAGTCGATATTTGGTTTATATATGTATTATTACTTTTATTTAATCCATCGTTGTAAAAAACATGGCGTGGTCTTTTTTGCTATGCATCTGCCACAAAAATTGACCCATGAAGTATAAGTTTTGAACACTAATTTATAATTACCCAAGCGATACGTTCAAAAATGGGCATGGTCATCTCAAATAACAGACACGCTCACAATTTACAAAAAACCGGGCGTAATCATGTACCTGTCACGCCCACTTTTTGTATGTACATGTGGAGGGTATTTAAGTTTAGGCCTCGGGCAAATTTAGAATTCACTGGACACTCGATACTTAGCTTTGCTCTATTGGAATCGGACAATTTAACGTTGTGTGCATCTACACAATAGTATATACATATACATTTATATTGTAAATTTGTGAGAATGAAATGCAAATACTTTTGACTCGAAGCTTTCCAATAAAGCCAAACCGAACAGAATTATTTTCTTTTTTTGTAAATCTAGTAAGATTTTAAAACCTTTTAAAGCATCAAATTATTGATTTCGTTACGTGTGTCTCTGTTTCCGGTTATTATACTATGTGCTATGACCGCAATAGGAGTTCTCCCCATAGTCAACTACTGCACAAAGCGAGTAAAGGAATAATTATCATCAAAAGGAATACGAAAGACAAAACAAAACAAAATGTTTATGAAGTGAAAACCAAAGTAAGCAAATTTGTTTAACACAGCAGTCGTATCTTTACTAAGAGTGTTATGACTCTAAGTGCTAACAAACTTTGGCAGACTTTATTTACTTAACTTTTGTTTTGTCGTTTTGTTTTTGCTTTTTCCTGGTTTTGTCACAGTATTGTCTTTATTATTATTTTTATGGTTATTGTTGTTGATCATGAGCGCGTTATATTGTAAATAATTAAATTACGAGTTAGTGCTTTAGTAAAATTTTAACAAAATGTGACTGACAGCAGTATTAAATTGTTATTTTCCTTGTGCACAAACACACAAACAAAACACATTATGTTGCACAATAACTCAAACATATATATGTACGTCATTGTCAAGATGTAGAAATTATTGCCGTTTGTTGAGACACATTACAAGAATCATTCCATTTGCAACATCCAGCAGTAGGCTTTAGTTTATAAATATATTTTTGATCAGGATCAAAAAATCTCAAATGAAAAATACACTAAAGAAAAAAATAATGCGACTTGGATAGTACTGTCCACAAAATAAAATATGGGCGCGGCAAATTCCTGATTATGCCCTTTAGTAGCGTACGTAATACATGGAAAAATCTACGTTGGATTAGGCGTGTCTCTTATCTGACCACGCCCATTTTTGCCATTTAAATGCTTGGACTACTTATAATTATGTGTATCGAATTTTAATATAAATCAATTTTTGTCTAGATAGGTAGATTTTTCTACATTGTGGGCATGGCACTAAAAAATTTTGAAAAATTAACCTTCATAAGAGAATTTTTTTAGCTTATAGGTAGATATTGGTTGATAGTGGGCATGGCACTTGAGCGTTTCCGCCCAATAGGAACCCAATACATACAGAAATTGAATAAATATTTGAATAAAATTTCAGCTCAACAGCTTAAATTGGATAACCATGAGAGTGGAAAACTGACAGGCATAATTAAATGGTCTCAGATGTTGATGTTGATTATATATTCTTAATCAGACTTACACTTTAGAGAGTAATGCTAAGTAATGATAAACTGAGTATGCCAGCATTTTATGTAGAGGGTATAAAATAATAAACTTTAGGTACTTAGCTGGCTATTTAAATTCAAAGATGACCATATTTTTGTTAAACAAGGAAGGATCGATCTTAAAGGGTTTTTTGAATTGAAATTTTGATGCCGTTCTATAGTAAGTGACTAGACAACTACAAACGGTGTAAATTTTAGCTGATGAGGCTTCTGTGATGAAGTGATTAAGTCTACCATTAAAAGTGTCCTTTGAAACTGCATTCGAATTGTTTTAGACTTGAGCTAAATCAATAGAGTTTTTTTGGTTAATTTTGAATAAATTTGTGGCTGTTTATACCCTGCCTCACTTGTGACAGAGCGTATTTTATTAAATTATGAACGGCAAATATCACTCCCACTTTCAATTATATCGATCGATTCGAAATCTAAATCAACTCTGAATCAATTTAACCATGTCCGTGTCCATATAAATTAGTGCTAAAGATACAGGACGCATTTTTCCAAATATTATAATCACATTTGGTACAAGCACATGCATTGGCCCAATGAGCCACACTATTAAAAAAGGAACCAATTAGACTATTTTTAGAACCCTGTCTTGTATAAGATCTTATTATAATGGAAGTCCTTACATGGCAAAAAGTCGCAACTCTTAATTTTTTTTTCATAAAATTTGGTGAATAATAGTTAACTAACTCAATAATTGGCTGTGCTAAATTTGGATCTGATCGGGTCATTTTTAGAATCCCTTCCCATATAATGATATTTCATGAAGTGACTTTGTAAGAAAAGGCCTTTCGTTTACTGCTACACCTAAACTATACGAAGCATAATTTGTGCAACTAAGCGATGTAGGATATTAAATGGTCGACCTGGACGCACTATAACATCTGCACATGTTCCTTAAATATTTTATATAACAAGTAACACTAAGATAGTTATGTTGCGAAAAGAGAGTAGTAGGCTGGCTGATCCACTTGAGATTATTTTACTACAACACCCATTAACTGTTGTCGCATTATTAATGAGCAATAATACAGTATTAAGTACTGACGTTTACTTTTGCGATTATTACGATACTTTCTCATAAGTAGAGTATGTGTGAGTTGGTCGTGTGGACATAATAATGAGCAATTTATACTACTGTCTTACTGTCAATAAAGCAGCACGCTTGTCTGTCCATTTCGTATCCTTAACTTGCAGTTGTTTGGTCAGAGATTTGTTTCATTTGTCATCCACCATTCTTATGTATGGGTGTCTTATGTATTTGGTGGTGCATCACAATATAACATATTTTACAAACAAATTGACTTTTTATAATGACAAATATAATGCTTTAGCCGAAAAAAATGGTACGTACAGCATCTTGCCAACATTTATATACATACAATATTTCTGTTGTAATTTATATGAATTTAACTCATAATTTACCGACTGCTAACAACACACACACACACACGCGCGCGCGCGTATACATACACTGTTTTACACATCTACCCATACAGTTACATATTCATTTAAATATACACATAAATTGCAACTGTTACCTACCATATGGGCACAACAGAGTGTGCGTGTGTATGTGTGTGATTGGTGCGATGGAGAGCAACGAGAAAATTGCATTAAATAAAAGCTGAATGCCATTTTTCATAAGGTTCCGCACACACACGCACACAAACTAGCACAGGCGACTATACATATACACTTAAATTTAAACTATGTTGTATTGTGGTAGCAATTATGTTGACTTTTATGAGTCGTGCTGGATCAAGTGCTCGTTTGTCAGTGTCATACAATACATATATATATAAATATACAACGGGCCACACACACATACACACACATACATCCGCATATAAGCGTTAATGATACAAATGTACGAGACTGTGCTGTGCTGCATGCTGCAGGGAGACCAACTAACCGTGCCACATATCACGCACGTACAACTAGTCATAGAAATTTTACAAAATACGTACACATACCCTTTACTTGTGTATGCATGTACGTTTATATGCGTTAACACATAAATTGTTTTATTTATATAGTTAAACAGTTGCTTTCCAAAGTACCGGCGGTTGTTGTAATGAAATAAATGCCATTATCAATATATAAACACACACACACACACGTACATACAGTCTGGCATTTGTATGCAGAGTTAGCAGACTGATTTGTACACACATCATAATTTTTACTTGTACACCCTCGGGAATACTGTTTCACATAATAAACGCTGGCAGACATATTTCACAATTTCTCATAAGTTTACTTATTATTATTATTAACTAAACTTTGTTTTAAACATATAATTAATGCAATATAATAAAACCCTACTTATACCTTTAACAGCTTAAGAATATATTGGTTTCGGCTTTCTTCTCATGGTAGGTTTAAAATCATCGCAGAAACTGCCGCAGTGGTCTGATCCAGCTCAAACTTGCACCATTGAAATTGTTTGGTCCATAGCTAAAATTTCGATATAAAAAATTTTTTTGGAAAAATGATGAAAATGTTATGATCGGTCAAGTCCAACCATTTAATACCTTACTTTTAGCTTTAAGGTGTTGGATAATGTCCAAGGAGATGGCTTGTTAAGGCAAACCATCGCTGTGAAGCAATACCTAATGACAGTCCCGCGGAGGGATGGTAGACGCTGAGGGGTGTGTGTTTTAGTACGTTCAAGGTCCCACCTTGTATGCCACAATTATGCTCCACAAATTATACTACAATTAGTTGAGGTGTATGAATAAACTCAAAACATTGCCACATAAGTTATAAAAATGCTCTGAACGGTTCCAACTTTCAATTCAAACCAATTAATAAAATAATTAACACTTCCTCACCAAATTTTATCATTAACTATTAAGAATTGAGATTTTTTTGCTATATAAGGACTTCCATTATAATAGGACTTTATACAAGGAAGGGTTCTAAAAATAGTCTCATTGGTTCCATTTTCAATAGTGCAGATCTTTGGGCCAATGCGTGACCTTGTACCAAATTTGATTGAAATATTTGGAAAAATGCGACCTGTATCTTGTGAACTAATTTACATGGACACACAGACGGACATGGTTAAATCGATTCAGATTTTGATTCGGAACGGTTGGGTATAATTGAAAATGGGTGTGACACCTGCCGTTTAGGAGTTACAAACTTAATATACTGTGTTTAAGGTATAATATATGTCGAAAATGCAAAAATTGTCCGAGCGGACTCAAACTCGGCACCAAATAAAATGTATTTCCTATGCCAAGTTTTAGTGGAAAATATAAACAATTATATTTTGAATTGTTGTAAAATTGAGAAAAATGAACGTTAAAGAAAATTTATTGCATTTTTCGGCAGCTTGTATTTTTAAAATTCATGCGAAAATGAAATTTGTCGTGTATGTCAAAATGAGCGCCACGTTTCTCTAATTCTGTTCCAAAAGACGGCTTTCATGGTCGTTAGCTTAAAATCATTACACAAGCTATCACAGTAGGCTTAATATTAATGTTTAATTACATGCTGCAGCATTAGTGACATATTCATATGCTATGACGAGTAAACAAATTCAATTTTATAACAAATAAAGAAACTGTCCAAACCGACAACCGGCTAGAAAGAATGAACTAAAAAAAAAAAAAAACACTCTTCTAACGAATGCAGTGTTTTGGATAGTTTTTAATAATTAACTAACCTTTGCTCTGCACTGCAGAAATTGACATATTGGCAAGCGCTACCAACGAAATGGCGCGTTACTGCAGTTGTAAAATGCAGCAAATTATCCTTTCAGTCATCTAAATAAAATATTTATTATCATTTTTGGATGGAAATGATTACGAAAATCGAATTATGAAATAAAAATGTTGGAAGCTTTTAAGACCTAGCATTAGAGATGCTCAAGCGCACTGCTTTTATACTTTTATACCCTACCTCACCAAGTAGTACGAGGTGGTTTGTAAATCCTATATGGCCTAATCCAGGCTAGGGGTCTTATGGTGGATACATTTGAGTGAAAATATTCCCTATTGGATGTTCCTGTGCCAGTGAAACTACACACCTGTTGAAGTACTTAATATATTGCAGCCGTAAGTGCTTCAGTTTAAAATGAGCCAAATCAGTCGATTCCACGCCGTCCGCAGGAATTGGGAATCTTTCAATCTAGGCTTACACCACTGCAAGATCAAATGAACCCAAAAACTGAAGCCTCTGAATCAATAGGAAATACTAAATTTCATCGAAAAGTCATCTTCAGCGATAAAGCTTATTTTTGCTTTAAATGTTTCATCAATGGGTAAAGTATGCATTATTGGACAGTAACAAACATGCAAGTGCTTCAAGAGACGCCACCACAACAAAAGGTGGGATTGGATAATATTTTTTCATCGAAAAAAATGATTCCCATGTTATGGTCCATAGAGTTCTCTTATGTACCATGTGTGGCCAGAATTAAATAGACTTGACATTTCTGATATGTGGTTCTAATAAAGCGATGACACATGCCACACAGCTGATCAAACAATTGACCTATTGAAGGGGAGAAGTTCGGTAACTGTGTAATCTCGTGAAATGGTCTGGTCGAATGGCGACCTCGCCTATGCGATGTAACGTCGTTGAATTTCTTGTTATGGGGTTATTTTAAGTCGTTGGTTTATACCAACAAGCCAACAACATTAGAGGAGCTCGGGGACAATATCAAGAGAAAGAGTGATGAAATATTGGCTTCAAAAAATCGATCGCAGCTCGCGTTGATCATGTGAACTAGGTCGAATTTCTCAATTAAACGTAACATGTGTTCTCCACCTGCAATAATTTCCAGCCTTACAAAATTGTCATGTCCTTATTGAAAAAACCTTTACAAGGTAAGCTGGGTTCGTTAAATGTTCCAAAGCAATGTTGATAAGCTTTTGCAACCAATACGAAGAAAATGTGTAGGCGTCCCAAAAACCCATAGAGTACAAAATGCAAAACAAAACGAAAGCCCGCATGCAGAACAGTTCAAGAAGACTTTGGAAAACATAAACCAAACCATATTTCCAGACAGCAAACAACTTTTTCATTTTTTTTTTATTTTTCGTTTTCGTGTTAAACAATGAAAAGCAAACAATAAACAACGAAATAAAGAAAGAACAAAAACACCAAAAAAAAAAAAAAATAACGAAAACAAACTGAATTTTGGAACAAACTTTGATTCCAAAACTTTATAATTCTTATAACTAGGACGCCAACATACCATATTTCTGCAAATGCTGAAGCATGCATCCCTATAAAATAGACAATGCCATCTACATAGAGCTGGAGACAGAGAGAGAAAAGGAACAAAGAATTGAAACTTTTGAACTTAATTAATGGCAAAGTTTATGCGACCCATTGGAAGGCTCCTGCATCTCTTGACTTTGTTTTATAACTACACACTCTACATACAATATATCACAGTAATTTCGCTCTTTTGTGCAATGCCAAGTTAAAACATACTTGATACGTACACACAAGCATACGCACGTTCGTGAACGCACATGCACTGGTAGCATGAAGATGGTCGATGGAAATGGACCAAAAGAAAAGAACAAACGAGCGAACGAGCAAACGGCTTTTGTGCGTGAATGTGTGTTTGGTGTTTTTGTGTATGCGTGTGTGTGTATGCGTGTGTGAGAGCTATCAACAAACACACAACACACACAAGCAAGCAAATAAACAGTTTTCAGTTTTAGGGTTTTGCTTTTTGTTGTGTTTGGTTGCTGCACAACTTTTGCTCACATGTAAATAAATATAAATTTACAAAATTTGAATTTGCACTTATGCCCATTGTGCAAGTGACTGTCAAAATAGCTTTTGTTGAGTTACGCTTCCGTTTCCATGCTTTCATTTTTTTGTTTGTTTGTTTGTTGTTTGTTTTGTTTTTTCGGTCTTTTCTTTTACACATGCATGCAATATAAACATGACTGCAACACAACAACAACAACAACAACTACTACTACTACTACTACTACTACTAACTTTATAAAAGGAAAATTTTAATTCAACATTTTTGTTCAACTCAACATTATTTGTTGATTCAAATGTTGTCCACATATTTAAATAAGGATCTACATTTTTTGAAAATATGTGTAAAAAAACCTTAAAAGTAGATCAAGTCAGCATTTTTTATGTATTGAATAATAATTTTTTTAGTACAGAATCAAACATCACCTGCCACGCCTCCAGCTGGTGTATAAATGGCTTTGGCTTTAGGGCAAACTTACTTCCTTTTAAAGAACAAAAATATTTCTATTTGCATTTGCACTTGCTTGTGCATTACATGCATTGAGGACATCTCATTATTAGTTATTGATGGGCATTCAGATTAATCGAATATGAGAAATTTTCTTTTACAATTCAATTAAAAGTTAAGTAATTACTTCTATTTGCAGTATATTTAGTTATTCTGTCAATTAAAACGTTCAAATTGGATGCATATGTACGTGTATATATACATGCATGTGTTGGCTATCAGCAATGTGTTGAAATTAAATATATTATATTGCTATAGAGAGAGACTATGACAGGTCCTAACAGCAAGCAGATGCTTCATTGAGTTTTAGATTTTCAAAGCATTTAAGCGTAAAATTAAGTGTTTGTTTAAATAACGTGTAATTAGTGTAGAGGAGGGAGCAAAATAATTGAGGTTTCTTTTTATACTATACACATGTATATATAAAGAAACTCACATAGTACTTGGTAGCCCGCAAAATAAGAAGAAGAGTTCTATAAAATTCATTTTGTTTACATGGCTTACATATGTGTGTTCATTTCCTTTGATTGACAGCTCATAAACGTCTAAATAAAATATAGCCTAAGGCACGAACAGACCTTTTCGTTGCTTCAAGTCCGTTTCATTTTTTCGATTCATATTAACATTATTTAAAATTCTATTCCATTTGAATTTTTCTGAATTCTATTTAAATTTTCTCGAATTTGAGTTTTACCGATTTCCATTTGAATGTTGTCGATTTCAATTCAAATTCCTTCCCAATTCCATTTAAATACTTTCTAATTCCATTTAAATCCTCCAATTCCATTTCAATTCTGTCGAATTCCATCTTAATTCCGTGGAACTCTTTTCAAATTATTTTTGATAAATTTTCAAAGTTGATTGCATTTGTGGAAATTGGAAATTGTGTAAATTTTCGGTGACTCAGGATTTTGCGTCTAATTTGGGTTAGGTTGAGCATTTTCAACATTAGCGAAAAGTCACTTGAAAGCCCTTAAAGTTTATTGTCATTCCCCATAGAACGTGTTAAACATGACTTTTACTGCAAACCAATAAATCATTTTAGATCTCAAATCGGTGGTTCAGCTAGGAAGGAAATCTAATTCCAATATATATGGGTCATTTGTACTGAAGCTCTTTTTGTCTCTGCAGATGTATAGCTTGTTATTTGTTGACACATTTATGATTGAGGAAATTGGAAGGTATTGCTTCAATAAAGAAGATGTTTTCATTGCTAAACATCCACTTATCCAGGCATTGCTCTTATAGTAGACTAAGTTTGAATTGGATTTATCGCAATCTCCCATATAACTGTGGAGAGTGTGCAATTAATTTGCAATTTTTGGCTGGTCTAACTTTTTCCCTAATACAGAACTAATGTGTGGTTTTTTCACTTCATAAAGGATTGCGAAAAACACTTTTCTTTCAAGTGATTTTCTTTCGGATAAGTTTCCATATACATAACTATACACAGGGGTGTGTACATATAACATTTTGATAGAGATGTTTACAGTGATGTTTTTATTACCCTCATAGTTGTACCACATGTGGCAGCAGTAGTTGGTTATAAAGAATGCGGCATACACACAAAAACAAAGTGTATGCGCGCCGTTCCTTTAGTTTGGTTTAGTTTATGAAAAGTATAAAAGTGAATTTTAAAGAAAAATTCTTTTTTTTTCTGCTCCAGTAGTAATATTTTGTAAGCATGCCCTTTGATCGATTTTATTTGTCAAGTTTGAACTTGAACAGAAGTATGTAGTAAATGTAATGGTTTCTGTGATTCAGGGGAGGGGGCAGGAAAAGTAACAGAGCTTGCTAAACGGTAAAGCATTGATCAAAGTTGTGTATCCTTATAAAGGGTACATTTCAAAGGCTCCAACGTTTTGATAAAGTGAATATAACTGCAGCTTTCGAGTGATGGGCATAATTTATTGTACATCTGATATTTTTTGTAAGTAAAAAGTTTTATGTTCAACAAAAAGGACCAATAAATAATATTAAAACTTCATATTCTCAAATTGTCTGGAGAATTTTAATACTCTGCAAATATATGGCAATCTTGACAATCTTCCTTTTTCGTTCAACAGCTGGGACTGTTGAGTAGAGTTTTGCGAAATAATGATAACGTCTCCGTATATGCATATTGTTCTGTTTTTCTCCCTTAGAACTTCTTCTCCATTCTCTTTCCTGCCTTCCTTGTGTGGTAGATTACTTTCTAAGATAGTTTCGTTTAATTTATTTTTTACTAATATGAGATCATTTTAAGGGGATTGCATTTATTTATTTATTCAATTATTGTCTTCTCTTGAGCAAGACTTGTTAAATTTATTAGAAAGCATTTAGGAGCTGTTTCACATAGTAGATAACAATAGACAAATTCTTTTCATAGTGAGGACATGTGTTAAACTTTAAGGAACTCTTTGTAAAAAGCACCGCAATCCTTTACAAATTTTCCATACGCAATCAATTACTTGTCATTTTATATATTCTCGCATGATCATCGTTATTATTACCCATGAAAACCTACTTATTTAGGCCTGTTAAAAAAAAAGATCAGAAGCTTCATTCGTCTATCTGTTGTCTTCAGTTTTAAGCATTTATTTCTGTCCGCCTTTTGCGCGTTATCCAACCAAATCCCGCTGGAACAACTTCATACGACATAACCTAGCCAAAGCAAACGTTGAATTGGTTGGTACAAGTTTTTATTTCATAGATATTTATAACCCTTAAACAGCAATAGGTGGTGATTGCCTTTAATTATTGATCGTAAAAGAATAGAGATTAAACCATGTCCATTTGTTTGTTCAAGAACATCTTGTAATTAAACTATAGGTCGTAATGTTGATGTCTTATGGCGTACTATTGATAATAGATCTAATCAGTCCATATATAGCAATTTGTTTAAAAATATAATAATAATATGTCTTATAAATAAGACAACAAGTAAAGAAATCTTAAATATCTATGCTAAAAGTGGGCGTGGCACATGCTTACGCCTTCTTATATAGAGTATACGTTACGTATCAATGTGAAAGTTGAATTTTTCCCTTTTTGAGGTGTTTTGTAAACTGGGGCGTGTCTGTTATCCGACCACTCCCATCGTTGAATCGGGGTAATTACAAATATGTAGAAAATTTCACTTTATAGCTAAATGTTTATGGTAGGTAAGTGAATATTTTTTATTTACTTTAGGCTCTCGACTGATTTTGTTCAATTTAAATAGCGCCCTGTTTGCAGAAACTGGAAATGTTGGACAAAATCTCAGTTTAAAAATTTTACTATTTACGATTTGCGAGAGTGTTAAAACAGACAGACACGCGGACAAATTTGCATGGGAGAGTAGGAAAAGTTGATATATAATTAAAGAGAGAGATAAGTAAGAAATACACGTATACTCGTATATATACTTATATTAGGAAAACACTAAAGTAATGAATGATTTTCTACCCACACTTATGGTGTGTAAATGAAACATTCGTGCATTTATATGTAATGAGATGGTGCAATGTTCATCAAGTTAAAGCCATATAATCTTTTCATGTAACATATGAAAGCATGAAATAAAAAAGAAATACAAAACAGAGAAAACTTCACACTTAATCTTTTTGCCATAAAAATATTGTAGCATGTGTATATATATGATATGTTAAATATATTTATGTAGCCTTAGCAAAACGTACACAAACCTTTTTTACAAAATATTTATGCTATGTTATGTTACGTATGTTTGTGTAGAGAGCGCATTGTTTGTGTAGGCATTGTTGCAGCATGTAATTTTAATTACTTATTTCACACACAATACATATTACAATACATATGTGCCTAACATTCAAGTTTAGTGTATGCACGTATAACACGTTCAGCAGCATGTGCGAAATGTAGATTAAGCACAGCGTGATGACTAACTAAAAACATGAAATATTTCTCTAAACATGAGTGTGAATTAGAATCTTTTTTTTTTTTTTTTTAAATTCTATTTTAGATACATGTACATACACAATATATGTATATGTGTTGGGATGAACTGGTGTGAAACAAGGCTTAATATGTTATGTTCAGATTTTCGTAACGTTCAAGCTTAGTGAAGCTTCGGAAACTTCACCCCCCTCTACGGTTTACGTCGGTAAACATAATGGACATTCCATTCTTATATATAATTGGATTAGACAAGTAAAAGCGGTCAAATCTTAAACATCCTGAGTAGATATTGTATATTTAAAGTATGGGCGTGGCAGGTACTTGATTACGCCCCATGTTTACTTAATGTAGTACATATCAATTAAAAAAAGGTTCTTCTTTCAAACTGAGGGCGTGTACCACCCACTTTGGACTCAATTAAACGATATGTATTGAAATTCTACTTCTTAGCAAAATTTTTGTGGCTTACACAAGAATTTATATCGATTGTGGGCGTGGCTTTCAATTTAAATAACAATTTAGAATACTATTGTAGAAATAACGGTACAAAATTTCAGTTCAATATCTCAATATTTACGACATTAAACATTCCATGCGAAGGGATTCAGATTTTGATGCTGACTGAGAAGATATATATTTTGTAATCAACTTGGTATACTACCCGTTTTATGTGTAGGGAATATGTTATAATTATATTTATTATGAAACACATATAAATTTTTGCCAATGTTTATAAAAAAAAATTATTTTAATTAATTAAAATGTCCTCCTTTCATGTTTGTTCAAATATTGAATTCAACTTACAGTTAAGTTTGAAAGTAAGATTACATTTTTTTGTTTGCTACTGTTGCTGCTGCTGTTGTTATGTATTTGGCCCTAACTTTATGCAAAACTTTTATTAGTATATTGTGAGTAGAGATATACTGTACAAAAATATAATATTTCGAAATGCTTCGTGCGTTTAAACGAATATTTATGAAGATACATTCTAAAAATGTCATCATTATACGTATATGTGTTACTTGACCTTCTTTTTGGTACGTATCTGATTCAACTGCATGCTTTTAGACGCTCCCTATTGCTATATAATATAAATTCAGTTTGTCGTTTTGTTGGCCACGAATATAATATAGTTTTGATAATCAGAATATCTATTTCTATCCGGTTATATTGCATCAGTGTAAAAAAATTTACTCAGCGTTGTTGAATTTGATCTTTAAGGTTGAAGTATGAATAATTTTGCCAACCACTTCTGCGAAATGAATAAAATTTATGACGGGTGTAGCTTTAGTCAAATAAAGTTTTTTTTTTTAACTCCTCGATCTGTGGTTAAGATATACTTAAGTTTGTCCAAACGTTTGTAACACCTAGACAAGTAATAAAATTTTATAAACTTCAGGTAAATTATAAATATTTGTGATCAGTTTCAAAAGATGAGTCCGTCCGTTTGTATGTGGTTGAGATATTAAGCAGAAATTTGAAATTAAATCGATAAAAATGATTTTGAAGAACTAAAATTAGTTAAAAGCCACGCCCACAAAGTTATGATCTGGTCAATAATGCAGAATAGAGATACACAGTTACTATTTAGTACGTTTAATAATATCTGCCGTTATATGTTCTTTTAATGTAACAAAAAAGTGGGCGGCATCGGAAAACAGACACTCCCATCATTTCAAATAAAACCTTATTTAACAAAGAATTCTATGACATGAAATAATTATAATTTTAGCAATTTTGTAAATGCCACGCCCACATTTTCTATAGTCAAAAATATGGAACTACAAAGTAGAATTTTTGTAAAAATATTCTTATATATATATTGTTTAAATGATTAGTGTAATAAAAAGAGGCGGCCTTGAAAGACAGACAAGCGCCCATAATTAAAAAAAAATATTCCCTAAAAAAGAATTCAATCTTTGAGTTAAAATAAGACATCATTTATAGCAAAAGATTTATAGACCATGCCCATTTATTATTTATAAATATGTAGAGTGTCTCCTATTTGGTCAAAATCGAATATAAACTTTCATTCGTTTCACTTGTTACTTGGTTATGTTTTAAATATATGCATATACATATGATGTAATAAATTGATGTACGCGGGTGTGTGCGTAGGTATAGTAGTATTATTGTAAATATAAGTACTTTATGTGCATTTACCTTCATATGTATGCATTTATATCAGAAGTGAGCGCATATACATATCTAGTGTGTAACCCTAGAGACACACTTTTTCTGTGGTTTTACATGCGAGTGCATTCCTTGATTTGTACTCTATTGGCTGTACGGTATTCATACAATTTATATGTGTGTGCGTGTATATGAATGTAGAGAAATATTTTAATCCTTGTTGTTTCGTTATATTTTGTAGAATGCGGTGTTGTATGTATGACAAACCGTACAATGTATTTTCTTGTAGATTAAAAATTGTGGAAATTGTAAAAGCCAGCAATAAATTGTCTTTTTCTGCGTTCACTGGAACGCTATATACATGTACATATATATGCATATATAAGTTGTAAATATATAAACCTTTCATTGAATGCATGCAGGTTACATTGTGTGCGTGATGTGTAGTTTGTGTACTTTTTGAAAGATTTGCTCTTTTATCAATATCTGGCATTTATTGCATATGTAAACAATACGGCTGGTATTGTTATTGTTATTGTTATTGTTAAACAATATAAATGTACTTTCATTTCATTTTTTTTTGGTTGTTGTTGCTGTTGCTGTTGCAGTTGCAGTTGTTGTTGTTGTTTATAATGAATTTAACTGATATTGGATTTGAAAACAAAAAAAATTGATACCAACAAGATTAATTGATTGTCTTGACGTGATGACGTATATCGCATAAATATAAATAATCACTAATTAATCGACAATCGAAAAAGGGAAATTTCGCTGATGTATTAAAGAAAACTGCAGTTAATTTAATTTAATTTGATTTAATTTACTTGCCAAAGAAACTAACGAAACGGGTATGAGTTATGGGTTAAGTAGGAAATAACATAAATAAAACTAAATTCTAATCTTATCCGAACTTTTAATACCCTCCACTTTAATATACTATGTGGCCAGGGCGGATACCTAATCACGCATTCGTATTACAGGTCAAATAAAGTTTTTTTTTTGTGAATTGTGAACGTGTCACTTATCCAATCACGCCCTTTTTGGGCACATTTAATTAGATAGAAATATATGTGAACCAAATTTCAATTTCATAGGTAAATATTTCATGAAAGTTATGGGGATTTTTGTCTATTGTGGGCTTGTCCCTTATCCCATTCCGCCCACACATACATAGGTTGCATAATTATAAAATGTAAACTGAATTACAAGTTTATAAGTGAAATTTTGTGTTTAATAGGTAGATTTTTGGCGATTGTGGGCGTGGTATTCAGCCGTTTTATTCAATTTTAATAGGAATCTGCAATAAGTGTCAGCTCAATAGCTCAAAATTTATTATAGTGAGTGTGCCTAAAACAGATAAAAACACGGAGGGACTTGTCTAGATCAACTTAGTTTTTAATGCTGATTAAGAATATATTTACTTTGTAGGATCTCCACAGCTTATAAAAATCACACACATGGAATAATTAATTTACCGTCACAATTAAGGTGGTGAGTAAACAGCAAGCTTCCATATAGGCGCGTACATACACGTACATAAAACGTTTTAAACGGTTCTTTGAAACAATGAATCCATTTTTCATAAATGGCAAAATTAATTATTAAAATGTCAAAAATTATATACAATACACTTAAATCCATTCCTTGGTACATAATAACCATAATCTTGCATATGTATTATCCTATAGTCCATTATAGGTATAGAAGGATTTCTAAGTATAACAAGTAAGAAAACTAAATTTGACTTAGGCCAAATCTTAAATACCCTCCACCTCCACAAGGGTGGGCGTAGCAAATATATATATATTGCGCCCTCTAATAGTGTATGTCTTACGTATCAGCATGCAAGTCTACTTTTAGGTTGAATATGGTTTTTTGTAAATTGTGGGCGTGTATATTATCAGACCAGGCCCATTTTTGGAGCGTCAGTCAATAGGATAACTATGTATACGCGTACCAAATTTTAAGTTTCTAGGTCAACTTTTGTGGCAGATATATAGATTTATGTCGATTGTGGGTGTGTCACTAATTCGACCCCGCCTATTTTTGGCAGATCAGTTAATGGGATAACTATGTATACGCGTACCAAAGTTCAAGTTCTTAGGTCAACTTTTGTGGCAGATATAAACATTTCTATTGAGTGTGGGCGTGTCTGTTATCCGAATACGCCCATTTTTGGCATATAGATGAATCTAATATTTATAAATGTATGTACCAAATTTCAAGGTTATAACTCATTTTGTGTGGCAGATAAATAGATTTTTGTTGATTGTGGGCGTGGCTCTCTGGTACAATTCAGCTATAAAATTAAAATTTATAATTACTCCATCCATAGATTTATGAAAAATGCGCAGAGTTGTATATATAGACACGCCCACAATTCCACTATATCTATTTTAATGTAGAATCCGAGTTGCTAAGTATCACATACATTGTTAAAGAGCGTAATTAGGTATTTGCCACGCCCACTATTTAAATATGGAGATGTAGGGTATTTACCATAAGATTTCATCCAAACCAAGTTTAGTGTTTTCTGAATTGTTTCATATTAAAAACGAAATTGGTTAAGAGCCGCGCCCACAATCGACAAATGTCTATATATCTTTGGTGAAAACATCGATTACGATTGATTGAAGTTTGGTCTCCATTGAAGCCAAAGTTGAAGCCGATGCTTTTCTGATTAAAAGAATACGTTCTTTATGTTTATAACGGTATTTGGCATTTCATTCCAATTTTGTTACAATTCAACCTTATAATAAATGGAATTATGCACTTTATAAAGTGGCCTCTACCGTTAACAAGCAGAATTATTCCAACTAGGCTTGCGAAGAGCTCTTAGTCTGTAATGTTCTAGATTTCCGCTTACGTACTAAACGGTATCCCCTCCTATTACTCAGTAGCATTTTTCGGCATTACCTCGCAGGGCGGGTTGACGTTATACACCCATTTTCCTTATTTTACTAATATTTTCTTAACTGTTTAGATGGCATGTTGATTTATTTTTATTGCCTGTTACAATACTGTTCAAATATCCAAGTTTTGTTCTATTATGTTTGATATTTACATATTGAAAATAATACGTCAAAGGTAACTTACCCTTCAGCTGATAGCTTCAGTTTTGTGTCCGTACATATGTTGTTGAATAGTTGCCACTATTATCGTGTATTTCTTACTTTACGGTTTTACCCACAGAACTATCTGTACATTTAAATTGATTTCATTCCGTATGGTCATTAAATATGGATTTTGTTGTGGATTAAAAATTGTGTGAACTGTAAAAACCAGCAATAAATTGTCATTTGCGCGTACAATGCGCGACTCCAAAGTACACATGCATGCATACACAAATATATTTATTACTTAAAAACTTTTCCCTTTTTTTACCTTTTTTTTTTTTTTTTTTGGTGCATTTGTTTGTTTAACCAATTTTTATAGGAGCTGTTTAAGAAGATGATATACTAACTTTGTTACAGTGCTTGTAATGTAATCAATCAAAACGATTATTTGGTGAATTATTAAAAATTCGCTTAAAGTTTGAATATGTGGATGTATGTTCGTACTAAGCAGATAATTCACCAGAAAGTTTGCCCAACATTTCGGCGTTTGCTGTTGAACGATTTTGTTGTACTAAATACTTTTTTCTACCCTACACATGAAATCTTAATTTTTTGACGCTCCACTTGAAACATCCAGAAATATAAATTTTTTTAATCAAAATCAACATTTGAGACGTTTCAGATATGCCCGCCTATGCAACCCTTATTGATATTGATATTAGATTGAAAGTTTTTATAGACATTTGTAGTTTCTATAGTATATAGGTTTCTATATAAATTCGGGCGAAATTCGGGCAATTAAAATCAAATAAACTGATGATTAGCTCAATTATTGATCTATCAAAAATAGGTGGGGTCGTATGGCAAGCACGCCTCACAGGCTGGAATGCGGCTTTTTAGTTGATACCGATAAAGTTGATGAACGATAAAGAGCGTAATGGGCTAACTGCCTCGTCCTTTGTTTAATAATTGATGTTAAGGGTATTTAAGTTGTGGCCAAATTTACTTATTGTAACCTCCTTATAACATGGGGAGGTATACTAAGTTTATCATTCCATTTGCAACACTCTCTAAAGTATATATATTCTTGATGAGCCTTGTCGATCGAGACAAGCTCGTTCGTATTGAGGTGAAATTTTGTTTAGATACTTTAGAATTATGCTTGAAGAACGCTTTTTAAAATGGTCAAAATCCAAGAGCCCCATGTGGTTGAAATTTGCTTCAAATATTTATAATTACAAAATCCATTCATATGCCAACAGTGGACGTGACTGGACACCATTTAGTAAAAAACCTTTTCGTAAACTTTTGGGAATTGGTGTATAAGACAAAAATTATCGACGTTGTAATCATGTACCTGCCACGTTCACCGATCGTGTGTATTTCCGATTTGGTCTAAGCTAAATTTAGTTTTTGCTTAGCTGCCCTTTATAAACATTATAACTTTGCCATTCATCTGGACTAGGTGGTTGCAATACCTACACTTTCGCATGTCCATATACCATAGTATTAAGTGCGAGTTTTTATTGTTGAAATAAATTGTAACAAATTCATATTTGTGGTCGTTACATGAAAAGATTAATAATACCCAAGCATAGCATTAATAATCGTGTTGTATGAAATATGAAAAAATACATAAAAATGAAAATAAAACCCAACACTGAAGGGCCAAATTGTATGGTACACACATTCTGATAAATGTTACTCAAAATGGAAAAAGTTTATAAATTATTTAGAATGCAGCCAAAACGTACCAAGAAAAAGTTGTTCGTAAATGGACATTGAGAAAAAATTAGTGATGGCAATAAATTTAATTTTATTTTATTTAAAGTCTTCAATGGACACCGCGCTAAAATCTCTGTAAATACAATTACATATTTATGTACTCGTTTGATTGCATTTATAAAGCATAATCACATAAAGCAGAAATACAGAAATTTTAATTTACTTTTAACTACACTTAAAACACTCGTCACTTGGTAATCGGCAATCTTCAATTGGCGGCAATTTGAATAAAATTATTCAACATTTGCATAAACAAACCTTATCGTCGATGTTTGCATCATTATGGCCTATAATTAAAAGAGCGCGTAGACAGTGCCAAACTGTTTCAGGAACGGATGAGCAACGATTAAATTGTAAATTCCGTTATTTTACTCCTCCTTTCGTCACACATCACTCCATTTTGTACACCAGCTGACTAAATGCCAATCTTCTCTGACTGGCATAATGTATGCCAGTGTTATGTATTATTGTTATTGCTATTGTTATGCTTTTGTACGTGTGTGTGTGTGTGTGTGTGTGTGTGTGTGTGTGTATATTGCGAGTTGTTTGCAATTAACTGTATTATATATATATATATATATATATATATATATATATATTTTAATGGATATTATTTTTCTCTTATTTTGTGTTAATGTCATTTTATGTGCGTTGTTTGTGTTGAAGTGTATTGTTATGGATGCATGTTTTGTACTATCCCGGGACACTTTTATGCACACTTATACGTAAATGTATGGGTATACCCTCAAAGAAATTTTGTTGGGAAAATACATTACGAGGTGTCGTTCTTTTCTGTTCCAGTTCAGATTAGGATTGTGGCAAATGATTCTTCAAAGAACCTTTGGTGTTCATATGAATGCAACGTAATACAAAATGTGGCGGATCTTAAAGTTTCCTACAATCTTTATATGGATATTAAGTGAAAGAGCTTGACGAGTAGAGCGCAGTGACATTTTGCTAAATCCAATATGGCGGCCGTCAAATTTATTTATCCTTATATCGAACACTACGTAAATGCTATTATATTGATATTTTCCATTTAATTAATTTTAGTTACAATACTTTGGCGGCCGTCTTAGGTACATAAGTTACAAATTTTTTGCTTATCTACAAAATATTGTCTGCTATGGGTATCAAATGAAAAGGCTTCACGGGGGCAATGCCTTAAACGTAGCAATATTTTTCTTTCATCCAGCTGGGCGGCTGCCTTTAGTAGAACAGTTCTTGATGTCCTTCTAATCTATAAGATGTGGATATCAAATGAATTTCATAAGCTAAGTGACTAACTGTGTCCTTTCAGTAGCCGAGCTAAGGCTAAGGCTTTGTTTTAGTAAAATTTACCCGCTCTGGGATGCAGGTTTAAATCCAGCTGAGGGAAAAAGTGAAAGAGTTTTTTCATCTGGAATTTGAACTTGGATTGGTAACCCACCGACAGTTGAGAATATTACTATGAAAATCGAGGTTGCCTCGACAGGCGTATGAGCGTATAACCTTGTAAAATGCCATACATTATTATATATTAAGTGGCTACATGTAACCTAGTTACTGATCAAATAAATTTAAATATCAATCTTTATTATTTAATTCAATATGGGTGTCAAATGGAGGAGTTTTGGAGTAGAATATACAACGTCGGCTTGTTAAATTTGAAATGAAAACCGCTACAAAATGATGAATTTAATCTTTTTTCACAATTTACATAAAATGGGTGTCAAATGAAAGGGTTTGACGAGTTAAATACAATAATTCAACTATCCTAATACTAAATTCAAAATGGCAAACGTCATAACAATTTTTCCATAATCTCTTTCATGTAATATGGGTAAGAAATTAAAGGTATCTTATGTAAGACCTTTCATTATAAAGTTTTTACGTCATTTTTATACTCAACACCATGAAGTCAGCGGTATAATACTTACCTTGTCAAAAGCTTTGTAATATGCAGGAAGTAGCATGAGGGTATATATAAAAAGTAGATATTGTTGTTGAGCATCTAATACTGAACCGTATTAGATAAGCTCGTCCGGTCGTTCGTTCGTCCGTGTACTAAATATTTATGTATTAAATGACCCTCGAAAATTGTTCAACTTTTAATATGTTCTACATTTGAGTTGTTTTGTGTATAAAATAACAATTACTGTAACAGGTTAATTTGACTGTAACTTTAGTATTAAAAAAGTTTTTTTTTCGAGTGTACAATTCTCCCTTCGTTGAAGATAGTAATGTAATATCTTAAAATTTGTATAATAATAATTTTATATTAGTTTTTATACATCCATACACAAGGGATCGAAATTTTTTTGGCGATTAACCGAAAACTCCTATACAATATAATTGAAATAAATCTGCAGGAAATTTAATGATGATGATTTTTTTTGTTGTATAACATAATATAACATTCTTCTGGCCAACCATCAACCAGTGACTTGGTAATATTTTTATATGAATTTGCATATATGTATGTATTTATCAGAAAATTTCTTTAATTAAATCTGAAAATCTGTTCTAGTGAAAAAGTGTATACAGTTATAAATGTACATAAATTAAAAATGCTGAAAACTCAACTTTATAGGTATCAGGTTTTTTTTTTGTTTTTTTTTGTTTTTTTTGTTAATATTTTTCATTTAACTGATGTATCACAAAACATTAATTATTTATACATGTTAAGCAACCTTACTGTTTATATGTTCAAAGCAATGCTGGGCCAAAAATGGCAAAATCTTGATAAAAATTTTCATTTATAAGGATCCAATCATTTGAAATTTTTTTTTCACATATCTCAGAGAGTCTTTAAATATCTTTTTTAAGGCGCTATTTTCATCTCTCCCCATGCCAATGTATCTCCGAAATATGAAAATAGTAGGAGTGTGGTTTTTTGCAGCTAATAAATTAATTTTTCATATTTTACATTACATTACGGTTCCTTTGTTACACGCTAACCTCCATTATAAACATTTCCACATCACGTATGTCATATTATTAACAATACATTATTATGATTATTATTAGTAACCATCATCATTTTGAATTTTATAAAAGTATATTGAAGCAAAGAATATTTTATGTACCATATGTAAGTTGTAACATATACAATACATGAAGTCCCATAGCGTTGTCTAAAGGAGAATGTTTATGAAAACACTCACACACACA
Organism: Ornithomya chloropus; assembly: GCA_963971445.1. Taxonomy (NCBI): domain Eukaryota; kingdom Metazoa; phylum Arthropoda; class Insecta; order Diptera; family Hippoboscidae; genus Ornithomya; species Ornithomya chloropus. The sequence continues at coordinate 49,997,555 of OZ020530.1, read as the reverse complement.
CACACACACACACACACACACATCTATTTAAACACACATGTGTGCAGTGCAAGTGTTTTATATGCATAACGAGTTAGAGCATAAGAGTAGAAAGCATGGGAACTAGCACAAAGGGAAAAGAGAGCAGAGAGTAGTCACAACATCACTTAGAGGCCGCACCATAAGTAATATAAACTACAATAAGTATAGAAAAGCCAATTGCTTAACACAAGACATCAGTAGTATGGGTATGAGACAGTTACGAATAGCAGTCCTTCTTGCAAAAAGTTTTTCTCCTTTCTACCTGTTTGCTTGCTTGCCATTCCATTTAATATGCACATATGATGACTGTTATTTATAACGAGTAAAAACAAGTAAAAAATCCATATTTAGCTCAGGCCGAATCTTAAATACCCTTCACATGTTCATACAAATAGTGGGCGCGATAGATTACGTCTTTACAGAGTCTGTTCAATTTTACGCTGAGTATAGTATTTTGTATATTTCAACTTCATCGTTTAGTATTTGTGGCAGATAATTATTTTTTTGTCGATTGTGGGCGTGTATCTTAATTGAATTTAGCGATTTTCGAAAACAGACGTGTCTGTACAAAATTTCAACTTAATATACTTTGTAGGATATCAGACGTCTCCTTTTGGGTGCTGCAAATGGAATGACTCATTGAGCACACTTTCCACTCTATGTGGAGAGTATGAAAATTTGGCTTAGGGCAAAGCTTAGGTACCCTCTAAATTTAGGTACACGATTACGGTACCGAAAAAGCTTTGTGTAAATTGTGGGCGTGTACCTTATCTGACCCAGTCCATATATGCACTTAATTTAAATATGAATGATATTTTAATTACATGTATTCTCATTTTTTGTGGTTGATAGAGAGATTTTTATAGATTGAGGGCGCGGCAGTAAAGCAATTTCATCTAATTTTATAGAATAATGGAAATTTTTGTACAAAATTTCAGTTAAAATTTATTACAGCAAGTGCTACAATAAAAAACGGACAAACAGATGCGTCAGATTTTTATGCTAATCGAAGGTATATATACTTTGTGGCACCTCTGCGATCTGCTTCTAGGTATTGCTAACGGAATAACGAACTTAGTATATAGAAAGGTGTATGAAATACACTATGTCGCTGGAAAGTGAATTTATAGTAAGTTGGGGTCTTCGATAAGACCTTGGAGATTTGAAAGTGCTTCTATATTTTTGATCACTGTCAATCTCATTGAGTCTGTATGTTATGCCGTGTTAGAATGTAGAAAATTTTCTGTTTTAAATATATAAACATGTGCACATAATTTTGAAAGTTTTCAAAGTAACATTTTTCGATTACATAGATTGAACTACTTTACAAGTTATCTATCAAAATTATTACTGTTATTGGAAAATTTGATATAACAGTGTGGCGGAGGAAAATCATGTACTCATTTTCCTCCCACACAAACCTTGGTCGCTGTTTATAAACAATGTATAATCAAGGATACATTTCGCTTGTATACTTTTATTTAGATAAAGATGTTTACATATAAGTTATACATGTACACATATGTACATACAAAAGCTATACCCATTACTTATATTATAATTATATCGCATGCTACAAATTTAATGTAAAAATAATAATAGAATAAGTACAATTATTATAAAATTAATTGATCTGGCCACTCCACTCTTTGTCCACGGCATCACATTCGGGTCAATATACGACAACTACCGATTCCAATATCTACGTGGCGAAATGCCCTCTTGGTTTAGCTATGAAAACTCTCGGTCTCTTTTGGCTGCGGGCTGTGAAAGCGTGAAGATCAAATATCGATCTCTTAACATGTGACTGTGAAGATCAAAGCAAGAAGACCTTAACAACAACGTGCGAAAGGATTTTCTATCAGCTGCGAAAAGCGAAGGTTTAACTACTCTTAGATTTCTTGGTGACAAGTACTCAGAAATCTCACGGTCAAGGATAATAGCACTGATATGGCGACAAGTACCTATCGGATTCTATACTAGCCGCAAGTTAATATAAAACAACTCCAAAAAGGATTCGATGGTGGCAAGCCTCGATAGAAGAATTGAATGGTACCCTTATGCTATTATTGTCTCTACTGTGCTACATCTATGTGTGTTTCCTACGCTCGATGGTGACAATCCTCGACAAATAAACTGGATGGTGAATGAATACTGTTATGAATTCAATTTTTTTTTTGCCAAGTCTACATGTAATTGCTACGTTCAGTGGTGACAAAATACCTCGAAGGTTAACGACGAATGGAGTGCTGGATGGTTATATTAAACATTGATGCAATATATATATATATTGAAGAAATAAATTGAATTGAAGTAAACATGTAAGACCGTCTCCTTATTTATAAATGTATGTACGAGTCACCCTATAAACCGACGGCTTCAACCCCGGCTATAGAAAACATCTCGTTACAACAGTCATCTTCATCTTGTGACCTCATATAAGGGTTATATGAAACAAAGAAACTTTCGAGAGACGGACAACGTACTAATAATAGGAAAAGTTGTCTTAAATTCGACCAAAGACAAATGTCGGCTTTTTATTTGTTATATGCGTATACATATATACATACGTATATTTAGACTTTCTAAACGTGTAATTAAGATGGGAGCATATGCTACCTACAGACATGTAGTGCAATGTAATGTGAAGCTTCTTTTGCATGTAAAAGAAAGAAACTGTACAAATGGCATGCAGAGCAATAAATGACAATTCACATATTTTATCTTAAAGTATCACAGCAGCTCTTAAGGAAAACAATAGCACAAGCAGGCAATTAGGAAAAATGGACAGACTGACAAATAGATTTGCAATTAACAGAATCATCTTGTATTGTATTGATGTAAGTGTATATATGTGTGTGTGTGTTTATGTATGTAGGTGTATTGGTAATTGGAACAGTGTAAAACTTTTCCATTCTGTGAGTGTACATCAAAGATATTCAGTGTAAGCATGTGTTTGTTAGGCAGAGCGATTCAAGTAATTCAATATGTCCGTCTATCTGTCCATGTGCCATTTTTACTTGTTTTAATAAAATTTGATACACACACACACACACACACACACACACACACACACACACACACACACACTAACACATACGATATATATTTCGCCTTTTAAATGATTTGTTTGCTTCTATGAGCATTCTTATTCAAAGTATGTGTTTAAAAAATGCGCATAGAAGGCTTTTTTTTTTAATCTATTACATCAACATGCCATACTTTGTTTTCCATATACATGCATTTGAATAAACGCCATAAATAAGTGCTATAAATAATTGGGGTGTTTACTTATATTCGCATTTTTGGACAGTTACAACAACTTTTTTTTCCTTTTTAAACTAAACAGGAGGAAATAAACAGAAGTTGGTTTTTGGCGTTATTTAAGAAACGCTGAACTATTTGTTTTTTTTTTCTTTTTGGTCTTTTCATCACGCAAGGTTTTAGCAGTAAACAGTATAGATAAGTAGTATAAGTAGTAGCGAGCAAGTAAAATTATTAAATTTGACTTGGGTCATATAAATTAAATTCTCTCTACATGCATTTTAAAAGTGAAACTTTCTCTTTGTAAATTATGAGCGAGACTGTTATTCCACGCCCATTGTAGCAAGTGCCACACCCATCCACTCAATTTCAAAATCTGAATCGATTTGACCATGTTCCTCTGTCCATCCGTACAGGTCGCATTTTTTGGGGTATTTCGATATAATTTTGGTACAAGGACATGAATTACTGCCAAGAGGAACGCTATTGAAAATAAATCGACTCGGATCAGAAAAAGTAATTTCTGTGTCGCAAGGGCTGCTTTTCGCTACATATAATCACAACTGCCGTCCCAGTGAATCCATCAAGGTCAAACATGCACCAATGAAATCGTATTTTCAAAATATTTCCGAAACCATTTTTGTCAGGTATTACATATTAAATATATTTAACGAATTTCAGGTTATATCGCAAGCACTCCTTATCCAATTTTTGCCTTCCGTCCATGGGCTAGATTAGATTAGATTAGATTAGATTTATTTGAGACTTTTTTTTCTAATGTACATAAAATGTGTTTACAATTTTAAATTTAGAGTAACAGTGAAAGACTTAATAGAGCTAATAGAGCTTTGATCCTCTTGGGATCCTTTTCATTGCGATTACTCACAAAAGCATCATTCCGGAATACTCACCACCCAAATACATCAAATGCTTATAAAGTTGTATCATTTTGGAGCATAGCAATCAAAATTGCTTTATTTAAAACCCTCAGTACAAAACAATTCATTTCATGCAATAATATAAAGAAAAGTTCATGGGTTTGGTGTACATACATACAAAATTCATATTTTCGTTTCCGTCAATTCGTACAAACTTAAACCATCGAGGCCGCGCTCAGTGTTCATGTTCAATTAAATGATAGCTTCTCTGCACAATTGCTTATAATATAACTAAGACTAATAATTATTAATAAGGGATTGAACGGATGTGGAGATTCGTTAAACAAACGAAAGCAACAATATAGAAAGGGTTCATTTCTCTCCGAAGCCATCCATTAAGTTCCCCAAACCACTTAGATCGCCGGCTGCACCCTGTTGCATTTGACGCATCATACTTTGTAAACCGCCCACACCACCCATCTGCTGTAACATGCGCGGATCAATCAATTTGGCCATTTGTTTGTTCAACTTCGCCATTTGTATGGGATTTACATTCCTGTTTATGTCACCCTGCTTGAAGAGACCTTTAACGCCACTCATTTTCTTAACTACCCCAGCAAATTTCGTATAGTGAGAGATGAGCTCCTTTACTTCACTCTCAATAACACCCGACCCTTGGGCAATGCGTGTTATACGGGTGGGCTGTTTACTAAATAATTTAGCACCATCACGATTATCCAATTCCCCATCGGACATGCTATCCATCATGGTCATCATACGTTTAATGCGTTGCGACGACTCCTGATCGCCGCCCCTGGTAATCAAGTCCTGTGAGATGCCGGGTATCATACCCATAATTTGTGAGAATGGCCCCAATTTCATAATATTCTGAAATTGTTCATACATATCGCGCAAGGTGAAATGGCCATGTTTAATTTTATCCAGCAACTCTTTATTGTCATCCAATTTCAATTCATTAACCTTATCGATTAGACCTTCAATGTCACCCATACCCAATAGTTTGCTTACAAATGGCTTAGTTTTGAATGGTTCCAAGTCATCGATATGTTCTCCTGTACATATGAAAATAATTGGTGATTTTGTGGCAGCTATAGCTGATAAGGCACCACCGCCCTTAGCATGGCCATCCATCTTGGTTATTATAACCGAACCAACGTCCACTTTTTCTTTAAAAGCTTTAGCCTGCGCTTCACAGGCCTGACCGATTGTTGCGTCCATTACGAAAATTATATTATCCGGATTTACAGCATTAGACACCGCCAACATTTCTTCGAACAAGGCATTTTCCTGTTTGTGGCGCCCCGACGTATCAACAATAATTATTTCAAATCCTTCACGTTTAAACATTTCCACACCATCTTGGGCAACTACCACTGGATCAATTTCCGTGTAACTGCCATAAAATGGTATACGCGCCTTTGTCGCATTCTGTTTGATTTGATCAAAGGCACCAGCACGATATGTATCCGCACACACCAAACACGACTTCCAATTGCGTTTCTGATAATAATAAGCCAGCTTGGCACACGTGGTGGTCTTTCCCGAACCTTGTAAACCGACAAACATTATCACATTCGCTTTTCCTTTGACCGGTTGATACGGCAACACATCCGCGTCCACCAGTTTCATCAATTCTTTAAACACGGCACTCTGAATCAAGCGCCTCTTGTTTAGACCAACAGCCATCTCTTCAAAATCTATAACTTCTCGAACATTTTCACGTAATTGTTTTACCAGCCGTATATTGACATCAGCCTCGAGAAGAGCTTTACATATTTCCTTAAGCATAGAATTTAAGGCCTCCTCATTAATAATGGTGACTTTGCCTAATGAATGCAAGGCATCGGTGATTTTTCTACCCAAATCTGCTAAAACCATGTTCATTCAGTGATTGAAGCAGGCAACGCCAATACAAACAATTAATTTAAGCTAATTTTCTTCAACACTTTATTTTTGATATTTATATGAAAAAATTCAATAAAAAATTCAATGGCTTCGTAGTAGTAAAAAAAGAAACACAATTTTTTTTTAAATGCTAAAGCAGCGAATATCACGAAATTAAAGAAAAACTGCAGACAAAGTGGTCATGGCTACTTCGATTCAAATTTTTATCAAGAATATAGATAAACTTTGTAGGGTTTCTGATATCTACTTTTGGGTTTGGAGAATGGAAAAATAAACTTAATGTATCATCAGGTGTTATGTTATATTAAAGACGTAACAATTTTATTACACTTCTCATGTGTAAGAAATCTTCGTATAACATGTCACAGCTCAAGAGCTTACTCGTGGCTATAAAAGTTGAAACTTTAATGCTAATCAAGTACGTAGTGTACTCGTATGTTAATAATATTTTAAAGGCTTACCACAACTGTCCATAGTGATGATGAATATATAAAAAAAAAAAAAATATATTGAATTTTATAGTATTGTGCACAAGTGGGATGAATTCAAGCAATATTCGGCCTAATAATGTGATAAACATACATATGATATGTATATATATATATATATATAAATGTGGATGGGTAAATATAGAATTTACGACGCTTATTTGCGTTGTACAGTTGGAGTCTTGAACATGAAAAGATCAATTTCTTGGTGCAACTTTGGAAAATTTACATTCACTCGAGTACAGTATGTGCATGCATGTGAGTTAGAAATGATATTAATTTATTCTTTTTTATATCTTTTTATATTCATTTAATTTGTTTGCATGGTTTTCTCCGCACAGTATACACCCATTTTCCATTATAAATATTATAAATATTGCAAGTTAATGCAAACATTACGTATGTGTATACGTATATGTATGTATGTATAAGTAAATACGCGTTTTTGTTATATAATATATTACTGTAGTATTATAAACATAAATACAACGTTTGAACCCCGTATAGATTACAACATCCGGAGAGCAGTTCTGTGCATTGTATATAAACAGTTGGTTCGAAAAATTTTATATTCATTACGATTTTATTTTGGTAGCAAGTTTACGTTACGTTTTCAAAGACTTTTTTAAAGTTTCAAGAAGTGTTTCAAATATTTTTGGGTGTTAAAGGCACAGTGGTCTAATTATTAGTTATAATATTTTCAGATGCATTCACCATTTTGTAGAAAACCTTATTTAAGTCTTCACTTCATTTATGGGTACATATGTAGTCGTTAAAAGAGGGCGCAATTTTACACATACCAAGCCCAAAGATATAAATGTGTAGGATACTTAATATATTGAGGTGGTAGATATATAAATTTTTTAGTGATTTTATTCCGTATTCCTGTTTTTGTATACAAAATAGGGGCGTGGCAGGTTGCTGATTACTATACTTTATAATTTATGTTATATTTATCAACTTCAATTTAGGTTTCTGTAAAAAAAAATGGTTTTTCCCAAATTGTGGGCGTGTCTGTCATCCTACAATGCCAAGGCAATGAACATTAGATTAGACAAGTAAAAAAAACTATATTTAATTTAAAGTAAATATTAAATGTCCTACACATCTGTATGCAAAATATGGGCGTGGCAATTACTTTTTAATAGTGTATGTAATACGGAGAGACTTTCATATCGGATTTTGCGCAAAAAATGTTTTTTTTTTTTCAATTGTGGGTGTGTGTTTCGATCACGCCCTTTTTAGGAAAATCGATGAAAAAGCTTAATATTAATATAACTCAATTTTAATGGCTGACAAATAGTTCTCTGTCGATTGTGGGTGTGGCTTTTAGATTTAAATAGCAATCTGTATAAAATTTAAGCTCAATATCTCTATTTTTGGGGTCGTGAGAAGTTCAATGCATACACTCGGACAAATGGACATAATATAAATACTTTGTGAAATCCCTAAAGCCTCTTAGTATACCCCCTTACCGTAGGGTATAAAAATTAAATTTAGTAGGTGATTACCTACCCCCTCCCAACTCTCTCGCAACCACATTTATTTAAAAAGCGTAAGTGTGGCAGGTACTTGATTGCTATTTCACGTAGTGTATGTATTATCTACAAACATAAATTCTACACTATAAAATTTATTCGTAAATTGTGGGCGTGTCTCTCATTCAAAGACGTACAAGACACAATTTCATAAAATTTTAATTTCCTAGATAAATTTTTTTGGCTAATAGGTACATTTTTCGCGATTGGGGGCATGGCTCTCAATGATAAAGTGCTTAATTTAACTATCTACCTGCATAGAAAAACTAGAAGCAAATGAACAAAACCTCCACATTGTGTGTTCTAGAACACAGATACATATGGACGGACTGATGGACATGTCTAAATCAATCCAGATTTTCAAATGTTACAAAAGAAGTGGCAAACTTAGTAAGTATGTGAAGGGCGTAAATACATATAGGTAGAGCAGCTGCCATCATGATGACTGTTGAATTTACAATCAGGTGCGCTAAAAATATATAAATGCAAATTAATTATGGAGAGAGTATAACATTACTATCAAAGAGAAGTTCTGCACATCTTGGTTAGTTCCTTCTTATTATATCAACTCAACGAATATCAACTAGTTTCCTTCCATTACGTATTCACATTATTTGTGAGTTTTGTTGTTTTTAAGTAACCGATTATTTCTCTTCCAGGGCAAGCACATTACGGTATCCCTCGTGAACTTTCAAACGAATATTTTTATAAATAACAAGTGCAAATGTTATAATCGGTCAAACCCGATCACTTAATAATACTCTACACCACATAGTTCCACAAATTACGCGAAATGTTGTCATATAAGTGCAATATTATTATATGGAAAGGAGTTCTAAAAACGCTCCGATCGGGACCAAATTTGGTGCAGCCAAATATTAAGCCAATTAACTATTATTTACCAATTTTTGTCAAAAAATATTAATATTTGCGATTATTTGCCATATAAACACTCCCATTATAAGGGGACCTTATATGGGGAGGAGTTTTAAAAATGATCCCATCTGGTCTATTTTCAATAGGGTTGCTTTCTGGGCCATGTACCAAATGTTCTTGTACCAAATTTCATCGAAATAGCTCTAAAAATGCAACCTACAATTTGCGGACAGACGGACATGGTTATCTCGATTTAGATTTTGATTCTGAATCGTTCCATACAATTGAAGATGGGTGTGGCCTTTGACGTTTAGGAGTTACAATCATCCTTATGTAGGGTATAAAAAGTGAATGAAAAAAAAAAGAAAAAAAAACATTTTATATACACTTGAATGAATACATATTACATATGCGCATATGTTTCTCTGTTTTTTTAACTTGTCCTAAAGGACACAAGACTGAAGTTCTCGGTTTGATATTTTAATTCAACAAAACACAACGTTTGCGTTCCTCTCTTAGGTACACTTCAAAGTGGAATTTAAGAACAGAACATAGAAAGTAGAAAGAAACGTGTAGATGTGTATTGTAATGTAGGTAGTTTCTTAATTCTGCATCATTGTCACACTCGATAAGTTACTGGGAATTTTATACAGTTATAACTTTTCCAATTGCAACAAATGAGACATTGTACGGAAACTTAGCCTTAAACGTTTACCTTATCGATTAACAATTTCATTTGCAATTCAAATAAAAATTCTATACGATTTCTAAATTTGCATAAAAAAACTTTTAAACAAGACATTAACGTGCATTAGCTTGTAGATGGAGATCATGCTGCGTATAATTGATAAAATGAAGTACTTTACATACCAGCCAGCGTACACAAATTATCAATAATCCTGAAAGGCTCTTTTCTTTAGCTATCAACCTATGACTTTATATTCTAAGTTGGTAAAACGTTTTCGTTTCCTTTCGATTTGGCTCCTTTTTTAAAGATCTGTACTTAGGAGATTATCAGTGCAAACAAATCATCACAGATACTGTTATAGTGGTCTGATCAAGCTCAAACTTGCACAACTGCATTTATCTGGTCATTTCTATCGTTTGAATTCAAAAATTTGATATATATTTATTTTCGGAAATTCATCATTTTTGCCTTGTTTACCAGCTTATAGATGGGGAACGTTTACCTTTGCTTTAGCAAATCAAAACAAAAATTAGTAGAAAAACTCAAAAGGTCAAATCTTAAATAACCTTCTCCTTCACTAATTCATTGACTGAAATGGTTTATAACAGCTGAAATAATGATATGTTTAGTGCTCATTTCGGTCCGCCGTATGTTCGACATGGTCGAACCCTCGGTCCATTGGGCGAGAGCATCGGTCGTGCATTTCAAATTTCAATAACGATATCGGCAAAGTAAATAGAAATGTTTTTTACAAAATTTCTGCTAAATATCTCAAAATTTACCACCTGTAGCATTGCAGCAACAGTTGGACACACAGGCGGACTCACATTTTGATGCTGATCAAGAATATATATGTCATATATAGGGGTCTCGGTATTGGCATCGCTATATTTCTTTTAAACATTGCAAACGGAATGACACACTTAGTATGCCGGGGGTATACCTTATGTGAAAGGTATGAAAATGATAAAATTGTTTCATTTCTTTTACAAAAACTGGAAACTTTATTATGTATTAAAAACTCATAATTGTCCATCCCAAATACATATAGAATGTATATCTAAAATATAATAACTAAATATTCTTTTTAATATATATAAAAAGAAATTTCTCCAAGAGATACCAAAGAAAATAAGAGATTAATTAAAGATACCACAAAAAAAAAAACTAAAAATGATAAATGATCACAGAATGAATCAAGAACATAGACCAGAACAAACGTATATATGCAGAAAATACATAAATAATATAAGGAAAAATAAACTGTAATGAAAAAGTGGGAATAATACAAAGTAAATAAATTTGTTCAAATTTTTTAAGGCAAAACCATATATGCGTATACAAACACATGTATTTAGCCAGGTGTCACACATAATCGTTTTTGTATGAGAATAACGGCATATACTGAGTTGATCATTCTATTCAGAACAAGGTGCCAGAGACCCTACAAAACATTTGTTGTATATATGCTTGATTAGCATCAAGAACTGACGCGACCTAGACGTGTCCGTTCGCTTACTTGTTTTTTTCAAATATTATGCTGAAATTTTATACACTGCACAGGTCGCTATTTGAAACATTCAAAATTGGTTGAAAGCCACGCCAACAATCCACAAAAACCTACATATTAACTACAAAAATTTGGCTACAAGATTGAAGTTCAGTACACACGTTTATAATAAGCTTTTCCACTGATCCACTAAGAATGGGCGTACTCGGTTAACAGACACTCTCATAATTTATAAAAAACCTATTTTCGTGCAGAATCCGACGTATGGTAAGATGTGCTGGTGTGTGAGATATCTGCCACGCCTTCAGTTCGTACATAGATGTGGAGGGTATTTTAGATTTGGCTTAAGCCAAATTTAGTTTTTTTTTTTTTCATTTGAAAATTATGGTAAAAGCACAGTTACGTTTTAAATGGATCATTGTTAGTCATAAATTTTCGCCCTTATCATAACATTCGTGCGGATCGAATTTGTACTCGATTCGTTAAATTTGGTATCATAACATATCTAATAGAAAAACATTCTACAATCGATAATACAGAATGCGGATCGTTTAAGCAGTTGATTCGTGTATACAAATATTTCGTATTATAACTGTTTGCAACGAATCGAATTTCATGCAAAATATTTCATTTTTCATCCGCAACGGATTGCAAAAATAATGGATTCAGAAAAAATCTAAGTACAATTTTATTGCAAATAAAATAAAGCAAAGCAAATAAATGTTTAATTTGTTTTATTTAAATAATAGAAATTTGGTACAAGGACACGTATTGGCCAAAGGGCCCATATAAAAATTTTGATTTTATAGACAAACAAAAAATAAAAGAATAATTCTGACGTATCATTTTGAAATTTTTGAAAATACAAGAAGGTATATAAAAATGAAATTTTTCATTTTTCAAAGAAAAAATTAAATTGAAAAATATATCAAGTGGTGTAGTGTATTTGATGGTCGGACTTGACCGACTATAATATTTTCACTTGTTTTGGTGTTATTTTAACTTTAAAACTGTTTACACTTTTTTCTTTTATTTAAAAAACAGAATTTCGTTTGTATGGAAAACACTTCTTTATCTTCTTTTTCTGACAAAAACTGTAAATCAGAGCAATTATAAGCAAAGATAATGCAGTGTTCTCGAACGAATGTTATGATACCATTTTCAACGAATGCGAATCGAGTGCGTTTGAGACTCACTCGATCCGCATGAATGTTATGATAAGGGCGTTTATTTTACTACCCTAAGGTAGTGTGTATCTAAAATGTGGCTTAGGCCATACATAACATTTTTAAATCCTACACCAGATGTGGTAAGCGGGTATATTAAATTAAATGATACACCCATCATATAGTATACGGATCGAATCAGAATCAAAATCTGAATCTATTTAACCAAGTCCGTCTGTCTGTCAGTTCATGTAAATTTGTGCGCAAGCTACAGATCGCATTTTTTGAGATATTGCAATGAAATTTGGTAGAAGGACATGTATTATTATTATACATATATATAAGAAAAACCCTATTGAAAATGGACCGAATGGGACCATTTTTAGAAGCGCTCCCCATGTAAGGTTCTATTATAAAGAAAATGTTTGTATGGCAAAAAATAGCAATTCATAAAATTTTTGACAAAAATACCTAAAGAATAGTTAATTGTCGTAAATATTGAGACAATTAACTGTGCTAAATTTGGATCTGATCGGACCATATTTATATTTCACGAAGTAACTTATATGGCAGTGCCTCGCATATAATTGTAGCATAAGTTAAGGAGCTAAGTGGTGTGGGGGCATTAAATGGTCGGGCTTGATCGACTGTAACATTTTCACTACTTTTTCGTGTTTATATGCATGCAGTTATCTTCATAAATAAACCCTTCATGAGTTGTTTTTTGCGGTTTAATGACAACAACATGACCTAGAGTGCACAGCAGTTGATATTATAACTTGTGTGCAAAAGCGAATGAGTTTTTAATGTTAAATTTTAACATAACTATATGCACCAAAGAACTAAAGGGCTATATATTGTTTTTATTGTTGTTACTGTTAAACGATAAATCGGTAATTTGCGTGTAAGTTTTCTTTTCATTATTTTCACATGTTGTTAGCGATTTTTTGTCTTCCCAAGATATCCTACTGCAGTTGTAACTCCTAATCGGCTAAGCATTAGCTTTGGTGCTTTATTAAAGGGAACGCATCAGAATGACTAAAATCAATGTAACCTTGTCCGCCCATCTATGTGTTTTGTTGTATGCCTTTGTATATTTGTATTCAAACTATAGGATGTATTTTTTGTACTCTATATCATAAAGTGGTGAAGGCGTATATTGTATGATATATGTGCAGCTGTTTGTGACTCCTAAACGTTCAATTTGTCTGTCCGTTTATGTATTTCTTGTAATCAACCGACATTTCGCAATTTTTGATATATATTTTTTTTTGTTGTTGAACATTTTGCACAGCATTGTCTTTGGGGCCAAGGGTAGTTGCTGTTGAAAATAGATCTCATGGGTCCTTTTGTTGTATCTCTCATCATATACCGCTTTACTTTAAAATAATTATTTATATGACAAAATTTTCTTCTTCTTAATATTTTAACAATACTTAGTGAAGAATATTTTCATTAGCTTAATAATTAAATGTAACAAATTTGGACGTCATTGTGCTATTTTGAGAGACCCTTTCTTTATAAAGTGACTTCTATATGACAATGACTTGCGTTTACTAGTCCAACTAAAATAATTTCAGCATAAATTGTACAAATAAGTATTGTAGGGTGTTTAATGGTCGGATAAAGCCCACAACATTATCTTTGTTTGAAAATAAGTACAAAAAATTTGTTATAATGATATGATTCAGTTTAAAGGCAATAATGAGTTCCATGAAAAACCTTAAATATCATTCAAATCTATATACAAATAGTGGGCGTGGCAGGTACCAGATTACACTATTAATAGTTTATGTATAACGTATTAACTAACAAGTCGTATTCTGCGCTAGATAATGTTTTTTCTTAATTATAGGCGAGTCTGTTATCTGACTACGCCCATTTCAGTATATCAAAATTTGTGACCGTGAACGTTCAAAAACAAATAACCAGGCGGACATGGCTACATAGATTCAGTTTTTGATGCTGAGCAAGAATATGTGTGGTCTCTGCTGCCTTCTTCTGAGTGCTGCAAATGGAACACAAACTTAATTTACACTTATAGCGCTAAGTGAGTATGAACACAAAATATCCGTACCTGGACAACGTATGTATATACAATATACTTATAACCCTACGATAGATTTTTTAATACGTAATTTGGTTAATGATTTAACGAAATCACGTACAAAATAGTTTTAACAAAATTGAATTTCTAAATTAATTAAATGTGATGATGCTTAAACGCATAGCTAGATACGTATACGCATGCATGTATCTCTGTATATAATCTTGCAATTAAACGAACATTAGAGCTAATATTTTTCATAATATATATACCGTACGTGGTTTAGCGTGTGTAAATGAAGCAGCAACATGTACGTGCTCTTGATTACGTTGTCATCAGACTTGCAATATTTACAAGCTCGTTGATGCATGCACTCTAAATGACTTTAATATGTTGCATGCCGTTTAATTGGTAAACAAAGGAGTAATATTAATAATAATGATTGAAGGAAAAGTGAAAGGCATTTGTTAGGAGCATAATATTATTGAATCCTAATATATACTGAGGTTAGGTTTACTGGCTTTTCGTACATGCTGTATACATTATCCGATTTGTACAGTATCAGTTATTATTTCATATTTACATAATTACAAAATCATTATCCTATACCTTCCTTACGCGGTTTTCCACCTACACATGTATTGTAGAATAAATGTAAAATTAGTTCATACGTAAAACATTTCTTATAAGTGCTATTGCTAACGTTATACGGGGAAGGATACCAAAAACAGACCCATCCAGTTTAAATTGGTACAGTTGCTCTATAATAATATAATAATTGGTTTAAAAAATAAGTAAAACAAGAAAAAACTAAACTGAATTTTATGTGCCCTCCACATATATAGAGAATCTATAAAATATGGGCGTGGCAGGTACTTGTAATACATATTAACGAATTGTACATAAAGTGAATTTTTGGTAAATTGTGGGCGTGTTTGTTAAACAACCCCGCCCATTTTTTTCAAACCGATGGAAAAGCTAAAATATATACTTAGGGCGTATTCGGTACACGAATTATTTTTGTGGCTCATACATTTTTTTTGTCAATTGTGGGCATGTCTCGGCATTAATTAGAAAACGCTTAGTTGCTCTTGTTGTTCCGAGGACTACTGTCCGCTGCATACTTTTATAGAGGTGTTTTTCTATTGCTATTTCCTCAAGTACCCTAAACAGAGACTTTGGCAAAGTTCCAGTTGCTGAGATAATTACCGGGAGTATTCTCACCTTCTCTACATTCCATTACGTCTTTATTGTGTCCGCCAAAGGTATATATTTTTATATATATATTCTTTATACTTATCTAAAATATCTTGTCATTTGGCAATGATACATCTATTAGGAACACTTGACGTTCTTCTTTTTTCCAAAGCGTAATGTCCGGCCTGTTATGTGGCACGTTTATTATTATTATTATTATTATTATTATTATTATTATTATCTACACATCTACATTAAGTAAAAAAAGCTTCAAGGCATTATGTACGTATTATTAAAAAAATGGTTTAATTTTATGTGTGTACTTGTGCATAATATGAAATGAAATGTAAAATGAAATCCATCACAAATTCTAACACGTTCCGTAAATATTTGATGCATGCAATTTATAATTTAATTATAAATATTTAACATATGCAATCCGCATATTTATCTACTTATATGTGGGCACGTTTATACTTTTATAATCGCCCAATTCAAAGTTATTAAATCAATCACTAATGAAATTATTTGCTGCAAAATTGAAACAGTTTTGGCAAAACAAAGCAAACGCATTGAACTGATGGATGAAAAAATGTAATAAATCGTAAAATCATTGTTCTGTGTATATAAATATAAATATAAATATAAATATAAATATAAATATAAATATAAATATAAATATAAGTATAAATATAAATATAAATATAAATATAAATATAAATATAAATATAAATATAAATATAAATATAAATATAGTGCTTCTTTCTTATTCTTTTATTCTTTTCTTTTTTCATGTTCATTCATTCTAAATGGTTGTGTTGCGTGATGTTTCCATTCATGTACAGCCCCATTCATAGAAAGTGTACTTTTGGTGCCCATTTGAGTGCTGTCGCCACTCCGAATACTGTCATAAATCAAAGCAAAAGCTGAATAGTAATAATGCAGCCGATGTGCGATGATGTGCGTTCTTCTTTTTGCTTAGCTCTGGTCGAAAGGTGATATTTTATTACTCTGCACACATGCAAACAAAAACTTTATTTCAAATCTCTCCTTTATATGTATATCCCCTATTTATATAAGAATCCTATCCTCCGCGCTGAAATTTACCGTAATACTGTTATATTATGGTTTCGTGTGTTCACCAACTGAAACCACAACAGCATGTCATTCAGTGGGCGTTTAGCTTATCATAGCAAGTGATGGAATTTTTGCTTGTTCCTTCTCGTTCAGAAGTTTTGAGTTTTAAAGACTCTTACATGTGTACATATTTAAATTGTATAAATAGAATTTTTGCACCCTCACTCCACCTGGGTATCCTAAGTTTGTTTTAGCGTTTGCAATACCCAGAAAGAAGCCTGAGATCCCTCAAAGAATACATATATTCTTAATAACTGTGGCAATCCAGACATGCCACTCCGTACGTCCTTCTGTTGTTGGAATTCTTATGGTAGGAATTTTTGAAAATTGGTTGAGGGTCACGCTCCTAGGCACAAAAATGAAGGTGAAATTAAGTACGCATATATTAAAAATGGGTGTGGTAGGATGACACCAACACGCCCACAATTATCACTATATATACCTCAGCGTAGAGTTCATCTCTGTCAGTTGAGGCGTAATACGAAAACTATAAAGAGCACAATTAGAGACACGCCACGCCCACTGATTGTATATGGTGGTTGAGGGTATTGAAAATTTGGCCTAAGCTTTTTTTACCCAAATTTTGTGCGTTATAGTAAGGCTTTAGGTCTTTAAAAGAAAAATATTCTATTCATGAAAATGCGAGCTGATTTAATCATGTCCGCCTATACCTCTATGTATTTTTTATAATCACCATACAGGTCGCAATTTTTCTTATTTGTTAAGGACATTTGGCACAGAAAAGTCTATTGGGACAATGGACCTGATGAGTGGATTTTTATGATTTCTCTCCCTAAAAAATTAAATTTTATATACGTCTTTATATGATGAAAATTCACCATACTTAATATACTTCAATTAAATTAGTTGTAGAATAGTTAAGTAATTTAATAATTGATTATACCAATGTTGGACCTGATCGGGCTATTTTTTGCAACCGCTTTCTATATAACGGTATTTACGGAATGACAAAGGCTCGTGTTTACTAATATAACTTGATACATTTATCTACGTAGTAAAGTTAAAAAAGACCGGTTTCGAAGGTAGGCACTCGCACAATTTACCAAAAAAAAAAAACTTCTTTGGAGCAGAATCCATCTTATCGTATCAACGTGTTCAAAGTTGTCATATTCAAATGTCTGCAATGCTTAGCGTTTGTTCATATAGATTATGGGCGGGGTTGTGAATCGATCCCATACATACATACACAGTTGGATTTCGGATCTTTTCGTTTTGACAAAAGGACCACTAAACGTATTATACACCCTTTTAAATTGTAAACGCTCTAATAAGCTACTGTGTTAACAAGATTGGCTGACGCTTGTTATGGTATTTGGTATTTTTTCATGCTGCCAAGAGATTACAGCTCATGAAGTAGTAACAGTGCCACTAGAGTTATTACGGCTATAACAACACAGACTTTAACGCCAAATACGATAATAATTGATGTTCTCCGTTGTAAACATTTGAATTTACAAATGTACATATTGTATTACAATATATGTATATATATGTAAATATAACAGAAATGTAAAAAAAAGTGTCATGACCCAAGTAGCAGTTTTCTAGTGTTGGTGTTAATTAAATGAGACCATGAGGGGATTATTGTGATTTTTGCGCGTACGCATAATTTTAATATTCAGCTTATGATTAAATTATTATCCAGAATTAAATGGCAACGCACACCATACACACAAACGTATATACCGTTGCTTAATGGCAGTCGCAGCATATGTTTCCATGTATTTCATTTTCATTTAGTATTCAACTGGGAAATAATGCAATTTTCGTTATACGTCGTAAAACGAAATAAATGAAAGAACGCGAAAAAAAAATTGGATCCATTTGCCTTAAGTCAAATTTGGGATACTCTACCGTACATGCGCCAAGGTGTTTGATTTTATTTTTGTCTTAATTTGTGGGCGTGTCCAATATTCGATTTTGTATGGATACATTATTAAAATGTTGATTAAGTTTCACTTTTTATACCCGTCACCTTATTTATGAGTGATAAGTTTGCTGTTCCAGAAGGATGTTTGATTGATGACCCTATAAAGTATATATATTGCTGATCAACATCAAAATCTGACTCTATTTAGACATGTCCATCCGTGTTTCCGTATGTATTTACAGTCGTAAATTTTAAAATATCGAGCTGAACTTTTGTACAAATAGTTCTGGTATCTACATATAGGTTCATGTTTGAATTGGGCAAAATTGGCCAAACGTCACGCCTCTAATCGACCAAAATTTTGCTAAAAAATTGAAATTTCATACACAAAATTTATAACTAAAGAATCCATCGATTTTTTTTATTAAAAATAAGCATAGTTGTAAAACGGACACGCCCACAATTAACAAATAACCTTATTTGATACAGAATTCTACTTGTTGGTAGATACGTAAGAAAAAAACGATAGAGGAAATTGTCAGGTACATGCCACGTCCACTCTTTGTATGTGGAGATGGATCGTATTTAAGCTATGACTTAAGCCAAATTTAGTATTTTTACTTTCTTTATTTAATTTTTTGTTCCATTAGAGATTTTTCTCAATTAAGGGCGTGTCTGTCCACTAATTTGAACCTGCAACCCAAAGTGTTTCATTATAAAGACATTAATGTAAGCACGTATAGACGTCATTAAATAGATAGAAATGTTGCTGGCAGTAAAAATTATACAAATATATTATGACGGGTCTTTATAATTGCTGCAAACACAACAACTAACTTTATATGTCATTTACTCAAATACGTGTAGAAACTTGTGAAAAAGCTATATTTAGCTGAGACCAAATCTTGTACTCCCACAATAGGAGCACCCAAGCTCCCCGCAGAGTCAATATACCTTCTGTACTTTATAAGGAATAACATTTACGGTTTTGTCCTATTTCAATACACTTTTGCCAAATTTGGAATCGATATATTAATTTTTGCGTCACACTGTTAGCTCGACTCAATATTTGATGCTGATTCAGAATATATATACTTTGTGAGATTTCCGCCGCTTCCACCTGGACGTTGCAAACATTTTGACAAAGTGATATGTACCCCTATATAGATTGGAAGTTTACTTAAAGCGTAATATATTTAAATTCAAATTTATTCATGGCGCAGCCATACGTACTTATATACACATATTATATACATATGTTTTGTCCATAATTAACTGTTCGCAGTTTCTATTGTGCAAGTTTTAACTTAAGCGCATACAATATTTAACCGAAATTGTCACCCAATTCTCATAACTACACATGACCAGATGGTGGTAATTAACTATTTTTATCTGTCTCTCCTCTCTGTTTACCGCTGGCTCTTTTATGCATGAAAATTTCGCATGCAACTTGTGCAGATATTTCATTTTAAATAGCAAACGGTTTTTTATTAGCACTAAAGTTAAACTTTCTAATCGCTTAGGCGGTATGAGGAGAGCCCAAAGAATCACAATATTTAAATAAACTGAAAACTTTTTTGGTATGTAATAATTAATGAGAGGGAAGGAGATGTAAAATATTTTAAAATATTTTAAGAAATAGTATCAGGATAATGAATAATTTTCGAAAGAAGGAGACCCGTCTTACTCCACTTTTGTGAAGAAATGTTCAATAAAAATTTGTTTCAAAACATGGCATTTTATAAGGAAATGTCCTAACAGTGAAACGAATGTTTCCCTGACTAAAATATTTAATCAATCCATTTAGAAGCAATAGAAAGAGCGATTTGACGCAGCCATGTATTAGCATACAGTTTATTGCACTTCACCACTTAATAAACCGAAAAATTGTGCTTTATAGATAAAACCAATATCCGCTTCAACTTATCCTATCTCTACTATCGCCTCTTTAATCTTTTGCGCAATAGCACGGATGTAATAATTCACGCTCATTAGTAACAAATAATTAGCTCTATATCCCTCCCATATATATGTTTTTTTTTCTTATCATTTAATTTGCAACCATTGAAAGCAGCAACGTCACTGGATTTTCAAATTTGTTAAACAATCAAAAACCCAAGTATATTGATTGGATGAAAAAATAGTGAGTAAATTTCTTGCACGTTTATAACAAAATAGATAGATACGGACCAAACAAATTCAATGGTGCAAGGTTGAGCTTGATCAGGCCACTGTGACTGCTAATGTGATCATTTAAGTCTATCATAAAAAGCATGCTATGAAATGTGGCTCATTTTGACTCCATCTGAGACGTTTACATAAAATTTTTTGCTTACAGGAATACTAAAAATTTGTGATAAGCTTTCAAATAACATTAAAGATTTTCATTTACATTAGTTTTTCGTGGGGTTGCAACAGTTCAAACTTTGTGTTGTAGTGAAACACTTGGTGCACTATGAAAAGATTGTTAAGTGGAAAGAAATGAAAATCGGTCAAACCCTACCATTAATACCCTACATCACTTAGTTCCTTAACTTATGCTACAATTAGTTTAGTTGCGTAAATGCAGGGTATTGTCGTAAAAGTCACTGAAGTGAAATGTCATTATATGAAAAGAAGTTTTAAAAATAATACGATCGGATCTAAATTTAGCACAGCCAAATATTAAGTGAATTAACTATTCTTTAAGAATTTTTGTCAAAAAAATTTAATAATTTTAATTTTTTGCCACAAAAAGGCTTCCACTATAATAGGACCCTACATGGGAAGGGGTTCTAAAAATGTTCCAATAAGATCCATTTTTAAAAGGGTCCCTCTCTGGGCCAATACATGTACTTGTAGCAAATTTCGTTGAAATATCTCAACAAATGCGACCAATAGCTTGCGCATAAATTTACATGGACAGACTGACGGACAGGGTTAAATTGATTCGGAATTGATCGGTATAATTGAAGGTGGGTGTGGCACTTGCCGTTTAGGAGTTACAACATCAGCATTAACTTAACTTAACCTCAGCCACAAGGGTTGCACAATCCACAATTATTGATATTTCCCAATGAAACTTATCGCAATCACTTCATTTGTCTTAACGCTTTATCGTGCTAACTCTGAGTCCAATCGGACCTTTTTTACTTTTTTGCCAATTAGCGAATTTTCTTTTTGTATCGAAATTTTGATGTCAATTGATAGTAACGGAACGGATAAATTCAAGGGTGCAGATTTGAGTTTAATCAGACCACTGTTACACCCTTTGCGGTGCTCCAACTTGCTTATATTTATAATTGTTTGTTTTAACAAATAATTTAATTCATGAACTTGGTGAAAAAAAGTGACTCCAATTACGTCTTCGACATGTTCACAATCGCTGACACATACATTGTTGATTTTTACTATGCACTGCAGCATGTATCACTTCCATCATTATTCGTAAACGTTTTTATGCAAAAACGAGACAATCAATGACGTCTTTTTTTATTTTCACGCAACTTTGCAACACAAAACATACACACACACACACGCACGCACACAATAGTTTTGGTCAACATTTTTCATGTGTGCATGCTTGCGTGCACACATGAATGAATGAATGTGTATGGTTTCTGTTTTGTTTTTGCCTTTTTTGTTTTTGTTTTGTGCTGAGTACACTATTTGTGACATTCCAGTTTTATAGGTTTTAGGTTTGTCTTCTTCCAATTTCATCCGCACGGCTGCTTGTTTTTTTTTCTTCTCCTTTTTGGGGTTTATAGCCCCATCACCACCGTCATCATCAAATGTTGCGCTGCTTGAATGTTACTATTTTATCATCGTCTCTGACTTTTCACTGGGAGCTGGCAATTCCAACAAAAACAATTTATGGTTTATGTCTTAGCCTTTGTCAGTAACAATGTGTGCGTTTTTTTTTTCGTTTTATGAAAAGGAATTTTTTTTAACCGCTATATGGAATTTATGAATTTCATTTAGAATCTTATAATAGAAGCTTTTATTAAAATTTTATGGTAAAGAATATTATTAACAATTTCAGTAACTGCACCACTCTTAACAACAACAACATTCAACAACAACAACAACCAAAAACAATCAATTACAAAAACATTCAACAGCAACAACAACTACAACAGTTGTATATTAAATTTTGTTTTATTTTACTTTTAACTTAATCACATATTAATATATTGTATTACCAATTATATAAAAGTGTGTGTATTATGAGCAACAAGTAAAATTTTCAACGTAGTATATATATTTTTTTTTTGTAAATTATAGGCATGTCCGTTATACGATTGCGCCAATTTTTGGCATATCGATGTAAGGGCCACATAGATAAATTTTTGTCGATGTGAGCGTAGCTTTCAATCAATTCTATCCACGGACTCACGGACGGACATGTTTAGAACGACCCAGATTTCTATGCTGATCAAGAATATTAATACTTTTTAGGGTATCTGACCTACTGCTACTGCTGGGTGTCATCTCTACGCAGGAGGGTATAACAGGGATTAAAAGTAAAAATCATTAATAACGATTATCTTTGATTTGTAATTTGTATAGAAATCAAGACATGGATTGGATTTGAAATTATAAAGTTTGTAAATCAAGAAAAACTATTTAAAATATTTTCATTTAAAAAAAAAACACGAAAAGCGATTAAAAGAAAATCGAAACAAAATTCAAAAATTTTAAAAATTATATCGATCAAATAGAAATTTAAGGAACTTCCCACGAACATATGAACATAAAATTTGACACGCCCATTTTTAGATTACATCCATTTATAAGATAGACCAGCTGGTTAACAACGCTCTTACCTAATTCCACGGAATTCGTCATGATAATATATATTTTACAATTAGGGGCGTATCAAAATAAATATATATTCAATAAATGTTTTGTAAGATTCAATTTATATTTTCAATTTCATTTTTCAATTGACAGACATAAGGACAGGTTATTGTTTAAATTAAAAGCCACGCCCACAATGGACAAAATAATCAAATTAGGTTAAGAAATTAAAATTGGGCACATATATTTATTATATAATAAATATGGGCGTGGTAGAATAAAGGACACGACCACAATTCATGAGAAACTTTATTTAACGCGAAATTTGCAGACATCGTACTTGCCACGCCCAGTATTTGTACGCTTACCTAAAGGGTTTTTAGGATTTGGCCTGAGCCAAACTTCCCTGTTCGATTAATATCAACGACACAACTTAAGCCAAATGTTGAATAATTTGCCAAAGCGAATAATCCACTTTGTTTCTCTCGCCTTTAACAAACCAACAATAATCTATGTACCACAAAGTAAAAGTTGATCTGCAACTATGTGCATGTAGACAATCTACATGAGAAGAACAAAAAAAATATCAACAAGATTATCAACAATATCGCGGTCTGTAGGTAAGAAAAACGAATTGTACTCCAACCTTTACAGAAGACCTTTATAAAATATGGAACGAAAAAGGAAAAACGTTATTCAAAACTATTCCTTAAACCTCTTGAATGCTGAAGCCAACAACGAGACAATACCATGCTACGGCTTGTGGCAGTTCTTCTACCATGAAAAATGAGTGTTTTTTGTTAACTAACCACAAATAATTTATTGTACGCGTGCCTTATGGAACATTAAACAATGCGTCTTTGATGTTTGGGGTTGAGTATAGCGGCAACTCTTTAGTATTTTAACTGATGAAGTACATCAAAATGCACATATTAGAAAAACGAGCTTCTTTACACAAACGCAGTTACATTTTATAGAAAATCTGTTGAACGATGGTGGCCGCTCGTTTACGTATTTAAGAGTATTTAATTTTAGTAGATTTTTCCAACGGGGGCATCTTATATTAGCTGTAAGAGATAAAGAATTTAAAACTGATACACACACAGATATAATCATACACACCGAAAATAACCCATTTCCATAATACATTATTGTTCATTTAGTTCACGTAAGGCTGTAGGTACCTCAGAACCAGCAGGACTGGCTCGACGTTGTTTAGAGACCGCCAGAAATGAATAACAACAGCTTGAACAGTGAAATTGCATTAATTGCAAATTTTAAAAAGTAATTACACATATTGGCTTGCGTAAGCAATTACCAAAAAGAGCTAAAAGTTTACTATGACTCACCTCTACGTCTACAACACATTGCATGCTATTGTAGTGAGCGGTGCGAACAGTAACAGCAGTTACTTAAAATGTAATCAAGTAAAGTATTCAGATTTCCTTGCACTGTGGACAACGCATCACATAAAACAAGCTTAAACGTTCCCTGCACCTATATAGAAACAGTGGGCGGGGCACGTTCTCATATTATGTATCAACTTGAATGTAGGATTCTACGTTAGGTAGAATCTATATTTGAAAAGTTATGGGCATATTTTTTATATGACCATGCTCATTCTTCTTATATCGATGAATGGAGGTGTGTATCAAATTTCAATTTTATAGCAAGCAAGTGCCAAATATCTTAAAATATGAAATCTTAATCACTCCAACAAACGACAGACGTACGGATGTACACGCGTAGGTTGACATTGTAATCTGACTAAGAATATATCTCTGACAAGTCTGAATGCTTCAGTACAAAAATATGGTTCAATAGATTCCGGTGTTGAGCAGCTCATAAACCGTACAGCCTCTCCACTCGATAATGCATTTTTCCTTTACATGAAATCTTAACCTTGCACATAAATTTTTTTTTTTTAAATCGATTTTATGCAAAAAATTTTCAATCGCTAGATAATCAAATCCAATTTTATAGCGAAATTCATATTAGAACTGTACAATGAACTCGAACTTGTCATCCCAACAGCACAACACACACACAATTTCCAATTTAATCACAATTGTGTCGTTTTGTTCTTCTAATTGTTTTCATTTTCGATTTCTTTCCACTTAACGCCACTGTACGCAATTCCGAATTCGTTCACTGTGTGGGTTTATGTTTGAGTGTTTGTGCATGTGTGTTTGTGTATATATATAAAATTATTATTATTGTTCTATATATTGTCTGTAGATGCTTTGTGAAAATTTCATTACGCACATACTACACCAACCACTAACATAAAATCACCACAATTATCAGTAGCGGGCGGTACGATTTCCTCGACAATTTATCGGCTTATTTATGTGCATTATTGCTATTGTGTGGCAATAGTAATAGTTGCCGTTAAGCGTTTGGTAGAACACTGAACATGGAATTTGACACAATTGAAAATTAAAATTTTGCATCACAATTGTTTTTTTCACATTGTATGAACGACCCTGAAACACAGCACAATAACAAACTAACTTTCTAAATATTGATTTTTGAAAAATTGTTATTCTAGTTATTATTATCGATTCTTAATAATATCTGGAGAGTAAGCCGGAATAAAATTATTTTATAGCACGTAAGAAAATTAAATTTGGTTTAGACCAAATATTAAATACCCTCCATCTCTACAACGGTGGGCGTGGTAAACATATATGTATATATTGCGCCTTATAATAGTGTATGTCTTACGTATCAGCATACAAGTCTAGTTGTACGTTGAATATGGTTTTTTGTAAATTGTGGACGTGTCTATTATTCGACCACGCCCATTTTTGGCACATCGGTAGATGACATAACTATGTATAAGCGTTAAAAATTTCAAGTTCCTAGGTCAACTTTTGTGGCAGATATAAAGATTTCTATTAATTGTGGGCGTGTCTGTAATTCGAATACTCCCATTTTTGGCATACCGATGAACCTAGTATTCATAGATGTACATACCAAATTTCAAGTTTATAGCTCATATTTTGTGGTAGATAAATAGATTTTTGTCTATTGTGGGCGTGGCTCTTGACCGATTTGGCCCACTTTAAATAGCAATCTGCGTGCAAAACTAAGTATCTGTACAAAAATTCAGCTCAATATCTCAAAATTTACGCAAGTGAGAATGCCAACAACAGACGAACATACAGACATACACACCTAGATGGTCTCAAGAAACTTAGGTGTTGCAAATGTTATGTTGACAAACTTAATATGCTATGTGGTGGGTATAAACAAAACCTCTGAAGCACACACATTTTTTTAGGGAGTTATAAAAGAGGTAATCAAGTCTTATCACTTAAGTAAATATGTATTTCGTACAATATTAAGTGCTAGGGAATCAAACAACAAAACTTTATAATAAGTACAGAATCGTTTCTATTGCAAACGCAATTAGTGTTTGAGTGTAAGGAAGCCGACTGAGACAAAGAAGATTCGTTTTATACTATATGGATAATAATAAGCATGTGTTGTGCGCAAAAAAGCATATGACAGGAGATGACTTTATGGTTATTTGTCGATTTGGATTCTATTGACAGCAGAGCTAAGTGACACATAATCAATTACTTGCCTTCGTCTTATAAGTTTCTGTACATATCGATGAAATGTTGGTTAAGTGTTTGTGTTTGTGTGTGTGTGTGTGTGTGTATTTTAACAAATTTGTTGACACACTTGACATGACTGGGATTAGCTTTATAATTTATTTTTTGTACAAATTTGTATATCCATGAATTATGTGAAAAAGGTTATGTAAAGCAGAATGTAATAAATTAATAAAAAGATGTTTTCTATTTATGAATTGTGTGAATTAATTTTCTTGCAGTTGAACAAAAATGTATAAAAATTTATAAAATGAATAAGTAGAGTAAGAGTAATAGTGTAGGCGGTTATACCGGACCATAGACTTATATGAGGTTTTCAAAATGATTCGATTCGATCCATTTTCTACAGGGTCTCTCTCTGGGCCAATACATGTACTTGTACCAAATTTCGTCGAAATGCACAAATTGACATGGTCAGACAGACGGACAGGGTTAAATCGATTCAGATTTTGATTTTGAATCGATCGGTATAATTGACTGTGGATGTAGCATTTGCCGTTTAGAGCTGTTTTTTTATATGGGCGTGACTTGTGCCCTTTTCCAATGCCAACCAACAGCCTACAGAGACTACGTATATTTCTGCCAAGTTCGAAAGGCATCAATTTGTATGACCCGAGAGAATTTACATAACATCCAAACACCCGGATCGACGGACATTAAATCAAATCAATAGAAAAGTTCACACCGAATAATAATATAAATACTTTGCAGGATTTTTGAAGCGATTACACTCCCGTACTCATTCTACACATATATGAAATAAACTTTTTCCCATTTTGTTCGCTCAGCATTAATTGGGTTTAAGTAAAGCAAATGACATTTTAGCATATGCTTGCTACAGTAACGGTACATATTTACAATTTCCAATTAGCGGCATGTGTGTGCCAGGTTTTTTACACACTCTCTACAACTCACTGCTAAACAACTGTTAAGCTAAGAAAGAAAGTCAGTGAGTGAGTTGAATGTGTGTTTAAATATTATTTTTACCTTGCACTTGAGTTGATTTCTGAGTGTATTCACTTGTCACTTACAAGCACCTAGAGCATTATAGCGTTTTAAATAACAGCTGCGTTTTTAATTAAACAAATTAAATGTACACGCGCCTAGGTGCGTGTGTGTGTGTAGATGTAAGCAAAACAGTATTCAGCGAATGTAAAGAGGTTGTCAAGTGTGTCAACGTACCTTTTGGGAAGTTTTGATAAATTCTTGAATCAAGTGCATATTCGTATATGAGTAGATATTATATATAACCCACCACCTTATTGATGGGAGGTATACTAAGTTTGCTATTCAAGGTTGCAACAGCTAGAAGGAAGCGTCGCTTAAGTTCAGCATTAAAATCTGAATCGATCTACATATGTCCGTCCCTGGTACCATTTCTTTTTGGCATTATGTATTTGTCGCTATAGATCTGAAATTTTGTACAGACATTTCTAGTTTCTGCCCGCAAACGTTTATTTGAGATTAGTTCAAATCGATCAAGAGCCACGCATACAATAGATCAGAATCTATTTATTTGCCATAAAAATTGTATCATCCATTGATGTGCCAAAAAGGGGCGTGGTCAAAAATTTACAGAAAAAAAAACCTTATTCTGCTTAAAACTTGCTTTCGAAAATGTTAAGCTAAGTTAATAGACGCTCGATTAGAAGGCGTAATCAT
The DNA here is from genome assembly GCA_963971445.1 of Ornithomya chloropus. Lineage (NCBI taxonomy): Eukaryota > Metazoa > Arthropoda > Insecta > Diptera > Hippoboscidae > Ornithomya > Ornithomya chloropus. The sequence goes on along the minus strand of OZ020530.1, from coordinate 49,968,864 downwards.
GAACATATTGCATCCACTGTTCAGGTTATTTTAGAATTTCAAATTTCAGTTTTTTACTTATCAGTGGAGTATGAATATTTTTTCAATTTTCGAAGCGTCTAGTTGAACGTATACCAATAGGATTAAAATGTCATGGTGGTTCATATTCATGTAAATGCTCTTCAATTTACTTATTGCTGATTTTATCCGCTTTAAAAAAACGATAAATACTTCAGCTTAAGCAGCAGCTATAATTCATTATAAATCATGATGTCTCACACTACGCTCAGAGTTAAGCGACATCCGACACAGATATCTGTTAATAATAATAATAAAAACAATATAATAAGAAAACAACCTCAATCAAAACCAATACAAAAAAAGAACACCTGCTGCAAACACCAAACAGTGCTTGAGTGTGCTGTGATCGCCTTTTACTTACGGTTCAACACAGACTGACTACCCTTGTGATGGCCGTCTGCTAATACGAAGCAATAAAGTAAATGGTTAAACAACATCAATGAGTAGTTTGCTGTTCTCCATTCAGAGCGGAAAACAAAAGAAAAATAAAAGACATTTGTATGCAAGCAGCAGCAGACCTGCAAGGTGGTAGGTTGGCTTGTATGTGGTGTTTTTTTGTATGGTTTGTCTTTTTTGTTCTTTTTTTTATTTATTTTATTTTTTTTTTACCATATGCTGGGTGTATGACTTTTTATTCTGGCTTGGCATGTGCCATTTAATGACGGTTTGCTCTGTATCATGTAGACTTTAAAACCAATGTGAGAATATGTCAATGACACAATTCAGCTGTATTTTCTTCTTCTTCTTCCTTTTCTTCTTCTTTCTTTATACAACGCAAAGGCAAAGGCTGTTTGTTGTACCTTTACTTTCAGCTTGTTTATGCCTTAACTTTATCTTTTAAATAATGAGAAAGACATTAATGTCTCTAGTGGTTGTTGGACATGTGTAACGAGTCCTGCTGATAAGTGAAATTTTATGGCACTTTTTTTACTATTTCATACGGTTTGACACGAAATGGTTATAATTAATATATGTCTATAACATATATACAAAAACATTTAAACAAGTGGAATTTGCTATAGAGAGCTTCATCATTTAATGCTCTACACCTCTACACATTTATACTTGTACAAGTAACTTAGTTTTATGCGCTATTGTATTATAAGTAGTAACAGAGTGAAGGGGAATTAATGTCACGTGAGAGTGACACCATGAAGAATATTTGCAGGGAGAGAGATTATGTAAATCATTTTGTAGATTTTTTGAATTTTTTATACCCTACACATAATATGGCGAATATACTAAGTTTGTCATTCCATTTGCTACAACCACAAGTAGGCGTCAGATACCTTGATTAGCTTCAAAAACTGAGGCTATGTAGTCAAATACACCTAATTCTCTTTTTACGCGATAGACACGTTCCCCAAAAATTCGTGCAAAAAAGAAATCGTATAAAAAAGAAATTGGCTAAATGGAAGAAGTAGATTGGTCACAGACCTAAAAAAAATTTTTTTACTCGTGTTAAATCAAATTCGTGCAAAAAGGCAATTAGGTGTATGTCCGTGTGTCCGTTCATCCTTGGCACTCCCGCGGTCGTCAATTTTGAGATATTGGACCGAAACTTTGTCCCAAAACACTTTTATCATAGATTGTTAATTAATATGGGCAAAATCGGTTAAGAGCCACACCCATAATCGACAAAAATCCATTTATCTGCTACTAAAACTGGCCTATTAAGTTGGAATTTAGTATAAATGGGCATGATCCGATAACGGAATCATGTATCTGACGCACCCATCTTTTGTAACTAGTTGTTGTAGAGTTAAGGTGTGCTTTTGAGATGTGGCTTATGCCAAATGTAGATTTTTTACTTGTTTTTACTTGAGGTTAAATCTTAAGCACCATAACCCATCTTTATACTAATTATAGGCGCGGCGGATATTATAGAAGTGTTCTAATAACTGTTTAAAAAACATTTTGAAACTCCAACAAATAAGGTCTTCTCTTAAACGGCTGACTAATACATTTCCGTGCATTGTGAGTTAGGCTCTCAACCTATGCCGCCCAATTTATATGTGTTAAGAACCTGTATGCTTTCTCCAAAGGTAATCCGTTCAATAAATTCTACAATACTATCAATCCATCAGGAAATGTCATATGACTTTTCATACAGAAGTCTTGAGTCTTCAATGTGACAAATATTTAAAAACTTTTCTGTTATCTCCGTGTGTTGGGACTTTTTTATTCCGGCTATAAAAAGAGAAAACCATAAACCATATAAAATGTATGATGTACATAGTAAAAAATTAGTTTCTTTCTTCAGTGCGTATGTGTATAAAAATTAAATTTTCTACATTTTTTATTACAACTGCAAACTCCCGTCATGTAGAAGTGGTTGTAATAAAGAAGGACAGAAAGTACAAAAAGACAGCTACCCGCAAAATACAAGTAAGTGGACGGAAAAAAACATGTTTCATGTGTTTGGTGGTGTTTTGATTAGCATCTCTTCGTATCCGTGACGTTGTTGCTGGCTACCATGACTAAGCGCCTTTGTTGTTGCTCTTTTTCTTTTTTTTTTGTTATTGTTAATGTTAATGTTAATGTTTGGGTTTGTTTTTGCATTAATCATATTAAGGATGCAAAGTTATTTTATTAACTTGGTTACAATACGGGCAACACTGCCAACACACTTCAACAAAGGATATAGGTGCGGAAATAATTATTGTATCATTTATTTTCATTTATTTTGTTTCGATTGTAATTGTGAATGGGGGACATTCTTACAGTCAAAGTTACAAGTTTCTACAGCTCTTAAAAGACTTCTTCGAATGCTCTCTGTGAAGATAAATTATAGTCACGACTAATCGTATAAAACTGCTTTCTAATAAATTCACAGATGTTGAGTGTTCATGATTCGTTTCAAGCCAAGTTGTTTCCATCCATTCTTAAGAGTCATTGTGACCTGGTTTTCTCCTGAAAATACCCCAGTCTGCTTACACAATGTGGCCATAAAGGACACACGTATACATACATAAGTGCATATAAACTAATCTATGCTTTGGTCTATGTTTTCCTTTTGGTTGATTTGCTGTTTGACTGACGCCATACTGGGTTATATGGTCGGTATCGGTGCTAAGTAAGACATCTGCTGTCCGCCAAAAGAGTGTCATTTTCAATGGATAGAGTCGTGTAACTTCATGTGGTGGCAATCTATGCTGTCTTGTGGTTCTGAGCTTCTCATTTTTCATTTTTGCACTTTTTTCTATCCAACATTTATATAGCTCCGTAGAATACATTGTACAATCTCATGATAACGAAGCCAACGTACCAACATTGTAAAAACAGCATCACTTTAAGAAAATTCTGCATTATATAGATTGTAAGCGGTGTTTGTAGGTGTACAGTGTTTACTATGTTTGTTATTTAGTTTGCAACATTCAGAAGGAGAATTGATTTAGAAAATTTTAACTTATTGTGTGTGTGTGAGTGTGTGTGTGTGTCAAATTAATATTTAATTATTTCATTATAATAACTTCATCTATTTATGTGTTAAAAATGGGCGTAGTCACGCCCAAACATTGCAAAAAAACCTTATAATTCAACTTGTTAGTTACTGCACCACTGCACCACAAATGTTCTCAAACATCTAAATGACTAAATATAGATCTACCTTTTATTGTATCGATCGCCTTACAATCACTTTCTGAAGCAATTTATCTGTCCATCTGTCTGTTGTGCGGTCACGAAAATTTTTGGCATCAGTTTTTAAGATATTTCGATGAAATTTTGTTGTTTAAGCGATATCTGTGTTTCGGAATGTAATGGTGTGGTGTGGTTCGAGAAATATTATTGACACTTTCTATTTTCGTTTTCTTTTATTATATCGTATCATTAGCTTATTTAATTTAATTTAATAAAGAGAAAATTCTCTTCCTTATGTTTAAAAGTTTCATAGAACGCAAAAGATTACAAACACTAATACTTGAAATGCTACACAATTCAGCACATGTCAAGTCTATAAATTATTTAAGCACCCCAAACCAATATCGAACAAATTAGACGAAGCAGCAGAAACTATTACCTACCCAGGCCTACCAAATAGAGCACCATATGTAGTATCGTGTGAAAATGTAAAAAATTTAAGTACCTACTTGGAGAAAATCGAAACATATTTAGCTTAAGGCAGAACTATGGACACCCTACACATCGGTACAATTTCGTAGCGGGGATTAAGTGGACAGGTTTAAAAGATTAATTTTTGAGATGAAAGCGCCGCTTTAATTATTCATTCTACGGAACTCGAAGCTACTTCGGTTTTAAATAATTGTATATAGTGACGGAAGAGAGTTTCAAAATTATATACCAAAGTGAATATATTCTGTTCCCTTAAAGCGGAGAGTAGAGTATAAAAATAAGTTCATAATTTTGCTTTCCAACCAACTAGACCAAAATAGCTGAAAGAGTTTTTATGATAATCGTTCGTATTTACTTTGACGCGTGCTGATGCGTGAACGAAATCTCCTACTTTACTTTATTAATTTTCTTTATTTAACCATTTTCCAGTTTATAGAGTCCTCTTTAAAAAGATGCGGGTACTATAAGAGAGTAAAAGCCCAACCCTATTTAAAATTTTGCTTTTTTCTGGAATTGCTACCAATCGGTGGCCGTAAGTCTCTTCTTTTCGTGGCCTTACAAACCAAATGTATTGTACCCTGCTCAATATAGACGAAGGCATAACCGATTGAAATATAGCAAACACTTAACGTACAAAGTATTGCACGGGATTTTAATTATAAGGAAGACGTTCGCACTTCTTAGAGGGAATTAAAGTAGAATACAGATTATCATGAGATTTAAGAAGATTCTGAAAAGGCAGCATTTAAAATGCATGTAAAAGATGGGAAAAAACTAAATTTGACCCAGACTGAATCTTGAATACCCTCCTTTATAGGGGGCCTGACGTTTATTTTTCAATGACCTTTAATAATGCATACATTATTCGCTAGCTTACAAGTCGAGTTTTATAGAGAATAAGGTTTCCTGTAATTTGTGGGTGTGTTTATAATCCGACCACGCCCATTTTTGTTACATAAACTAATGAAACTTACAACTGTATAGCTTAATTTTTGTGGCAATGAAATTAAAATTTTTTTTATTATAGGCGTGGCTCTTGAGCAATTTTGTCCAACTTAAATGGCGATCTGCGTGCGCTAAAATACAAAATTTCAGCTAAATATCGAAAAAATTGACAACCGCGAAAATGCCAATAATAGATAAATACACGGACGGACATGTCTAGATCGATTCAGATTTTGATTCTTATCTAGAAAATTATTCTACGTTGTAGGGTCCCGAACGCCTCCTTCTGGATGTTGCAAATGGAATGATAAACTTAGTATACCCCAATGACTGAGGTGGCTGGTATACAAAGAAATACTATACAGATTTTCAAAAACTTCCCATTAAAAGTGCACAATTTTTCCCATTACACAATATGTGTGAATAAGTATAAATGGAAAGTAAGATGCAGACGATATTAAAATTTACACATAAGCTATTATGGAATGGTCACAGACATGAAAGACGCATTCACACATGATACTCATATTGTGTAATCTTTAATAACGCGTAGTGGTAGTGGATAGTAGCAGATTTAGCATTAGTTATATTATTTCCTTGCAGCACACTACGTATGACTTCTGTCTCACCTATATTTGCACTATTCACGTTATAATGGCAGCAATATTATTAAGTTTGCGACAAATGGAAGAAAACGTCAGGAATCTACATCAAGTACAAATTTTAGAAGCGGGACGTATAAATACTGGGGGCCCTAAGCGGAAAACATTTTTAAAGCTCGCATAAGCTCAAGGAAACATTTTTCGTATCAGAATTTTTGCAATTTTGAGGCTCCTAGACATTGAGTTTATCGCTGAGTTCGCGTACTATTAAACACGCCACTGCTCTGTGGGAATTTTGAAGCCAATGAAGTGTTGTCTGTTGTCTATCCATTCAATGTAAAACTAATATTTGGTACAAAATTTTTTAGTGTTTGTCAGCCGATTCTATTTTGGCCTCCACATTAGGCGAATGCACAATACTTGAGTCTCTTATGCGGGAGAACCTAGGTTCGATTCCCCCAGCGTGTAACAGTAAAGGAAAATAATCGAGCCAGCATAAAAATTGAAATTCTATCCATGGAGGAGGACACGCTTTCACGCACTTATAAAGGATTTCCCCCTTCTGAATAACCGCGCCCATAAAATAAAGAAAATTAAAAATGCAGTAAGAAACTCAACTTGGCTTAGGACGAATTTAAAAGGCTTAGGACTCATTTACAAGGCCTTCCTTAATATTTATTGATAAAAATTGGTAAATAATAGTTAAATGGCTTAATATTTGGCTGCGCCAAATTTGGATCCGATCGGACAACTCCTAGAGCCCCTTTCCATATAATTATATTTCACTAAGTAACTTAAGTGACAATACCTCGCGTACAACTTTATGGAGCTAAGTGTTGGGTAGAGTATTAAATGGTCGGTCAAGCCCGACCACAACAGTTTCACTTGTTTAATGACCTTCAAAGTATGAATCAAGTGTATCGCTCAAAAATTCGCAATTATTTGCACCTGAAAACGATATTTTATTGATTTTATGTAAAATTTTTACTACACAACCCCCATCGTTCGTGACTTAATATATTTGGCAATTTGTTCTTGTCTCCGTGCGTACCTTCTACAATAATCATAGAAAACCGTACACATGTTTATTATATCTTGCTTCCTTATCCATACGCATCAACTGCAGATATTTACAGTTTATCATATTGTCGACATGCTGCCACATATAAAAAAATCCACCCAAACAGATAAAACCCTGCAAAATTTATTGTCATATGAAATGATTGAAGAAAAAGGAATATATAAATAGATTTATGTGTGTGTGTATATATAGACACATGTGAGTAAATGGCAGTATTGTACACGTATTACTTATATATGGAAAAAATGATTGCTGTCAATAACTGAAATTTTATGAAACGCTTAACAACAAATGACCAAAGTGCAATAAAAAGAATTTTAAATCATAAAAAAAAATGCTAGATTTTTCTTGATTCAAATAAAAAAATACGCCATATATGGCCTTTATCAAGTGGAGAATACCCCCGACAATTGCACAATTGCGTTTTCAATTCATGAAATGTTTATACCCTCCACCTTACTGACGAGGGCATACTCAGTTTGTCATAAAGTGTCGGAGACCCTGCCAGTTCGATTCTTGATCAGCACCAAAATCTGAATCGATCCGTCCGTGTGTCGGTTGTTGGAACTCTCACAGTCATACATTATCGATATTTATTTAAATTAATTTTCTTATCTGTGCATGGGTTCTTGTTTTAATTGAGTAAAATCGTCCAAGTGCCACACCCACAATCGAGAAAAGTCTCCCACAAAAAGTCACAAAATTATACGTATAAATTTGGTTTATATTTAGAGCATTTATCGATGTACCAATAATGGGTGCGGTCGGATAACGGGTGGTCATCACTGTTTACAAAAAAAAAACTTCTTTTTGTGTCGAATCTTTATTGTCAGTTGATACGTATTACTTCCATGGTTACAGTACTTTCATGGTAGCAGTAATCAGCTACTTGCCACGCCCATATTTTTGTACCTTTTCCACCTTTATGGAGGGTACTTAAGATTTAGTGTAAACCACATTTACTCTTTTTACTTCTTACTTTATAAGTCGCTTGGTGACTTAAAGAGTAAGCCGAAAGAAATGTTCAACGATTGCAGACATTGCCAAGTCGATGACTCAGATTTTGCTGCTAATCAAAAATATTTCTAGTTTGTAGAGTCTTCGTAGTCTCCTCGTTTTAGTTCCAAGTGAAATGATAAGCTTACGTTGTGGGTATACATATGTATTCACGGGATGAATAAAAGAACAAGTGAAACTATTTTCAGGAAAAATTCACCTTTTTTAAGCGTATCACTTACTAAGAGGGTTGAATAAATAGAACATGTAGTGGATTGCTGGAAACAGGGAATTTCTTTTCCTAAGTGATGGATTTCAAAAATCGTTCTCTGCTTTTCTTTAACCATAAACTTGTCTTTGAGAGATTTGAAATTCTTGTAGCTGAAAAAACTTTCTTGTTTTGCTTTTTAGTTAGACTTGAGTTCGCTTTCCATAGGCAAAGCCCCAAACAACTCGGCTATCGGGTAAGGTTATAATTTTAAAATCCTTCACTTGAATTCCCGTATTCCATGGAATCCCATTAAATAGAAAAAAAAAAACTGTATAAATGTACGATTACGTAAAAAACTTCTATTTTTGTTTTTGTTGTTTTATTATTATTCTTTCTAAATCCTACATTGGTAAAATATTGTATATACACATAAGCCTCTAAACTTCAGCGCAATAAATATTTTCGCTTTTTACTTCATTAATCGCCAATAAATCATAACCAGCCTTTGCAGGCTTACCTCAGCTTAACAGCAACAACAATATAAAAATAGTAAAAGAAAAAATGCTATAAACAATTATCAAACATTGATTTTAATAGCTGGCACGTAGCTGAGGTGGGAAATCCAAATTAGGCGCCTTTAAAACACGTTTTTCATGGTAATTTAATTTTAGCACAAAAGCTGTCACTGTCAGAAGCTGCTTAGGCTAAAACTTGACAAATTGAATGTGTTTGGTTTATGTCTAACAAATGGCATCAAAAATTCGAAACGAAAATGAACCGAATCGGACCATTTTTAGAACCCCTCCTCATATAAGGTCTTATTATAAAGGAAATCTTTATATGGCAAAAAACTGCAATTCTTAATATTTTCTGACAAAAATTGGTAAATAATAAATTTGGCCCCGATCGGGCTATTTTTGGAACTCCTTTCCATTTAATAATATTTCACTTATGTGACAACATTTCGCGTAATTTGTGGAACTAAGAGGTGTAGTGATCGAGTGATCGAGTTCGACTGACTATAACATTTTTACTTGTTTTGTAATTAAAGAGTTGAGAGTTTGGAATTTACATTATATAGCATACTGTAGCCATTTTCGTGACATATTTTATTAATGATGTTGACAAAAATTTAATCACAAGTTAATCAAAAAAAAAAACTTACAAGAACACTCTTAATAGAAACATAATACGAGTGCGACTCCAAGAGTCACTTGAACTCCATGAAATTATGTACATACACTAAGTTGCAGCATAGTCTGGTGTAAGAACTTCATAAAGTAGTGCAAACATGTCTTTTTTATACCCTCCACCTCAGTGATGTGGGTATACTAAGTTTGTTCTTCCGTTTGCAACACCCAGAAGGAGGCGTCAGAGACCGTACAAAGTATATATATTCTTGATCAGCGTCAAAAACTGAGTCGATTTAGACATGTATGTCCGTGTGTCCGTGTCCGTGTGTCTGTCTGTTGTTGGCACTCTCACGGGCGTAAATTTTGCGATATTGAGCTGAAACTTTGTACAGGCACTTTTAGTTTTTGCACGCAGATCGCTATTTAAAATGGGCCAAATCGGTCAAGAGCCACGCCCACAATAGACAAAAATCTACTTCTCTGCCACAAAAATTGAGCTATAGACTTGAAATTTGGTACGTACATCTATGAATATTACCTTCATCGGTATGCAAAAAATGGGCGTTTTTGGGTTACATACACGCCCACAATTAATAAAAATCTTTATATTTGCTACAAAAGTTGATCTAGAAACTTGAAATTTGGTACGCGTATACATAGTTATCCCATCTACCGATGTGCCAAAAATGGGCGTAGTCGAGTAACAGACACACTAACAATTTACAAAAAACCATATTCAAAGTAAAAGTAGACTTACGTGCTGATACCTAAGACATACACTATTAGAAGGCGCAATATATATATATATATTTGCCACGCCCTTTCTTGTAGAGGTGGAGGGTATTTAAGATTTGGTCTAAGCCAAATTTAGTTTTCTTACTTGTTTTTATATATTTCTTGTTTTTGTTTGTTTTGTTTTCATTTTTCATTCATTCAATAATTCTTCAGTAGCTGTATAGAGCGTGCTGAAAACTAGAAATTAAGACAAATGTTGCGTGCTGAAAGCAAGTATGTGAGTAATTAGACAATTTTATTTCTGTAACCATACGCAACAGCCAAACTGCACACACAACATAATTATTATAGTGGGGTGGGGGTATGCATTGTTTCACATACTTGCACACATAGAGTTGGTGTGGTTTCAATCCCATAAAGCTTCAGAATGTTTAAGAAAATCATATCTGAAAAAAGGCATCAACTGCAACCTATGTTGGAAATGTTCGCGTGCTCTCTCTTTCGCCCATTTTCAAATTTTTATCATTTGTATCAGTTTACAACGCCTCACATGAAGTACGCACACAAGTAAATATGCTCTTGAAACGCTTATATGTATTCCACCATTGTCATAGGAGGAGAATATGCGTACAGATATATTGCTTGGAACTTTGCACTGAATTGAACGTAAATTGGCGGCTCTTTGATGTGATGAATTATTCACAATATCGGAATGTATCAAGGCAATTGTTAAGAAAATGTCTTATGTGCCATGTACGTGATAACCTTTTTAGATCTTTGGCCTACTACTATAAGAGATAACGCTTGCCGGGCATCAAATATTTCGCCCTTCCGCCGGAGTTGCGGTCTTCCCTATGATCAAAATGACTTTGCCATCGCAAAAGTTGCATCAATGTCGGCGTTAAGCTCGCACAGCTCATTATTCAGTTGCATGATTCTGGATTGGAACTCATCGCGATATCCATCCTTGCCCATTCCCTCTCAATATTTATATGGACAGAAGCATGTGGTTAAATCAATTCAGAATTTTGCGCTGATCATAAAATATAGTTACTTTGAAAGTCTCCCTTTTTTGGTCATTCGGCCCAACATCTAGATGATGTAAGTAAACCTTTAATTGATCACTTGTTATTGGTCTTGAACATTATGAATTATGTATAAAATTATTTCAGTTTACTGACTGACTTACTAATGGATATGTCAAAACTTTATCCACTTATGATCTGTCACTGATGCGATTATCATAGCATGCAAAACAATGGAAAACGTTAGTCTTTAAAAATTATTCATTTCAGTCACGTCCACTCTTAGTTGGCTATTTACCCAATTCAAACAATTTTTCCTAGATAATAAAGTTTTTGGGTAGCAAGCAGCATCCTGAGGAAAATGTGCTACAAAATAAAAGCATTGTGAAAACATTCATCAAACGCAAGTCTGTTTAGTAAAGTGAAATAAGTGTTGCCCAACTAAATACTATACTATGTACCACGGCGTGTACATGCAGTAGAATATTAAAATTATATGAAACATTTAAAGGAGATATCATCAGGTGTATGTGTGCGTATAAGTGAGTTATGTGGTACATATTGGTGAGCATGTACAACAAGAAGTGTACGCCGTATCTTCTTATTTGCCCTGCGTACCAAAGACACTCACACTTATGCTTAGACGAATAAATTTATGAAGTATGTGGTAAAGGAAAACCATGCGTGCTATACATACACACACACACATACACACACACTACAGAATAATATGCAAGTACACTCAAGTTTGAAGTAATGTAATTACACTGCATAAGAGTATAACAGAACTGCTCTCGAATAATTGAGTTAAAGTTTAGTGCAAATATGTGTGCTTCGATATAATTTTGCAAATCTCATTTTCATCATCATCGAAAAATATTATTTGTAGTAAGAAAAACTTTTCTTTATCAATACCAACAATATCAACAACAACAACAACACCAACAACAATGTTCAGTAGAGTAGAGTACTAATAATTTTGATGTTTATTCAGTGTATAACGTGTGTATATTAACAAATCCCTTGTGCAGCCATATACACACACGTGAAGGTGACTGCAACCACCCATTAATATTACTAATGGCACATAAATTGTCACATTGATTGCTATCAATTACTGCGAAATTTAATTAGTAGGCAGTGCTAACAAATAATGAATTATGGGAGAAATAGTTGTATAAATAAAATTGTGTGAGCGTTAATAGCAGAAGCCAAAAGTCTTTGTTATAAGATATTTAGAGAGAGAGAGAGAGAGAGAGAGAGAGAATATTTGGGAAGGTAGGTGTGTATCTGTTTGGTTGGATCCTATATTAAAACAAGTAAGAAAACAATATTTGGCTGAGGCCGAATCTTAAATACTCTCCACATCTACAATAGTGGGCGTGACAGGTATGTGATTACGCCCTCTAATATTGTATGTATTTCGTATCAGCTGAAAAGTCCAGTTTTATGCTGAGTAAAGTTTTTTGCAAATTGTGGACTGTTATTCGACCACGACCATTTTTGGTACATCAATGAATGGGTTAACTATGAATATGCGTACCGAATTTAAAGTTAGTCACAAGGATGGTCTAATCATGAATACTTATTACATATATTAAATTTCAACCTTTTAATTTGATTTTTTTAAAAGATTTTTAGCGATTGTAGGCGTGGAATTTTTAAAAATTACGCTTCATTTTAAAAAGGAACTTACAGAAGTTACACCCGTAACCAGCGGGAGCATTCCAACAACAGACATTGACGGTCATGGGGGCGTAACAGTTTTAGCAATTACGCCTAATTTTTAAAAAGGGAACTTATTACTTACAGATGTTAGACATGTTTTTACAAAATGTTTTGTTCCGAGCATTCTAGGACAGGAGGTGTACAAATACTTGGTGCGATCTGTAGCGCCTCCTTCCGGGTGTTGCAAGCGGAATAATAAACTTAGCATACTTTCATATTATGTGGAGGGTTTAAAAATATATGAAAATATAAAGTGGCCGCTAAATCATGTTTTTGATTAGCGACACCGGTGCGCTTAAAGGTCTATAATAATGCGCATTGTTTGGCTTATTTGCTTCCTTTATTTTACCATCACACTTTCTCTCTGCTTACTTTAGCAAACCGTTATTTATAAAAGTATTGCATGACAGTGATAAACGAGCACTTGATCCAGCACAACTCATATATGTCAACATAATTGGTGGTACCACCTGAACATACAAAAATGTTTCAATATAAAATTGTAGTTTATGTGAGTGTATGCGTATGGTACACATATAGTATAAGTAAATATGTACGTGCGTGTAAATCTTTTGGGCAAAAAAAAAATAATAGATTCAACATTTATTTAAGAAGCAAGCAGTCGTGTGTTTAACCAAAAGAGAGAGGGCAGGGTGTTACGTTGTAACCCTTAAAATTTATGCTTGTATAAAACTAAATGAATGTAATGGGATAGCATGGTTGGGTAACCGGTAAATTATGAGTGAAAAATAAATATTTCACCTTGAATTTATGCACCATACACATAAAAAACCCATTTCGCGCGTGCAACGTTATCCTTTCCATTTTTCACCCATTTATGCAAAACTGAAAAGAATTTAGTTGTGTGTTGGTCAGAAGCTTAATCATTTACTACAAAATTTAATAAATAACAAGTAAAAAAACCAAATTTGGCTTGAGCCGAATCTTAAATAGCGTGCACATGAACTTACAAAAGGGTGGGCTGGGCAGGTACAAATGAGTCGGCCTTCTAATAGTGTATGCATCACGTATCTGCTAGAAAAATCGAGTTTTACGTTTTAAGTACTGTTTTTGGTAAATTGTTGGGCGTGTCTGTTATCCTACCACGCCCATTTTTAGCACATCGATAAGTGGGATAATTATAAAAATGTATAACAGATTTCTATTCCGATTTTGACATTTTTGAATTTCAATAGCGAGCTACGTGCATTTCAGCTCAATGTCTGAACATTTAGTGCCAACCACATGGATGGACACGCTTTGATCGACTCAGTTTTTAGTATGCGTAAATTCAAATCGAATGTTCACAAACACTACTGCTCCTATCCTCCTATCGTCCTCCCTCTAAACTCTTCTAACCGTAACTTACACGCATAGGGACATCCCCTGAGTGGATGGTTAAATATAAAAAATAAAAAAAAATCTAATCCAAAATACTTTGTACGGTCTCTGATGTCGACTTCCGCGTGTTGCCCTGAAGTGGAATGACAAAGTAAGTATGTGCCTCCTCTTAGGTGAAGGGAAGCCAAACTGTACTTGAAACACTTTAAACGAATGTTTAAACATTCTTATTATTATTCTTAAATTTGTATAAATTTAAAATTTGTGCATAAAATGTGTGCTGACATATTAGTAACACCTTCTACTTCATCACACTCTACACAATCACTAAAGTATCATGTTTGACACATAAAAGGTATTTACAAAAACACAGCGTTACCAACCAATATAATATAAATTGCAGAGAATCAATACAAAATACAACAAACATACTTAAATGTTTGTGGATTGTTTATTTAAAAAAAGCACAAAACAAGACAAAACAAAACAAAAAACCATCGACAACAATCAAATATGCATGCGACACATGAACACACTTACTAAAGGCTAACGAGTTAGCGACTCAACAACGTCTGAATTACTTGAATGTGTGTTTGACTAAGTCTGTATGGCTGTGTATTTGTGTTATTTTTTCCCTTCTCCTTTTTCTTTTTTGCTTTTTTCCGTTCTACTTTGTTTTGTACGAGCATGCCGAAGTGAAGTTAAAGGAAGCTGTTAGAAATTCTGCCTTAGGCATCACGTCTCTCTAACTAGCAATCATGCGTAAATAATATAAACAATAAAATACACACAAAGACACCCATACAAATACCATATACAGTACTCCACATATATGAAATCACTTACACCCAATTATTTAGCTGCAAACAGTTTAAGTGGAAAATTTGATTTCCTCCTCCGGCATATCCGGCAGAATACAGTTTGTATGCATGTACGTATGTATTAAGTATATAGATGTATGAGTAGCATTCCTACTACTACTACTTACGTATGCACGTATGTAGTTGTTCAGAGAAAACGAAAAATGTTTGTGTTAACATTAAAAGTAGGTAAGTGCCATCATAGACGCCTGTAAAGTCCGATTTTTTTTTTTTTAAGAGATGAAAAGCTGTACACGCCAAATTGCGCAAAGTTTCATTTTAATACCTTTGGCATTTGGAAATGTGAGGAATTTTATGTGCCCTACTTTTTTTTAGCAATTTTCATACTTTTTATACCCTCCACACAAAAGTGAGGAGTGTACTGAGTTTCATCCACAACAAAACGTCAGAGACCAACCCTATAAAGTATATATATTGTTGATCAGCATAAAAAAAAATTGCCTTCCTAGATATGTCCGTCCGTGCATCTGTCTGTGATTGGCACTCTTGCGGTTTAAAATTTTTGAGATATATGTAGCTGAAATTTTATATAAACACTTCTAGCCCCTGAACACACATCACTTTTTAAATTGAACAAAATCGATTAAGAGCCACGCCCACACAAAAAATGGACATGACTGTATAACATATGTATATAATTTACAATAGCATAATTACAAGACGCATGCCACGCCCCTACTTGTATATACTCGTATATGGGAAATTCAGTTAAGATTTGGGCTTAAGCGAATTTATTCTGAATTTCATGACTTTACAGACAAGTTTTAGAAAAATGCTTTTATTTACTAAGAATGGGCGTGGTCAATTGGAAAATGTGTTCTCAGCAAAAATTCCCTGTAATTCAGTTATTAAATGTGTTTTTTTTAATATTTCTCAGTATTTACAATACACAGAAAAATATCAGAATCTTCATAAAATATATTGGGTTGACAACTGACAACGACAACTGAAGAGAAGCCATTTTTTTTAAAAATAAATTGGGTTGGAATTCGGTCATATTTTTTCTGCTGTTAATTTCTTATTCTAAATGGGCTGTAGCACGGCTTCAAAAGCAAACCTAGAATGCTGTTTGTATTTATAAGCTAAAGATAGGCGTAGTCGCGAATAACTGGCATGCCTTTACTTTATAAAAAACTGTTTTTTTTTTATCCAAAATGCGACCTTCAAGTTGATATGTGATAATAGTCATTAAAAATGGGCGCAAATGTATACCAGCAACGCTCACAGGTTACTATTTCGGTTATCCTAGCATTTTTACACATTGTTCATTAGAATTAAAGTTTATGAAAGTTTTAGCTTAAGCCGAAACTTGCCTCGACTCGTTTGTATATATTGTATATATTGGTAAGTCTCCGAACTCTTCTTCTGGGTATGGCAAAGGTTTTAACAAATGTTTTAATTTCATCCTGCGCGTTTACCACAAACAGTGTGTGATGTGTAGCTTTTTTTTTTGTTTTGTTTATATATGTGGTGAATAATTTTCATATGTTTTCTGTGCTTCAATAAATTTGAGAAATATAGCGGTAGATGTTAAACCTCTTACAACACGATGCAACTTTAAAAAAATTAAATTTTATTCAAACACTGCGGTAGTGAGGGTATACCAAGTTTGTTATATCGTTTGCAAACCTATCCATCCGTCTGTCCATGTGTCTGTTGTTGAAAGGCTCACAAATTTTGTATAAAAATCGGCCAAATGCCACGCCCACATCTTTCGATGTACCAAAAATGATCGCGGTTAGATAACAGACACGCCTACGATTTCCAAAAAAAAAAAATCTCTTTTGAAGCATATTCCAACGAGTCAGTTCACATATAATACAAACTGTAGTGAAAGATTTAATCATAAACATGGCACGGCCACTGTTGTATATGTAGAGATGTACGCTCCACATCCATAAGATTTGGCATAAGTTTAATAAATTTATTTTTTTTTACTTGTTTTCTGTCATAGACATAAATGCCCATCCCATTAATTAGCACTAAATAACTGGGTATGCTATTGGTTTACAGGAAAAATATTTATAATATCGCTTCAAAGAAGGTTTGCCTGTACTATATAATAATATATAATATGCATAGGAAAATGTAAGTGTGGTTCGGATTTTATATAATAAATTTGTTCGTCGTTTTTTCATAGCTCATTACTTCTCTGTCTATCTATATACACGTCTGTCTGTCTGTCTGGCTTTTAGATAAGTAAAGTTCTACGACGCATGAAAGGAACAACTTTTCTTACCATGAATGTATGAGCAGCACTCAGTTGATAATGATAATGATGGTGGCGATGGTGGATGGAGGATGGGAGAATGGGAGAATGGGAGGTTCTACATAAAATTGGCATGAATTTCTTATTTGTTTCTGATGCATTTGTTATTGTAGCACAAAGTTAATATTATAGTTTCAACTTTATGAATGTTTAACTATGTACACACTTTCATTTTGTTGTGCTGTAAATACAAGATAAAACGTTAACTTGATGGGGTATGTTAGTGCTGTTTAAGAAAATTATGTTATTGTGTGCATGTGTGTGTGTGTGTTAGCTATTGTATGCTTTCGATAAAATTTCATTGAAAATTATACAAAATTTTACTTGACTTGTACAACAAATTACCACTTATGCTTATTACAGCATTGGCTGCAGAAAACATTCACTTTTGTGCTGTATGCAACGACTTGTTATCAAATATTTGATGCGTAGCTGCGATCTGTATCTGCTCCACATTGCATATCTTGTGATGAACCAACTACAGCAAGCAATTGTTGTTGTTATATCGTTTTTTTTTTGGTTTTTTTTTGAAGTTTTTGTTTACTTTTCATTACCTTTAATTGTTTTTTATGCGCCATTGGAAAGGAAGTGTTTGTAGTTGGGATAATGAACAGATATGCACACAATTTAATAAAACATCATCATTTTCATTATCAGCATCATCAACTATAACAATAGCAATAACACTAACAATAACACTGCCACTGCCATTTTTGACGCAAACAAAAATATTTGCATAAATCATATAAATTGCAACAAATGCAATGGAAAAAAACCCAATTAATTATAATAAATTTTAAAACGCAAAAATAAAAAAAGAGAACAAAATAGAAAATAAGCGATAATTTAATGAAATTATAGCAGTTTTGGTGGCAGGCATTAGTACGAGAAAGAGTTTAAATTTAAAAATAAAATAATACAAGTAAAAAATCTAAATATGGGCGTGGCTGGTACCTGATTACATTCTACGAAAAAATTAAATTTTTTCTAAATTGTGGGCGTATCTACCCCGCCCTTTTTTTTTTTGCGATTCCAAGGGATAAACTCAACATAGACACATATACCGAATTTCAACTTCGTAGCTCTACCTTTATTGCTGATAGATAGTTTTTTGTCGATTGTGGGTGTGGCAATTTCAAACAATTTATGTAGCAAATCTTCGTTAAGAAACTAGAAATGTTGAAAAATGTGAAAGAGTTTGTTATAAATGGTGGGCGAAAGTGCGAATTATAAGAAATAAAAGATTCAATTGAGCTTAAAGCAAATCTTAAATTCTCTCGATCACCTGCTCCATAGTAGGCGTGGCATGCATTTGATAGCTTCTTCTAATAATATATATATTATGCCCAAGTAGATACAAGTATCATAAGATTTGTCGCCAATTATAGTTTTTTAAAAATTGTGAGCGTGTTTATTATTCCATTGCGCCCATTTTTGGCATATCCATGGAAAATGCAAGTGTTAATATGTGTTTTGAATTTTAAGTTTGTAGCTTAATTTTTATGGTTTATAGATAGATTTTTGTCGATTGTGTAGGCGTGGCTCTTAAGCAATTTTGGCCAATTTAAATAACGCTGCATATGTACAAAATGTCTGCTCAATATAATAAAAATTAACAACTGTGAGAATGCCAAAAAACAGACAGACATACGGACGGACTTGTCTAGATTCATTCAGCTTTTGCTGCTGATCACAAATATATACACTTTGTAAAGTGTTACAAATGGAATGATAAACTTAGTACACTTGCTCATCGTTTGTAGAGGTCGTATCCTTAAAAAACAACAAATTGTTTGCACTTTATGTATATTCCACTTACTTAATGGTGATTAGAAAAGAAGCGCATATTTACACATACATATCCTTACAGAATGCAATGCCACTTCTGCCATCATTCCGTTACAAACATTTTCTTATGCAAGTTACAAAACTTTGCCTGGGTAGAGATTTTGTTTTCATGCCAACTATGTCTTGTGACTTCACACCAGTTTTTCGAACATATGTATGGAAACGCGTTAAAAATTTATTGTCTGATGTGTTAATGCCAACTAAAGCTGTGCATTCTGCAATATATTGCCAAATATAATCTTAATATTTTTAAAAGGTCTTCATGTAAAAGTTCATTTAAAGTGGAACAAATCGGTTATATGGTTGCCACAGTTTATGAATTTGTTAAAATAGCTTTATTCGCTTCACGTTAGTGACAACGGTGTGCTCAGTTTGTTGTTAAATTTGCAACATCCAGAAGTAAGAGAATATTTATTGCCTGTGAATTATTTTATATAAATGCTTAGGTGTGTATGAAAATCGAAATAAAGTTTTTTCTACAGTTTTATAAATTTGCGAAAATTTACAACAATTTATAAAAGAATTTCTCTTGTTTATAAACATGTTATTACCACTTTCATTAAAGAAAAAAAATGCATTCTGTTAACCAATAAAAGCAAACCGCAATGATTGCAAAAGTACTAACTGGAGAAAAATAAGTAAAACCGTTATGTATGGTTTACAATAAATCTTGAACACTTACTGGCAATGATTTCTATAGATTGGAGGCATGATTTTACCGAAAGCTGTCATTTTCAACTGTCACATACTTTTCCTACCACTTAATTGGCAACGCACACAATACAATGCAACACATACATTAGGGAAATTGAGAAATTACTGAAAGGCATGGTTTCCTTTATAGTTTATATGGTATAGAGTGAAATAGTCTGCAAACGTTTACTTCTGAAGCGGATTCTGATTTAAAATCTATAAAATTTGAAATCGTCCCGTGAACGTTACAAACATTATGGCTGCACTATATAGTTTACTCCGCCGCCTCACTGCGGTGGGTATAAATATGCGAAGCCGCATAAAAACGAATTTTAACGGAAAATCGTAAAACAAAATTCATGGGCCAGCAAATATGTGAACACAAAATAGTAACCGTTTGCAGAGCACAACAACAACAACAACAACAAAAAAAAAACAAATAAGAAAACTAAATTTGGCTTAAGCCAAATCTTAAATACCCTCCACATCCACAACTTTAACTAAAAGGCGGGGCAAATGTATATGTATATATATGTTGCATCCTTTAATAGTCTACGTATTATGTATCATCTTGCAAGTCTAGTTTTATGGTGAATATGGTTTTTTATAAATTGTGGGCGTGTCTGTTATCTAACCATGCCAATTTTTGCCACATGGATGGATGTACCATGTACCAAATATCAACTTCATAGTCCAATTTTTGTGTTACAGATATAGAGATTTTTGTCGATTGTGGGCGCGGTTCTTGACAGATTTTGTCGTTTTTAAATAGCGATCAACGTGCAAAAATTTAAAGTGCCTGTGTGAACAAAAATTTAACTTAATATCTCAAAATTTACGCCCGTGAGAATGCCCACAACAGACGGACAGACTAACACACATGCCTAAATCGACTCAGTTTTTGATGCTGATCAAGAATATATATACTTTGTATGGTTTCTGACGCCTACTTGTGTGTGTTGCAAACGGAAGAACGAACTTAGTATACCCTCATCATTGAGGTGGTGGGTATAAAAAGAAAAAAAGAAAAGACTGTACACCGAGTAACCACATCATAGAAAAGGAAATATGAGCAAAGCAAAAAAAAAAAAAAAAACACACATACGCCTGCACGTACCGAAAAGTCAAATTCATAGTCAGATAGGAAAAGTGTTTTCTTTTGTGCCCGAATATATGAATAATACTGCCAAACATCAGACGCATTTGTTTAACTGGCAGATAAATTGCCCCACATGCTGTATTCTCTCGATATTGTGTAATTCGTCCTTTGCCTTAGATTCAAAAATCTTTCATTTTATAAAAATACTTGTGCAAATGTATTTTCAGTCACACTCAGTTTATTTGTTTAGCCTGTTAGGGCGCAGGTGCTTAACCGCAGTCCACCTTGTTTGCCACACAACACATTAATCACTACTAACAATAACGCATAGTTCACATATAACACTGCAGGTAACTGTAGTTCAGTTGATTGGCTACGCATATACCCAGTGAAGCCAGTGCAGCCAGTGTGTTATCCTTAGTGAGTCTTGTTGAAATTATTCGAGTTTCCATAGAAGAATGGTTTTGACCTTTAACAGCTTGGAAAATGGAAATGACCACATGAACTCAAAATATTGTAATTTACGTTGATTCGTTGTTGTTGTTGTTGTTGTTGTTATTATTATTGTTGTCGATGAACACTAATTTTTAATGGTGTGATATCAATAAATTTATTTGTGTAATCATTTGGAAAAACGGATCCTACACATAACATGCAATACAAAGAACAAGATATTATATGTTAGTGTGGGTGGATGGGATGGAATAAAAGAATAATATTTTACTTTTTTCCTTCGTTAATGCCATAGCGATGTCAGGTATGCTTTCATCATGTGCTATGTTTTGCTATACATGGTTCGGTCTGAAGTGCCGCTTAGTGATGTGGTTATATTAAATTTCTGATTCCATTTGCATCATCCAGTCTAGAAGACGTCTATATAAAAAAAACTGAGTCTATTCAGAAAAATCCGCCCATATATAAATGTCTCTGTAAAGTAAATCTTTCCAAAAATATTTGGTTTCTGCATATGGATCGCTATTTAAATTGGGTAGAATCGTTTGAGTGCCACGCCCACAATCGATTATAAATGATCTGTCAGCCAGAATATTTGAGCTATGAAATTGAATAATGGCTCACCTATTTTTACTGAGGTTTTCGATGGATGTACCAAAAATGGGCGTGGTGGTGGGCTAACAGACATGCCCACAATTTACAAAAAACACACTCAACGTAAATTTCGATTTCCAAACTGATAATACATGCACTATTATGGGGCGTAATCATGTAACTGCCCCGCCCACTCTTTGTATGTAGATGTTGAGAGTACTTAAGAATTGGCTGAAGCCAAATTTTGTATTTTTACCTATTTCTTGTAGCTTGTGTCTTAAACGCTAGAGTGCAAAAACGGCTAAATTTGTATAAAAAAGCGTTTCTGCAAAGCGCTTTATTTCAGAATTTGCATATTTATATGTTTGTATACATAGATAAGAAATGTTTTTACCTGTTACTTGATAAATTCAAGCAGTTGTGGAATATCCCCCAACATGTTTCTCTCCCTTTATTATTGTCTATGTCATGTTGTCATAGTGTATGGTTTTGTGGTAAATCTATAACAACGACTTCAACCACCTCCCCTTTGCATAATTCACACATAATTAATTAATAAGCATGAGTCATAAACAAGGAATTACAATAAACAAAGGAACCTCTACATATACAGAAATAACATGAATTGTTTTGGGAGAGGAAGACAATTAATTCGCGTAACAATGCCACTATTAAGTGAGTCATGATTTGACAAAAAGTGGTTATACAATATGGTCGAAAACAATTTAATGTTGTGGACTCAGTGACTCATACAGTTGCTTGTTATTGGCAGACAAATGTAGAAACAAAATTATTCAAATTTATTATATGAAAATGCGATAGTCCACCACTTAATACCCTACATCACTTAGTTCCACAAATTTTGATTATACCCTCCACCTCAGTGATGAGGGTATACTAGATTTGTTCTTCCGTTTGCAACACCTAGAAGGAGGCGTCAGAGACCCTACAAAGTATATATATTCTTGATCAGCGTCAAAAACTGAGTCGATTTAGGCATGTATGTCCGTGTGTTCGTCTGTTGTTGGCACTCTCACGGGCGTAAATTTTGAGATATTGAGCTGAAATTTTGTTCAGGCACTTTTAATTTTTGCACGCAGATCACTATTTAAAATGGGCAAAATCGGTCAAGAGTCACGCCCACAATCGGCAAAAATCTATTTATCTACCACAAAATATGAGCTATAAAGTTGAAATTTGGTACGCACATCTATGAATACTAGGTTCATCGGTATGCCAAAAATGAGAGTATTCGAATTACAGACACGCCCACAATTAATAAAAATCTTTATATCTGCCACAAAGGGGAAAGGGGTTCTAAAAATGCTCTGATTGAGTCCACATTTAGTATATCCAATTATTATATGAATTTTGTATTCTTCACCAAATGTTGTCTAAAAGTAATAAGACACTAAGACACAAATTTTCTTGGGCAGACAGACGGATATGGTTAAATTAATTTAGAAAGTGATTCTGTACCTATTATGGTATATATAAATTACATAAATAATAATAATAAATAATTTATCTAAATTTTTCTAAGTGATAGAATACTTACACCAGGCCCTCATACAGACGGACAACCGAATGTAAATTGTTTATACCTTGCATCACTTATGGCAAATTTAATAAACAAAGTTTGTGCGAACGTTTGTAACTCCTAAACGGCACTCTCCTCTAATTAAATCGATGGGTTCAGAATGAAAATTTTAACCGATTTAACTATTTCCGTATGTACGCCCATGTGCATTTTTTCATCAACATATAGGTCGTAATTTTAAATATTTTTTGACGAAATTCAGCACAAGACTATATTTTGAGCTAACGACGATCTGTACCGAAAATGGACTTGATCTGTCTTTTTAGCACCTTTCCTCATATAACATTATATTTTAAAATAAATCTTTATACAACGAACTGCCCAGTTTTTGCTAAAGAATGGTTAATTAATTTAATAATTAACAGAAACAAATTTGAAATCGGTCGAACCATTATTAGAACCCCTTTCCCTATAACATTTATTCAAGTTATAATTTTTATGTGACAATGACTCTGAATTTACTGATCCAACGCAACTAATTAGAGCATAAATTGTTCAGTGTAGGGCACCAAATGGTCGTATAAAACCGATAAAGCTGTTTTTATTAGTTTTTTTTTATACCATGATAGTTATTGGAAATATTTTGATCATTCACTTAGTTTCGAATAATTATTAGAATACCAATAACTGTAAAATGTTGTATTTCGCCACATATCAATTACGTTTGTATGTACTCCGTTACGTAATAACAATTTCAAATGAAAATATAAACACACACGTAGACTTGATGACTGATACGCGTACGTATCGCCCCAAACTAACAATATCATCAACAACGATTTAACTCACCAAAATTGAGTGAGTACTCAAATAAAACAACAGCAGGTGAGAATAAACAATAACATGAAATAAAACAGTCATAACCATAATAATGATATTAGATTTCACACAGCACAAAAACAAAAACAAAAACAAAAACACACTCATCTCAACACACAAAAACAATAACTCAATTTAAAGCACAAAGGATACCATCTATGTTGACGCACACATACACACACACACACACACACAAACACAAACACCACAGAGCATATGTGTAAACAATACACAAGTGTATTTGCCACTACGTTATATGCTGTGTAGATAAAGAAGCCAACGAATCTGGCTTTCAGACAGTCATCTGCTGTGGCATACTGTGGAGTAATCCGCAATTTTAGTTGACAAGCTCATCAGATATCAAAATAATTTCTCATTAAAAACAAATCCTAGCATGATTACCTTTAACACAGTGCACCTATACAACTAACAGACTGTTTTCTGACACAACAATAACAATAACAACAACAACAACAACCTCTCAACAATAATTGAACTTGTTTTCTTATTACACCATAAAATGTATGTTCGCGTTAATTTCTGGTGAATAAGTACAAATGTCACATATTGTAGTATGCTTCTATCCGACCATATCATACCCTACACCAACATTTTCATATAAAACTCTGTTCGTGACAATTCACGTTATGTGGAAAGATAATCTAAAAATCATTTACATGTAAAAAAAAAATATTAGTTTTTCGCATATTCTAATATTCTAATTCAATTATCATTTCATCTAAATCTTGCGAGAGAATCAGATTTTTCAAAAATCTATTTATTTGCCACAAAAATTGAACTACAAAGACAAAATTCGGAACACATATTAATATTTATCATACCCATCAAACTCGTTCAAGAGCTACGCCCACAATAGGCAAAAATCCCTTTATATGCCACAACAATGTACATATGTATAATTATCCCATTCATCGATTTGCTAAAAATGGGCATGGTCGGATAACAGACGCGCCCACAATGTACAAAAAATCCTATAAAGCGTAAAACTCGACATTTAAACTTATACGTAATACATGCACTATTAGAGGGCGTAATTATGTACCATGCCACGCCCACTGTTTATATGTAGATGTGGAGGATATTTAAGATCTGGCCTAAGGCAAATTTAGTTTTCTTACTTGTTTTTTTTTAATGTAACAAGAAATTTAAACTCACAGTTAATGAAATTGGATTAAATTAGAAAAACAACAAAACAAATGCTTGAACTTTAATCTTAGACATTGTTTGTACTTAACGGCAATGTCGGATTTGTGCAGAACGTCCAGCTTATGTGAAGTTAAACGCCAATCTGATTGGAAGTTAATTTTGTTTCGTTCCGTTGTCTCATGTCTGGTTAAGTCTGGTTACACACTCTTTTTGGTAATTTGAGCGAAATCATGTCGGTTAAATGCACTAATTGAATTTTTTGGGCATCGCTCTGCATGCAGTGTGCCATACTCATACCATACACACGTACATTTATAAGTGGATTTGTTGTTTGTATGGGCGTAAGATGCCATGTTCTTTCTTTTGTCACTCCAACACGCGTACGTACGTATGTACGTATATAGGGCATTGTGAATAGTTTTAAAATAACCCACTTTGTGGTTTTCTATTCATTCATGAATTTAGTGGCATTGTTGTTGTGCAATAATAATAAATTAAATTATCTTTTTAATAAAAATATTATACAATGAAAGATTATTTATTATACCCTCCACATAAGATGGGGGGCATACTAAGTTTGTCATTCCGTTTGCAACACGTAGAAAGAAAAGACCTCTAAACTATATTTATATCCTTCAACAGCATAAAAATCCAAGTCGATCTTGACATGCCTGTCCGCGTGTCCGTGTACTTTCTGTCGGTTGGTGGCACTCTCTCAGTCGTAAATTTTAAGTAATTTCCAGTTTATGTAACCAGATTGCTATTTAAATTGGGCGAAATTGCCACAAAAAAGGCACGCCCACAAACGGCAAATATATGTTTATCTGCCAGTAAAGTTGAAAATTGGTTTACATATGTATAATTACCTCATCCATCGATGCATCAAAAATAGACATGCTCGATTAACAGACACGCCCATAATTTACAAAAAAACTGATAAAACACATAACTTGACTTGCAAGTTGATACGTAATTTATACATTAATAGTGGGCGTAATAATCGCCCTGCCACGCCCACTGATTGTATGCAGATATGAAGGGTATTATGATTCGACTTAAGGCGATTTTAGTTTTCTTCCTTGTTTTGTATTGTAATTTTAAAATCTTCCATAAAAATTGTTAACACAAAATAAAATCTCTGGGGTCCTATGCGAAAACACTTCTCCAAGTAATTTTTCCTAATTTACAATTTCGATAAATTGAGACAAATTGCTTGATTACACCTCAACTGCTACACATAGTACATATATTTCGTTCTTATATGTATTGGCAGCGTGTAGGTGTTCGTGAGCACGTGCGTGTGTGTCCCACTTGTCGTTTAATTTTAATAAATAGTAGTTAGCTCTATTCATTCTAGCTGCTTCTTCTTTTCAACCATAAAGCCATAAATTACGATTACGTTAAACATGTTATGTATGTGCGCAACAACTCGTTCAACTCAAGATTATGTACAGTGCACCTAACACGAGACATATGCTACATGCATGCAACATATAAACAATGGAAAGAATGTATTTATCGTTTTTTTAAACCTTTTTTCAACATACCGCCATGTGCGCCACGTAGTCGATTTTAATGAAATAATTCCGTGTTTTAAGAGGATGTTTATTTAGTAGTAAGCAGGATAATTATGTCATCTATTCGATGTATTCATATAAATTTGTATCTTTTACATTAAATTTTTCCTTTGATTTATTTAATTTTTTTTTCAGTTACACCGATAGTATCGTTGCATGGTCACATGCAAAATTTTGTCTCTCACATTAAACGGCCGTGAAAATGATTCCCAACAAAGGGACAAATATATAGACACACTTAAATAAACGATGAAAACTTAATGCTGCTTTAAAGCATTTATAATTTATGGGGTCTTGATGTTTATAGTAAAAGTTAAACATAGTTTTCTTATTCCTTTCTTTATACTTCACAGCATAGTAGTTCACGATGGCACACTTATTTTAGTTTCCTTTTTAAACGATCCACTTCTACACGATTTATTTTACAAGGCACTGTTTTTTAGTTTCCCATGAGATTTTTTATATATTTTAGAAGAGAGTAGCTTATGATGGCACAATTTTTTTACTTTCCTTTTTAAAGGATTTATTCATATATGATTTTTTATATATATTAGCTAAGAGTAGCATGTGATGGCACAGTTTTCTTTTGAAACGACTATTTATATATAGATATATGATTTCTTACATATTTGAAGAAAAAGTAGGTTTTAATGACATTCTTTTTTTTAGAAAAGGAATAATTACGAAAATATGTTTTAGAGAATCCAGATGTTCAACTGGTCAAAAGAAAATGGTCATGTCTTCTCCTAAATATGTTGAAAAAAATTGGAAGGGATTTTTTAACAAGAAAAAAATAATAATTTTTAGTATACATCACAATCTTTGCTATAATAGATCCAATGCTGTCCCTTATCAGCTTATGACAAAGGAAAGTACACTTTTTTTTTTCCATGCCCACTGGTCTGAAAAATGGAAACAATTCAATTTTACAACTGTGCCATTTTAAGCTACTCTCTGTTATAATAATAACAACTGTAAATTGACGAAGAATGGCAAATGTGTATTCTATGCTTTATAATGGCAGAAACCCATTTTCATTATTCTTGCATTGTACATTTCTAATTAACCCTCCGAGGAGCACAGCTTTGGTAAAAGAAGAAAAACCTTTTTACAATGACTGCACCCAGGGAAGGATAGTTACTTGGGAACTCTAAACTATATATACTTTTTCCGGGTCCATTCGTCAAAGGAAACAATTTGTGTTATTTTTTATAATATTGAGGACCCTTGATATTGCGGAGCTTACTACGATCGCTTGGTCCGCGTAGCACAATCTCAGAGGCTTCCAGTGTTTTAACACATATGTATTATACATGCCCCATGTCTGCGGTGGTGTAAAAGAATTATAGATGGAAGGAATGCAAGAAGTAGTTCAATTTAAATCTGAGTGACGTGGAAGCTAGACACGCTTTGGTTTCTTATTAGCACGTGTCTGGAATTAAGCCTATTGCTAGTTATACCTTACACCACTCTGTGGAAAAGGGCATATTAAGTTTGTGCGAATGTTTGTAAGGCAGACGGACAGACGGACATGGTTAAATCGATTCAGATTTTGATTCTGGCATTTGCCGTTTAGGAATTACAAACATCCGCACAAACTTAATATACCCTTTTCCACAGGGTGGTGCAGGGTATATTAAAAAAAAATTTCTGACTTGTGTATCATTTTGAAATTTTGGAAAATACAAGTAGGTATAGAAAAATAAAATTTTTCATTTTTCAAACAAAAAAATTAAATTGAATAATATAATATATCAAGTGGTGGAGTGTATTTGATGGTCGGACTTGACCGACTATTTTATTTTCACTTGTATTGATTGAATTGATTGGGTGGTGAAAAATTTCCTGCATCGCTTTAGAAAGCAGAAAAACTCCTTCTCTCGTTATGTATTCAGTTTAATGAGATGACTTGATATTCTCATGCCTAGAAATTTAAAAGCAAATAATTTTTTTAGATTAAACCTATTCAATGATAGTAGATTCTTATCACTACACCTGTACAATTAAAGGCAGAGTTTTAGTTTGCTCTTAGAGTATACTTCAGGAACCCCTCGTGACCAACTCTGCTGTAAGTTTTCATGAAATTGAGACTAAGAGAATCATCCTCAAATCCCGATGTTTGCAAGATCTTTTTAATCAAACACAATGAATCTAGCAGACGAATGAAAGGGCTTTTCCGACATGCCCAGAAGATCATTAATGAAAAGAATAGAGAAAGACACAGAACGGAATGTTTGGTTACTTAGAAAATTCCTTCAATAACGCTGATCAAGCTATTGTAACCTGTTTAAAAATTGGCCGACCCTCAGTTTGACATAAATTTTGTTGCGCGCTCTGTAAGATAATTCATCTGCTAAATAATTAAAGATCCGTCTCCCATCAGTTGCAATGAAATGTCACTGGCTCATAACGGGTTAAGGCATAAACATTAGGTAAGTTGTGTGATAATATTACATGCACACATCTACTTGCCTGTTGCTTTTATATATTACAAGTATAGCTCTATAAACTATTAAGAACTACTAGCCGTAAGATTCATGTAAGACATGCAAAGGATGAAAAGTACTTAAACAACAGTTTCGTTATTGCTGTTGTTTATATATTATATTGCATTGTGCTTTTCTGTTTCTCCCGTTCTCGTCCTCTTCATCTTTCACTTTTAGTTTTAGGCTAAAAATAGAACAGTGAGTTTCAGCTTCAGCTGTTGCTATAATAACAAACTATTAGGCTACGATACGTACAACATAGTTAAGTATGTACTTGTTTATACTTATCGGCGCTTGCGTGTGTGTGTGTTCATTGAATTTGGAGGTTCAAGCGTAAAACTGCTGCAAGTGTTTACTTAAAGATTGTTTATTTGAAGGAAAAAGAAAGAGAAAAAGTTAAGCAGCTTTGTAAGAACAAACGAGTGTGCGGAGCGCTTGTATTAATGTTCAAATACCAAAAATTTATGTATCATGCAGTAAACTTTGGAATGATTGTTTTTACTTGGTATACTTTGTGACACTTCTACAGTAGATGGAACAACAAACTTTACACGTTGTAGATAATGGAATAAAGAAAAGTCTAGAACTCGTCCTGGGTGCGGTAATGAATGCAGTTCTAGTAACCGATATAATTGCTTTCATGAGGCATTCTAATTAAAAATGTGTTTACTTGAAACGTATGCATATAAAGTGGCCTAAGTCACATTTTGCCAAAAATCATATTACACCTAATTCTCTTTTTGTGCGATAGATACGTGATACAATTTTCTTGCAGTTCTACGCAAGATCTTTGATCCTGTATGCGTCCGCTATGAGTTCCGCTTCAGAATGAATCATGAGCTGTGTGAGCTATACGCCGTTGTATAAAAATTCCATGCTTGCGATAGCTAGATTATTTTGATCGTGTAGAATGCTCCAATTAGAATGTTTAGAGTGGAGGGAACAAGTGTTTCATGTTCTTACTTGCAGTAGGCCAAAGATCTAAATAGGTTGTAAGCGGCTAGTAATGACGATGATGATAATGGTCTCCAACGTCTTCTTCTGGGCTTTGCAAATGTTTTTACAAAGTCCTTTCTATACATATATGGTGGTGGATATAAAAGGAGGAGAAATGAGAAAGAAGGAAAGGAACTTGTTTTCAATTAGGCTCTTAATGATTGCATACGTGCTGTCTCATATTAAAAAGAGATTATAAAACTTAAGTAAATATTGTAAACATTTTTTGCAATTAATAAAAATTATTCATAATAAAAATTGATGCAATTATGTTATACATGCCAATCTATTAAATTTAATATTAAGAATATTTCTTAAATTATTTATAAAGAAAAAGGAAAATTCAAAAAATGTTTACTTTCTTATATATAACATTTTTAATATAATCAATTCAAACTGTTTTACAGGGACATTTAGTTGGCATGGTAAGGAAGGACATAAATGTATAAGGATAAAAATGGTTCTAGTCGACCACTTAATACCCTTTATCTTTAATTCTAGCGAGTTGTCGTTTTATAAAATGAAAGTGAAAGAGGTTCCATAAATGGGGGTCCAATCAGGTCCATATTTAGCATATATTTTAAATTTTATTTAAAAAATTGATAATTTCATGATAGAAACACTTTATAACGTTGCATGGGGAGTAGTTCAAAAAGTAGACCAATTAAAGCCATTTTAAATAGTGACCCCATTTAGCCCAAAACACATCTCGATGGAAACAATTTTTCACCTCTAGACACAAGAAAGAAATAGTTGGACGGATGGACATGATTAAAGCTTTTCAGATTTTCAATTTGAAACGATCAATATAGTTAAACTAAGGGTGTGACATTTGTCCTGTCGCAGTTGCACCACTTTGTGGTGTAGGGTATACAAAAATGTTGCAACCATGTGAGCAGCAACTTAAACCAGAAAAAATTGTCATTTATTGTAAAAATTGTGTAAAGCAGAGAAAAGAAGAGACAGAGTGGGACGCCATGAATGAAAGCCACAAATGGATTATGAAGAATTATAATTGGCCATTATCGAATTTAGAACCTTGAACACAACATTCGCACAACATTCACGACTCTACAAATGGACTAATGGCTTTGGAGCTTGTGCTGGCATTCGATTTATGTACCCTTTGAACGGGGCAACACAAGGGGTATAAAAATTTGTTACATTATCGTTTCGTCCAGTGTACACTTGAAGATATTCAACTCAACTCCAGTGTAATTTAATCAGTTACTTTCAGTCATTATTGCTAGCATTGCACATTACATTAAGACAACAACAATATACAATAACAAAAAAGCAATTTTCTGGTTTAGTTTGTGGGGAGTTTTCATTGGAGAAGAGACGAACAACAAAGAGAAGCAAAGAAAAAATCCCAAGAATGTACAACAAAAAGTTTGAAAAACTTTTCAAACTTCAATAACCACCAACTACCAACCGACTTAATGACGGGATATGTTAACTTAATAAAAATATATGAGACACCAAATTGAATATTTTAAGTTTGAGAGGAGAATGTTGTTTATTAACAATGGAGAAATAGTTGAAATTGTTGTTTGCCCTACATGGAGTTTGGCACTCCATTTGCAACAACTAGAAAAAGGCGACACAGATCCTACGCAATATATATATTCTTGATCAGAGTGCAAAACTGAGTCGGTATAGACATGTACGGCCGTGTGTGTCCGTGTGTCCGTCCGTTGTTGGCATTCTTATGGTCGTCAGGTTTGAGATGAAATAATTTTAATTTCTGTACGCAGGTAGCTATTTAAATTACTAGAGAGCCACGCCTACAATTGGCAAAAAATTATTTATCTGCTACAAAAATTGAAATACACATATTTAAAATTATCCTATCCAAGGGCATGGTCGGATAACAGACATGCCTACAATATATAAAAAAACATACTCAGGATAAAACTCAATTTTCAAACTAATAATACATACAATACATACATTATTAAAAAGGGGAATCATGTACCTGCCACGCCCACATTTTGTAAGTCCATGTGGAATTACAAATAGTGGGCGTATGACAAGTGATAATGCTTTAGTCGGGTCAACCCCGATCATTTAATACTCTATACCACTTAGCTCCTTAAATGGATCATTTAACAAGTTAAATTTTAGTTTAGTTTTGTTGCCATAAAAGTCTTTTCGAGAAATATCATTATCTGGAAATCGGACCTTATATGGGAGTGAGTTCTAAACATGGTCAAAGTATTTTCAATAGGGTTCCTCTTTGGTCCTATAAATGTCCTTGCACTAGCACTAAAATTCGACTAGAAGCTTGCGCACAAATTTACATAGGCAGACAGACAAACATGTCCAGATCGACTTGGATTTTGATAAAGACTAAAAATGTAAACACTTGGTAAGGTCTCTTACGCCTCTTTCTGGATGTTGAATGAACTCAAAATGAAAGGAATTCATTAATGAATCGTTTTCAACCATGGTATGCGTACATTATACCAGATTTTTCCTAAGTCTACCACGTTGTACATTATTGTTGTTTGTAAAACTTTCCTAGTATACATATCTATACTTATGTATATTATGCATATGTATGTGTGTTTATATGCAGCTTGTTCATAGTTTTATTTTCGAAATTTGAATGGAAATATATACACAGGTAGCTGCAAATGACAGCTAGAATTTATTTAAGTGCTATAGTTTTTCCTTTATTGTTATACCACTCAGTTTAATTTTTCGCATTTTCTTGCTGTATTAGGCCTGAGTTATCATATGAACGTATGGTAATAATGAACTTTGTCTAAGGAACAGACATCATGGAGAACGGCTTTAATTTGCTGTGGCAAAAAATAGGTCATCTCATCGTACTAAATAGAGGTATTTGAATCGCCCGGGATCACGCTCTTAAAAAAAAATAAGTAAGAAAACTAAATTTGGCTTAGGTCAAATCCTTCACCTTCTTCCTTCACAATGGTGGGCGTGGCAAATATATAATTCCGCCCTCTAATAGTGTAAGTATTACGTATCAACTAAAAAGTCGAGTTTTCCGCTGAGTATGACTTTTTTTGTAAATTGTGGGCGTGTCGGAAATGCGATCATGCCCATTTTTGGCACATCGATGGATGTAATAATAATAGAGCTGCGTACCAAATTTCAAGTTTGTAGCTCAATTTTTGTGGCAGATAAATAGATTTTTGCTGATTGTGGGCGTGACTCTTGACCGATTTTTCCCATTTTAAACAGCGATCTGCGTGCAAAAACTGAAAGTATCTGTACAAAATTTCAGCTCAATATCTTAAAATTTAAGCCCGTGAGAGTGCCAACAACAGACGGACATACGGACACACGGACATACATGTCTAAACCGATTCAGTTTTTGACGCTGATCAAGAATATATACTCGTATACTTTGTAGGGTCTCTGACGCCTGCTTCTGGGTGTTCCAAACGGAAAAACAAACTTAGTGTATCCTCATCACTGAAGTGGAGGGTATAAAATTGATTGGTACTCAGGAGATTTCTAAAAATGTACGCACCGTGCCTATCTTATCCCCAGATGTAGAAATATTTTTAAAAACACCTTTTA
Source organism: Ornithomya chloropus (assembly GCA_963971445.1). Taxonomy (NCBI): domain Eukaryota; kingdom Metazoa; phylum Arthropoda; class Insecta; order Diptera; family Hippoboscidae; genus Ornithomya; species Ornithomya chloropus. Next base: position 49,934,896 of record OZ020530.1, on the reverse strand, counting down.
TACGCGTTCGACTATTGCAGGTAACAAACCCGCAATACTGCGATTTTATGAAATTAAATGAAATTTTCTGTTTTTACCACATTTTACAAAAATGAGCTTTTCTCCCACATTGACAAACCATATATCAGCTTTTCCATAAATGCTGTACAAAAGTTTGCATCTTTCAATGGACATAAAATACTCTATAATATGAGCATCTATAAGGTATAGCAGGTACTTGACCACGCCCAGTTGCATTTAGGTAAAACTAACTAAAAAAAGGTCCTCTGACCTCTGGGTGCAGAAAACTTTTCATATTTTAGCTTCTAGTCGCATTGTTCAATAGACGGACAAACAGACAATTACTCATTTGTACAGCGCAGTATATTTGTTCGTACTTAAATACTTTGTGTACTTGATCATTTGTTCTTGGCACTGAATATTATCAACACATTTCTAGACACTTCATTACTTTCGTCTGTCAGATAGTAGATCTCGTGCACTGGGAGTTTGTGCTGCAGTGTAATGATGCCTTCACACACAGAGACTTCAGACCCCAGAGTATTTAGTTTAACAAACAAATTTACTTAAAGGTATAGTTGTTGCTGTTTTTGCCAGAAATTGCAGCCAAGACATTGGGATTGATTTCAATCTCTTGGAAATCTTGCAGCACATTTTAATTGTTATAAATATATTGATACTAAGGTGCAGTATTGTACACATGTTGTGTTACTGTGAAAGTTTCCAAACGCAGTTTGACAGCCTCGGGCGTGACTCAATTGTGCAGTATATTTTATCTGGTTCTACTAACTTTCGAAAATGGAAATTACTAATTTAAAGCTTCATAAATATTTGTAGCACATTAATTTATCCTTAAGGGTATAGTGGATTGGGTGAATTGTCATCATTAAAAAAATTGTAAAAAAATTTAAAGTTTCTTATGCCACATATTTCATTGGTTTTGATATTTATAATTAAATTTCATTTTTTTTTTTAGAATGTTGGGAAATTTTTAAACTTGTGCTGTGAGAAAGAACCGGTTGTGTAAACCGCAAATGCACAATTGGAGCAAAATTGTCTTTGTTTACATATTATGCATGTAAAAAAGTTTTCGAATTCTTCGTCGTACCTATCCTTTTTATATGCACCACATATAAATTGAGGGGTGTCCTAAGTTTGTTATTTCACTTACAAGAAGCAAAAGGAAGCGTCAGGTACTTTACAAAATTTATATATTCTTGATCAGCATCGAAAACTGAGTCCATCCATCTACTATTTATGTACGTGTGTTCGTGTGTCTGTCTGTTATTGACATTCTCATGGTGGTATATTTTGAGATATTGAGCTAAAATTTTGTACAGACAGTTTTAGTTTTTGCACGCAGATCGCTATTTAAAATGGGAAAAATTAATCAAGAGCCACACCCTCAATTAACAAAATTCTTTTTATCTACCACAAAAATGAAGCTATGAACTTGAAATTTGGTATGCAGCTCTATTATTATTACATCCATCGATGTGCCAAAAATGGGCATGATCGCATTTCCGACACGCCCACAATTTACAAAAAAAGTCATACTCAGCGGAAAACTCGACTTTTTAGTAGATACGTAATACTTACACTACTAGAGAGCGGAATTATATACTTGCCACGCCCACCGTTTATGTTGATGGATAATTTAATTATAAACATTATTATCAAATTTTATTTCATAAAATTAAGCAATTTTTGTGAAATATAGAAGGATTTTTTTCGATTGTGGGCGTGTCTACCAATCGATTTGACTCAATTTATGAAACAAACTGAATTTAGAAATTTCCATACAAAATTTCAGTTCAATATTTCAAAATGTATACCCATGAGAGTGCCAACAACAGACGGACAGACGGACATACGGACAAATATTTCCATAATACACTCAGCTTTTGCGGCTTATCAAGAATAGATTAATTTTCATACTTCGTTATGGTTATTATAAAGTTCTTATCAAAATCGGTACATTATCGACCTCAATATGAACATCATGTGTATTCAATTGAGTCCTCTTTTAACGACTTCGGATTAAAGTGTGTGTGTGTGTGTTGCATTTCAACTTAATAATTGTATATTTGAACAAATACACTTTTTACAATTTATTGTGAATTAAACAATTTCGACAAAATGTTCTTTCTTTCATATAAATTTACACACATATGTATGCATTGTATTTATGTATCGTACATGTTTCATTACTATTATTTCATGGAGTGCTTAGAAAAAAGTGTCCTTGTGTTTATGTTTATATTCCATTAATAAACAACAATGTGTAACATGTGTTTGGGTTGGCTAAACAATTGATTATTCTAAACTTGTTTTTCTCTTCAAGAGCTTTAACTTGAATATTCTTGTTAGTTAGCATTGAAAAATTAATATGTGTAACGTAGCATAACGTAACAGGGCTACACACAAATACACTGTGAATGCAATAGTTATTTATTTGTTGCTGTTGTTGTTTCTTTATGTGGTACAACGTACGTTCATGTTTAGCTTAAAGTTTATGTGAACACCACTCTTTGTATACTTGCTACGAAATTGAACAAAATTTGCCAGAAATTTCATTTGATTGCGTTTACTTTGTTAATTAAAATTTCAAATCGATTCATAACGTTTTCTATGGCACATTTTTGCCATATGCGAACATATGAATATGAAAACTTTTGCCACGATTACCTTTCTTTTAAAATTTTCCAGCATTTCCAGCAGTAAATTTTATTATTTTACAAAACATTATAAACGCATATAAACGCATACAAAGACAAACAGTAGACATTGTGAAATGTTTTCGACATTCTTAAATACCGTTCGCCACCTCTTCCATAATGGGTGTGGCGTCTTTCTAATGACGCTTTCTAATAGCGTTAATATACAAGTAAAAGTTTGCGCCAATTGTTAGCGTGCCCGAAATACATTCGAAGGAAAATCTAAATATTATTATGTAAACCGAATTTCGTCTTCACGCTAGATAGATTTAGGTCTTTTGTGGCGTGGCTTTCAATTGATTTTGGCTAGGCTAAATCTTAAATACCTTTCACATCTACTTATAAGCGGTGGGTGTGTCAGGTATATGATTACGTCCTCTAATAGTGTACGTATTACGTATCAACTAAAAAGTCGAGTATTTATATATTTATTCTTTAATAACGCGTTCTTCTGGGTATTGCAAACTTAGTATACCGTCATCATGAAGGAAAAATTAAATTCGGCTTAGACCAAAATTTAAACATCTTCTTAGGCGTGGCAAGGTGTACCGAATTACAACTAGGTAGCTTAATCTTTGTAGCTTATATAATATTATTATTATTGTCCACGAATACTGTCAAGTGGCCTTAAGCTGTGCGCTAAAAGAGACCAAAACGTGGGCGTCATACCGTCACAACAGTCAATTGAGGTAAGAATTGTAATAATTTTGTGGTTTTTTAATCATACATGCAACAAAAACCTTTCAAACCTATAGCTTTCTACGTTCGTTTATTTTCTTTATTTACGTAAAAACAAAAAAAATAATAATTTATAAGTGAGTCTGGCCCACCGCGCCGTATGCATAATCTAACATAACGCAGTGAGTCAGTCACCCTCACTGTGTGGCAACTTTCTTTGTTGTGTGTATTGTATGTACTTGAATATGTTACTGTTTACTCTTTATTGGTGTAGTGGCCACTACATAAATTCGTATGTAGTAGCACGAGTTTTTAATTATAAATACTTAAAATTCAATTTTAGTTTTTATAGTGAGTTGTGCCTTCCTTCTATACCTTACCTTTCCTATATATATACTAGCAAAAGCGTAGTATTACGTAATGCTGCGCATGGTTGTTACAGAGATACAGTTTGTGTCCTTTCGATGATATCAACGAGTCAGATGTATTTGGCTATGCTCGGTGATCCTTCTGTGGAGGGATGCATGCACAATTATCGAATCGACAAAGTACAGATAAGAAACTTTTGTTGAGTTGCTCTTGCATAATCGAAATGAAATACCATTCAATACATTTTCAAGATAGCAAACGACTATAGAGGACTAAATACGAGTATATATGATGAGTCTGATTACAGCATTGTGAGGCCAAAAGAGATCACGATTGGGTATGACTTGTGATCATGACTCTTAATACCGTTTCAGCCATTTTAAATAAGTCGGCATTTCCAAGACCCCGATTTAACTATAATACTTCTATTTCTACAAATTGCACAAATTGAAGTTTGATGTTTTTCGCGTAATTATTGGCGCATATGTACAAAGTTCATTTGATGGCAGACATGAACTTTGACTTTTATCAAATCTTAAATATTTTCCACCTCAATACAACAAATAGGGGCGTGGTAGGTATCTAATTATACTCCTTTAAGGCCTTAGGGTTTTTTGTATTTTAAAATGTAAGCGAGTCTGTTACCTGACCACGCCCATTTTTGTCATACCAACCGAAAGGCTCAGTAAAAATATATAAATTCAACTCTTAGCACAATTATTATGACTAATGTAGATTTTTGTCGATTGTGGGCGTTGTCGTTAAACGATTTTACCCAAAATATGAACAGACACTTGAAATATTAGATTCAGCTCAATATGTCAAAAGCATTATTCAACTTTATAATACTAAAAGTTCCGTGTCCGTGGGTCTGTCTGTTCGTCTGTGTAATTCTTGTAAACAATTTAAAGATCGCTACATTTTAAATATTTTTATGAAATTCGGCATAGAAATGTCATTTGGGCCAACAACAATCAATCACTATTAAAAATGGATCTAATTGGTCCATTTTTGGAGTTACTCCTTATATAAAGCTATATATTAAAGTAAAGCTTTTTAAGAGGGTAATTGTCCCATGTTTTAATTTTATTTTAATACAATTTGTAAATTGGGACCCGTTTGGACCATTTTTAGAACACTTTTCCATATAACCCTTTTTAACAAAGTGACTTTTTATATGGCAAGGCCTGCATTTTACCGATACAAGTTAATTAAGTAACTGGTGTAGGGTATTATATGGTCAGGTGGAACTAGCTAAACTAATTTTACTTGTTTTAACTTAACATAGTTTGAGTCAAGTTTGAAAAGAAATTATCTAGAAGAGATTTTATTGAATAAAGAGTTTTTTAAGTACGCCTTGGGCTGAGAAGATCTATCGTTTTATTGGAGAAAATATATGTTAATTTTTTTGGTGAATAACTCAAGACTGCTCCTAATCTTTTATTGTTTAGTAATATCTACCTTGAAACATAAATTTTGTGTATAAATATGTGCATACCTGTGTAGTGCTACTGAAACATTCATGTGTTCTTCATTCAATATTCATTTGTTTTGTACAATTATCTTCCAAATAAATCTCCTTTAGTTTTGTCAATCCATCATGTCGTCCATGTAGCCTGTTTAAAGCACTACCTTTTTTATTGTTATTTGGCTTAATATTATAACCTGTATAAAGTCGTTTTGTTAAGAGTACATTTTTAAGCATTCGGTTTGCCTGTAAAATTGATAGTCTACTTACTTGTAGTGTTTGTTTGCAGAGCTCATAACGTATGGTAAATATTTGGCAGCATGTAAATGTCATATAAAATTGTAATAATTATTTCATATGTTTATTGCTTCAGGTAATTTTTAGGCATAAGCCATAGCATCCATATGAACTGCTCCTGTATATGAGCTACAACAATACGTTGGTTGTTTTGTGTTGGCATTATCGTAATGAATTTTGTTACGAATAAATGTCTGGAAATAATTACTGCAAAAATATTCTCTAGTATTGTTATTAGTTATAGATATTAACGACTTTTCAGGTAATATTGATTTTAAAATTTGGCTTAATGAAGAAATGTTTCAGAAAAGTCATTATATCTCGTAAGCATTTATGGTGAGAGGGTGTATTAGGTTTATGTATATGTTTGTAACTCATTCAATTGTACCCATCGATTCAGAATTAAAATCTGAATCGATTTTACAATTTCCGTCTGTCCGTCTGTCTATCTATGTAAATTTGTGCGCAAGCTACATGTCGCATTTTTTGACATATTTTAATGCAATTTGACTCAAATATATGTCTTGACTTAGAAAGTAACTCTATTGAAAATGGATCGGGGAGGGGTTCTAAAATTACGCCACCCCATATAAGGTCCCATTATAAAGGAAGTCTTTATATAGCAACAAATCGCAATTTTTAATATTTTTGGACAAAAATGGGTAAAGAATAGTTAATTGGCTTTATATTTGGCTGTGGCTGTCTTCAAACCCGATCGGACCATTTTTAGAATCCCTACTCATATAACAATATTTACCGATATTTTATGACTTTACGTCACGTTAACTGACACAACCAAACTAATTGTAGCATAATTTGTGGAGCAAAGTGATTTAGGGTATTAAAGGGTCGGGCTTGACCGACTATAACATTGTCTAGTTAAACTTTTGTGGCTATGAGAGACTTTTATAGACTGTGGGAAAGAGAGGCGGCCTATATGCTCAAGTCAGCTTAGATTTTTTTGGTGACTAAGAATATATATATAATTTATAGAGTTTCCGAGACTTCTTTTTGGGTGTTGCAAATGCAATAGCAAACTTAGTATAGCCTCATCATTAAGGTGTAAGGTGTATAAACTACTTCTGGCAAGTCTTGGAATCGATATATCGATTTATACTAGCAGGAGAATAAATATCCTAACATATATAAATACATAAATACACAAACGGACAGACAGACATGAATAGATTGACCCAGTATTCGATGCTGAATAAATATATATATACTTTGTGGTGTCTCCGACATATGCTTCTAAGCGTTGCAAACGTTTTGACAAAGTGGCATATGATTACATGGTGGGTGTAACAAAAAGTTAAAATTTATACTTTTAACAACAAGTATTGAATTCTGCTAAGAAGTGTCTGTCCGTGTATTAGCCTGATCTATAATGGATATTTTCTAGGTGGGGCAAAATCGTTGAATATCATCATCAAACAACAAAGGTTGCCATAGCAGTGCACCAATTCGTTGCTATTGTCTCGATGATGCGACAAAACAACCGCATCATTGCATTTATAATGTATATTTTGTTTATATAACAGTTAAGTGCAACGTGTGGACCATGATTAACCTATAGCCAATTAAATGTAATGTTTCAATTGTTTATATCGAATGCGTACACACATATAGATATATATTTGCCCAAATTACTTAATTGTCTGTAACAACAACAAAATATATATAATAAATATAATTTGTATTGATTTATTAACAATGTGTGCACATGCATATATTCTGTATACCATTTAAAACTGATAGCATCTAATCATGAAGTATTTCACAAATTTGCTTATTTTATTCCTAATTAAAACATCACAACGAAAAACACAAAAACAAAAACTAATACCACAATAATAGATAGCTCTTACCAAACTTTATGTACACATATAAAATGCATAACACAAACACACTAGTACAAACAAAATCTCAAATAGGCTCCGCATTCACAAAATATAGCAGCATTGGGTGTGGCAGTCACCTGATTGCTGTTGTCTAATAAATAGACTTTTGTCGACTTGGTGGCTCTTGACTGATTTCATCCATTTAAATACAAGCATAAATTTAAAATATCGGTACAAAATTTGTTAGTTCAATATCTCAAAATTTTTAATTAAAAACAGACACACGGATATATCCTAGTGGACAAAAAAATTTTGTACCTTTTAGAAGAAACACATGAACGGACTGACGGACATTTTTAAATAGATTCTAATGCCATAAAAATTGACCTATGAACTTGAAATTTGTATATGTATGGACAAATAACTACTTGTAGATTTTGGCCCAAGCCAAATTTACTTTTCTCACTTGTCTTTAATAAGTTTTTGTTGTTGTTTTTGCTTTGAAACTAAGGGAAGTTTATGAGTCAAATAAAAGAAACTATACCTATGTGCCATATTAAACAATAAATAAATGTAAATGATTTACGACAAAAGTCATTGAAGGAGCGGATGCCATTAATTACTGCATCAATAACAAAAAAATGATATGTGCATAATATTGTACTCATTTAATCAATTTAAAAAAAAATACCAATCAAGGAGTGTGAACTCTTCGATATATCTACACAGTTGTGCTGTACAATGTTTTTATTGAAAAAAAAAAAAATTATGTAAATTTAACAATTACGCATGAGAGACAAAAGCTTTCTTATTTGTGTAATTTTTTCACTTTCTTATCATTCTTCGCATTTTAACATAAATTTCCTTTTAAAATAATTGCATTGTTTTGCTATCATATCCGTTCTCTGTAATGATGTATGTTATGTTTTATGCGCGCTGTATAATGTAACTATAGTTGTACGATTTCCTTGAGAAATGGGTGGGATGGTGTTGGGTTGGATGGGTGGTTTATTGTAATTGTACGCTTTTTATATGTGTTGGGAAGTATAGTAATTTTTATGTGGTATGTTTATAAGGAGGTATACTAAGTCTTGTATTCCGCAACGAAGCTTTAGAAACCCTACACAATATATATACATTCTTAAACAGCATCAAAAACTGAGTCGATCTAAACATGCATGTCCGTGTGTCTGTCTATTGTTGGCATACCCACGGTGGAAATTTTTGAGATGTTAAGCTAAAACTTTGTACAGACACTTTTAGTTTCTATACACAGATCGCTAATTAAAATGGGAAAAATCGGTCAAGAGCCACGCCCACAATGGACAAAAATCTATTTATCTGCCACAATAATTCAGATATGTACTTGAATTTTGTATGTAAATCTATGAATATTTCATTCATCAATGCGCTAAAAATGGGCGTGATCGGATAACAGACACGCCCATAATCACCAAAATTCAATATATCTGTCCCAAAAATAGTCCTATGAACTTGAGATTTGGTATGCGTATTAAGTATAAGTATTCCATTCATCTATGTGTCAAAAATGGGCGTGGTCGAAAAACAAACGCGCCCGCAATTTACGAAAAACCGTACTCAGCGTAAAACTCGACTTGGAAGCTGATACGTTATACATACACTATTATTAGAGGGCAAAAGCATGTACCTGCCACGCCGCCTACTTATGTATACATACATATATGTGGAGAGTGCCTAAAATCAGGCCTAAGCCAAATCTCATTTTTTTACTTGCTTTTATATAAGATTTCCGAAAATGTTACTGAAGTGTTGCCCTCAGAAAATGTTTCTGTTACCATTGATTAGCAATTATAAAGAAAATAAAAAAAATAAAAAACATTTAATTATTTATGTTTTTCCTTTAGTGAAACCTTTTTAATTTTATTAAATAAATATTAACGAAACAACTTCCGAAGTGGTTTCGTTGTACTATTCGCATCTGTAGTATTTGATAACGTTTAACAACAACAATAATAACAAGAAGAACAAAACAAACAATTATGAGGAATTAAACAAAATTGAAGAGCCTCTTGAATGCTTAATTGAAAAGGGACAACATCCACTTAATGCGCCGATAAAAATCTTACTAAAGGAACTAGAGGCAAAAAAAACAAAACGGTACACACTTAAAATAACTGGTAAGCAAAAAAAAAAAAAACACAAGAGAAATAATTTGAACAATTTATTGTATATTTAGTCAGGAAGGAGTTTTTGAGAGTTTCAAACTTAAGCCAACTACAGAAAAGGGGGATTTTGTAAACGTTTCTTTCGATCTTTAAGAATTTAGAAATAAAGGCAGTGAAGTTAAAGGAAAAGGTAAGGTTTGTATAATTTTTTTTTTTTGCAAAAGAAAAAAAAACTCGAAAAACTTTTAACCGAATTAACTGTATGGTCAATTCATGGGTAATTATAAATAACACTCGACAACAAAAATTGTTGAAATTTGAAAAAAAAATTATATGAAATGTATGCCTTTTAGGTCTACATCAGTAAAAAACCAAAAATAAACTTGGTTTAGGTTAAATCTGAAATGCCCTCCACATCTACGTACAAACGGTGGGCGCGGCAGGTACATGATCACGTCCTCTAATATTGTATGTACTACGTTTCAGGTGTTAAGTTGAGTACAATTTTTTGTAAATTATGGCCGTGTCTGCAATACCACCAAGAACGAATGGGATAATTATAAATATATTTGCATCCAATTTTAGCTTCATTGCTCAATTTTTGTGGCAGATATAATGATTTTGGTTGATTGTGGGCGTGGCTCTTGACCGACTTTGCCCGTTTCAAATAGCGATCTGGGTGCACGAACTAGAGGTATCTGTACGGAACCCAAGCTCAATATCTCAAATTTTACGACCATGCGAGTAAAAACAACAGACGGTCGTACATGTGAGTTTTTGACGCTGATTAAGAATATAATAGTAATATTGTGGGGTCTCTTACGCCTCCCATCTTACGCGGAGGGCATATTTTTATTGAATATATTTAATCCACAGAACAGAAATTGATGTCAGTCCCAATAGTGGCGTAACTTACCACCAGAATAATAATAACGATAAAAGTTGATAATTATCCAGTTTGCCCATTTCCGTGGCAAGTTCGATGCAAAAAGAAATGAAATACATAACAGTAAATATGCGATATATTTAATTAACGGCCATTGCCCTTAACAATCCTTAAGCTTTTACAGTAGTTCTACTATATTCTGTACTTTTTGCTACTGTTTCTTACTGTCGCTTCCACCCTCATTTACAAAAAAAAAAAAGAAATGTGTGACGTATGTCAGTGTTAATTTTTTCTGTAATTTTTCAATTCCTTTAATAATTGAGCCAGCGACCGCCACGATAAATAAGCTCTTATTAAATATATATATATATATATTTATATACATGAATGTGTATGCAGAGTCCACTTCGCGTGAAAGTATAATGACTGGTGAATGCGTGCAGACATCACCACTAAGACCTCTTTTTGTAGTTATTTATTTCGCTTCGTTGTTGCGTTTGTTTATTTCATTTGTTGTGGACGAGAATGACGTGACAATTACAAAATTGCAGCTGGTTTTAAAATACACCATTCTTATTATAAACGCTTCATAATATATTTACAACAAAATGACCATCGCAAAATACTGATGCGACTTAAGGATGGAAAAGTCGCCAACTGGTAAATACAACAATTTAGCTCATTAAGTATGTATTACCCACCTTAAAATATATAAAATATTAACAATGAGGATTTTAAATTGAATTTCTACTATAAACGCGAGATAAGATGGGCTTATCCTGTAAACAATATTTTTCACTCTACAGTTGAATAGTGTGCGTGTGTACATATGTTTCATATTTATTCCATTAAATTATCTTATCTTATTACGAGGGTATACTAAGTTTGTTGTTCTGTTAGTAACACCCAGAAGGCAGCCTCGCAAACTCTACATATGTTCTTGATCAGTCCGTATGTTCTTCTGTTGTTGGAACATTAGCGATCGTCAATTTTGAGATATAGAGCTGAAAGTCAGTATTTATAGAACGAAGATTGCTATTTAAATTGGGCAAGGTCGGTTGAGAGCCACGCTCACATTGGACAAAAAGCTCTCATAGCTATAAAAATTGACATGAAATTAAAATTTAGTATAATTATTAACAATTAGGGCAATATGGACGGACACGCCCACAATTTACAATAAACTTTTTTGTGCAAAATCTGATGTATAATTAATACATATTACTTACATTATAGAAAATCCCAAACAAGTGAATGACACGCCCACTATTTGTATGTGAGGTTGGAGGGTACCTAAAAAGTGGCCTCAGCCAAACTTGGTTTTTTCCCTTGTTTTTTCTACTTTATTGACTTATGGGTGAGGCCGCCCAAGTCTCCTTCCATAACTTTTCCAACAGCAAAGCAGGTAATTAGATTATAGCTTAGGGTGGATTTGTTTACAAACAGTCTAGAGCAATAAAACTGTTGTATAAGCTGGTTGACGTCAACCAGCATTTAGAAGGAATCACCAAAGTAACGATAGTTATCCTTGTATGCGTGTGTAATGGTGCCGAATTTCCAACGTGCAGGAAAGTAAAATATAGAAAGCGCTTAGGGAAATGATCGACAATGAGAATAGAACCATACCTTAAAGCAGTATTTTTTTTATGCACTGTTATTATTATAGATCTGTTTAAATGATAGAGAAGAGCAGCCTTTAAAGGTATTGATCCCAAACTTATTGACTTTGATGTTGTGAACATTGCAAATGAATGGATGAAAGAAAAAACCTAAAGAAATAAATTTCGAATAGTGAAACCTGAGTGTCATGTATCTTATCTGTTTGTTTCGTTAAGTATCTCTTTTGAAGTGGCCATTAATCTTATAAAAAATGTACCGTTTTGTATATCTACCCTAAAGTGTTAAATTACTGTTTTCTACGTAGAAGAGAGGGCCACTTAAAGATATGATGATTGATGCGTCACAACTCACAATTTCAAGCGCCTTCTTTATATTTGACTCCATGATGCATTTAATCTGTTTAAGCATATAAATAAAGGAAAACATAAGTAAGAGGAATGTATAAAAATACAAATGAGAGAATATTGCATAATATTTGTTAAAAAAAAACTCGTGGGAATTATTCTTTTACTTTATTATTTCATTTCATTTCATTTCATTTCATTTCATTTCATTTCATTTTTTTCATTTAAAAGCTGACAATTCATAATTCAGCTCTCATTCACCTGCTCATAATTTAATGGTTTAATTAATTAAAGAGATTTTCAAAACACAAGGAAGTACAGCCAATAAGAAAGAGCTGTTTTAAAAGGTGTCTCAAAATTTGATCAAGTCACCCTCGTACAACACATACAAGCTGAGATAGCAGGTTGAATTAGCTTTAGCAGAAAAGCATTAATAAATGCGGTGTCTGCCGAAAGCATATGCATGGTAGTTTATAAAACAAATAATTTTGAGCTAGTAAGTAAAGGGGATATCTAAATAAAATAATACACCTGTGACCGCACCCAGTGCGCTGTATGTCCTATTAGCGATATGATGTATATAGAGTACTCCAGAATTAAAAGAATTTTTTATTAATTAAGAAGAAAATTATGCATAATCATTCAATTGCCACGCCTACAATTGAAAAATATATCTTTATAATATATCACAGCCCCTAAATGTATCACATGTTTAGGTGTGGTACACATATTTATACTTATCCCCACCATTATAGTGCAAAAAATGCGCACGACCGGGTAACAGACGCGCCCACAAAAAATTTATTTAGCACAGAATCCAACTTAAACGTTGATATATAATGCATACACTATTAGATAGAGTAATCAGGTCCCTACCACGCCCACTTCTTCTATATAGGGGTGAAAAATATAAAACTAATTCAGATACCCTGAGTAGGATGAAAAAACTACTTTTAATCTTTTAGGCTTAAAGCATTCAATGTTGGTTTTTATGTATATAAAAATTATTACACTCTCGTTTGCTTTTCTATATACATATATAAAGCCAGGATGTAATACAGTTATATCAACAAAAACAACAACAACAACAACAACAACAACAACAAATAGAAGAAGTTGAAAGAAATTCATCCCTATGAACATCTAACAAGCAACATATTTAGTTCTACAGTTACAGATTACAATGTATATGAACATACAATCCATTGATTGGTAATTAGCAGAAATAATAATAATAACAACAACAACAACAACAACAACAACATAATAATAAAAATGTTAGACACCAAATTGTATGTGTTTTGTATGCACACAAAAATATATAGTGAGAGTTAAAGCCAGCTCAGTTAATTGCTCTCTCAATTTCTCTCTCACTGTCTCTCTCACTGTCTCTCTCTCTGTATCTCTTCGCCAGTGTGCCTGTAAATGCAAAATATTGAAACTGTTATACAAGTAACTGCACGCATGTGTTTATAATGTTCGGCACAGAACATCTGGTCTTAACTCCATCTATATGCATGTGAGTGAGTGTATGTGTGCAGAGTTCGTTTTCTGTTTATGTTACTTGCGCCTCCACAGTATCACTGAAGAAAGACAATTTAGTTATTTTAGACGCGCGCGTTAAGGCAGTTCATTTATAACGCATCAAAAATAAACTTGACGGCTACTTTTATATATTGTCTGTATATATGTACAATATACATATATATAGAGTTATATGTACGTTTCCCAATAATCCATTTAAACATATGAGCATATTGTCTATACAATAAAAAGTGGGCAAAGCAAAAGAATATCAATCATGTAAGGATGAAATATAGAAAAATTTCATACGAATTATACACACGTACACATACATATATACGTGAAGGATTGTAAAACAAGGACGAGGAAACGCATTTTCAAAACCTCAAGAATACAGTATTAGGAAGAAGGCATTTATGTACATAAACCTTCACTTAGAGATAAATAAAACAACAACAACAACAACGACAACAAAACCAAAGAAACTTTTATTCAAAAAATTGTGTTCATTAAAAAACCAAAAAAATTAATAAATAAATATTACGAAAATAGCCAAAAAACAATTAATTAATGTGTTCCAATTGTATTAAATATAACTACACATACATACATATTCTGGTAGTGCAAAGCCATACCTTACTGCCTGACAAGGAATACTATTATTAATTATGTGGCAAAGTATGTGTGATCGTAATGCACCAGTGGGCTCTACCTCACGTCTTATAACCGGATATTAACTGCGCTCCATATCATCATAAAAAGGATAATAAAATAAGTTTAAGAACATACAACTTTCTGAAAGGTAAACAGTCGTTCTACGTATAACAGAAATGCTGACATTAATCAATGGTATCACAACATTATACCGTACATATGGCAGTTAATCTCTAATTGCACTCACTAATCATGTTAAGTAAACAAGAAACACAAGCACAAGCATTCATAAATGAATTACTTTTTATACCCTTTCTCTTAAGTTAATCTAGATATGTCCGTCCATGTGTCTAACTGTTGGAACTGAAATTCAGTTGACATTTGATACATACATTACTGGTGTGAGCAAGCAGAACGTTATTTAAATTAGGCAACATCAGTAAAAAGCCACGCCCACAATCGATAAAATTTGTTTTATTCACCACAAAAATTGAGCTATTACGTTGAAATTTTGATAAAAATATTTATATAAAAATAATTATCCCATCCAGCAATGGGTGTGCTCAGATAACAGCCACGCCCACAATCGACACAAATCTTTTTTTCTATCATAAAAATTGGATTATGACGTTGGAATTTGGTAAACACATTTTTCCATTCATGTGGAAAAGATGGGCGCGGTCGTATAACAACCACGCCCACAATTTACAAAATTAACTTGTACTGCTTAAAACACGACTTGTGCGTTAACGAATAATATGCTATTCTGTTAAACGTAATCAGGTACTTGCTACGCCCCCTTGTGGTTAGTACGCGTGAAGGGTATTTAAGATTTGACCTAAGCCGAAACTTTACTTTTTTCTACTTATTGTATTCAACATAAAATAATTTAGGGATTTAAAGAACTTTGCTTCTAATATTAAATACATAAAATGTTCACGTCGCATGAACAAATCAACTTACTTTTACTAAATCTAAGTAATTAGATATTAACCTAAATAAATAGAAACATATAATCTTGTATTCACACATATAATAAATAACACAAAGAGGATTACTATTATAAATATTGGTGTAGAAAGATAGAAAGAAAGAAAGAAAGAGAGAGAGAGTAGAAGAGTCCGTCTGTCGATAGCATAATTCCGAAAAAAAGATGTCAATGGTTAGCAATGTGTTTTAATAAAATGTTCAAACATTACACCATAGCTTGTGCTTTTGCATTTATATTGCCCTAAGTCAACGCATATAAATCATAGCTTTCATATGAAATGAAGAGCACACTAAGTTTGGTATAGAACTTGCAACGCTTCGAAATAGACTTTAGAGACCTTTTACAAAGTATACATGAATGAAACCAAGCACAAAACGTTTTCATCATTTCAATCATTATATTTAATCATAAGCTTTTGAAATCACATTAAAGTGGACTTGCGTCACTTTTAAAATAAGCCCGTTCAAATATCAATATCGAAATTGCTAAAGTGAAAACTTTTTAGTTACGTCATGTAAACTCATTCCCATTTAAAGTGTAATGCCACACATGCCACGCCCACAATTAAGCAAAATGTAGACAAATATATATGTAAAGCTACAATATTGTTAAACTTCTAAAATAATAGATGTTCTGGATGTAAGCAAGGTTTCAAGGGAGACAGGCCCACAATTTACAAAAAATCTGTTGTAAACATAAGTTTATTTTTGAGTTGATGACGCCCACAGTTCGTTTTATAAGTGAAATTATTAAATTTTTAATAGTTATACTCTCCGCCACGTGTAGATGTTTGTAACTCCTAAACGGTAAATGTCTCACTCGCCTTTAATTATACCGATGGACTTAGCGCCAAAATCGGAACGTCGAGCTGTTGTATATTCATGTAAATTTGTGCTCAAGGTTTTTAAAATCGTGTATGAAATTTAATGTAAGTGCTTACTTGAGACCCTTCACTATATAACGCCTTTTTTTTATATGAGAAAAATGCTCAATTCTTCACGTTTTCCAATGCAATTACGACCTCAGCCAAATAGTCTGACAGAAATAAGATAAAAGCCAAATATATGGTAAAGAATAGTTAATCAGTTTAATAATTAAATGCAGCAAATTTGGACCTGATCGAAATATTTTTAGAACCTCTTTCCGATAATGATTTTCACAAACTGCCTTTTATCATATATGACAAAATTCAATTCTATTCAATTATGGCAAAATGTAGACAAGGGGGGTAGGGTCCGTCATAACCAAATTAACATGTCCGCCTATTGTTTGACAATAGATCTGACATTTTATTTTTCATGCAGGCTGCTACTTAAATCGAAGAAAATCACAAAAAAATTAAAATTTTGAACATAAGTTATTAGTAAGTGCATTGATATATCTAAAATTGCCTTGGTCACGAATTAGCCACACCCACAATTTATAAAAACAAATATGTTTGGCATATAATCCGAATTCTTAGTTCATACATAATATATACGCTATCAAGCAACTGCCACACCTACTATTTGTACACAGTATTTAGGTTTTCGTTCAAGTCAAATTTTGTTTTTTTTAGTTATTCTTTTTTTTAAGATTGGCGATGTAGATAAAACTCCTATGCAGACATCGCTTACATCGTGCCAACCCCTCTTGGATGGAATTTATAGAGTTTTATGTCTTTGATTATTGCAAAAGCAATGATTTTTATACGCTCCACCTCAGTGATGAGGATACACTAAGTTTGTTCTTCCGTTTGCAACACCCAAAAGGAGGCGTCAGAGACCCTACAAAGTATATATATTCTTGATCAGCGTCAAAAACTGAGTCGATTTAGACATGTATGTCCGTGTGTCCGTGTGTCCGTCTGTTGTTGGCACTCTCATGAGCGTAAATTTTGAGATATTGAGCTAAAATTTTGTACAGGCACTTTTAGTTTTCCCCAAGATCGCTATTTAAAGTGGGCAAAATCGGTCCAGAGCCACGCCCACAATCGACAAAAATCTATTTATCTGCCACAAAAATTTAGCTATTTGGTATGTACATCTGCGAATATTGGCTTCATTGGTATGCCAAAAATGGGCGTATTCGGATTACACACACGCCCACAATTAATAAAAATCTTTATATCTGCCATACAAGTTGACCTAGGAACTTGAAATTTAATACGCGTATAAATAGTTATCCCGTGCCAAAAATGGGAGCGGTCGGATAACAGACACGCCCACAATTTACAAAAAACCATATTCAACGTAAAAGTATACTTGCATGCTGATACGTAAGAAATACACTATTAGAAGGCGCAATATACATATATATTTGCCACGCCCTTTGTTCTAGAGGTGCAGGATATTTAAGATTTGGTCTAAGCCAAATTTAGTTTTCTTACTTGTTTTAAAATATATATCTGCAATAGACTAGAGGCATAAAACTTGGCTCTAATGAGGAGAGTCGCGAGTTCGATACCTATAAGAGTCGAAGGCGAGTATGCGGTGGTTGGACGCTTTTAACAAAATGTTTCTTTAACTTGGAGTGATTTCGGAGCCATATCATTTGCTACTTATACACATTGTGTGATTTTTATATCCAGTACCCCTTGAATGGAGGTGTATGGAAAATCGCATTGTCAAAATGGAAGAAGGGAACTTAGGTGACACAACAAAGCATTATTGAATGCTTCATGCTGCAATATTTTCTTGAAAAATCATTCTCCTTGAAAGGTTCAGTTATTTAAACTCAACTTGGGAAAACACTGGAAAAAGGAGTAATTTTTAAGGCTTTTTCTGCATCACACATAAAGTATAATAGACTGAAATTGAATTTAAAGCATGTGTGTGGTCGTTAGTGGTCGGTAGCTTTAGCTTTTTTACTCACTTTTATCGGCTACATATCTACCGCAAACATGCAAAAGCAATCTTAACTGCAAATACATTTATAATCACAATCTACTACTAAACGTTATTGCTCATGTATCAATAAGAAGAAATTCATTATTTGTCATTCAATTGGAACGAAGGACTTGCATTTGCTTGAACAATTTGTATTTGTTTATATTGCGTTTTCAAATGTTCTGTTGACACATATTGAGATTGACAAGAATAATAATGGAGAACAACGCACTCAGGCAAGTCTACACACGCACTCGCTGAGTACGTGCATTGAAACAAATTTATACAGACAAGAAGTGTTAACTGAAAATATGGGATTCATTAATCCTAAAGTGCTTAACACTTACACACGCCTTTGACACGCTCACTTATGCCGCCATAACACCACAATAACACACCACTCGCTATAAAGCATTTTGTTATAAATATTTGAGTAAACAGGAGGGTTACAACGGCTTTGCATTTTTATTTGCTGCTGTCAACGTGCTACACTTTAGTTTTTTTCTTCTATTTTTTCGAAAATCAATTATTGTATGCTTTGAAATATTTATTTGGCATTATGTGTGGAAAATGCAAAGGGTTCAATACGGCAGCAAGTGTAATGAGTTGTTGTATATTTGGTTTGTTGTAGTTTCTTTTTTTTTTGGAACTTTTATCTTCTAAAGTGCACACTTAACGTTGTCTTAAAAGTCAAACTGAAGGCACTTGTGATTATCATTATCGTTATTATTATTAACAATCGTATTAGCATTTTCTGTTTGAATTTAAATGAAAACGAATTAGGATCTGTTAACATTAAAACGTTAGTCAAGGCTAACATTTTTATTATCATGAAGCTCGCAAGCGATCATGGTTTGCAAATGATTAAATAAATGGTAACTTTAAGAGCGTTTGCTCCAACTCTCGGTCCCATTATATATTTGTGCCAGCGAGACAACGCTTGATCGAAATACCGAAAATAATGCACCTGTAAGTGCTTCAGTTCAAAATTTAGACGCCTTATTCACAGGAATTGGGAATCTCTCAAACTACATTGTGGAGAATAACTCAAGGACATCAACACTGAAGCCTCTTGAAACGCCAAAACTTTTCCGATTGGGCTCTGCTAAATCTGTTTACAGCAACCTAAACAACTCTTTATTTATCCCACAAAGTATATTTATTCTACTTGGGCTAAAACGTCTCTTTAAGCCAAATTTTATCAACAAATATCAAACACTGTGTCCTGTAGATTGAGTACAAGATCAACCTGAACATGCAGCCAAATAATCGCTACAAGTATAGATGGATATAGCATTATACAACATACCCTTGTACCAGTTCATAGTATAGAGTATAAAAACTGAGGCGTGTTTGTCACTTCGATGTATTGTGTGTGCTTTCTTAAAAGCACTCATTCTTCCTAAATGCGATTATACTCGTTATTCATACTTATACATAAATCTCTATGCGTTGCTTTAGTTAAAATTTTACTTTATCATGTACAGCAAAAATTGATTTCTGCAAAAGTTTCTCAAGTAGTCATGGCCAGTATACCACAGCTGTAGCTCTTTCGATTACACATTACAATCTATTTAACAAAAGTCTGTATTTGGCTCCTGCTAAAGGAGAAGTATTAAATCAAACAAATGATTGCGATTTATCGATGGATGCAAAACTTTGATCAATTGTTGTTGAGTTCATAATCTATTGTTATGTATGCTTGAACGCTGTCTCAATGTGTGAGCATAGTACAATAATATTAAACTATATTGGACGATGTGAAGATGGCAGTAAAATAACTTTCCCAATTGTTTTTTCAATTTAATTTATGTCTGTACGTAATGTTGCATTCAAATTTATTTAGAACAGAGAACATGTTAATTGGTTTTTTTTTCAAGTAGTCTTAGTTCATTTTTTGAACATTTTTACACTGTGCAGCAGTTGTGGCACAGGACAGATTAAGTTGAACTTATGCTTGTAACTCCTAAATGGCTAAAAATAAACCCACTTTTTATTATATCGACTTAATCATGTCCATCTGTCTGTCCATGTAAAATTTTGCCCATAGTTTTTATGATATTTAATTTAAATTAAATTTGGTACAAGGGCGTGTCTTGAGCCAAAGATGTGCACTATTGAAAATGGTCCAAATTGGACCGTTTTTAGGGTGCCTCTTCATATAACGCCATTATTTTAAATAAGTCTTTATATACCAAAAAAAAATGCAATTCTTAATATTTTTTCACAAAATTTGATGAAGAATCGCTAATTAGCTAGATAATTAACTATAGTAAATTTGGTCTCAATTGGACTATATTTAGAACCCCTTGCCATATAATGATATTTCATGACATGACAACACCTCGCGTTTACTGAGACAACTAAACTACTTGTGGCGTAATTTATAGCGGTATAGAGTATTAAGTGATCAAGCTAGACCGACTTGTGATTTTAACTTGTTTGATTCATTTATATATAAGAGTTACGTATCTGTATAATTTTTCAAATTTTAATGTTTTGGGAACAATGGACTTGGAACACTTTCAAAGTAAATTATTCATATGTCTTGATTTTTTTAGTCTTAGGCGATATTATAATAACAAGTAAAAACAGGTGCTTTGAATTTGGACCTGACAAGTATACCCATGAGGCCCTCTTTAATTACCTCAGCATTTGAATTCTGCTTTAAAAAAATTACTTTTTGGAATCTTTGACGCATTTAAAATCTAACCCCGCCTATTTCCATTACAACTACAAGAACAGTAAATAAAAATAAATATGTTTATTTATAAATTGTTTGAAGATTTATTTTTTGTGGCCATGAGCTTTTTGTTAATTGTTGGCGTGGTTTTTGTACATTTGAAAAGGAAAAACGTTATAGATGTGGAGGGTATTTAAAGGTAGGCCAAAGCCTAAGCCAAATTTAGTTTTCTTACTTGTTTTTTTTTTTTGAAACTGTACAGTTTTTAATGATCATTGTAAACCCATATTAACAATGCATCAATTGAGTAGGTGTTAAAATGGAGATTATGACAAATGTGAGAAATGGCAATGACACATTAATAAAGGAATAAAAGCAGTAGTGTACGTGTATAAGCAAAACATGATTTTGTAAGATGTTCCAAAAACACGAAGAAGAGTAGTGTGTACTTAAACTATGTATATGTACCTACTTATGCTACAAATGAGATGTTCAAGTAAGAAATGAAAATCAAATGAGCACTCCTCTGTGCTCTACTCTACTCTACACTTAACACTCTAAAGTGTTGGCTTGGCGGCATAAATGAGAACAAGTATTTTATAAATGGAAGTAAATGAACAAAAAAATTCAAAAAAATGTACAGAATAAATGCAGAATTACTGAAAATTTGGGTTGCCTACATTGGCGCCACTACCATCACTACTTGCTCCATAACTTGTACACATAGGCGCGAACGCTATAACATCATTATTACTCGTACAACGAAACCAAACCAACTTCACAGAACAACAAACAGAAGGCATGAAACACATAAATTTAAATTTATACACTGTGATGGCCAGCAATGCACACACACACACACACACACACACAATCATTTTTATTCATTGCAAGCATATTCAAACAGCTGTAATAATAGTAGCAACAACATCGATATATGGCTACAAAAATCATTTGCTCGATTTCCTAATTGTTTAACTTTACGAGCAGTTCACAAAAAAAAGACACGTTCACATATACATCGGTACGATTTTATTACTTTATTATTCGTATTTAAATGCAAAAGACTTCATGCATAAATGTTTGTTTGTGTGTATGCTTCTATGTAAAACATGTGAAATTGTCGAGTACACACATCTGTTTATGTAGTAAGTTCGCTATTTTTAGTCTATTATTGATATCAATTACTTGTCAATCATTATTCTCCTAAATATAAGTTTTTCATTTGTCAGTTCATTTATTTATCCGTCAGAGCGTCTCTTTTTTGTTTTTGCGCTTTTTTTTTCCTCTTACCTTCCACCTTAGTCATGAGGGTACACTGAGGTTGCTATAACGTTTGCAACATTCCGAGACGCTCTGGACAATTCCGTCCGGGCAGGTGTTGTTGATATATCTTACGTTGTAAATTTTGATATCGAGTTGAAGTTTTGTACACATATTTCTACTAGGTACCTATTTCAATGGGGCGAAATAAACCAAGTGCCACGCCCACATTAGATAAAAATTTGCGACTGTCACAAAAATTTACCTATGGCGCTGAAATTTGTTAAACATATTTACAGAAAGGTTTTATGTCCCTATCAGGTCGGACACACGCCCACAATTTACAAAAAACAAAAAAAAAAGTCTTTTGTGCAGAATCGTATTACTTACACTATTACAGGGCGTAATCTTGTAGCTTGCCACGCCCACTCTTTGCATGTGAAGCTGGAGGGTATTTAAGATTTTGACCAAATCAAGTTTGGTTGTTTTACTTGTTTATTATGGAAATCAAACGTGAGTTCAATTTTTCTTGAATATGACTTTTTTATGCAATGAAAACTATTCGAGTACGTATATGAAATTTAAATTAGTTTTTTTCCGATGCGTTGGCATATTTGAGTCAATTGAATTCACTTGAAATGTATGATTGCCCGAAAACATCAAATTGAAATTAAGCAGACTTTTCAATTAGAGGCAAGCGAACCAGGAGAGAACAAAAACAAATAATGAAATTTAAATTGTAAATTAACACGGGTAGCCTCGAGCCCTTTCTACGTGTATATTGTAACATACATTCAGACACTTTGAGAGGCAATGCATTAAATGGAAAAGCAAGTCGACACTGGAGTAAATCACATTAATGTGTCCAAACAATCTTACTTGGTTGTGTTTGAAGTTATTAGTGACACAGAGAACGGTTTTTGTTCGTTAAGGTTGTGTGCTACAAAGCAGAAAGGGTTCACATTAAAGGATCCACAATAGTGCTCAAATTTACACCCCGTTACTAATATTAACCTTTTCCCCTTTTTCGATGGTAGTATGTTTGTTTTTTTCCATTTTTTCCTTCTTTTTTTTTTGGGTGTGCAATAATATCGTAACATTTGCACTCATATTTAGTTTCATTCGTATTGTAACAAGATCATTGGTCATAAGGTTTCCTACTTAATTGCGTATAGATTCCTTGTGTCTCACACCAGCCATTCACTGCGTTAAATTAAGGCCTTGTATCATTGGATTATTAAGGAAGCAAGTGAGAATATTATAGTCAGTCAAGCCTGACCATCAAATACCGTACACCACTTGGTGTATTATTCAATAAATTTTTTTTTTTTTAATGTTTTTCTTTGAAAATGAAAAATTTAATTTTTCCGTACTTGTATTTTCAAAAGGTTCAAAATGATAAAAATGTCGCAATTTTTTTTAAATTTTTTTGTTAGTTTTTGAAATAAAAAAAAAATTTATATGAGGAGTGGTTCTAAAAATGGTCCGATCCTATCCAATTTCAAAACGGTTTCTTTTAAGGTCAATACATATCCTTGTACCAAATTTCATCGAAATCTCTCAAAAAATGCGACCTGTAACTTGCGCACAAATTTTCATGGACAGACAGATGGAAATATGCGTGCCCACACGCCCACATTGTATCAAAATCCATACTTGGTACACAACATGAACTCGACTTGTAAATTGACACACAATACATACACTAGTAGAGGCCATAATGAGGCCACGCCCATGGTATGTATACGGATATGGATGGAGTTTATGTTCTTCTTCTTTTCAATATAAGAACGATTTTGTTATTGTAGACCCATTTTATGATATAGGATATGATGGCCCATAAGCAATCTTCACCCCTTCAGAATATAGCACCAATGTCAAATATTCACTATCATTACTATTACTATCTTGTAACCAGCCAACTATGACATTTTACAAAACCAATGAACAATTATTTGAAATTAGTTATAAATATGTATAATTATCCCATCATTGATGTCGGTTTCTTTCAGTGGTGGTCATTTCGGTTTTAATATGTGCTGACAATTTATAAAATTCAGTAACAAAAATAAAAATTAAAAAAACAAAAGAAAAATAGAATTGTGCAAATGAAAGCATTCAACGGAATAAAAATCGTACTATATACATTGTACAGGTGAATGCATTAACAATTATTTCGTTTGGAAGCGTTGAAATTTATGTATTAACACATGCATACACACGTGCATATATGCACAACATGCATATGCATGTAGGAGAAAAATATTTGACTTATATTTATTTATGTAAATTTAAGCATTTAAAATTTATACATAAAAGAGCACAAAATACAATAAATTTGAAAGGATTAAATTCAGAGGTACAGAGAGAGCGAGACAGAATGATTTTGTGTGTGCTGCTATTTGTATTTTAATTATATTGTTATTATTGCTTAAATTCATCCAGTCTACCATTTACACTTGGAATTGGAAATAAGTCAAATGGAAATGATACGGGCATAAGAGGTATTTAGGATAATTGAAATTAACTCAATTGAAATAGAATCTAACTCAAAGGAAATGGTAATTCCATTTCAGTTATTTCCTTTACTATTTGATTAAGTACATTTTCAATTGAGTGGAATTTTAAAATAATTCAATTTCAATTAAAAATAACTCAAATGGAAAGAGTAAGTACTAAATATGGAAATTGAAACATCCCAAATGGTAATTCTATTTGATGTATTTCTATTTCCATTTGAGTGGAATTTAAAGTAACTCAAAAATTAACTCAAATAGAATTGAAAATTACTCAAGTGGATGGGGTAAGAAAAATTTCTAACGGTGATTCCAATTAATGTATTTCAATTTTCATTTGAGTTATCTCCAATTCTAATTAAGTTAATTTGTTTTACTATTCGGATTATTTCATTTCATTTCCATATGAGTTCTTTCCTTTTGCAAACCAATTCCTATTCGAAATGGTGTTAAAAATAAGGTTCACGAAGAAGACTCTCTTGCCTTTTTTGTATTATATTCAATAAAAGTTTAAAAAAGTACATGTTTTGGTCACTTTTTTTATATTAAAATATCATTGTATTCTCTCTTCATTTATAGAATGTCTTGTAAATGAGTTATTGTCTACAAAATAAAAACCAAATCTCCGCCTAAAAGCTGTTTCACATATTGCGCATTAATCGTATAAAAGATAGCACAACAACTAATTAGAGGCACGATGCTTCACTTGTATGAATTGTTTTTCTTTGGTCTTCTCAGTTTACAAGGTAAGCCTTCGTTTTGTTATAACGTACAATATATTTAAATGTTCTTTCCAATCCTCGGTGGATTGGAAAAACTTAATCATGCAAATATAAGATTGTTATTATTTAGGTTAATAGGAAATATTTGTAAGAATTGTAATCTTTGTCTCATTCTGGTATAACAGTATTTAGAGTTTTCATGAGAATTCTCATTTGCTTATAAAGCGCATCAGAATTAAGATAAATCAGTGTTTCCGAGGGAAGCAAAAAACATTAAATTAAACATTTTAGTTAAGCAACTAAGTTACTGGAGGTAGTGGTGGTGGTTTAAAACAAAGCAGATTAAGACATAGCGGTGAACCTCGTAATGTTTAGAAAGCTTAAAATTGCAAAAAAAAAAAATAAAATAAAAAATGTACAAAATGTTTCCCCAAAGTTTTTTTTCGCTTAAGGCACGAAGTTATTTTTATACTCACCACATACTGGTATACTAAGTTAAGGTCTCAGAAACTCGACAAGGTGTATATTGTATATACCTAATCAGCATCTAAATCTAAATCGATATAGCTATGTCCGTCCATCTGTCTGTCTGTTGTTGGAACTTTCACGGTCATATATGTTAAGATATTAAGCTAGAATTATGTACAGACATTTCTACTTTCTGCAAAACGCACAACGCGTCTTTAATATGACCAAAATCTGCATAGAGCCATGCCCACAATGGTAAAAAACTATCTATCATTTAAAAAAAAAGAACTATAAACTTAAAATTTGATATAAATAAACATATAAATTGATATAGGCCGACACATTTTACTTGTTTAGAATCTAACGCTGAAGAGTTGATTTGAGTCCAAGGGAGGGGAATTGTCCTGTTCAACGATTCCAAATTTTGCGAAATTTATCACTTACTCTAAAGTAGATGTGAGTCACTCCAAGCAGTATATGATATATATTCTAATTAACATATCATTCACTAACGCTATGTAATCATAACTGTCCGTCTGGCCCTCCTTGTATGGAAATTTTTCTTCTAGTTGCGAAAACTGAACTTAAACTGCTCCTAAAATAATGCATTCACATAAACTCACAATGCATACATAGTTTTGCCAAAAAAAAAAAAAAAAAACAAACCAAAAACAACGACAACAACAACAAAAAATTCAAGTTCAGGTTGACAAATTTACCCAAACATCATGACAAATCGAAATACAATACGTTTCTATAACACATGATTATAATAATGAAACAAACTCTTCACTCACTCACTCACTCACTCACTCTCTCACTCACTTTATCCTCAATTTTTTTATGACACAATTGGATAAACGCAACATTTGGTTGTGAAGGCAGAATGGAATATACGTACGTACGTACGCATAAGTAATAATAGCACAAGCAAACTTAACCATAAATCTACTGCAAATATGCAAAATGATCAAAGTGTAATGAACAGGAGGGTAGGGAAGAGGGGGGCAGAGGAGTTTTAAATGAAGTGGCATGAGAGCTGAAATATTGTATATGAACTCTAACATGAAGACTGGCACGGATTTTATGGACTTGAGCGTGATAAATGCGTATATGAATGCATGTTGACTTTGTTGTGTTATTGTTGTTGTGGTGACGATTTTGTTGTTGTTGTTGTTGTTGATACTATTCATGTGCTGCGGGTGGGTTGACAATCTTGTATCCCATGTACTTATTAGCGAAATGATTTGTGAAGTTTTAGCAGCACAAGTAACCCATAATAACAAGAACGCGTGAAAATGTATAATAGACACGAACTGTGCGTACAACAATTTGTTTGACACGACAATAATGCAACGAATAATAATCACGGGATAGGACGCAATGAACGGATAATTTGGTTTAATAAGTTATACGACACACGGCATATTAGAGCGACTTTTGTAACAATGCTTTGGATGAAATGTGAAATGCACTCGGAGGGATGTGGGCAGAGGTTTACTGCATATGTGCATATTCTCTCTTTATGCCTTCTCATGGGTTCGTACATATAAATTAAAGCTTAACCACAAAACAAAATATAACAACTCTTCCTCCCTCTCGCTGTGCTTTTTCCTTGCTTTTGCAAATACCTATGGATATATACATGTATGTATATGCCACACATATGTGGTTAACCTCAACGAAATATTCTTTAGGACATTGCAATATAACGCATATTGGATATTAAGAATTCAACAATATTTCGAAACCGCAATTTTTTGGAGAAACACAAACAAAAACAAGCAAAACGGGATTATATAGGCGTACCTAGGATACCCGTCATCATTGATCTCTTCCAAATAGCTAAGAATTATTATCGCGAATTTCCTTGAACGCAATTAAAACGTACCTAATTTTGTTCCTGGTCAACACTTGGTAGAGTGTCTGCCGCCTCCTTCTGGGTGTTGGAAATGGTATACCCCTATCTTATGTGGAAAATATAAAAATTTCGTTAAATTCTAAGTACCCGTCATAAAACAGGGGCGTGGCAGGTACCTAAGCACGACCTCTAATAGTGCATGCATTACATATAAACGTATGAGGGCAAATTTTGCACATTCTTCACATAAACAAATGGCGGTTTTATTCTGTAATAATTCATATTAGCTTGATTTAATTTTTTTTTGTACATTGGAGGCGTGTCTTTTGACCAACTCCGCCTCTTTTTGACGTTTACGGATGGCCTTCTTATAAATACCAAATTTCAACTTCATAGCTTAATTTTAAAAGTTATTGTATATTGTGGATTATGGGCGTGGCCCTAACCCGATTTCCCTTAATATAGAAAATTTAAATTATTTCTTTACATATATTGCATCGGGTGCCAGTCTTTGTCTTGCTGTAGGGAATATTTTATAGCAACCAAGACTAATCTCTGGACAACACGCACGTTTTTCTTTAACGCAATGCCACAAACCACATAATTATATAAAGCGCGGTGGGCGTAAATGACAATTCCTGAATGCACTCTTTACGTTCTAGGGGAGTTTTGCATACTGTACGCAACAGTTCATTATGCATGCGATGCATATATAGGGGCTTTGTTTTGTTCGATGAGCCAAAAGTCTTTGTTGCGTATTTATCAAATTTCGTTCGTTTGTTGTTCAGCAGCTCTATATTTAGAATGGCGTGTAATTTATGTAATTGTTCGCTTCATTTCTGTAATGTTAATCACTGTTCTCTTTTTTATTTTTTTATTTATTCCCACTTCATTAATTACAATTTCGCCTTTTGATATTATTTTCAATCATTCTGTGTTAAGCGCTAATTTTGATTGTAAGCCATTAATGAAAATGAAAAAAAAGAAAAAAAAAACAAGTGAGAAAACTGAATTTGAAAATATGGCTACGGCCAAATCTTAACTACCCTCCACATCTACAATGTTAGGCGTGGCAAGTTTATGATTACGCCCTCTAATAATGTATGTATTTCATATCAGCTTGTAAGTCAAGTTTTATGTTGAGTATGGTTTTTTGTAAATTGTGGGCGCGTCTGTTACTTATAACTACACCCATTTTTGGCAGATCGATAGATGTGGATAGGATAGGAAAACTATAGGTATGCATAGGAAATTTTCATTTATAGGTCCATTTTGTGTTCAAAAACTATAAGTATCTGTACAAAATTTCAGTATATCAAAAATTACACCCACGGCCAACAACACAGGGACATACATGTCTAGATCGACCCAGTTTATGATGCTAATTAAGAGTATATCCTCTTTAGTTAATTGTGGGCGTGTCTCTTAGTCTAATTCAAAGAGCAATCTGCATATAGAAACCACAAAATTTCAGCTGAATATCTCTAAATTTGTGACCTTGAGAGTGCCAGTAAGAGACAGACTCACAGATACGCACGGCTAGATTTAATTAGATTTCCATGCCGATGAAGAATTTACATCCCTTATGGGTGTTGCAAACCGAACAACATACTAAATATACCCCCAAAACTGATGTGCAGCGTTTACATGTTTCTAAATTAGTTATAACAGTAAAATAAATTTTCTACATTATTGCCAAGTTCCTTATTGGTTGTTTTTAAGAGTCTAGAAATTTTATGGAATACAGAGCTACAGGTATAATTTATTGATTAATAAATAATTATAGTTTAAAACAGTTTTATTTAAACTTCTCTTCACCTTTCCTTGTTTCTCTTACATTTAATATAAACACCGGTAGTTGTTGATTCGGCATGGTGACTTTTTTATTTATTTGCTCAGTATTTATTCACCGTAAAACGTAAGTGAAAATATTAAAGTCGATTGGAGCAGAACTAACTCAATACGGTACATTATGTAGCGGTAATCCAAATCTCTAAACTATATGTAAGGAAGGCTCTTGGAATTGGTTCCATCCTACCCATTATTAATGGGGTTCTTTTGTAGGCTAAACATGTCCTTATGATAAATTTAGGACAAACTTACCGACAAACACACTTAATAATTTTGCATCAATCTAAGAACTGCACATACGCGCAAAAAGACAGACAGACGGACTCGTTATTAGTAATTATATCGATCCGTGTAGTGAAATGTAAGTCCGCTTTTGTCCATTTAAAAGTTACACACAACAGCACTAATTAAATGTACACCCTTTACCACGTCCATTACAATACATTACATTACAATACATACATACATTCACACATACACACATTTGTATATTTGCATTCGTTCATTTTCTTTTATGCATTAATATTATGTTTTTGGTTAGCTTCGCATTAGCTGAAGGCAGTACCAGTACCACAGCATCTCTTCCTACTCTACTACATTATATTCATAATAAGTATATATTTACCGCTTCATAATTTTTAATGTAAACATTATCATAATTTATTAACGTACCACATATAACAAATACATATGTATGCCTGGGTGTTAACTTTTAATTTATTGTAAGTGAATGGGCGCATATTTAAAACAGCGCAAAAAAAAACAAAACAAAATTATAATGAGTGTTGGGAAAACTTCAGATATCCTTTACATTTAGATGTAAACTCTTGTAGGGTGATTTGAGATACTTTGTCTTACAGACCGAATATATATATAACGGAATATGTATATAAAGGAGATGCATAAAAACGAGTTAAAAAAACCTATCTCTGCTTTTGTGCAAATTTTAAATACTCTACCTATTAATATACAAATGTGGGCGTGGTAGGTATTTGCTTACATCTTCTAATATTGTATATATAACGGTTCAATTGTGAATTAAATTTGGATCAGTGGTTTTTGTAAATCCTGGGCGTGGCAGGTATATGATTGCGCTCTATAATGCCAATTTTTGGCGTACTCATGAAAGAATTTACAAAATTTCAACTCTATTGCTCAATTTTTGTGACTAAAAAAAATATGTTTTGTAAATTGTGTGAGTGTGGCTCTTAACCGATTGCATCCAGCTGAAATTTGAAATATGTCCACGGAAATCACAGTGGTATGTAAAACAAGTAAAAATATTAAAGTGGACCATTCAATACCCCACACCATTTAGTTCCTTAGACTATGCTACAATTAATTTGGTTGTGTCGGTCAACGCGAGGTATTGCCAGACTTTCTGATATATCGTTATATGGGAAGGCGTTCTAAAAATGGTCCGATCGGGTTCAAATTTATTACATTTAATTGTAAAGCTAATTAACTGTTAGAAAATTTTGTCAAAATATATTAAGAATGGTATCTTAATTAAATAAAAAAAAATATTAAGAATTGTGATTTTTTGCCATATAAACCTTGATACATATGAGAACGTTTTATGGGCAGGGGTTCCAAAAATTGGTCCGATACGATTTATATTCAATAGAGTATACTTGTATCAAATTTTATCAAATTTTATCGAAATATCTCAAGTAATGCAACTTGTACAACTTGCGCGCAAATTTAAATGGATAGAAAGACGGACATACGGCAGGGTTGAAAGCATTCACATTTTGTGTCTGAATCGATTGATATAATTGAGTGTTGGTGTGGCATTTGCCGTTTAGGAGTTATAAACATACGCACGTTTCACTTCAATATCTCAATTTGTAGTAACGTGACAGTACCAACGATAGACGGAGACACGGACGGTGATCTGATGCCCGATTTTGGGTGTTGCAAAAGGAACAGCAAATTTAGTCTTGCACTGTGGTGCACCATCATAAATATTTAGTACAAAGAGGCCATGGGTAAATTATACATGTTTAAATCTTACGAACGTAACGGCATAGTCTATCCTTTTATTATTTACATACAATATTTATGATATTTATGATATTTGTCATTTAAGTTTTTATAAATAACAATTTTTAAACATAGTTACAACTGTTGGCACTGATCATGCTATACATTATTAATAGACTTACTCGTGTTACCAAATAGAACGTAAGGGGATCCCTATAATAATCATTTCGCTGAGTCACACCAGCCAATTAGTTGTAACGAAATGTATGCATTCCGAACATTGAGGTGAAAGGTGTAAACAGTTATAGTTACAGTTATTACTGCATATACAATGCATCCGTATTAAAGAAATGAACTTTTTTTATGTACTTCCACCCTTTTTTTGCTCCCCTCTGCTTGATTAAATGCATGTAATTTACGTAATTCATTGTTTTTGTTTTTATGCATTAATTTAAATGTTATTTTACGTTAATACGTGTGTACGTGCGATCCCATAAAAAACCTCTACAACCACCATAATAGTTGTAGTGTCCATTAAACATAAAAAATAGCACTTTCAGTATTGTGTGCATGCTGTACGGTAATGCGAGTAAGTGTAAATTGTATGTACGCGTACATATGTTCATGCAAGGGCGAGAATTGAATGAATTGCAATTGGAGTAATAATTCATCGATTTTACTTTGCCAATGATAGAATTGTGGGTTTTATGGTTTCAACTAAAGATATACATATATTCGTTATATTTACCCAATTTTGTTTGTGCAGGAAAGTAATTGAATTGTTATTATGATTATGGTCATATATCAGGGGCAAGGAACGATTCCTTTTAAATAAATCCAACTTTCTTTAGTACAATATATCCAGACCCATGAAATAATATATATATATAAATAAGCTTATATGGTTATAACTTCCTTGTTCCAGGTATAACAGAGTCTGGCCGTCTGTCCGTCTACATTTAAGTTAAAGCCAAAGTATTGCAGTATTTTCATTACTATTGCAATACAATTTAGTTGTGCTTACAAGTGGTCACTTTTTTTTATATATGGGCGTGGTCTTAATAATTTTTTTTCAAATTTCGTTTCCCTTTTATTGTACTTTAATAATAAATGACTA
The DNA here is from genome assembly GCA_963971445.1 of Ornithomya chloropus. Classification (NCBI taxonomy): domain Eukaryota; kingdom Metazoa; phylum Arthropoda; class Insecta; order Diptera; family Hippoboscidae; genus Ornithomya; species Ornithomya chloropus. The sequence goes on along the minus strand of OZ020530.1, from coordinate 49,902,026 downwards.
AATTTGCTTTGGGTTAAAACTGGGATATACTTTACTTATTTATATTTCAAAAATGGGCGTGGCATTTGCATAATTACTCCGTGGTTTTGTTACATTTAATATACGTAGTAATTTACCTCAAGTGTACATAGATATTTGCATCAAATCATTTTTTTTATAAATAGTGGGCGTGTCATTTTTTATAGAACGTACGTTTTTTACGTTAAATATACGTAAATTTTTGCAATAAAGGAAAGTTTTTTATAAACAGTGAGCGTACGTACACTCCATTTAAAATATGGGCGTGGCATATTTTATAATATATCCAGTAGTTTACCTAAAATTTAGTTTTTTTGCATCAAGTAAATGTTGTTTAGGCGAAATCTTAAATACACAGGGACATATGTATATAGATAGATCGATGAGGCTTTTGACGCTATTCAGGAATGTAGAGTTTCTGTCTCCTCCTTGTGGGTGTTAAAAATGGAAATATGTATATGTATACGGACTGAAAAATGTCCATTTTTACCTCTAACATAAATTTCTCACTTGTGGGCGTGGCTATATACATTTGTAAATTACATGAATGCCTGCACAAAAGACAACCAGACCATTATCATAGACCAACTGACTCAAATTTTAATGCTTACGAATAGTTTTAAAAGTGGTCCAAGTTACATTTTTTTTAATTTACCAAAATAAGAAATTTTATAAAGAAAAAGTAAAAAAATTAAATTTGGCTTAGGCCAAGTATGAACTAACTAAGAATGGGCGTGGCAAATACCTGATTACGTCCCTTACAGTTTATATATTACGAATGAATTAAAAACTTGAATTCTGTCATAGTAGGCGTGTAGTTAATATTACGCGTAGCTGTCATACGATCACGCCTGTTTAGAACAAATCCATGGGTACCGCAACTATACATTTTCATATCAAATTTCATCTTCACAGATGAGTGTGAAAGATTTTTGTCACTTGTGGGCGTGGCATTGGACCTATTTCGTCCTATTATATAACAACCTGCGAATTTTCAGCTGACTATGTTATTTTTTGCGAATGTAAGCCTTGTACAGTAACAAAAGAAGGACATACGGACGGACACATCCAGATGGACTCAATTTTAGATGCTGCTCAAGAATAAATAAATTTTTTAGCGTATCTGAAGCCTTCCTCCGCTAAACTTATTCCACCTTCCACACTGTTGCAGAAAGCATAAGATAAAATTACATAGAGGAGCAATCCTATATTGCGTACGTGAACGTGCAATACATAAATATATAATATTATTTATATGATATAAAATATTTACAATTCCTTCCACTCACACACTGAAAAGATTATCTCGTTAAGCTGTTTAAATTCCAAATGCAATGGTTACTGGTTGCAGTTTACCTTGAGAAGAAGAGAGAGAGAGATTATACCTTCTCTTTATACATATATTCAATATCTTATACAAATATCCATACTTGTGTATTGTACACGTGTATGTTATAAAGCAAGTATATGAAATAAAGCAAGAAAATGCATGAAAAATGCTGTTTCTATATAATAAAAATGCATAAAACCTCTTCACACACATTCACACATATGTATATATACGTATATAGAGAATGTGTGAATGTGTATATATATTATGTATATATGCAATGCCTGTATATATAACGGAACATATGTGGCTTCTCTTCTTCCATCAATGCGGACGTACATACAATACATGAATACAAATGAAATAGACCTTTAAAGTTAAACCACAAGTACTAGTTGTTTAACAAACAAAAACAACAAATACAACAATAACAACAGCATACAGTATACTCGTATACTATGAATCTAACAAGTCATTGCTTACGTACATTCGTATGAAAATTATCTTTCGATTTTGAATATATTTTCAAGCGATTTGGGTCAAAGGTTTTTCCTAAAATTTCAAATACGTTGAATGTGTTTTATAGGAGGCAATAAATTTTACTTTTACATACGATTCCAAAAAAAAAAAAAAATAAAAAAAAAACAGTGACCTAAATATATATTAAATAAAGGGTTATACATATATAAATAAATATACATAGCACTGCTGCATGTGTTCAATAAGTTTTCAAAGTATTTTTTGATGATTTCTTCAAATTTCAATATCCATCGATGTACATACAGTGTATGCGTACAAATAATTAATGCATATGCAACTGTGCTAACGAGCCGAACTTAAGCTCAAAATAAATTTACACAACTCTTGACTTGGATTTAATTATCATTTTTATATCAAACACCTTAGTGATGCTTTATATGTAGGAGGAGGTATACGTATAAATATACTGGTTCAGCAAGACAATCTGAATCGATTCAGCTGTCCGTTGATGATTGTAAATCTTTCTATGTAGTATCTGCATCCCATTTAAATTGTGCGAAATCGATCAAGAGCCACGCCCATAATCGACAAAAATATATACAGCAACCCCGAAATTTGAGCTAGAAAGTTGAATTACGGTACCCGTATATAATAAACTTATCCTTGGATATGCCAAAAATGGGCGGTATCACGCGCACAATTCGTAAAAATCCCTTATTGTACAGATTACGATATGGAAGTTGATATGTTTTATATGTACAAGTAAAAAGAGTCATCTGATACCTGTCACGCTCATATTTTACGCATAAATGTGAAGTATTGTATTAAAAATTGAAGTAGAAAATTTAAAAATTAAAAACATTAAGATGGACGGATGGACAAGATTTAATGAAAGTAAATACAAATTTTAGATTCAAAATTTATGTCTTTTATGAAATCGCTAAATCTTGGATTTTTTCTTAGTTAAAAAAAAAAAACATTTTTTGTTGTTCAGTGTAATATGTTATATTCTCGTATTCTATTCCCAGCTGCCATACATTATGCATTAACATTATATCATGCAACATCTTTGTTTTATGTTTAATCCAAATACAAATGGTTTTGTTCTCCTTCCGAAAGCTTAACTGGGAGGGTTTTTGTTTTATTTCCTCAATATATTGTATATCCTTACACATTTGGCAAAGGATTTGTTGCATATTTTGTTATATTGATTCCATCCTTTTCTTTAACTGTGCTTGGCTTAACAACAATTGTTAGCAAGTTTGCAATGGCAGCAACATGACATGACATTATTTCAGAAAAAATGTGTGTGTGTGTGTTGATAATTTATTTTAGACTCAATCCCCCTCCCCCCGCACCACTTATACAATACATTCCTGTATGTATGTTTAGTTGTGTTGATTGTACAAAGTGTTGTGTTAAGCTGCATTGTGTGTGTGTGTGCTTAGGGTGTTGTGCCATTCAGCTTTTGCCAACTATTCTGCTTTGTTTTGCTATTGATTTGTATTTTTTTTTGGGTCTTACAGTAAAGTCGGATTTTTTTTTCTTCGGCATTGTGTCCATAGCAATTAAGATTCGAATTAAATTAAGCATTTAAGTTGATCTGAATTTAAGATCACAAAGTCAGAAAATCAATTTAAATTATTAAGGAAAAAAAAAGAAAACACATCAAACGCACGTGAAGTGTTTCAGCTTTAATCGTTTGATGGGGTTTTTTATTCTTTCAGATTCAAACTTTAATACTTAATTATAGATTTTTTAGTGTTGTATTCTTTTTATGGTAGGTACAACTCGTGTATTATGTTCACATGTGTATATGTTTGCCGAAATGAGTTATAACGTTTGAAATTTAATATCTGCGCGTTTGTTAGGGATCTTGGACCATGTGGGAATCTGACTCCAAGTGATTAATGTCGACATTCAAATGCTTCTTTATCTCTGCAGCTTCTACAGAAGTAATTGTATGTAGAGTGGCCATGTGGCCTATGAGGCAGTGTCTTTGCAGAGTTAGATTTCCTGTTGAGACTTAGTAAGTCCAAAAACTAAGTTTCTTTGCAATTCAGTCGAGGACAGGCCCGATTTATTTGTTAAAACATACCAAAAATGTCTGGAGGAAGGTACTTTCCCAAAATGCTGCAAAAGACAAAGTCTGGTGCTTATACCGAAAGGTAAACCAGAAGTGGGCGCAGTGCAGACATACCGTCCAATATGCATACCGGACACTTTGGGATCGATTTGATCAGATTTTGATGTGTAAAAGGGTATAAAAAAGTCTGGAATTATTCTTATTTGCTCCATAATACTTACACCTACTTTGTACCTGGACAATAAACAATAAATGTTTAGATTCATTAAGCTTCACAAATGTTAGACAATTTTCGCCAGAAACGTTTATATATCATATGCAGTAGATCTCTTGAAACGTACGTGAGAACTAGAAAATATATTAAACAAGTAAGAAAACTAAATTATATACTCGTATATATTACGCCCTCTAATAGTATATGTCTTACGTATCAGCATACAAGTCTACTTTTACGTTGAATATGATTTTTTGTAAATTGTGGGCGTGTCTATTATCCGACCACGCCTATTTTTGGAGCGTCAGTCAATAACATAACTATGTATACGCGTACCAAAGTTTCTAGATCAACTTTTGTGGCAGATATATAGATTTCTAGATTGTCGATTGTGGTTGTGTCACTAATTCCGCCCCGCCTATTTTTGGCAGATCAGTTAATGGGATAACTATGTATAAGCGTACCAAATTCCAAGTTCTTAGGTCAACTTTTGTGGCAGATATAAACATTTTTATTGAGTGTGGACCATTTTTGGCATACATACCAAATTTCAAGGTTATAACTCATTTTTTGTGGCAGATAAATAGATCTTTGTTGGTTGTGGGCGTGGCTCTTGACCGATTTTGCCCATTTTAAATAGCGATTTGCGTGTAAAAACTAAAAGTTCCTGTACAAAATTTCAGCTCAATATCTTAAAATTTACGCCCGTGAGAGTGCCTACAACAGACGGACACACGGACACATGGACATGCATGTCTAAAACGACTCAGTTTTTGACGCTGATCAAGAATATATATATTTTGTAGGGTCTCTGACGCCTCCTTCTGGGTGTTGCAAACGGAAGAACAAACTTAGTATACCCTCATCACTGAGGTGGAGGGTATAAAAACCAGCAGCAGGAATGCATCTGATAACAAGCACATCACTTACTTATGCATAGATTTTTATTTGTAAAGGTATATTAAGTTTGTGCGAACGTTTGTAATGTTTGTATACCACCGATCGATTCAGAAACAAAATGTGATTGCAGTTAACCATGTCCGTCTGTCCATTATAATTGTGCGCTAGCTACAGGTCGCATTTTTTGAGATATTTCGACGAAATTTGGTTAAAGGACATATGTTAACTTAGAAAGAAACCATATTGAAAATGGACCGAATTGAACCATTTTTAGAATCCCTCCCCATATAACGTTTCATTATAATGAAAGTCTTTATAACAATTTTATTTTTATTGCAATTTTTAATATTTTTGTGAAAAAGATTTCGTAAAGATTAGTTAATTAACACATTACCAAAAATTTGACTGTGGCAAATTTGAACCCAATTGGATTATTTTTAGAACCTCTTCCCACTTAACAATATTTCTCGAATTAGTTTATACGGCAATGCCTCGCATTTACAGCTAAACTAATTGTATCATAATTTGTGGAACTAAAGAATGTAGGGTATTAAGTGATCGGGCTTGACAGACTATAACATTTTCACTTGTTATTTACAAATTTGAGAGTGCCTGTATATTAATTATTATCACTTAATTTAAAACTAAACTAAGTGTGTGTGCGTGGGTATGAAGAAGAATCATATAATTGAACTCACGCACACACACGCACACAAGATTCTTATCATTCTTATGTCGTAAATGCCAGTCGACTAATGTTCCTTTTTTATAAAGAACTTCTTCTTCTTCTTCCTCTTCTTTTCTGGAGTGAGTAAAGCTACCGTCCCTCCGGCCTATTTCATACACACAAACACAATATATCGAATTTTTATTTCTTTTTAAACGCACTAACTTAGAAAAGAGTTTCTTTCCTTCAACGCGCGCGAACACATAATCGAAATGTGAAATTGTGCGTATATATCTGTGAGTGTGTGCGTGAGAGAGTGTAACGAACAATTGGAAGAGTTCGTTACCACATACATATGTGTGTGTAAAGGAAAACGCACAGTACCCTTCGGCTACTTCGCGCGTTGTACCGCGTGTAGTCCACTAAGCGTTCAATGAGTTACAGTTCGACAATTTTAAGACAGTTTCCATTACAAGCACTCTATGCACATGGCATCCTGTCTATCTTCTGGGTTATTTAATCGGTTGTCAGATCCCATCACGTATGTTCCCAAATCTTAGTGCATTGCTGTTTATTACACTGAGAAAATTGTTTTTTTTTTTTTATTATATGAAATTTTTCTGTATCTAGAATAGAAGAAGGAAATATTTCGTTCATTTTTAAAGCACATTTCCATAACATACCAACATTAACATTAACGGGTAGCAACAATCTCAAAAACTTTTTCCAGCAGTTTGAATACAAATTTTTCTAGGCAGACAAGCAGACTGATCGATAGGGTTAAATCATTACAGAAAGTAATTCTAATTAGTTTAGATATAATGAAATATTCTCTTCAGGCGCATCAAACAGAAGCATAAACGTAATATACCCACATATATACAGGGTGTAATTGGCGAGACCAAAACTTTTAAAGTGTTTTCTCTCTGACAAAAGACAAAACGCTAAGTATGAACAAGTAGCAAGTAAATGAACTAATTTTTTTATACTCTCCACATAATATGGGAGTATACTAAGTTTCTTGTTCCGTTTGCGACACTCTCGCCTTGTAAGCTGATACGTAATAATTGCAGTAGATGTGGAGAGTATTTAAGATTTGACCGAAGCCACATTTAATTTTTTTTACTTATTTTATATAAAAGTCGGATTTTAAGTCAAATGTGCTCTATTTTGTAAATTATAGACGTGTCTGTTATTCGACCACACCCATTTTTGGCACATCTAAGGAGGCTGTAATTAATTATATACATTTATGTGCATTAAATATTAATTTCATATATAAATTTTTCTGGCTAATGCATAGATTATAATCAATTGTGGGCATGGTACATGACCAATTTCACCCATTTCACAGAGACTTCGGTGCAGAAACTTAAAATTTTAGTACAAAATTTAGTTACAAATTTTACTTAAAATGTATAGATGGACACAGGGACGGTTCTGTTTTAAACGATTAAAAAAAAACAAATTTTAATGCTGTTTAATATTATGTATATATATTGTAGGGTATTTCAAATGACATGACAAACTTACTATATCTTTTATAAAGGGTTAAAAAAAGACCCTGCTGCACTTGTATGTCGTTCAAGCAAGAAATGCTCTCACTTGTAAACACAAGTACGAAAAAGTGTCACTTACAAACAAGGAGATCAAACCAAAGAGCTACTAAACAGAATTAAAATCCATTAGAAAACTTTTTTCCACATATATAAATTTATAACAACAACAGCAACCAAAGAGTTATAAAGTTTTAATCCTAAAACACAAAGAGAATGCTCATCCTAGCAAACAAACAAATCAACAAAAAAAAAAAAAACAAGTAAGAGAACTAAATCTGGGTTAGACCAATTCTTAAATACCCTCCACATCTACATAAAAAGGGTGGGCGTGGAAAGTTTATGATTACGCCTTCTAAAAGTCCATCAGCTTACAAGACGTGTTTACGCCGTTTACATTTTCTTTTATATATTTTGGGCGTGTCTGTGATCCGACCATGCCCACTTTTGGCACATCCATGAAAGAGATAAGTATAAATATGTGTACAAAATTTCAACGTTATAGGTATATTTCTGTGTGCAGATATATAGATTTTAATCGGTTATGGGCATGGTTTTTGAACGATTTAGCCCATTTAAAATAATTCTCTGTCGAAACTAAAAGTATCTGTATAAAATTTCAACTCAATATCTTAAAATTTATGCCCATGAGAATGCAAAACAACAGACGGACATACGGACATGTCTAAATCAACTCAGTTTTTGATGCTGATCAAAAATATATATACTTTGTAGGGTCTCTGACGCCTCCTTCTGGGTGCTGCAAACGGAATGACAGACTTAGTATAACCCCCATCTTAGGTGGAGGAAAGGACAAAAAGGAAAACATATAAAAAAAATTCAAGTGCGCGAATATCCTAGTAAAGTAGACAAACGTTTATACTTAGCATAGATGTTACACGTTATTCGTCATAGTCGTTACATATGTTTGCGTGTAATTAATAACTTGTAAATAACCACTAAACAGTGGGTTTGGTGGGTACTCTGAAAGCATCATTAAAGTATCATTAATAAACTTTTGAACGTTCTCTCTTTGTGCTTTGCACCCATTAACTTTTCCTTTGTAAATGTCTAAGTAAAATTTAATAAGTTGATAAATTGGTATTTTGTGGTAGTATTGTGCTTACACTACAAACTGATGCGAACTTCCGACAGAAACTTTATTTTTTAGTTTCCAATTTAGTTTACTCTTATGTGTCTAACCAAATATAATTTAGGGAGCAAATCCAACTAGAGATACATATAGATTTAATTTGTATAATTCTCGGGGTAGCGTGAAATGGATTCACATTTGTTGTTGTTCTTGTTAATAAATACGAAATGACATTTTGTGTTTTATATGTTTTTTCTTTTTCTTCTTCTTTTGTTCGTGCTTGCGGTGCAGTCGTTTCACATTAAGTTTCGTTTTTTTTCTTTTCATGTCATTTTTGTTTGTATACGTACACCCACACACATCCACACACACATACATATTTTGTTGTTTCAATAAATCGATTATTTTGCTGTTAACATCCGCATCAGGATGACATTCCAATTGTATTTCTTGCACTTTCGTTATGAACTAGAAAATAAGATTTCAACTAATCCACAATTGCGTATAAGCTGCCTGCTCGAGAAACAGTACAAAATTTAGACAATTTAGGCTGAGCTGGTGTATTCGTTAAGCAGTTTGAAACATCATCGCCTATATTTTATATATGTATGTACATGTGTGAGTGTAAAGATAATTTTGAAATAACAGCCACGCCCACAATATGCCAATCTTTCACCCTGCTACTAAAATGAAACTATTTTGTAAAGTTGAAAGTAAACATTTAAAAAATTAAGCAAAATCGCTTAAAAGCCACGCCCATAATTCATAAATCTAGCTACTACAATTACCCTAGAAAATTAAAATAAGGTTTAAGACAAAATCTGGTTTTTTAACTGAAGCAATTTATGCAAATTTTTTGTACGATGCGGTACCTATTTACCGCGCAAAAACAAATTTGCCAAGTATCCATATTCATATATATTTAACTTATTGATATTTTCAACCATTAAAATGGGATAAAAGCGAAACTTCCTATATACGAACATCTTACAAAAATTAACATAAAGTTGGTTGAAACTTTGCATACGTATTCTTAGTTCAATTTTGCTGTTCCGTATTGAAATTGGGCACAATCAGTTAAGAGACACGCCCAAAATGAACAAAAATCTCAACATACCTGGAAAAAATTGTATCTTTAAAAAATTATATATCGCACAATATATAAGTGATACCGTTATCCAACACTGTGCCAAAAATGGGCGTGATTGAATTATTTTAGATGATTATAAAGGGTGGAGGGTATTTAAGCTTCGGTCTTAACCGAACTTCTCTATCTTGTTTTTTTTTTATTTCAAGTTTTTACGTCCGTGGAGTTGATTTTCTAATCCGTTCGAATTGAATTCCTTTGTTATCATTTGTTATTATATTATTTATTATTATATGTTATTATATCATGTTATGCACGAGCTTCAACAATAACAATTGGAGTCGAACAGAAGCAGGCGCGTTCATTATCAATACGGAGCAAACAATAAACATTTATGGCTTTGGGCTTAACAAGCTACTTAATTAGATTTTTTGTTGTTGTTGTTGTGCAATTCAGCTTGTAAAGGCATGTTGTATATAATGTTGAATTTGAATAAACGCTAACTGCGCTGGTAAAGCTATTAGTTTAAGCTAACAAGTGAATGGAAAAATTCTAAAAAAATTTCTTTGCTAAAAATTTCATGATTTCGTGCGTTCCTCAAATGACGCATACATTGCAGTGTCCGCCCTACTCACAAGCTCAGTTGAAAGTTTAGAGACGCATATTTTCCATAATTGAGATGATACGATAGAAACTCTAATTCAACTTAATGAACGAAATAATTATCGTATGAAAGAGAACCATTACCGCCATTTGTGCAGAAGACAGAAATCTTTGCTAATAAAATTTTTAATTGATTTGAGTTTTCTTTCAATTGAAATGAATATTAAGAAATGCTTACAGAGGCGAACTGTGATGATCCTTAAAATTTCCAGAAAACACTTGATATTCAATTTGTTTAAGTAAACTTTCCGAGGAAAAGTTGCCGCTCATTGTGTATAAATCAAGAACAAATGAGAAAAATATAAAGTCTGCAGCATGATTGGCAACAAATAGAATTGAAAGTTTGTTTTTGTTATGCTGTTTTTGCTGATTGCCCACCACTTACAACGACAGTCTGAGGCGAAAAAGAAAAACGGAAAAACAAACTAGAAAACTGCAGTAAAAGTGCAAATGCCATTAGATGGTAGGTAACGAGAAAACAGAAAAGTTTTCGTGTAAGTGAAAACAAAAACACAAACGAAAAAAACAAACAAACAAACAAACAACAACAACAACAACAACATTTTTCTGCCTCAAAGCTGAGTGTAAAGATGGATTTTGTCATTTTCCTTGCAACACGCAATAGACGGTCGGCTCTTACATCTTTACTTCCCAACAATTCTAAACTTTTCCCCTAAATCGTGCGAAGCTTCTACGGTGGGAGATCGTTCACTGGAGTTTTGCAGAGAGTGTTACTCAGCGGAACTGGAACGCATAAAATCGCGTCCCATATTATACAGCACTTACTAAGATAAAGCCTTTGTTAATCCGGCTCTTAAAGAGCAATTCTCATATATATGTCAAAAATGTACAAACGACCAACTCCTTGAGAATATTTTAGCACATTCGGATATTTTTATACCCTCCACATAAGAAGCCAAAAGACTTCACAGACTTTACAAAGTATATATGTATTCTTAATTCTTAAATATTGGCATCTGCTAGTGACCCTAGACCCTCTGGGAATCTGACACCAAGTGTTTTGTGTCGTTTACCCTGTAGAGCCGTGCATTCACACAGTAGATGCTCCACAGTTTCCGCCTTTTCTTCGTCCTTGCAGCTTCTACACAAATCATTATACGGGACACCGTATCTGCTGGCCATACGGCCTATGAGGCAGTGCCCCGTTGGGATTCCGACGATTTCAGAGATCGATTTCCTGTTTAGACTTAGTAGGTCCTTAGTTCGCTTAAAATTTAACCGAGACCAACAGATTGACACAAATCCAGCTACAAAGTTGAAACTTTGAACACATTTTTATGTCTACTGCATCCATCGACGTGTTTAAAATAGGCGGTATCACATAACAGGCATGGATGGATTACAAAAAACTCGCTTCAGCGTAAAATTTTACTGGACTGATCCGATATGGAAAGAGCTATATGAACGAAATAAATTAATTCTAACACATGTTCAGCACCTGAACTAACTTTCAGCTCAATATCTAAATTATTCTATATTTTATTGAAATAATAAATCGTTATGTCCTTATTGAACAACTTTTTATAATTATACACTTTCTGGATTCTCGAATGCCTTCTTTTTGCTATTGCTAAAGAAGTCTGGAGCAGATTAGAATGATATGTTAACCGGTGATATTTCTACTATTTGTAATAAATAAAAGTAAGCAAGTACGAGAGCTATGTAATCATGTTTTAGTTTACTTTCTAAACGGATAATAATGATGGATCTGCCACACTTATCTAACTTTTGAATAGAAGTCGTGTTTATTGGTTTTGTTATTAAAATAACTTTTACTTGTGTAACATGAATGGTATTTGACTTGGATTGTTTGCAGATTATTCGTTTAGTTTGCGTTTGGTTGAGGTACGCATACCAAATTACGTGATCAAAGGTTCGGCAGCCCAGCTGGAATGTCTTTATGATTTAGATGGCGAATCCTTATACTCGGTGAAATGGTACAAAGATGGCAATGAATTTTATCGGTACGTGCCAAGGGATATACCGCCAGCACAAACATTTCTATTGCCCGGTGTATCAATTGATGTAAGTATTAAAGAAAATCTACCAAAGCGCACACAAACACACACACACACACACACTCACATTTACGCATATATGGCAAAAAGTGAACTTTTTTGCTAGTGAGTCTGTGTGTTCTGAAAAAAGTCCTAAATTCATTTTGAAAGTGTTAAAGTTCAAATTTATACTTCAAGGATAAACAGCCTCATCCATTACTAACTGTACTGAGGGACGGTATTTTATATTAAAAAGTATTTCAACCGCATTTAGCAAATTTCCGCAATTTCTTTTTATAACCTACCGCTCGGTGGGTAAATAAATGGAGCTTGCTAGCATACGCCATAAATTTTATTTACTTTTTGTTTCTCCCTGTTCCCAGGCGCGCACTTTGTCCTGCAACATACAGTTTGCTCAGCAAACTTATGTTAAATATTACTTGGTAGATAAAATTTTACCATAAGAGCATTCTTCCGCACACGCACACACACATGCACACACCTACAGCAGCATATCAAATATGAGTTGTATGGCAATATATTTTGTACAAATTGTATATAAATTATGCATCAAGTTACATAACTCACCTACCGACACTTTATTGCATACCGCACTAACTCTTATTGATATACGGTGACATGGGTGCAGTGTATGTATGTGTGTGTGTGGCTGCGTATTTTGTTCAATGCATTGCGAATTATTAATGCAAGATTAATGGAGTTGAAATCTTATTCTTACAGGTCCACAACTCCAGCGATGCCATCGTAACGCTAAGAGAAGTTACATTACAATCAGCCGGACGATTTCGCTGTGAAGTGAGCGGTGAAGCGCCCTCCTTTCAAACGGTCACCGAGCATGGCGACATGATAGTAGTGTGTAAGTATCATATTTTCTCTATGCATTGTACACCATTCCAACAGAACGGCATCGTGCAAAAATGTCTCATTTAGATTTCGCAAATTTTTGGAATGTTTGTAAGATTTTCCAACATTTTGAATACATGACAGTTTTTAAACCCTCCGTGAAATTCCTGTAACGCCTTTTCACATGATGGAGAGCGAGAGAGATAAGTTCGGGGGCATAATAAACAAAGCTAAGTAATAAAAAACAAAAACAAACACAAAACAAACGAGATTCAATTTGTGTTGAGATTTTCATTTTATTTCTCTACTCTAAATGATTTTAGTTTCTATTTATTGTCCAAACAAATGTCCGCAAAACAGTCTGCTACCCTGTTTAAACAAACTACAGCTTTAGCTAAATGGTTTTGTTTCGTCTTTTTTTTACGATACTTTTTGTTAATGGACATCATTGTGCAGTCACTCTTTTACGGCACCAGCATCATTTGTGTAATGCTTTCTGTAGCTTAACAAATATTGAATTTTCTGCTTTTCTGCACATACTACAAAAAAAAAAAAATTGGAAATTTAAAAAAAAAGCACCAAAAAAATGATGGCAAAAAAGTAAATGCCAATAGCAGGGTGCAGTGGCAGTATGAAAACGAAAAACAAATTGCTTAAGCATCAAATGAAAAAATAAAAAAATACAATAAAAATTGGAAAAGTGACACATTTTTAAATATTTTTTTTTTTGTTTTTGTTCCAGCTTTACCAGATCAGGGGCCACCCAAGATTACTGGTGGTCGTCCGCGCTATCAAATAGGTGATTGGGTGCGTATAAATTGTACGGCTGGACGTTCCAAACCGGCTGTACAATTGTCCTGGTTCATCAATGGTGAGGCTGCTGATCCGCACTTTTTGCGGGGATATGACATTATCGTATCTGGCCGTGAGAGTTTGGAGACCTCTGTGCTGGGCTTACAATTTCGTGTGGAGCAACATCACTTTCGTAACGGCGATATGAAATTGAAGGTATGTATTGAAATATATGAAAAAACAAACTCATCTCGAATATTTCAAGTAATAAATCGAATTAAAAGAATTAAAAAGCCAACGAACAATCGGTCAACCCCGATCATTTAATACTTTACACCATTTAGTTTCACAAATTGTGCCAAGTTGTGTCAGTAACCTGGCGGTTAGGTCACTTTGTGAAATATCATTATATGCAAAGGGGCTCTAAACATAATCTGATGGCGTCCAAATTCGGCACTGCTAATCATAAATTCTTTACCCATTTATGCTTTCATTATAATAGGACCTTGTATGGGGATGTTCCAATATGGTCCCTTTTCAGATTTTAGAAAGATTTTCTTCAATCTTGGGCATGGCTACTAACAAATTTTTTTTTTTTTTTTCAAATCAACTTTTTCAGTGCGTTGCTTCGTTATCAACATTTTATTGGCGCAGCAATGAAGAATCGGTAGAGGGTGATCGTCCGCAGAAGGCTCCCGTTTTAGAATCACGTGAAACGGTTTACGCCAGTAATTCAAGAGCCGACCCCGTACAAGGTATGTCATTGCGGGAAAGTTTTGTTACCAAAATCTTATCGTTTTTCATTCAACCAAATGCAGCCAGTAAAACGGACTCTCTGCTGCTTAACAGAAATATAAATTTACTTATACTGGTAGCACTGGCTACAATAATCACTACATACGGTGGTTGTGGTTTTGAACATATTTATTTAACAGCAATTATTTTAAAAAATCCCATCAATAGTGGTAAAAAACAAACAAACACAGAAAATTCTTTAATTAAGATTAAAGTTAATAAACAGGAAAAAAAGAGTTTTAATCATCCAGCACGTCCAACAATACTTGAAACAAAAAAGAATACGACAAGGCAAGATAAGCAGCGAAAACCATTAGGACAACAGCAACAACAACAACAACAACAACAAAAGCCCTGTCAAGATTGTATTCATCAGTCACACTATGAAAATAGTGCCAAACTTAAACAAAGTGACTCGCAATTTAATGAGGAAATGTCAGTTCGTCTGCAGGCGATTTTCCTTTTGCTGGTGTTTCTGCTACTGCCACTACTTCCTCCTTTAATATCATTACCTTTTAAGACTGTACAGTTATCGTCGCCGTCATCGGCAGCGCATACAACTTCCGCTTCCGTTGCAAAATTGACAAACAACTCTACGCTTTATTACAATCGTATCAACGGCATTCGTCATGCCCCCACCAATGCGCCACACCATCAAATAAACTACAGGTAGCTATATAATTAAATAGTTCATTTTTAATGTCTTCTGTATTCGCTACCCGACGTTTTTTCTGTTTTTTTTTTTATTTCGTTCATAAGTTTTCATTATAAGCGAAGGAATAAAAATCAAATTTATTAAACAACCCAACAACAACAACAACACCAATACAATGCTATAATAGATAAGAAGAATTGTGTTGTACAATAGCAAACTCTGTGTGTTATAGTTGGCTTATATCAACTATTCAGTACCATGCACGCGAACACAAGCACAAAACGAAAAATTTTTATTGGATGCCAGAAAAACTCAGAAACTGTACCCAAAAATCAGTCAATCAGGTTTATATATAATTCTAATAAAGGGGCGTGGAATGACTTGTTTAAAAAAAAGAAGGCGCTATATATTTGTTTGG
This sequence comes from Ornithomya chloropus, assembly GCA_963971445.1. Taxonomy (NCBI): domain Eukaryota; kingdom Metazoa; phylum Arthropoda; class Insecta; order Diptera; family Hippoboscidae; genus Ornithomya; species Ornithomya chloropus. The sequence continues at coordinate 49,886,390 of OZ020530.1, read as the reverse complement.
CACTCTTCCGGTCCACCCAAAATGGGTGTGGCACTTATAAATTATAAATTATTATTGGTCCACTCAAAATACAATTTATACTCCATCAATATGGTCTTGACTCCTTGAAAGTTCTACAAACACACACACACACACACAGTGCACTGTGGTATAAACCAAATATAATTGGATTTAAGTTCTCTAAGATTGCACCAAACATTCTTTTAAACAAACATGTACATGTGTACATATCACACACATATGTATTTTATATATATAAAAGTACATGGACTTTAGCAGAAATTTCTATATACAAAAAAAAAAAAAAAAAAACAAGTAAAAAAACTAAATTTGGCTTAAGCCAAACCTTAAATACCCTTCACATCCACAACGATGGGCGTGGCAAATATATATATATATATTACGCCCTCTAATAGTGTATGCATCAGGTATCAGCTTGCAAGTCGAGTTTTATGGTGAATATGGTTTTTTGTAAATTGTAGGCGTGTCTGTTATCCGACCATGTGCATTTTTGGTTAGATAGATGGGATAAACATAAATATGTATACTAAGTTTTAACTTCATAGGTCAGTTTTTGTGGCAGATAAATAGATTTTTGTCGATTCTGGGCGTATTTGTTATCCGATTACCCATTTGCCCATTTTTGTCACATCGATGGATGGGGTAATTACAAATATATGTTTACCAAACTTTAACTTAATAGATCAATTTTTGTGTTAGATAAATAGATTTTTGTCGATTGTGGGCGTGGATCTTGACCAATTTTGCCCATTTTAAATCTGCGTGCAGAAATTACAAATGTCTTTACCAAATTTCAGCTTTATATCGCCCGTCAACAATGTCAACAACAGACAGACACCCGGACATTCATATCCAGCTCGACTCAGTTTTTGATGCTGATCGAAAATATATATACTTTGTCGGATTGTCAAAGCCTTCTTTTAGGTGTTGCAAACGGAATGACAAACTTAGTGTAGCTCCCATCTTATGTGGAGGGTATAAAAATAAAAAATAAGAGCAAATGTTTATTTTGTACTTGTAACTTTTACTTTATTTGATTTTCTTTTGGTTTCAATTATTTTTCTTTTTACTTTTGTGTTACTCTATTCCTTTATTAAGTATTAAGGATATTACGTGTACATATAAAGAAGTTGTTAAAATTTAAGCATTAAATAGAAAAGAAGCAGAAAACAACAAAGAATCCTAATACCAGCTCCACAAATATTTACCAAGAAAATGTTTTAATTAAGAAAAAACAAAATGAAATGAAAAAAGTGTTCAATATAATGCCGATTAATTGAAAACTCTTCCACATAGCAGACTTTGACATTATCCAACAACATTGCACCAACTTACAGGTTTTTCTCTTACAAAAGGAGTTTTTAATTATTTCATCATAATCACGAGATTTTTACAAAGTGTGACAGTGTTTTTGTTCGTTTCTATAAAAAAATTACCTTCAAAATAAGAAATATTTACAAACAGCAATTCTACAAAACATTTCTAGTCGATTTACGAGCACTACGGTTAAGCCGAAAAAACCAGAATACTGGTAGACCCAAGATCCACGGCGCATAAGCTTTTAAGTTTGCCAAATGGTATAAAACTTTACATTTTTAACATAACTTGTCATCACTTAAACGCAATAGTTTTAGTTGGCTCTTACCTGGAGCTGAATCCAATAATGATTTATAAAAAGTGATTCAAATCAAATTAAAGTCTTCCTCTCCGGCAACACCTTTCAAACCTATCAACTGCCCACACTATTTGCTCTTCCAGTTATTAATTAAATCGGACGTTTGTTCATAGAACTTGTAGAACATTTAGTAATTAATGTAAATTTTTTAACATTGATGCATCATTTTGGAGATAAAAAAGAGATGACTGTTACTACTACTACTGCTACTACGGGCTAAGTCAAAACTTACATTCTATAGGACCCTCATCGCCCCCGTGCTTCTTTATAGCTCTTTTTAGGCGCGTTCCTAAAAAAAATTCTCCAAAAGGTCTTTGGCCCTGTACATGTTGGCTATAAGTTCCAAATTAAATTAAGTCTTTAACTGTACGAGATTTACGCCGACATTGACATTGTCCGTCATAAAAAATACAACGTCTACGGTGGCTAGGTCATCTCGGACGTATGGATAAAAGTGCTACAGCTAGAATGGTGTTCGACAGGAACAAAAATGTTGCGCAAACACTTGATGCACAAAATTGGAGAACCCGCGCCCAAGCAACAAGCCAATGACTTACATAGGTTTTAATTTTCCAGTTATGTAATTACGTAGAATTAAAATATTTCTGAGAACTGTCAAAATTTCTTAGACCGCCGCTAAGAAACTGTACTCTATGTAATGCATAAATATTGGGGGTACAACTTCACGGCTGTTTAACAAATCACTATAACGAAATTAATAGATACAAAAGTGTAGTTATTTGGTAACAAAACCCCATCGAAATATTAAACGACTTGTGTCTGCATTATAAAGTTATTCTCGATTGGAAATTGTCAGCTTACGTGCCAAATTGTTCTAATTTGCGGGAGGTTTTTTTCTGCTTTAATTTGAAGACTTCGACTCATCAAAGGCCGTGACTTCGACTCATCATGGGTTTCGTTCCTACAAGAAAGAGAGAAAGATACAGAATTGGAAGAATTTTTCGAGCAAGACTCATTTTAAATGAGAAAGAAATACAATAATAAACACGCTTAGAAACGTGGAAATAAGGAGTCCTACCTCACCAGTCCTTTTCTTTAAACATTACTCGGTCTGACTATAACTTGTTTCGAACAATGACAAATGGCCTGGCTGACCAGGACTCGATTCGTGGATTGCTTGAATAATCATGAGTGTCCACGTGATTCATAGTGGCGAGCGATGAAAATACTCTGAATCGCAAAACTGTAGAATTGTGTCTTAGATAAGGTTTCTATAAAATTAGCGAAAGGCATAACATATGATTCGACTTCCGCAGAGCTCTGGAGTCTGCGTTTAAATAGGTGTTTTATGTGGATTTCTTAAGATGTGAGCTTGGCTTGTACTATATTAGAATTTGTCCCCTCCTGAATTGTTTTTCTCTGTCAAATATACAATTGTTTGATTCGGGCGGCCCGTTCATATTTTATTTCGCCCGTAGTAAAGAAAGCTTGTGTTTAAAACTTTAGTAGACTACTTATTGTGGCCAAGGTATCAGAATCACGTGCACGTCCTTCTGTCCGTCTATGTGTCCATGTGCGGCAGCTGCAGGTCGCCTTTTCTAAGATATGTCGTTGAATTTTAGACAAGTATTGAAGTATATAGGAACGCTATTGATAATTGACCCAATTGTATCATTTTAGAACCCCTTTCCAAGTAAAGAAATTCCACGTGACAATGCTTTGCTTTAACTGATACAAATCAATCAATTATAACGTAATTTGTGGCACTAAGTAATGTAGGGTTTTAAATGATCGAGTATAACCAACTATAAGATTTTCCTAACAAATTCTGTCACACTATTACATATATAAACTATGAGTTATGCAGAAAAATTTAAAAACTTCAGTTGGGAGGAAAACATTTTCATTTTATGACATTTCACAAAGTTGTGACATTAGAAAGTGTTCACTGCTCCGGTTAAGTAGTTTTTGACATTGTGGGATAGTTTAGCGAGAATGGAAAATAAAGTTGTTGAATAGAAAACTAAGAAATGCAACAACAAGTAATTAATTCATTTTCAAACAATCATAAAGTTTTTCTTATTTTTGTGGGGGTGTGGGGGAGTGGAGTAAACTTAGTGTAAATCAAACAGTTATGTTTGATTAAAGCTAAGTCTTCACTTTCCACCACCAATGTATATGTTTAAATTTTCAACTATTATTTTATCCGTATGTCAGTCTCACACATACGTACTAGCACATAGTGGAATAATTTTTGTCTGTACATCCATCAACTGAAAAATTGTTGAAGTTACAAACAATAAACATTATGATGCTGTAGGAAAGTGAAAAGGTTTTCACAAATATAGTGGTTAGAGTGGTGGTCTTGTTAGTTATTGTATAACAAAAAGTTTTGTATTTCTTTGACTTGACTTGAAGGTGATAGGTATACAAATCGAAATGACGCTGGTACTTTTCCAACCCAACCCATCTCCTAAAACCTGTCTTTGAGTCCCCTTATAAAAAATACAATAAAATAGAAAACAAATATAAAAACTACATTTGGCTTAAGCCAGATCTCAAGTACCCTCCACATGTACATACACACTGAGGACGTGGCAGGTACGCGATTACGACCTATAATAGTGTTTGCATTACATATCAACTTGCAAGTCGAGTTTAATGCTTTATAAGGTTTTTGTGTCTACTATCCGACCACGCCCATTTTGTGGCGTATCGATGCTTGGGATAATTATAAATGTGTGTACCAATTTTCAACAGCAAAGCTCAATTTTTGTGGCAGATAAATATATTTTTGTTGATTGTGGGCGTGGCTTTTAACCGATTTAACCCAATTTAAATAGCTTTCTGCGTACACACAAGTGTACGTATAAAATTTTAGCTCCGTTTCTCAAAATTTACAATCGTGAGAAAACCAAAAACAGACACACACACGGACGGACAAATCTAGATTGACAAAAATTTTGATGCTGATCGAGAATATATATATTTTGTAAGATCTCTGATACTTCCTTCTGCAGGTTTCAAACGGAATGACAAACTTAGTATAACGCCCATCTCATGTGTAGGGTATAACAATGAAATTAAAAAAAAAAATTAAATTTAGTAAAAAATGAATGTATATTAAAAACACAGCAAAACATATCGTAAATGTTATTTAAATGCCAAAGTTTTTTGTACGTAACATTAATATTAATCATAACAACAACAACAACAACAACAAATTATTGTATTGTAAAACAATTTGTGGATTTAGCCTAACTACTCGTCATTTATGCAATTAAGGAAAAAAATATTTTTGGATAATTCAATTAGCTTTAATTTGTAATGTCCAGTGAGAGAGAGAGAGATAGAGAGAGAACACTTGTACATTTTTAGACGTAACATTAAAAATTGTAAAAGCAAAACCCATATATTAAGTGTATAAACACACACACACACACACACGCCTATATGTATGTGAAACTGTTTTTAAATGTTTTATTTTTATAAATAAATCAGGTGATGAGTATTTTTAATTTGTATTTAGCTATTACAATATAAAAAAGAATAAATTTTACGAAAAACATTCCATATTTTTTTTCTTGAAAAATGCACAACAAGTACGAAACAGACATTAAATTAAATTTTTGAACATTTTTTATTTACCCGTACAAAAATGCAATTATTTGTAAATGCTTCTTTTTTATGAATCAAATGAAATGAAAGCAAATTTATTTTAGCGTGCACTGTTACAAATATAGATACGTTTGCGTATAAAAAAAAAAATGTACAAACACAACTACATTTGGCTTAGGTCAAAACCTAAATACCCACCACCGTTGTAAATGCTTCAATTTTCTACTTTTTGTCTGTACGTCCATTAACGGAAAATGTGAAGGACTTACGGTTAATAAAAGCAACACACACTATCATAGTTTTGTTTGTAGGTTTGTCAGCTGTAAAATTTAAAAATAAATAAAAATAAATTTTTTGTTATACATATGCCCAAGTTTAAGTAATTTTACTTCCCAACTAATCGTCCGTCGATTGCGAGGTAAATATGCATTCGATTGTCACTAATAGGCGCCAACACGCCCCTTGTTGTAACATACAGTTAAATGCTAAACGTTCCATAAGCAAAGCCTGGATAAAAATGTCATGAGGGGAGGGGCGAGGACAAATTTGGAAATTCCCACAACTGTTGAACATTTTCGGTTGTTATTGTTTTCCATCAAATGTAATCAATATCCATAATTTGTTCACTTTTAATCTTTATTTATATGCTGTCTATTTTTACAACACATATAAATACTCGGATAATGCCGAACAATCCTGTTAAATAATAACGTTTAAAAAGTTTTTCCTTTTAAATAATTTTATATTGGGCAAAATGGTTTATATTATAAAATAAAAAACAACACGAAGATTAATAACATACTAACATACATACACACATATTGATGGTACATACAGTGATATGCAACAATAACCTTAAATGTGGAGAAATTTCTAAAAAATTTAACCATCTGCTTTATAAATGAGCCGTTGTGATTGAAAGGTCACAATTTCAACACAATTTCAACTTTTTTAATCTCTAATTTTTTTTAATAATATTTCAAATTTTTTTACATTCACGCTTATAACGCCTTATGTGTGTAAGTAAGTCGCTTTAAGTCAAATTAATATGCATAGTGCAGGCGTGGCAGGTAACTCATTAAGATCTTTAATGTCGTACGTATTGTGCATCAACTTACATGAAGGATTCTGCAAAAAATGTAGGGCGTGTCTTTTAACCGACTCACCAATCATTACAATAATTATCCAAAAAATTCAATTTTTTGTCATTGCTGGATACATTTTGGTCGATTGTGGGCGTGGCTTTTAACCGATTTCACCTATTCTAAATAGTCCACACACAGTAAAGAGAAATGTTTATAAAAAATTTCACCTTAATGTCGTAAAATTTACGACTGTCAGCATTCCAACAACACCCGGACTTGGACGGATATGTCAAGATCTGCTCAGATTGTGATACTAATCAGACTCGCAAAGTACCTGCTTCCGGACAAATATTTTTATAGATTTTTTCATTTCTTTTCAAATTTCCCAGACACCCTGTATACGATATTTACACGTTATACAAAGTAAATAATTTTTTATTAAAATTTCCATATACTGCGTCACTGTATGTACTCGTATATAAAAACATTGTTTTCGTTCATATTATGAGTTGACATTTAAACATCATCATCATCATCGTCATTATCATCACCTGTCTGTAGTTCGGTAAGAATTCGTGCATAATAAATGCAAAGTGCTATTTAATCATTACACGTTAAGTGATGTCATAATTTATTTGTTATCTTTTAAACCTTAACAAAGCAGAAACAAAAAACAAAAGTAAATATAAAAAAAAACATAACCATAAATCAAAATATTTCACTAATACTATAATAAAAGAAAGGTTAAAAAAGAAAAAAGAAAAGAAAAAGAAAAAACACAAAGTCATACCCTTTTTATTAAAAAAAAAAAACAAAAAAAAAATTCATTTACGAAATTACCTGCAATTAGCCGTTAAGTGTATTATAGAATTTATATATAAAAATAACGACAAATTGCCATCAATTTTAAACATAATTTTTCTCAATACAAAATAAAAGAAAATGAAAACAAAAACGAAAGCAAAAATCTCACTTTTTTCATTAATTATAAATGTGTACATAAGTAAACGAATGCAAATGAATGAAACATACCAAAAATGAACTCCGAAATTATAAAATCAATATCAGATCTTATTATCATACAAGTATTGTATACCTAATAATAGTAAAATAGAACGAATGAAAAGAAATTAACTAAGTGCGTGCATTCAATATATGTAAAACGCATCAGCGCATACAAACACATACACACACACACGCACACACACACACATAAGTACCCACGCACGCACACAAATAAACAACAGCAACCATTACAATTGAGAGAATACAGAAAAAGAAAAATTTTATTAAATAAATAAATAAATATCTGTTTCATCGATAAATTTAAAAATTATACAAAAATTTTGCTTTTTTAATTTCTCCATTTAACGGGAACGGTAAGATTTATAACATGCATAACAAGGGAAACATGTAAAAATCGTATATAAAGAATGGGCGTGGCAGGTTTATGATTTTCACCCTATAATAATAACAATAATAACAATGTATGTAGGCGTGTATTCTGTTCACTTTTTTTTTTGGGTACTTCGATAAAATCAATTTTGTAATATTGTCCCTAAGCTGTGAGCAAATTTTTTCAATTATGAACGTGGCCGACCCTTTTAAATAGAAAACTACTTGAATTAAAAATCTCTGCCAAGTATGAGTTTTGCGACTGTAAATGTTTCAACAAAGAGGGACATACGGACAATCTTTAATCCACAAAGATTTGTTTGTGAGATTGTGGGGATAGCTTTAAATGGTAAGACAAACTTAGTGTACATATATACTTCCCTTGTTATGGGGAGGGTATAAAAAGTTACCTAAAATGGATTAGTATCATTCTTTGTGATGGGCGTTGTCCATTTTTTGTAGAATTTATAAGAAAATCTTCAGCTTTTTAATTTGCTCATAAGTACAGAGGGTGGACAAAATAATATGAATACATACACTGCTTACGTCCTAATGTTATATTTCAGTGTATTATACGCTTTTTTCTGCGACGGTTAAGACAAGCAATCGGTGAAATCTGTGATCGATCTCTCAGACTTCGAAAGAGGACAAATCTCTGGAGCTCGGTTAGCGGGAGCGTCTGAGACGAAAATAGCTGAATTGTTTAATGTTTCGCGACCGAAAGTATCCATGGTAATGACAGCATACACAAAACATGGTAAAATATCATCGACGAAGAGGAATAGTGGGCGAAACTTAAACAGAGACCGATACATATTAAAAAAAATTGTGGCCAGACAACGTAAAACTATCGCAACAAAAAAGACGGCAGAACTATTCAGACAGTCTGCGAATCTATGCAGCGGTTCTAAAAGCAAAATGTGGCCCAACATCTTATTAATAAATAAACATGTTCATATTATTTTATTCACCCCTTGTAATTTTTTAGCAAAATTTCAAAAGCAAGTTTTGGTGCATCAGTAGCGTGTTTCACGTTCCTAAAAACCGAATAGAATAAGATATCGTGTGATATTCAATACTGAATAGCGATTAAAGAGTCCGAGAAGCTCTTTTAAGAGATAGGTAAACAAAGGTCGAATGAGATACGGACATGTGTCGAGTATTATTATAATTATCCGTAAATATGTTCCATATCATTATATTCTAATAGTCTTGAGTTTAGCTCAATTTTTTTCGGAGACCTTGAAACAATTTACAATTTAAACAATTTATGACCATCTATTCATTTGAAAGTGGGCTGCCTGAAAATGCTCTTTGCAGAACAGGTACTTGTTGTTGGTTTGTATTATTACACATATTATTAGATTGTATAATATTCAATTCACGGAATAGCTTAATTTAATAATAAAAATGTATTGCAATGCAGAGCAGTAAATGATTTTTAATAGATACATAAATAAATTGAATTATGAACTCATATATATGTATGTGTATAAATGAGCTTAAAAAGCAGACAATTAAAAATTACACGAAAGTTAAATGGTGCAAAAAAACGGAATATTTAATTACAGCATGTAAAGCAAAGATTAGAGCAATAAAAAAAAAGTGTACCAAAGCGCCCGTACTCCACACACAAACAGAAGCAATTATATAATTTTCCGCTGATTACTGCTACTGCGAAATAGGAATATATTTTGCCTTTGTACGCTTAATATCTTATGACTAACGTGACATCAGCATATGTGTACTTAACAATGAAACCTGAAGCAATTTCAGAAAAATTTGAATCAAAAACTAGACCGAGTCAATAATTTTCAATATTCGTGTTTTTCTTGAGCAAATGTAATGCTTCCAATTATTGTACCCACCATCATAATAATATGGGGGTACATTGGGCTCGTTTAAACGTTTGTAAGTGCAAAAAGGATACAAGCTACGCCCTTAGAAGTATACACCAAAAAATTCGTGTAAAAAAAAGATATTGACTAAATGGAATAAATAGATCGGTTCCAGACCTTAAAATAAATTTAAAATCATGTTAAAACAAATCAGTCCCTGTAAAGAAAGAATCTTTTTTTTTCGTTTCAACTCGTGTTAAATCAAGTTCGTGTAAAAAGAATTGGTGCAAAAAGAGAATTAGATTTATATATTTTTGATCAGCTTCAATAGCCGAGTCGATTTGCACTGTCTTCTGTTTAAAATATATAGAACAAGCGGAATTTGTCACTTTACAAAAATTTTCAATTACACAACGTTAGTGGTCTTATCTCATCAGGTCTTGATTGACTGATCATGTCATGCTTTCCTTGTAATTTATAGAAGTAATAAATAGTACATTGTTTATTATATCCTTGTTTTTATACCCTCCACCTTAGGGAAGAGGGTATATTTATTTTGATCATCCGTTTACAACACATCGAAGGAAGCCTCGGACACCCCACAAAACCATATATATTCTTAATCGGCATGAAAAGAGAAATCGTTTGAGACATGTCCATCCGTGTGTCCGTGTGTTCGTATGTTGTTGGCACTTTGCGTACCTATTCTTAGTTCAATTTCGCTGTTCCGTATTGAAATTGGGCACAATCGGTTAAGAGACACGCCCACAATAAACAAAAATCTCAACATACCTCGAAAAAATTGTACCTTTAAAAAATTATATATCGCACAATACTATGCCTATCAAGTTGAAATTTGGTATAAATATAAGTGGTACCGTTGTCCAACAATCTGCCAAAAATAGGCGTGATTGAATAACGCAAACACCTATAACAACAGGAACTTATTTTTCAGAGGGTATTTAAGCTCCGGTCTGCACAAATATGAGTAAAGTTGAGTTATCAAAGTTTTTATTGATCTAGTTCAAAGTTAAGTGTACCAGAGAAGCCGGGTATGTGCAGGTCATTATTAATATTACACGAATAATCCAGAAATGCACCTACCAGCCTCATTTAGAATATATTCTATAATTGCAGGTCTTAACTTGTAAAAATTACAATTCGACCATTTCTTCTCCAAACATACACATATTTTACATATAATTACATTTTTAGCTTAACATTTTCTATAATTCATCAATTTTTTTCATATTTTCCAAGGAACGTCTTTGATTTTATCACTTTTTCTTTCTAACTTTCGCCAAAACTCTGAAAAAATTTGTGAAAATTACTTTAGGCACTAATCCGTACACTTAATACAGGGGCGTTATATGATGCAGTGCAGAGTATTGAATTCTCAGAATTCAAAATTAAATGAAATTCCATAATTTAAAACTAATTTGGCAAGATATTGAAAAAGTTGTAATTTTAAACAATTAAAAAAAGTACAAAAAACGCATAAAGAAATATTCTAAAAAATAAATTTTTCTTTTCCTTTATACAAAAAGTTATAATCGTTTATTAATATTTATAACGAAATGAGTGAAAAGAATTGATTAAAGAGTATTTTATAATGTATGTGTGTAATGCTAATTATATTAATATTGAAGTGTTAGCAGTTGCGGTGCCAATATTTAGTTGTAAGTGATGCTCGGTAAGGGTTCTTCATTGAAATTGAAATTTCGTTTATACATAAAATTTAAGGTTATGTTCATTTTTCGTAAAGGAATTATATAATACAATGTTTAAGGGTAATAATAAGTAATAAGTTTTTGTAATGATATTTTTCATTGAAATTGTTTCAATTGCGGTTTATTTTCGAACACTTAATGCTTTTAATAGCCTGTTACGAAATCCACCCTATACTACTCTATTTCTCAAATTGATCCACCAGGTGAAAGTATAACACTCCGGGAGAACTAAAGAAATGTGATTTCGCGTCCGGCCTAACCTAAAACTACTCCAGTACTGTAGCCTGCTTCAAAACAGTGCAATTGTAAACTTTACTTAGGGTATTATATTAAAGCATAAAGCGTGTGCGTGTACTCGAAACGCATTCATTTCCTCATTTGAAGATTTTTTTACAAAAGTTTACCCGGATTATATAAAAAAAAATTATTAATTTTTATAAAAGATTTTCAAAAAATGTAAAATCTTACAAATTACTTGTAAACATAAAATATTTTCTACACACAGTAACACTCAATGCTTTTGCATATCATGTACGCATACGTTTGTGTACATGTGTAAGAGGAAGTAAAGAATTTTCCTTTTATTCTTCATATATTACGTGAGTTGGGTATACTCTGTAAATGCATTTTTTCGTATTTTTGTTTAAAATATTTATGTATGTGGAATGAATGCAGTTTCACAGTATGGCGGTATGCTTCCTTTCTCACTTACACTGTGCATAGTACACAGCATACATATTGATAACAGAAAAGTGGAAACAAACTTTTTTTGCCCTTGTTAAATTTTCACTTCCCTGTGTTTAAACAATAAACATTTACATAAAATTTCATATCAACTGAGTGCATTATGAAACTCCACGAGTAGTGATATTGAGTTTTTCTTTTTTTTTTGGTTCTTTCTTTTCACAAACTGGTACATAACAGCGAAAAAGGTTCACTCCGCATTTTACATAGAATGGAAATCATTTGATCAGATAGTTAAATGTAAAGAACTTGTATGAAAGCTTCTCTCTCATTATCGGATTGAATTAAATCCAACCCTTTTCCATTTCAAATAAAACCAAGCAAAAAAAAAAACCGAGTAAAAAAGACTTGGCTCAGGTCAAAACTTAAATATTCTCCACATCTACATATAAACAAGGGGCGTGGCAGTAAACATTCGCTCTCTGATAGTGCTTAGTACGGTTTTTTGTAATTTGCAGGCGAGCCTATTATCCAACCATGTTCATTCTTGGCCCATTTAATGGGTGGAGTATGTATACAAAATTTCAACTCAATTTTTGGGACAAATAAATATATATATAGATCGATTGTAGGCGTGGCTATTGACCGATTTTTCCAATTTGAATGTAAAAAATTTCAACTAAATATCTCAGAATTTACGATCGTGAAAAGGCCAACAACAGACGAACACACGGACACATGGACATATTTGATAATATATACTTTGGAAAATGGAATGACAAACTTAATATACTCCCTATAATATATGAGGTGTGGTATGAAAAAAATAACGTTAGCAATAATTTAAAACCAAACAATGCACCAATGAACTCTTTAATGGGGTGTTATAGGAGGAATTACGAGCACATGAATTGCTTTGGACTTGGGGTGAAATTTTACACAAACTTCGCATTTGTGTAGATGTACAGGTGGGGAAGTTTGGCAGGTATGACATGTGAAGTTACCACTTTTGGTATATTGAGGGTGCCACGCCTACATTTGACATATCGGATTGATAAGTTAATTATCAATTTTGGTGGTAAATAAAAGAAATTTTTCATTTCTATCTTATATAAAATTGACTACCAATTCCAAGTATTCCAACAACAGACGAACATACATATATTCATTTGGAATTTATTACTAATCAGTCTCTAAACTTTATTTCAAAGCAACAAACTTTGCCTACCACCCATCTAATGTCTAACAAGAGCTCACAAACTACACACATGTTCAGTTTCGAGTTTACGTTGGAATATGCATTTTATGTGCTTGCCCATAATATTTAATCCTCTGCAAAAATCGAATGCAAATGACTCATTAGATGATATGATGGTTGGCCACAGTTAATCCAATGCAGCATATTTCGGCGCTCAATAATAAGTGTTAACTTGTTTTCTACATAAAAAAAAAAAAGAAGACAGACAGACAGACATACATATGCCTTCTCTCTGCACAAGGCACAAACATTTTATAAACATTTCATAAAGTAAATATACTTCTATCCTTAGAGAGCGATTCATAGTTATGTAAGCGTAAACGGATGAGTATACGCAAAACAAAAAGACAAAAAAAAACATACTGAATAAATGAGAAAGATTTAGTGACTGAAACGAAATGGTCGCAAAAACACTAAAGTGTAACACTAACCAAAGTAGAATGAAATTCTATTTTACAAAAACGTATCAAAGTTAAATTAAATGTTCCCCTAATAGTAATGTGCAGGTATACTATGTAAATTCTATTGCGTACTACAAAAAAGTACGCCATCGAGTATATTGTGAGTTTTCTTTAAAGAAAACAAACGAACTGAGTTCGCAGCCACGCCCACTCATTACAGAAATATATCTTACAATCACATTTATAAAGCAACAAAGTTTCAGATACATATTTCTGAAATATTTTAGAAAGAAATATATGTCCGTACGTCCGCCTGTTATTGGCACTCTCACGGTCGCAAAATTTGAGATATTCAGCTGTAATTTTGTGCATTTCTAGTTTTTACGCATTGGTCGTTAGTTAAATTGAACAAAACCGGTCAAAAGCCATGCCCATAATTGACAAAAATCTATTTATCTGCCATAAAAGTTGACCCATGAACTTGGAATTTGATTCACATATTTACAGTTATCGCATCCATCGATTTGCCAAAAATGGGCATGGTCGGATAACAGACAGGCCCACAATTTACAAAAAAAAAAATACAAAAAACGTACTCAGCGTAAAACTCGGCTTTTTACACATATTAGAGAGCGTAATCATGTACCTGCTATGCCCATCTACGTCAGTAGATATGGAGGGTGTTTACGAGTTGATGAAAGCGAAATTAATTTTTTTTCACTTGTTTTTACTGTTTTCATCGAATATTTGCTTTAACGTTTTTTTGAATTGCTTATGAACGCGTATGCATACGTACCAGTGCGTATAATCGCAGGAAATATATGGCACAACGTATCTCTGGTAATGTTAGAGTAGAAAACTGTCACAGAGAGAAACCACATGACCGGCAAATATTAAAAATGTTTTTATATCATTTGTGTGTGACTTTTCCCCATTCCGAAACTGAATCTGTCACACACACTTAAGAATATATACAAATATATGCACAACCCCAAACATACCCACACTTGTATACATAATATGTATGCACGTGTGTCTGCTTCGAATGGTGGCAATGCTGTTATAAGTACTTTTTTGAGCGTTTGTTACCGTTCTGTAAAATTTTTAGAAAAGCTCCGCTGCAATATAGAGCATATGTGTGAATGCACCAAAAACTAAAAAATCCAACTGCTTTAAAAGCGTTTCTTAGGCCGGTTTTATTACTGAAAAAATATGTTTTTTTTTCTTACTTAGATACTTTACATCAGTAAAGATCTTAATATGTTCAATGGGGATGCTTGGTATTGAAAGGGTCATTGTTGCCAAGCTCCCCCCACCAAATATCTTGAGCTTGAAGTTGATATAAATATTTATTTATCGATAGTTAAATATAAATAAATAGCGAAAATAGCCGGTATTGAAAAACAGACACGCCCACAAATAACAATAACAAAAATAAAATTTCTTTAATGGAAAAATTCCACCGGTAAGAGACACTGTAGCTAAATTCTTTAAAAGTCTTTAAAAGAGGAGCATAATGAAGTACTTGTCACTCCCACAGGTTACTCGTAAATTCAATGAGTACTCAAAGTATTGGCCTTAGCAATATATAGTTTTTTTATTTGTCGTAAACTCATCATAAGATATTGAGTCTAACATACTAAATGTACTAAGTTTGTGCTTCGTTTTGTAACATCCTAACGCAAGGGGGCGCTGTTAGCTCCCACAGTATATAATTACAATATTTTTGTGATCAGATTAAACGAAATCTATGTGTATAGTGGGTAAAAAGCCACTCCCACAATCGTCATAAATATAAACGAGTTATACAATATCAAAAGTAACGTTTTCCGAATTCGTATACAGAGAGCTTTTTCATAGAAAAATGGGAGTTCAAAACTAACGCACACTTTTTTTTAGATGTATTGACCAAATCTAACTATTGCAAGTTAGATTTCAACTAAACTAAATAAAGGCTGGGTTATAGGACAGACACGCCCATTTTTAAGAAAAATAATATATGTAATACAGTATGTGTCTCATACTGTATATGCTACGCCCACACTAGAAAGCATGCATTTTATGATTATTACGTTCCATACATAAAATTACATTTAAAATTTAAAAAACGAATTAAAAATAAATAGAATTTAATTAAAAATTTCATTTATGGTACGTTCATATAAATGTGGAGAGTTTTCAAGGTTTAACCTTTTTCTTTGTTTTCCTATAACCACCACCTTAAGGACGAGGGTGTACCAAGTTTGCTCTTCCGCTTGCTATATTGAGAAGAAGGAAGCCTCGGCCACCCTACAAAAGTATACTCTTGATCATCAGCAATATCTGAGTACATCTAGACGTCTGTACGTCTGTTATTTAAAGTTATAGTAATCATGAGCATAATCATGTACCTGCCACGCCCCCGGTACATCCGAAGGGTATTTAATATTTGGCCTAACCCAAATTTATTTTTTTTTTTCACTTGTTTGTTGTTGACTTTTGTTATTTTTGAAGCAATTGCGAAAAGCCTCTCTAGCACGTTTACAAACCGCTCCAGCTGAAGATAGTAAATATTTGGTGCATAGATGGTTGGTATGCAGGGTATGACCTCATACTAGACGTACACTTGTGTTACCTTCACTTCTATTATTCAAATATTTTGTACAATATAATCTATGACCTAAATTTTAACAAATATTCACATGCACATAATGTACGCACACTTTAGGCAGGTGTATGCATACATTGTACGCTTATGAGAATTCATAATTTAGGCAATGGTGAAAATGGAGTTTCTATACCCACCAGCATAATCATTGTGGGGGTATATTGGTGTTGTGCAAACGCTTGTAAGTGGCAAAAGGGCAAAAGTATATATTCGATGCTTGCTCAGCATTCTGAATCGATTTAGCCCTCCTGTATGTGCCTGTGTGTTGTGTAAATTTTCACATTCACCTTAACATAACGTAACATAACACCGTCCCAACAACAATAACATAACTACGTGGATGTGCCCTAGATGTGGCGTTCGCCTAATGCAACCCCTTCTCACTGCTTGTCATTGTTTCCCATTTTTATAAAATATTCGAAAACAAAAGAAAGAAAGATTGAGATATATTTGCACATAACGAATGATAAACATGAGGGTTTTTTTTGTATTTTACTTTCAAAATTATTGCTTACGTTTTTTTTCCTAAAATCATTGTTAATATAAAAATAATAAAAACAATTTATTATGGTATTATTATTGTATTATTTTGAACGAACGATTTTATCTCTCAATCCTAAACAATGCATACATTTACTGTTATCCATTTATGCAATACATACAATAAATAATGGATAAACAAATGAATAAATGGATGTATGAATGAACGAACAAATAGTTCTTTTTTTTTTTTTTGTTATTCGTACATTTCGATTTATTTAACTGTTGTTACAATTCCATAAAACACCTAAAAAAATATGTTAAGCAAAGCAAAAATTTCTCTTCAAATCCAGCAGCATGTGTCAAATTCAATGGCTCTACACATTTGCAGTCCTTTGCATTTTATTTCAAATAAATTCGGTCTAACGCACACACTTACATGAACACGCACATACACTCATTCCATGCACACATCCACTCATATGCAATTTATGACATTGTATACGTTTTTGTTTCTGCTGCATTTTTGTTTTTGTTTTTGTTTTTTTTTAAATCAAATATCACAGGAAGTGAAATATTCGTACACATGTGAACACGGAGTGCACTGCATTCAACAATTGCTGTAATTGTATTCACTTCGGTTTGTATGGTTGTAAACAAGTAACGTGTGTAGATACGTACATAATAGGTACGTATTCATAAAGGTTATTTCACTGAATTTATGGCTGCACACATTCACAAACGAATGCTTGTGTGCATGTGCATATATGTGTGTGAGTGTGTCTATATAACGTGAAAATTGTTTGGTTGGTTTAATGAAATTAATTTTTAATTAATTTCACATATTTTAGAAAGTCAAATATCGGTTACACGACAGGAGGAGAGCAATTTACCAATGCGGTTTATTTAGTGCGGCTCTTTGGCGATGTTCGAAACGAGTATGAAAATGTTGTTTTTTTGCGGTAAATATCATAAACGTACATGTGTATGTGCTCAGTGATACGAGATTTCATAGATAAATAATTTAAAAATTTTGCAGTAAAGTCATTATTCTGTCTGTTATATAAATTATTTATTTGATAATTAGTGACAAAGTCTAAATCGATTTAGGCATGTCTGTCTGGGACTCTGCCCTTCTAAAAATAAAGATTTTCAGCCGAAGTTTTATTCAAACATTTGTAGTTTTTGTTGCATTCTTATAGAATTCGGTTGAAAACCACGTTGGCAGAGACGACCTGTCTGGTAAGTTCATTCCGATTGCACAATATAGTATTCTTAATCATGGTAATAGAATCCAAAGATGAATTAAACAACTGACAATAAACATTATATAATATATATTTCGTAGAGAATCCTAAAGACGTTCTAAAGGTGATAATTTGTGCGGCCCTATGGCAATTTGTTTGAATCATAATACCTAGTAAATACCAGCAATGCCGGTGACAAATGCTGCCCATAATTGATTTAACTATAAAAACAACATCGAACAATTTACGCCTGTTTCTAGCATCAATATTTTTCTATATTGTATCAATAATTTTCTATTGTGATATGGAAGGAGGGTCAAACATGAATGTGGGATTCTAGAGCTCGCAAAGCGAAAAAAAGAAGAAAATTGCGTTCAAAATGAGTTCATTTTATTGAAATGATAAAAATGGACGTGTTCAATAGATACGCCCACAATTTTAAAACATAAATAGAATTCGTGCGTATAACTTTGTACACGATAAAGGACGCAATGAGGTACCTGCCACGCCCACTTTTTATACCCTACATCTAAAATGGAGAATGTACCAAGTTTTTCATTCCATTTGCAATATCCACAAGGAGCCGTCAGTATATATCTCGATCAGCTTCAAAAACTGAGTCAATCTAAATTTGTATGTCCGTGCGTCTGTCTATTGTTGGCACTTTCGCTATTGTAAATTTTTATATATTGAGCTAAAATTTTGTACAATCGACCAAGTCTATCTATTTGTCACAAAAATTGATCTATGATCGTCACCATCGTTGCGTCAAATATGGGCATGGTTGGATAACAGCTCTCACAACTTACATAAAATCTTATTATGCTTAGAACTTAACTTGCAAGCTGGTACATAATGCATTAAGAGTGGGCGTAATCATGTACCTGCCACGCCCACCCTTTGTAAATAGATGTGTTCTGTTTTCCTTTTGTTTTGCTTGAATAAGATTTAAATTATTTAAAATCTTTCTAGTAGCACCTCTGAATACTTATCGAATACGTGGCATAAATACTTGCATATATAAAACACACTCTGTTTAATACTTGAATGCTGCCCTTTACTGAAAATTCACCAAACAGGAAATATTGCATGTTTTTTTTCTCATCACAACTTTTCTACCCATTCATCTAAGAGATCAACCATAACACATGTGCAGGTACATCATACACGAACGTATGCATGCATACGGGTACTGGTTCTGGTAGTGGTATAATGTATATTTAATATGTGGCTGGACGAGTGACTGAATGAATGAATGAATTGTTCAATATATAAATGTATCTTTTATCTTCTATCTCCAGGGAGATAATTGCTAAAAAAAGTAAAAAAAGTAACTTTGTGGAAGAAAATCAATGGTGAGTGAACATGAAGGAATACAATAACAGCAACAACGACAACACAAAAACATAAACTTTATTGTAAACGAAATGATTTCATTGCTTCCCTGAAAACGTGATATGAAAACGTTTCGAGTGAGATCTACCTACTCGCATACTTATGCACATGGCAACGGCAACGGCAACGGCAACGGCAATAAAACACATACAAATGTAACAGAAAGTGGATGTATGTCTGGTAATATAATATGGAAAAGTAAAACACGTAGTAAACCGTACTGAAACTTAGTCAAGAGGCCAAAAATGTGCACCTAGACATGAACTATAGGGAACGATGTTCGACAACAACAACAAAAAATGAAAATAAATAAATAATTATAAGCAAAAAAAGTTAGCATTTGGAATGACCTGAAAGGGGAAAACAACACAAATTAAAAACGCTAGTGAAACAAAATAAATCAAATCACGCCATCGCTCAAACAATCTCCTAAAAAAAAGTCAAGCGAATCCACAAAAAACAGTGCTTGAAGCTTTGGTCAGGCCGGATATTTGTAGCAACCAGCGACTACATTTCACTTATGTTAGTGTTAGTATTTTCAGAATATAATCCGCTACAAATATTTTAGGCCAAGGGAAAGCTTGCCACGACTCGACAGTTAGTAGTCAGTCGTCTGTAGTAAGCATTGCGTTGCGCTGTGTGGATAATGTGACGTGTGTATCATCCTATTGTGTTGAATTACAATTGACACAAAAGTTTCTTCATCATCATCTCTCTCTCTCTCTCTCTCTCTCTCCTTCTCTTTTCCCCATCATAACGTATTTTACACACACATATACTGGCGTATTACTGCGTATTACTTGTAGGACATAGCAAAAAAGGCAAAAAAAAGGAACAAAAAAAAATTGTTAAGAATTAAGGTTGTTCCGTATTTTATTACGGTTGTGCATTTTCCTTTACTATCTCTTTCGTGTACACGCGTGTCTGTCTGTCTGTGTGGTGTATGGTAAGCACGTAACTCATGTGTTCTGCATTTCTGGTTGGCTTACGTTACGTATTTGAAATCAGTGCGGATATATATACATGTGTGTGTGTATATATATATGCATATATATGGACGTGTGTGTTATTGTATTAGATTCATGTTATTAGTATTGTTGTTGGTAATTTCTTTTGTTGTTATTATTATTATTATTGTTGTTTTTAAGGCTTTGCCTGTACGATTTGCTATTAACAGATTTTGTTGTCTGCACTAGTACGCTTCGATAAATTTGATGAGATTTCCTTCAATACATAGACACATGCACACACACACACACCCATATATATATATATATATACGCTGTATATATATACAGCACATGCACACACAAGTGCTTTTCCATACCATATACGGTATATGGAATTGGTTTATTGAATGCTCCTTCTGTTGGTGTTATTTCATCATTTTGTCATTTTATTTATTTCGTTTCATTTGGTTTGTTTTGGGTTTACTTTCTAGTTCCACATACCCTTCCCACTCTGTGGATGCGTACGTTTGTCAGCCCATTTGATATTAATAATTATGATCAAAACATAACAAAATCCCCCAATTATGTCCGTCTGTCCACTGTAATAATCTCATAAAAATAATTGAATTCTAAATGGAAGTCCTGTCCAGCCTGACGAGCAATTTACATATTTTTGAGTCAACGTTTTGTGTGTGTTTTTTAAGATATTATCCTCATCTTCATTAGGGTTCAAAGGTCATCAGGTGTTAAAGATTATTATCCACAATTCGATTAATTTTATTTGATTGCAATAAACTGACCTTAAATACATCCTTAAGAGATGAATGCTATATTTACTTTTTTTTCATTGATCGATTTAATTGCATGATGTTTTGAAATTTTTTTTTTTTAAATATTCCATTTTCTCTGAGAACATATCGTGTCACTCCAGGGACATTGTCTCCAAGAAATTTGATACTTTTTTATTAAACTTGAGAGTACAGATACGTTATATAAGCCTATTGGTTAGGGGCAGGGTATTCACATCCACACAACAAGATGCAGTTTGTTTTTGCTCATCATCACTTGAGAGAACTTATGCTTCGTTATCATCGTTCAATTGGCAAAAATGTTATTTCGTTATTTTCTACTTTCCACTTACTCTGGTTATTGTTGTTGTTCTTCTTTTTTCCGTCTTGTTGTTTTTTGTTGTTATTATTTTTTTCAGATTGAATTGTACATAAAAACCGTGTTTATCGTTTACGTGCTATTACGGTTGGCTTTTGTTCCAATGTCTCCTTGCCTGTCCAAGTATAAAAGCAAAAAAACAAAAATCTAAACAAACAAACAACCACATGTATGCATATAAGAGGTTATGTATAAGAAAAGAGAATTGGCAACACTGCCACTGTGTTATTGTATTAGTAACAAACACAATTTCCTTTTGGTAGTAGGGCTGGTGTGCGTTGGTGTGTCTACCACGTAGGTAACAAATCAAGGTGCAACAATTTTATTCCATTCTCGTCTTTTTTCTTCTTCTTCTTCTCCCTCTTCTAAGCTAGTAGTTGGTTGTCGGTATAAAAATTTATTGCTATTCTCTGTAATAGACTGTTAAATCAATACAAACCCCGGCAAAGTACAGATGAGGAACGTGATTATGTTGGTGAGAAAGAGAGAGAGAGAGAATGAGACTTAGTTGAGAATGCATTTGTTACATCCTAGTACACTTAGTTTTGCAATTATTTTATAATATTTGTTACCTTCTGTGCTGTGCAACTAATGTTTGTTGTTGCTTGTGCCACCCGTTTATCCTTCCACTCCACTGATACCATTTTCATTTTTAATGCCTTCTAGTAAATAATCATTTCATATTCTCACGACCTTGTTATATATTCAAAAGTTTTCTTACGTTCTTCTACCATAATGTGAATGTTTTTTTTTTTTTGATTATTCTTTAGACTCTTTAATATCCTCTACCTGAATGAAAGCAATAATAAATCCATAATATTTTACACAATTGAAGGAGATGCTTTTTTACACCCTCTACATAAATCCCAAAAAGTATATATATTCTTGATCAGCAAGCAAAATTTTAGTCGATCCAGACATGTACGTCCGGGTATCCGTCTTTTGTTGGCACTCTCACGACCGTCAATTTTGAGAAATTGAGCTGGAATTTTAGACAGACACTTCTAATTTCTAAACTTATATCTAGGTAGCAATTTAAATTGGTCAAAATTCGGACAAGTTCCACGCCCACAATCGACCAAAAGCTCTTTATGGGCCACAAAAATTGAGCTATGAATCTGAAATTTGGTACTTATGTATATAATTATTCCATTCATTGATATGTCAAAAATGAGCCTGGTCACTTAACCGACACGCTCATAATTTACAAAAAACCGTACTCAATATAAAACTCGACTTGCAAGCTGTTATGTAATACACACACTTTTAGGGGGCGTAATCTTATACCTGTCACGCCTTTTGGTAAATAATGTGTTTATTAATGATATGAATGAATTTGAAGAATGTAACTTTTAGTAAAAAAATTAAAATTGAATTGAATTGATATTTCAAATGGTCTTTATAACAAATTATAGTTAGTAAAGTTTAAAAGTCAAGACTAATGGTTAAGAAGAGCAGCGATTGAGATTACTAACAGGCTTTCTAAGGAAGATATGGCTCTGTAAGGTCTAACTTGAAAGAATTAGACCTATCCAATACAGATAAGTATAGGCTCTGGAGGGAAACGTCTGAGACGCCGCAACACATTCTATGTGAATGTCCCCAGAATGGGCCTTGGTTTCATTAAGAGACATAACATAGAAGTTAGATGCAAAATTAAAACAGTCTGTAATGATTTAAGAAACAAACAAATCACAAAATATGAAAAAACCACCAACAAAAACATCCAACCAACGACTGCTAAAAATTTTTTTTTTATATATTAAATAATAACAAGTAAGAAAACTAAATTTGACTTAGGCCAAATCTTAAATACCCTCCACCTCCACAACGGTGGGCGTGGCAAATATATATATGTTGCGCCCTCTAATAGTGTATGTCTTACGTATCAGCATGCAAGTCTACTTTTACGTTGAATATGGTATGGTTTCTAAATTGTGGGCGCGTATATTATCCGACCACGCCCATTTTTGGAATGTCAATCAATACGATAACTATGTATACGCGCACCAAAGTTCAAGTTCCTAGGTCAATTTTTGTGGCAGATCGATGAATCTAATATTTATAGACGTACATACCAAATTTCAAGGTTATAACTCATTTTTTGTGGCTCTGAACCGATTTTGTCCATTTTAAATAGCGATCTGCGTGCAAAAACTAAAAGTGCCTGTACAAAGTTTCAGCTCAATATCTCAAAATTTACGCCCGTGAGAGTGCCAACAACAGACAGACACACGGACACACGAACATACATGTCTAAATCGAGTCAGTTTTTGACGCTGATCAAAAATATATATACTTTGTAGGGTCTCTGACGCCTCCTTCTGGGTGTTGCAAACGGAAGAACAAACTTAGTATACCCTCATCACTGAGGTGGAGGGTATAATAATAATAACTTTTTCAATATTGTACCCTTTTGTAAACTATTATTTTGATTATATTTATAGTTATTTGAATTAGAACGGAATGGTTGACATTAATAAAAGTTACGTTTGCTGTGTGCTCATAATAAATTGTAGGACAAAAACAATTTAAACTAAATAATAATAATAAAAACTTTTCGGTATTAGTTGAAAATTTGCAATTTCTGTGTAATTGATTTTTTTTCCTGTTATAACATAACTAAAGTTATGTCAAGTTTATAGACCAAGTTAAAATACTCATAACCCCACCAGCAAATAAGATAAGTGGGAGAAGAAAAAAACGCTTGACAATTGCATATAATAAGGGAAGCAGCTTGTGGTACCAGCAGCAGCAGTAGAATGCAGCCATATGTACTTCAGATAACCTAAAGTTAGGAGAATGGAGTTTCAATTAAACTTAGAAGCCAAATTATCGGGTATAGTCAAGACGATTTTTGAATACTTTTTTTTTTATTAGAAAATTTTAGTTTAATAACATAATTGGAAACTCATAAATAACACACCCATCTTTTTATTTTATTGATTGCATTTGAACCTAAATCTGAAACGATTTAGCATTATCCGTCTGTATGTCCAGGTACGTCTTGTAATCAATCTGATATTTTTTTAAAGAAATTTGGCGCAGACTTTTAGTCCATGAGCAATAAACATTAGAAATGGATATGTTTGGTTCACTTTTAGAATACCTCCCCATAGTTTAAAATAAGTTTTTATATAACGAAAGTGGACATTTTTTTAAAATTTTTCCATAAAATTTAATGACGCGTAGTTAATCAGCTTAATAATTGTCTGTATCGAATTGGGACTCGATTGTACCATTTTCAGAACCTCTTTCCATATTTTTTGCAAAGTGATTTTTGTATGACAAGGCCTTGCGTTTACTGCTACAAGTAAACTCAATAACTAGCGTAGGGTATTAACTGGTCAGCAAGGACCGACTTTAATATATTTACTTGTGTTACATATGAGGCTTCTGTGTTGTTGTCATATGTTCTAAGCAATCTTCACCTACCATCACTTTCACATCTTGGTGAAAATATTTGAAAAAACCAAAAATTTCAATAATAAAGTTTACGTTTTAATCAATTTTTCTTTTCTACATTAGGTGTAAATATAATTAAGAGAACTTGCTGCTGGGTATTATGTACAGAATAAGAAAATTAATATGCTTTCATACCTTTAGAGGATAAACATTTCAATTTTTTTTTTGTTTTTTTTTTTTGTTTTTTTTTTCCCTAAACCGAAATATGAAATATGTTGTGCACATAAACAGCACACTTGTATGTTTTTATATATATATTTATATAGCATATATACTTGTATAAAAATTATCATATATACGCACACCCTGGTAACTTGTATGCTGAAAAATATGTGCCAGAGATGTACGACTTTTTCAAATAAGTTCATATGTACATATGTTTATTCAAATGAATATATATATGTGTGTGTGCGTTGCATGTAAAATTCTATATATAATAATTTATAGCCTTTCTTTTAAGCTACGCTGCTGCTGCTGCTGCTACCCCCTCTCTTCCATTCATCTAAACATGCTTATGTAATACGTATAAATATTGTATGTTTATATATGCATCTATGTACAAGGTGTCCGGAAAATCGTTCGAAACTTGCCGGAACATAGTCATAACGGTGGCCGTGGCAGGCATATGATTTTGCCCTCTAATAGTGTATCAACCTGAAAGACGTGCTTTAGGCTGAGTACGTTTCTTTTTATAAATTGTGGGTGTGTCTGTTATCCGACCACGCCCATTTTTGTCACATCGTTGGGTGGGGTAATTATAAATATGTATTCCAAATTTTTACTTCATAGCTCAATTTTTGTGGCAGATATATAGATTTTGATCGATTGTGGTCGTGGCTATTGAATCATGTTGAACTCTAAATGAATGGACAGAATTACAGCTCAATATGTCAAAATTTCTGACCTGAGAATGCCAACAACAGACAGACAAACAGACATTCATATTTAGGATCTGTGATACCACCTTTATCTCCATATAAACTTAGGTCTGGAAAAAAGTTGTTTATAAGTTATTCTCTCTTCCGAGAGATATAGGCCAATTTCCGGACACCCTGTCTATAAATATTTGCGTAACGTACCACTTGAAAACTGAAGCTGGGAAATTTTAATTTTCTCTTTAGGTTTTTGTTTTCATTATTTTATTATTATTTTCTAATTTGAACCTCAAGAAGATTTGTATATGCCCGTATTTAGTTTTTGCTCCAAACAATCTACCATGGTTGGAGGGGGGGCTTATTTGTTCCGTTGCTGACCTTATGACATGAGCACATGTGTATAAACTATATACTGCACTGTTTGCTTCTAATGTGTTATAATTTCCGTCAGCAAATCCGTCGCAATATTCCAAAGTTAGATAAATTCAACTTTTTATGATCCTTAGCTTGGTGCGGTATAATTCGTTCGGCGTCATTTTGGTTGTATAGGCAACGAATCGTAACAACTAAACAAATTAATTTTAATTCCACTGTAAAGGTCTACTTATTGCATAACTTGTTGTGGAAGAACATGTAGTTTGTAGAGACGTCTTCAGACTCGGCATGCAGGCTGCTATTTAAATTGGGTACAATCAGTCAAAAACTACGCCTACAATTGACACATTTCTATTTATAATGGCACAAAAACTTACCTATAAACCATTGATGTACAAAAAATGGTCATAGTCAGATAACAGGCAGGCCCACAATGTACAAAAAAGCATATTCAGCATAAAACTCAACTTTCGAGTATTAGAGGACGTAGAAGAACACGTACCTGCCACGCCCACTCGTTGTATATAGATGTGTAGGGTATTTAAAATTTGGTCTTAGTCAAATTTAGTTTTCTCTACTTGCTTTTTATTATCTTTTATTCCATAAACTCTACGTTCTGCATACAATTTGGTTTTTAGTGCGCTCCATATAAAAGTATGCAAAATACAATAGGAGGAAAACTACTTGAAATTTATTACGTTGGTTTGGAGGTTAATAGAATGTGTGGTGCACTTTTATCACTTGGATAAACAACAACAACTAAAACAGCTATGGCTCAGTTTTCTTTTTATAATGTATCCGGGATCAAGCTGTTCGTTGTTATTAAATAGTTGTAATAAAGGCTAAAATAAAGTGTAATAAAAAAATTGAGAAACTTTTTCAAATCAAGCATCGAATTTCCCTAATATACAATTTAGACTTGTCAAACTTTTTACACTTATCTCATTATAGTGTAGTTATGCAATGTTTTTTATTATACGTTTGTCATTCCGTTTGCAACACTCAGAGAGTAAAATTAACGGTAAACCCAATATTGAAGTGAAATAGTTTTTTTTATAAGCAATACATTTAGAAGCACTCGAACATTCAAAATCAATAGAACAACCAAGTTTAGTTTAGTTTCAAACTAAGTCTACGTATAAAGTTTCCAAGTTTACTTGTAGTACATATTTGTGCAACACCCAAAAATGACCAATTTGTGTGTGCGGGTGTGTGTGACAAGTTTTTAAATGAAAATTGATGAGACAAATATTATAAAGTTAAACACATCAATTTCAATCCTAGATACATGTATTTTGCATGTGTTATCATTTAACTATGTGTTCAGACATTTTGAATATTTTCCTTTAGTAGCAAGATACGGCCGACTTTGTATGGAGAGTGTTTTTTTTTCGTCTTCAATCTTTCCACGTATAACACTTAGAAAGAGGTGTCAAAGCTTTAACGAAATAGTCTTAATGAGTATCACAATCTCGTCATGTCCGTGCGTCTGTCACGGTCATAGATTTTAAACTATTAAACTGGAACTTTTGTACACAGATATGTCTCACTCAAATTGCAAAATAAAGTGGACAAAATCGATAATTAGCCACGCCCGCAATCGACAAAAATGTCTTCATGTATCTAAAAATTCAAGAAATTCACAAAATCATTGTGCCCAAAAATGGACGGAATCGCTTGGCAGACAAAAAATTGAGAAATTGAAATTAGTTACAAATATTTATAATTTACCCATCTAAAAATGGGCGTGTTCGAATAACACACACGCTCACAATTTTCCAAAAAAAAAAAAATAAAACACTATTTGTTACAGAATCCGATTTCTTAGGTAATGTTTTCAAATCAGATACCTGACACACCCACTATTTGTATATAGATGTAGAGAGCATTTAAGATTTGGTGCAAACCAAATTTAATTATTTTGCTTATTCAGATTTTAATTTGACTTCTACGCACATTTAAAAATTCTGTTTCTTCATGTGTGCATGTGGTAGAGATTTTATTTTTATTTTATTATTTCACTTCATTTTTCTCGTAATAAAACAAAAACATAAAATAAAATGAAATTATGGAATTTTACAACTATTCATGTATAAGAAGAAGAAATTGAACTTGCAACTATAATATATGCTTACATAAGAATGAACAGCTATCCCTCTAAATACAAAAAAAAAAAAAAAACACATATTAAGGGGAAAATTGTGTTTATGGAAATTGAGTTCTAGTAAACTGCTTATATTTGGTTAAGGCTAAATTTTGATCACCCTGTACATATAGAGGAATATTGTGGGTGTGGCATATATACAATAACAACCCATATACATATTAAACTATGTTAACGGTACTGAATATAGTTTTTTTTTTTTTTTTTAAATTTAGGCATGTCTATTATCGAACAACGCCTACTTTTATTATATATATAAATGAAGTAATTATGGCATAAAACACATAAAATATGACATATTTCAACTTTGTGGCTGAAGAGGAATTTTTGTTGAATTTTGTAGGCGTGTCACTTGACCAATTCCATACACTTTCATTGAAACTATATAAAGAAACTAGAAATATATATTTATACAAAATTTCCGTTTTCTTTTTGCCACCTTAAAAATACTGACAAAAATGAACACACCGACGGACATGGCTTTTATAATATTTTAGGAATAATTCTATGACTTGGAAATTATAACATCATCATAAATGTTACTTATGGAATAAAGTGTAATAACCGTTATATATTTTCGCGCTAAGCATTTACACCCCTATTTAATTGCTTAGCTTTCGGCTAAAGCCTTTCATCATTTTCTCATTTATTTTTTGAATAGCCCGCAAAGAATTCATGTAAAACGATTTAATCTGTTTCCTACCGGTGGTTTTTTCCTTTTTTATACCCAGCCCTGCTATTTGTGGCAAGAGGTATATTAAGTTTGTGCGGATGTTTGTAACTCGTAAACGGCAAATGGCACACCCACAATTTAACCATGTCTGTACATCCGTCTTGTAAATTGTGCTGAAGCAATTTTTGAGATAATTTGAACAAATTTGGCACAAGGGCATATTTTGGCCCCTAGAGGAACCCTATTGAAAATATACTGAATCGGACAATTTTTAGAACCCCTCCCCATGTAAGGTTCTATTATAATGGGAATTTCCATACAGTAAAAAATCGCAATTCTTCATATAATTTGTCACAACAATAAGTAAAGAATATTTAGTCGGCTTAGTATTTGGCTGGGCCGAATTTGGACCAGTTTTAGACCTTAAGTTTTTAGACCAGTTTACAGATACAACTAAACTAATTGTAGCATAATTTAAGGAGCTAATTAGTGTAGAGCATTAAATGGTGCGGCTTGACCGATTATAAAACATTCAAACTTTTTGGTTTAAAGTCTTCACATAAGATGATGGGTTTACAAAGTTTGTTATTCCCGTTGCGACATACAGATGTATGAATCAAATTAAAATCCGAGTCAATGTCCGTCCGTGTATTTTAGGACCGGTCTGTTGTTGTCATTATTACAGTCTTTTCGATATATTGAGCTAAAATTTTGTACAGACGTTTATGCAGATAGAGCCACGCCCCCAATCGACAAAAATTTAGCATATACCTGCCATACCCGCTGTTTCTGTGAACATGTTTAGGGTATCTATGAATTGGCTTAAGCTAGATTTTTTTAAAATTTTTTTTTCAACTTTTTTGTGTTAATTTTACAAGTGCAACCATACGCTTGTTATAGTATATTAATGGTTGGTTCTTCTGCGCTCTTCTCTCATTTCACTCTTTCAATGCGTAATGTACACACCCATATATATATATATATTATAGCCATCCAGGATAACACTTTCGCACTCACAAAAACAATTTCGCACAAAAAAAAAGTAAGTTACTGCTGTTGGTGTATAATGGCATACTTGTGAAGCTAAATAAGTGGCTACTTGTGTCCAAAGTTACACACACCGCCACCACCACTATTGTTGGTAATGTTGATGTTTTACATCCACTCTGTAGCTATAGATATATATTTAAATAAATACATACCTACATACCTACATACCTACACACCATATCCAGCGCCGTCCTGAATTGTAACATTTTGTGGCTATTGTTGTTGTTGTTGTTCTTGTGTTTTTTGCATTCTACTTTTTACGAAATTTTCGTACGGAAATGTAAGGCAGCAGAGCAGCAGAGCAGTACAGACGCATGTATACGTGAAAAGTAAAATTAAATTATTCATGATAAATATAAATACTTAAGCACGCATATTTTGGCGAAAGTTTAAGATAAACGCAGCAATCAAAATTTTAATACGCGTTTATCACGCCACCACCAGCGTCGTGTAACGGAATTTTATTTTAAGTTTTTTTTTCAATTTCCCTCCTTCGTTAAATAGATTTTAAGAATTTTCGTTTAATTTTCTTTGATGATTGTGGTCGTGTTGGTTGGTGTACAGCCAGCAACCTTTAGCAATTATCCTGTTTGCCTTTCGCTCATTGATTACGATAAAAATAATAAAAGGAACAACATACAAAATTAACAAAAGAGTGAATGAATGAGAGAGGGAAAGAGAGAGAACCTTTCTTTCCTTTCGCTTTTTATGATTTTAACTTAACTTTCACTGCACTCACTCCTGCTGCTGGGTTTTCATATGTAAAGCAATTTTCGCCAATTGTATGAAGTTTTCTTTTGCTGCTCCTTGTTAACTGATACCTGCAGGCAACATTAATGTTATAAAAGAGACAGGTTGGTTGGCAATCTTTTAACAGAGGTTGAATTGATTGTACCTGGGCGTTATTAGCTGGGTGGGTAACCGCTCAATTTAAGTCTTCTGCTTCCCCTTTCGATTTTGATGCCATTGTCTCTCGATCTGCTTCCGTTTTGATTTCATTTATTTAAGCGGTACCACCATCCTTGGGTTGTCCTTGCCTTGGAAAACTGCTTAACTATGAGAGAGACAGTGTTCATGCTTGGTATGACAAAAAAAATCTCTTTTCTTTTACCTTCCACATAATAAAAAAGGTATACTAAGTTTATCAGTTTATTTGCAACACCCAAACGGAGGTGTCAGAAACCCGACCCAATGTATATATATTTTTAATCATTATTGAAAACTGGGACGATTTGGAAATGTTCGTCCGTATGTTTGCCCATTTTTGTCATTCTCATGATCGTAAATTGAGCTGAAATTTTGTACAGGTAATTCCAGTTTCTGCAAGTAGCAGGGCAAAATTGGGCAAAAGCCCCGCCTCCAATTAACAAAAATATATTTATCTGACACAAAAAATGAGCTTTGTATTCGTATTTTATTTACCTCATCCATCGATGACACAAAAGTGAAGATGGTCACATACCGGACACACCCACACAATTGATAAAAAACCATATTCAGTATAAAACGCGACTTGCTAGATGTCTAATACATTCACTATAACAGGACCGAATCATGTGCCTGCTCCGCCGACCATTTCAATGTAGATGTGTAGGGTATTTAAGATCTGGCCTAAGCCAAATTTAGTTTTTTTACTTATTTTTGCTTTGCTTCTAGAAGTGTGCAAATGAAGTTTATGGCTGTTGAGTTGAGCACTTTGTGTGCTGAAGCGTCATTAATTTTATTTTTACACAAGTTAAGTTTGACCATTTTCTTGGGGAATACATTAATTGACATTCACGTCTGTCTTACTGGCTGTCCCCTCCCCATTTATATGCTTCGTGTGGTGATATTTTATAAGCTGTACAAGAATAAGAATCCTCTGTGCATAAACTGCCTTCTATATCAATCATAAGTTGGTGTAGTTGTGGTAGATAAAATTTTAATTATCGTAAGTATGCCTAGCTAGTACTCTAGGATACAGCCAGTATGAATTTATGCTATTAATTTTAGGCAACTTGCCGTTCTCATTTAGTTTTTAACCTTTACTGCTCCGTAGCAGGAGGTTTACACACTTTTACAAAAGCTTGAATTAGGCATTTGTGTGGTTATTGAAATTTGAGCGCGGCTCTTACTCATTCCATCTAATCTGCACGTAGAAACTGTAAGTGTCTGCGCAAAATTTCAGCTCAGTAGCTCAAAATTTACCACCGTGAGCGTTTTAACAACACACAGAAGCACGGACATATGGACGGAAATGGCTAGTTCGATTCAAGTTTTAGCTGATGAAGGATATATATACTTTGTGGGATCTCTGACATGTGCTTCTGGTAGTTGCAAAAGGAATGGCAAACTCAGTACACCCTCATCTCAGGTGGAGGGTATAAAAATTGCCACTGCTGATTCAGATAAAAGCGTACAACGTGTACATCTACGCTGCATTGTCACCTTAATACATTTTTATGATTTTAATGGAACTTCTTCATCAACAATTATTCATGAACTTTTTTTTTTCAGTTGAAAGTAAAGTTAGTGAGGAACCTACAAAGGGCAAGTTAAGAAAAGACAAGTGCTTTTAGCACTGTTTTTTTTTCGAGTTTACAATAAAACAATTGAAAGTTTAGCCAAGTGTAAGAAAACGTGTTAAACGTGTAAAAAAAGTAAAAGTTCAGTTTTTTTCCTCTATAATATCGCTAAAGGAAATTTTGTATAAATAATAATTTTGCACAATTTTGTTTTGGTACCTCATTGTTATAACAATCACATAACAAAGCGAAGGCGTAGACTTTCGAAAGCGTTTGCAAATAATGAAATGTTTTGATCCCGAAGAGTTCATTGAATTACTAATTAATCAAGACCACCTTAAAGCAAATGCCTTGAGACGTAAGGTGTTAACCTTGATGGTTTTAAATGATTAGTTATGAAAAGAGATGGAGGGAGTTGTGTGTGTGTTTTGAATCCGAAACCACTCAGACCGCACATTACGTCAATACTTGACATTATCAAGAGAACTAGACACGTTTTTCTCACCTGGAGATCTGCCTTTAAACTGCATCGCATAATTTCATTAAAAAAGTATTAGTTGTGATTACTTTCTAAACCAAAAAAAAAGAAAAAAAACATATGAGTGGGTAGTCTATCTAAAGGATAATTTTTTGTCGACTCCATGTTTTAGCCAAAGTTTTTAATGTTTTTTAAAGTTATCTTTGGAAATACTGGTTATTACGTAATTCACTGTGTGGCCCAAGCTTTATGGGTTCATAATATATTCGTAAATTATAATCCCTTTAAAAGTCCATGGCAACTATCTTTTCTACAGCAAAACTTCTTCACTGATACTGTTAAACGAATTTTGGTTAAAAAAATTTAATAGCGCAGAATATGAAACGGTTCTCTACCACAATCTTCTCACTTGTTGTACCCTCTAATTAAGGTATACGGGTGGACACGGTAAGATTGTTGTTACGTTTGCCAAAGTCAGAAGGAGGCGCCAGATACCCTACAAAATGTCTATATTCTTGATGTGACATGAAAGTCTGAGTCGGCCCACGACGTTCACGTGTCTCCTTCTCGGTCATAAATTCTTTTGGGCTATTAAGCAGAAATTTTATGACGACTTTTTAAAGTTTCAGTAGACAGGTTGCTTTTTAAATTGGGCTAAATTCAGTCAAGTGCCACGGCCACACTTAAGAATAATGTATCTATCAGCTACAAAATTTGATATAAATATTAACGATTAGTACAGCCAGTGATGTAACAAAGAATGGGCGTGATACAATTATATACACCCACAATTTACCAAAAAAAAAAAAGAAAAACACAAAATCCAACTTTTAATTGTTCGAAATAACAAGTACTATATTGGAGGACATCATAATATTTCTGCCACGCCCCTAAATTTTTATAGATATGAAAAGTATTTAAAATTGAACTATTTAACAGTTTGCTGGTTGTGCGTATGCAAGGTGTTGTCACAATTCTTGTTAATTGTTATGCATCTGCTTCAAGGAATTCAAAGAATCGTAATCGATACGTCTCCGTAGTGTTAGACACATACGTACTTATTACATAAGCCATACAACACTTGTAATAACACTCGGCGTACTCAATACTAAATTATTTACGCTCCAGTAAAATACAATTTTGTATTTGTGTGTATGTTTAGAAGTTTCAGTTGTGATACCTGCCATCGTGACTGCAAGATACGGAATGAAGTGCAGGCGCACACAGAAAATAGTGAAAGCACACAAAACAATATCTTGTGATACATTTTGCGGTGAAATATATTTCCTTAGTTTAATTTGATATATATTATATATGATTTATTATTAACATATGTAAAATACAATATTTATGGGTAAGCATCCAAAATAATTCTCATGCTAGGTGACGTGATAGAGACAGTGGCAGAATGTGTATGAAATAGCTCTGGTGCCTTTTTTATACCCTACACATAAAATGGGGGGTACACGACGTTCGTCATTACGTTTGCAACACCCAGAAGGAGGCGTCAGAAACCCCACAAATTATGTATATTCTTAAACAGCATCGACTCAGTTGATCTAGACATGAATGTCCGTGTGTTGTTGGCTTTCTCGCGGTCGTAAATTTTAAGATATTGAGCTGAAATTTTGTACAGACACTTTTAGTTTTTGCGCGCAGATTGCTTCTTAAAATGGGCAAAATTGGTCAAGAGCCACACCCACAATGGACTAAGCCCTATTTACCTGCCACCAAAATTGAGCTATCAAGTTGAAATTTGGTAGACATATATATAATTATCCCAACCATCGGTGTGCCAAAAATGGATATGATCGCATAGCAGACACGCGCACAATTAGCAAAAATCTGTATTCACAGTGAAACTTGACTTGTCGGCTGATGTATGTAGATGTGTAGGGTATTTACGATTTGGCCTAAGCCAAATTTAGTTTTCTTATTGGTTACTTATTTTACTTCTTCGTAAAATTTGTCATAAACGATGATATAAGAAAACACGCAGACACACACACACGCACACACACACATAACAATCAAATGCAAACATGAATTTAACCAACTTATAAACCTTGTCCCAAGTTGATGGAAATTTGCTGAAGAGATAAATTGTCCTGAATGAACACAAATGCATGCACACACGCACACAATAAGCATTCAACTAACAGTAGCGATAACAATATTAATACTTAAGTAATTATTAACAAGCAGTAAAGAGACGATGAAAAGGAGGAAGAAATATTTCTCTACTAATCTTAATTTACATGAGAAATGTCAAGGAAACTATACGATAAGAGGAAATTATGTGATAATAGTTCAAGTTTTGCTTTAATGAGATTTCATTTACCTGTAGTTGCGCTATCATAGAACTTTATAGACACAGCACAGCATGGGAAGTTTAAAATTATTTTATATTTATATGTTGTGTACACGTATAACTGTAACGATATATTAAGATGAGTTTTTGATATATTTATGACTTAACATAATTTTCTGTATATTACTGAGACAAATTAAAGCAAGCAACAAAAATAAAAAAAAGCTATGAAAATAAAACATTACCTTCTTATCGTCCTAGTAAGATATAAAATAGCATTCATATTATAACGAGTCTCAGCGATTATTTAATACGCTACACTACTTAGTTTTACAATTTATGCTATAATCAGTTGAGTTGTACCAGTAAACGTGAGGGCGTGAAATATTTTTATATAAAGAAGGGTTCTAAAATTGGTCTAATCGGGTTCAAATTTAGCCCATTCAATTATATTAAGTTAATTAAATACTATTTATGAAATTTTTTCAAAAAATATGAAAATTTGCGTATTTTCATCATCTAAAGACTTCCTGTATAATATGTCGTTATATGGGGAGAGGTACGAAAAATACTTCAATTCTGTTCATTTTTAATAACATTCCTCTTTAAGGACATATATGTTCTTGCGCCAAATTATATTGAAAAAGCAGTAAAAATGAGACCTGTAGCTTGCGTATAAATTTTCATTGTCACATGGACGTAAAGACGGACGCGGTTAATTTGATTGAAATTTTCATTTAGAACGGAACGGTATAAGTAGAGGTGAACGTGGCACTTGCCGTTTAGGAGTTACAAATACAA
This sequence comes from Ornithomya chloropus, assembly GCA_963971445.1. Lineage (NCBI taxonomy): Eukaryota > Metazoa > Arthropoda > Insecta > Diptera > Hippoboscidae > Ornithomya > Ornithomya chloropus. The sequence goes on along the minus strand of OZ020530.1, from coordinate 49,850,142 downwards.
TTGGTACTACAGGTAGATACATTTAAGAGAAGTAAATTTGATGTAGGCTTCTATGGTAAGGCAGGTACCTGACTGTATAAATATCATGGACTAACTAGTAAGTCGCATTCTGTGCCAAATAAATTCTTTTAATTTTTCGTAAAATTTTGGGCCCCGCTTATTTTGGCACAGCAATGAATGCCAGAATTGTAAATGTCTCCCAGAGGTTAACTTTATAGCTTAATTTTTGTTAATTGTGGGCGTGGCTCTGAACCAATTTTGCTTAATTTAAATAGATTCTACGTCTAGAACTAAGATATGTTTTTGTATACTTTTAGGTTAATATTCCAAATATGACGAAAACCTGCGGCACCGAAATTAGTCAAAATGGGCTGCTAGCCGATTCACAATCAACAAAAACTCTTCGTAGCAGCTACAAAGGGAAATTTCAAATGCACACAATTATTTTGATATTTTCGGTAGATGTGGATAAAAAAGGGGTGGGGGGGATTGACAGTATAACAGGCAAAAATCTATTTGATACATATATTTGTAATTATCTCCTCCATCGTAAAATGGGCATGGTCCGATAGCGCACACACTTACAACCAATTAAAATCTATATATCTGCCACCAAAATTAACCTACGAACTTGAAATTTGGTGTGCGTTTCCATAACTATCCATTGTTGTAACAAAAATGGACGTGGATTGGGATAACAAATACGCCCACAATTTGCAAAAAACAACATTTTCTGCGTAAAACTCGACTTCAAGCTAAAACGTAATACAAACAGATCTGCCACGCCCACCGTAGATGTAAAGGGTATTTAAGATTTGGCCTAAACACAAATTTAGTTTTCTTACTCGTTTTACCTATTTCACTCTATATATAAACAATGGAAAGAATTAAAAAAGTTCAACTTGTCACAACAATGGACGAGCCTTACTTCTGCTACACATTGTTGTTCAGACATTTGAATGCATATGCAAATTAGTTAAGAATTGCCACAAATGTTAGGAACCGAAAACTACAAAGGCTTACGAATAATAATAATAATAATAATAATAAGAGTACAAGAAAGTAAATTTTGTACGAGTGTGTGCATGACTCATAAGTTGTGTGCACCATGTCGTAGATGTGGTCGGACTGGAACGAATGTATGTACAATGAATGCTGGTACAATTGTTAAATCATATATTTAATTAGATAACAAATGAAACAAGCAGAAAAGCTAAGCACATGGTTAAGGCGTAATTTGTGATATCCACCACTAAGGTAGGTGTGGCATGCAAACCATTACGGTCATTTTGAACTGCTATTCAAGTGTGGGTTAGAGGTTAAATTGTGACCCAATAAATGCAAAATATACTGAATATAGAATATAGTGGCATGGAAACGCTAAAGAGTCCTTCTGATAGTTGCGAATTGGTGTAGAGAGGTAAGCGTTGCTTAAGAAGGGAAAACATTTGAAAGTTATAAAAGAAAATATTCGGAAATTTTATTGACAGAGTTTTAATAATATCTTTAAAATAAATACCAGACAAATGTTTAATGGTTGATTCAATTATTCGTGCGTGGGTGCTTAAAGGAATGAAGCACCCACAGAGATGTGTGAACTAGTTCTTGGACCATTCCATGTCATTCACTGCAAATCATTCGTGTTATGTTGTAAGTTTGTGCGTGAGTTCTCCTCTATGTTTTCCTTTTATTTTCATATATTAAACTTTTATAGCTCGCACACACACATTATATATTGATGCTTGACTGTGTGTTTGAACCCGCAAACTTTTCTAATGGCTTGAATGAAGTGGCGCTTTGGTCTGATTCGAATGTTTGTAAGTGACACATTTTTATATCCTTTACATTATTGTAGTATGATAAGTGTGCCATTGTGATAGGAAGCTTCAGACTCTTGGTAAAACATACAAAATCGATGGTTCAAGAGGGCTTTTTTTGTGTCACAAGAATTTAGATTTTTTTTTTTTTGTAAAATTTGAAACAAACATTAAAAACAAGGAACAATTATTCATAGACACGCCAACATTTCTTACATTCATACATATTGTAGATAGAAATTAAATGTTTTTTCTTCTTCTGTCCCATTGTTCAAAATAAGCGAGTTAGACACGCCCACAATTTACAAAAACTCGACCAAAGGAAAATTTTGCTTTCTTAAGTTGAAACAAGTGAAATTTTAAATACCCTCTCTATCTACAATAGTGGGCGTGGCAGGTATATAATCACTAAAAAGGTATAAATATTATGTATGAGCTTGCAAGTTGAGTTTTTCGTGGAGCATAGCCTAGGTCGACTCAATCTTTGTTTTTGAGAATGTACATACGTTGTGAGGTGTGTGACGCCTCCTTCTGGGTATTGCAAACGGAAGAACAAACTTAGTATAGCCCCCATATTATGTGGAGGGTAAAAAAGTTATAAATGTGTGCGATATAGAAGATTTTGTCTAAGCCCAAGCAAAGCTATTTGTGTCTGCAAATAAAAGCATTTCTTGCTTGCCTGCACAATGTTTTTATTTTATTTTTATTTCATTTTTTTTATTTTTTTATTTTTAAGAGGGACAATTATTCCTGTTTGTCTAATAGTGTTTTGACTAAAAACTGTCAAAAGTAGCAAAGAAAGGAAATGCGACACTTTTTAATTGTGAATTATGGCTTTAAGGGCTGGTGAAGTTCAAAAAGTAAAACGTGGGATTGACGGTAAAGTGCTTTTGGTTAGAACTTCATTCCAATAAATTACCAAATTTCCGTCCAAGTGAAACATTGGGTTCATTTTACGATAAAAAAAGAGGAGATCATGATGAATGACTTCATTTTTGATCCTTTACAAAGGTTAGTAAGACACAGCACATTAAAGCGTTAAATGTTTATTGTGATAAACATTCAGTGAAATTATATGAATACAAATATTTAACAATCTCTACTAAATTTATAGCCAATAACAGACGGACATTCAGACAGACTGAATGAATTAAACTTTTGAGGCTGTATGGTTACAAACGTAATAAAAACTTAGTATGTGTAGGATATAAAAAAAAGTACCATCTACTGTACAATGAATGGCTTACTCATTGACTGATCATTTCGTGTCACATTTCTCACTTGCCAGTAATGTTCGTATTACTTATTTCATATAATGTGCGGTTTGTTTCATGACTGTCTACTACTGATCTGAGTACTTTACACTCTTTTTTTCTTTTATAGGACTTCACATAATGCTTCAGCAAAGTGTTTAGCTACACTTTCTCCTTTTGTGCTCTGTTTTTAGCAAACAACAAAACACACGCCAGAAGTGCCTCCTGAGTATGTGTATTAAGTGGGAAAAGTTTATTTTCTAGACATCAAATATTTTATATGTTCATAAGCTACACACTTAAAGTTACGTACACCTCGTATATGGAACACTCTCATAAAGGATTTAATGCTTAAACACATACCTAGACGCATATATACACACACACCCATATATACATATACGCACATTTCTGTTTAGATGTACGTATATCATATTTATTACAATCACACATTTGCTAGAAATGAAGAAATATATGTACGTGTGTGTGCGGCACCATAAAGTGCTGATTGGGCTACGAAAACTTAAAAATTCAAACTTGGAAATTTCACCAAAGCACCTGAATGGAGGCCAAACTGTGATTAAAAATGTTACGAGTGACAAATGAATAAAAAGACGCCTACAGCGGGGCTTTTATGAACTTAAACTTTGGCGCCCTACTTACATATTCCACAATACAGGGCTTATGCTTGGCGTGGCATTTGAACGGCTCTGCTGAATTGTATACTTGTTGGTTTCTGATGTACTCTCCAGGTTTATACAAAAAATGTGGGCGTGGCAATTTCGCTCCTTTATTTACAACCATCATCTTGAGGCCGAGAAGGATCATGAACTATACCATGTCTTTATATATACTTGATCATGATGAAATCGATTTAGGATTCAGCTATATCTGTCTGTTTGTCCGTTTAAGGTAAACATTTTCCCCATTGCAAAAATTCACTCTGACTTTATCCAATTTGTCAAGGGCTGTTCTCATACGTATGGGTAGGTATTGAAATTAGAAAAAATCGGTTCAAGATCACGCCCAAATATACAACAACTGAAAAAGAAACAACAATTCTTTAGAAGAATTAAAGAATTTTATTGCGACTTTTTAAATATTTTATGAACATCCATCCCGCCTACAATTATGGACGTTTTTCTTTATTTTTAGCACATTGCAAATATTAGTAAATTTTTTTTACTTGTAGGAGATATAATGTCAATTGTGGGCGTGACTCTTAACCGATTTAAATAGAAATCTAAGAATGCTTTTATCTCAATACTGGACAAACACTGGAACAAACGGACCTACTTAGCAAGATTAGAAATATATATTTTGTAGATCCTGTGACGTTTGCATTTGTATATTGCAAGCGCTATAACAAACTTAGCGTATATTCCTTTCTATATTCAGTGTTATTATAAGTATCTTTCTATACTTTCCACCTTAGTAATGAGGGTATATTAAGTTTGCTAAGGTGTTTGCAACAGCCAAAACGTGCATCTACAATATATCTATATATTGAAATACTGACTGACTTATACATGTCCGTCAAGGTTGTAAATGTTTGAATTATTGAGCTGAAATTTTCTACAGACACTTCTAGTTCCTATGAGTACCTTTTTGTGCTGATTTCAAGGTGGAAGTTGTTGTACGATAAGTAAATCATAGAAGGCGTATGCTAGGCCTACTATTTGCATCTGAGAGTAGAGGATATTAAAAATAGGGTCTCAGCCAAATGTAGATTTTTTTTCTTGTTTAATCTCCTCTGAAGACAGGTGATGTTTCTATACAGTATGCGGTCCATTCAAATCGAATAAACTTCTAAACTAAGTAAGCGTCTTATATTATTTTACAACTATTACGACTTCTTTGGAGTCATTTTATTGATCATTTTCATAAACTTTATCCAAGAGAATGCTGCAGAAGAATACACATTTCTATAGATAAAACATTTGTGACTTTTTATTGCGCTTACATTTTTTTTATACCCTCCATCTCAGTGATGAGGGTATACTAAGTTTGTTCTTCCGTTTGCATCACCCAGAAGGAGGCGTCAGAGACCCTACAAACTATACATATTCTTGATCAGCGTCAAAAACTGAGTCGATTTAGACATTTATGTCCGTGTGTCCGTGTGTCTGTCTGTTGTGGGCATTTCCACGGGCGTAAATTTTGAGATATTGAAGTGAAATTTTCTACAGATACTTCTAGTTTTTGAACGCAGATTGCTATTTAAAATGGGCAAAATCAGTCAAGAGCCACGCCCACAATCAACAAAAACCTGTTTATCTGCCACAAAAATTTAGCTACAAACTTGAAATTTGGTATGTACGTCTATAAATATTACCTTCATCGTTGACCTAGGAACTTGAAATTTGGTACGCATATACATAGTTATCCCATCTACTGATGTGCCAAAAATGGGCGCGTTACGATAATAGGCACACCCACAATTTACCAAAAATCACATTCAAAGTAGACTTGCATACTGTTACTTGGCACGCCCACCGTTCTAGTATTTAATATTTGGCCTAAGCCAAATTTAGTTTTTTTACTTGTTTTGCTAAATTTAAGGTAATTGAAGAAGTAGAGAAAGGTGATAGGAACTGGGTGAGTAGCTACTTTCTCATACAACTAAAACCACATAATTACATATGTATGCTCAGCAATATTTATTATTTCAAGGTGTCAATGTGGAATTTAATACATTTTATTATTACATGTTATGTGTTGTACATTTTATTCATTAGTAATGCTTTTTGCAACATTCAACCATCATCAGTAAAGATTCTTTTAAATGCAACTCCTATCTACTCCTTCGTAACTCTCGTGGTAGGCGATTGCAATTGCTATTGAAAACCATAATTACTAGCTTGACAGTTGTAATTGCACAGCGTTGGTAATAATTCAAATGATTGCCCGTGCATACATATGGGCTTTAGAGAAAGTGCAGCTATTATGTTATGTTATGTTATGTTATGAGTCGCTCAGAGTATTGTGTGGTCTTCCACAGCTGTAACAGCTAATTATAGTGATAATTTTCAGCTTTCCAGATGATTTCACATAAAGGTGTCTATGGCTACTAATGTGAAGTGCAGCAGGAGACGCAAGTGCGAGGTGCAAAGCACGAAGCTATGATGAATTATGTTTGCAATTATTTGACATATATATCAAGTTGAACTTAATTAATTTCAACTTCCCCAGGGAAGTTGTAGTTGTTTTATGAGCACAGCAGAGCACAGCACTGTGCAGCATGGCATTATTATTAAGTGGCCCCAGATTGTGTTATAATTATATTATATTTTATTATCAGAGAATTAATGTAATATCGTAACTATTTGCATAATATTGTTCATAATAGATTAGTGCTGATGGTCAGGTACGCAAATCGTTTTTGCAAAATATTTCAAATTCTTATACCTCCAATCATATGTCAATGTCAATGTTATCATATGTATATAAATATTGGAGGTTTTCATTTACCGGTTGGTACCAACATTGGTCAAGCGACACTCCCCTAATGTAAGAAAAAGTGGAAAAGGAAAGTAAAACATTGTAGCCGTGCCCAACCATTTAATACCTTACACCAGTTAGCTCCTTAAATTATGCTACAATTGATTTAGTTGTATGAATAAAAGTGTCACTAACTTATAAGTAAAATATCATTATATGAAAAGGGGTTATAAAAGTTACGCCCATTTTTAGCCTATTGATAGAAGAGCTCAATATAAGCATGTGTGTTGAGTTACAATTTTGTAGCTAAATTCGTACTTTATCGATTGTGAGCATGGCTCTTGCCCTCTTTTACATGCAGAAACTATAAGTGTCTATAATATATAATTATTAATTTAATTATTTTTTAATCATTTATGTTCATGCAATAGAAAAAGCTTTCCGTCCTCTAAACGGTAAAAGCTTCTCATGCATGATGTCCTAATTTAAGTTCTACCAATAAAATGATACACTTACCAACTCTAATTGAATTATAACAAAACTAGATTATATAATACAGAGGGAGTTACCGTCAACTAATTGCCCAATAAAATAGTTTACAATGATACCTGCGTCGTCTAGTAAAAACATCAAAACTACACTGAAAAGCTTAAGTCGTACAAAGAAAGAGCTTTTTATATTTATCTGTGGTTGGAGTCTTAACTAAATATTAAAAATTCATTACTAAAAGTTGCTGGTACATCCATTTAGCACATTCCATACTTTTAACTTTTTAAAATTTTGAAGCTTTCTGAAAGTTTAATAAAGAAAAATCAAGCTCATATATTGTCACCTTAACGAAGTCAAATCACATATAATCTCTAAAGGCGTTCTTCATGATTTTCATGTCTGTACGTCCATCAATTAGGAGCCAAAAAATATGAATATGATTGATTGGAAATCACAAAAAAGCATCCGCTGGCCAATGTTTAATTAAAGTCACATTTATAATTAAAAGAAATCTATAACAAAATCCTTCCGACCACTTATGTAAAGATGTGCTCAACCACCTGTCTTGTAGATGCTTGTTTTAGAAAAAGACCTGCCAGTTATAAAATAGAGTTATGTGGGAAGTCGGCGGATATGTTTATCTGTTGATCAATATATTTCTTAGGGTCGACGTGGTCTTTCTGGTAGTTGCAGAAAAGACGGAGCGACAAATTTAATTTTATGAGTGTCATCATCACTAAAGAAGAGGGTGTCAACTCGATCAAGTATGAGTATTGTTCTGTTTTGTAATCATTCGGCAGAGTCACCCATTAGAGAGCCCAAACAAAACATGCCTTCCTTCCCTTCCATTGATATTAAATAGTTCTCCTTATTCTTTATTTGCTTTTATTGAAACTCATTATTTCTTACAAAATATTTAAAAATGTTTTAATAAAGGTTCAATTGAATTATATTTTATTTATTTATCTATTATGTATGCTAAAGAGGGAGTTACAAGAACAAGTATGCGTGTAGTATGTATGTATAGGGTGTTTATTCTTTAATTTCGATATTTCAATAATACGGTCAAGTTCTTTATGCACAATCATATAATACAACACTTATGAGTCTTTTCGTTTTTCATTTTTTATATCCTGCATCACGTATTTTAAGTTTGTGGGGATGTTTGCAACTCCTAAACGATAGATGCCACACTCACATTCAATTATACTGATTAATTCATAATAATTCATAATCAAAAACTGAATCGTTTGAAAAATGTAAACATGTCCGTCTATACGTCCATGTGAGTTTTTGTGCAAGCTATAGGTCCATTTATTGTGATATTTCGTTGAAATTTGGTACAAAGACATGTGTTTGCTGAAAGAGACATCCTCTTGAAAATGAATCAGATCAGACGATTTTTAGCATCCCTCTCCATAAAAGGTCCTATTATTATATGATAACAAATCACAATTCTTAATATTTTTGGACAAAATTTTGTAAAGAATACTTAATTAGCTTAATAATTGGCTGTGCCAAATTTGTACCCGATCGAACCATTCTTAGAACCCCTTCCCATATAATTATATTTCACAAGGACACAACTAAACTAATTGTAGCATATTTTAAAAAGCTAAGTGATGTAGAATATTAAATAGTTGGGCTTGACCGACTATACCGTTTTTACTTATTTAATTTGTTTTTATTAATAGTTAGAATCTGAACACATTAAAATTGTTGTTGCTCACTCACGAATATACGCATATTATAGTTAACAATGATTTTTACTTTTTTTTAACTTGTGAATATCATGAATATTATTATTAATGGAAAGGAATGAAATATTTACATAACATTTTGGCTTGACCATGCATCTAGAAATTAAGCTAAACATTGGCTGATTTGATAAAGGAAGCCGCAGCAAATGGACGGTTTTACTTAAGTTTAACTTTTAAATCTTACTTCTGTTGTAGTTTAAACTGAATTTTGTATGCATCTATATACAAATTGATTCAACACTGTGTACATGATGGACTAAACAGCCCAGATTTGGTTCTAACCAATTACAAAATTTTGGAAATTTCTCTCTTTCTCTCTCACTCTCTCACTTAGCAGAAGTTTTACGGTTTAGCTTAATTTCAGTTTGTTTTGTGTGCGGTATTTATGGGTCGCATGTAAGGACAGAATGAATTTTTATAACTTACCAACTACTTTATTTTATATCCTTTACCCTAGTGAAGTAATAATTTGCTATTCCGTTTGCAACACCCAGGTGAAACCATTAAAAATTGAACGGTCGTAAATTTTGAGTTATTGAGCTGAAAGTTTGCACTACACTATTAGAGGGCGTAATCATATACCTGCCACCCCCACTAAGTAAGTAGTAGTAAGTAGATGTGGAGGGTATTTAAGATTTGGCCCAAGCCAAATTTAGTTTTCTTACTTTAACCATCAACTCGATGGTTCTTGACCAATGCTTGTTTTTTTTTTAATGGGTACCATAAAGGGGCACAGGACCTAATTGAATTCCCTTCAAGGCGAACCTACCTACCTACCTACCTAGGTACGTAGGGCCCCCTTCCCAAATGATGCTTTCTTACGAAGTAACTTTTGTAAGTAATTAGAGCATAAATTATGGAAGTAAGGGTTACAAAATGGTCAGTTCGAACCGACTGTAATATTTTCACTTGTTTCTTCCTTATTTTAAAATGAGTCTTTGCCTTAAAGACTTCTTCACTCTACCAAATATTATGTGTGTCTTAAAAGAAGTATGTTTAGAAAATAGTTTATTTTTATTTTTTAAATGTCGAACGAACTATAATTAGTAATCATTAAGTGTAGATGTTTATGTTAAAAACAATAAATTGTCTTATTTACAATTAACGGTGATATTCTTTTTGGCATAGGATATGTTCTGTTGTAAGTTTCTTTAATAATTGAAATGGTATGGATATCAATTGTTTCTATAAGTTTGCATACTAATGTCGTTCATAATCTGTATTAATTTACGCTTCTTATCATTCTATATCAATCTCGTTAATTATCCTTGAACTGAAATAGTTATCTTTGATTATATATGAATACTTTTCCAACACACGTATGTTTATAAAGTATTGTGAACAAGAGAATGAAGCGAAGTGTCATGTTGCAGTTGACATGATGAAAGCTTCCGGCAGTTGATGAACCTGGAAATTGGAAAATTATTAATAAAAGAAGTAGAGCTATTCGAATCGCAAACAATGCCCACCCTGAGCTCTAGATTTAGCTGCCACCGTCTCTCGTGACTCCAGAGCCGTTGTTCGATGCGGTCTATCCGATTCTACACTTTCTTCGCGACTTTGAAAATACAGAGATGAAATTTTGGCAACGCACTGTAAGCAAACGGCAAAGTGTATATGCATTGAAAGGAAGTGTCTTTTAACGAGAAGAATTCACCTTTAATTTCATGTCACCGCTTTTAAAATGATAAGCTCTGACGCGAAATTCTAAGCCCAGAATTGCCACCTCCAGTACCTCCCTGGTTGATTTCGTGGTATTTGTTACATGAACTATGTCGTAGTATTTGAGATACGAGCGATTGGCCGGTTCGCCATTAATTAACCAATTTAAATGGCAAACAGGTTTCGAGGGGTATGACGTACAATTCACTCTCACCACATCGCCAATTTGGTAGCGCGGTTGTCCGCCCGTAATACGCGGTCCCCGTTGTGGTATCACTAAAATAAAATGATTTTCATTAAGTAATATTTGCACACCATGTTTGAAATATTAAACGAAGGCGGAGGATAATTAAGTATTAATTAATTGATTTAGGATTAAATTTGTATGAAAAGTGTGTTAAAATATAGAAATATGTGAGACCCTGATTAGGCCGCCTAATAAAGTAAGTAATACGTATAAACTTTTACGTTGCATTCTGTGTAAAAAAGGTTTTTTGTAAATGGTGGGCGTGTCACTTAATCCCATTTTTCGTATACCAATAAATGCACTAATTATAAATAATTCAATTTTCAGCCCAATTTTTATGGCTGATAGATTTTTATCAATTGTGGGCGTGGCTTAATACCGAAACTCAAGTAATTTCATTTTTATGTCTTAAAATTGATGACCGTAAGTAACTATAGACATACGGACGGATCTGGTTAGAACGAATAGGGCGAATAGGATAGCAGGATAGTTCTAATCAACTTTTATCCTACTTTGTGGGATATATATCGGACATTTCCGTTTGGGTGTTGCAAACAAAGTATACACTCATCTTACACGGAGAGTATAAAAATGTTTGTTCAAAAAAAATTTATACCGATTAAATTAAAAGATTTTAACAGGCTTGCAAGCATAAATTTATTTTAAATTTTAGATGGTTTAGTAAAGACAGATTTGGTGATTGAAGAGATTTCATAATTTTACTATATATTACAATTATAGGCGTGGCTTTGTTATTTGTATCTTTTGTCCGTACGTCCATCAATTAAAAAATAGAATTTGGTTGGAAAAATATAGATCGGAAGGGTCCGAAGGGGAAGTTTATATAATCCTGAGATTAAAAGGCACATATATTTTCTATATATATACTCATACTATACTTGATTGTTATTAACACAATAACCTTACTTTCACTAAAGTAAAAACTTTTAATTGTGTTTTTTACATACAAGAAAAGTTTAGTTGATTACACTGCGCACTACTATTAATGGGAGAATTTTTCATAATTCTCCATTCATATATACGAATTATATATGCATACTGAAATAATAAAGAATCTTAGACTGCTGCTGACAGTTCTCGACCATGAGCTTGCGAGTAGTGTTCGTGATAATATTGTATAAGAAGAATTTAGGTAAGAGTAACGCCCATAAAGCGATTGCATGAAAAATTTTAATTTTCATGAACAAAGAAATGGAAAAGAAATGGATGACGACAACCAACTGTTTTGGTAAAAAGCACAAATACACACATTTGTCCTTTTGTTATACCTCCATGCATAGACACGAAGGAATGCCCTAAACTTTTACTTACGACTGCTGTTGCTGTTCCCGCTGCTTGTATTTCTGTACAAAATTATGCGGTTTATTTAATACAGTTATGCACGCATTGTAATAATATACACTTACACACATACACATACGCACACACACATTTATAAATAACTAATATTTGGAGAAAACCGAGCGCGGGCGTGAATAGAAAGAACATGCTGGTGTGTCATACCATTCATGTGATCATATACGCATGCTTGTGTCTAGGTTTTTGCCAACATCATGCAGTTAGATTTAAACGTTTGCCATAAATCTCATTTCATCTGCATGGTCTGCATATAGTGCACACTTTGGCCAAATGCGGCTCGGAGTCGGATTTTGAACGGATCCAATTACTGTTCAGCTTTTCATTCAACACTAACATGTGTTAAGCATTTTTGCCGCTTATTATCAGCAAAGGCAGATATTTATGTGCAAGGCAAACAAATGAAAATATATCAGTACCCTACACACCACTGTGCTCCAATATATATACGTAGATACATACATGTATCTCCCAAACAAGGCAACCGATATTTTATCAATGGTAGAGAAGGGTTTTTTTTAGAGAAATATTCGCTTACTGGCTGAAACTGATATTCAATGCTACTCGTATACGTGGAAAATAATAAAACAAAATTTCATTAGTATTCATCGTGTATCCAATGAAATAATATTTTATAAGCTTTTATTATATCAACCACATGCAGTTCCCATCACTTCACTATATGTGGCCGTACTGGGCACAGTAGAAATGAAATTGCCCCAAGTATGCATGTAATAAAGGACAAGTGAAAATGATCGATCATACAATACCCTACACCACTTAGCTAGCACAAATTTTGCTACAATTAGTTTAGTTTGCCACATAAGTCATTTCGGGGGACATCATTGTACGGAAAGGGGTTCTAAAAATAGTGAGATTAGATCCATATTTGGTTCAACCAATTATTAAGCTAATTAACTATTTTCCACAACATTTTTCCAAAAAGTCTTAGGAATTGCGATTTTTTGCCCCATAAAGACTCCCATTATAATAAGACCTTATATAGGGAGGACAGACGGAGATGATCAAATTAATTCAAATGTTGATTCGGAATCGATTGTTATAAATTTAGGTGGGTGTGGCATTTGCCGTTTAGGAGTTACAAACATCCGCACTAACTTTATATACCTTTTGTCACAAGTGGTGCAGGGCATAAAAATTCCTCTTTCTTTTTCCCACAAGTAGAATACTCTGTATATATTACAAGAAAAACATTTGATAACTTTTGACGATACATTACATTCTCGAAATAGATTAAATAAGTGGAATAGTATGTTCACAAAGACAAAAAAAAATCTTTTTGTAATTTTAAATATAACAAATAGAGAACGCTATACTTGGTTTGGGATAAATCTTGCATATACTCCACATTTATACATACGCTAAAGCCCTGGCAAGTATTTTTGTGCGTCTTCCTTAAACGACTATTAATGTCTATGAAAACAAAGAATCGGGAATATATGGCTTAATGAAGACTCATGTTAAATGCTAGATAAACTTGCAGCATCATTTCAAGTCCATCAGTCAACAGTTGTAAAATGTTGGGAATGATCCAAAAGTAAAGACATGGTGCCGTTCGAATTGAAGTCGGGAGATTTCGAACATTTGCCTAATGATATCAACTATGTGTGGTTTATAACGAGTTGCTCAAACCGAAAAGGAACCATTACGCGAGATCGCTATCGATTTAATGCGTTTGAAGTGAGCATTGAACGAAAAGGGGTATGATCCAGTGTAACATGAATCTTAAATGGGAAGTCCTTTCTCATTGGCAGTATTTACCCGGCATTCATACTTTCGATTCACTTATTCTGATCGAAGGCACAGTACTGCCAAAGTATAGGTCGATTCTTGGATAGCGTCAAAAGACGTGCATTTTTTCCGACAAGAAAATGGTAAAAGGTAGCGGCTAGCGATTGACTATAACCGAAAAGTAACATATTTTTTACGATTTTTATACCTTGCACCATTCGTAGCAAAGGTTTGTGCAAATGAATCAAAATTCTGAAACAATTTGATACGACTGTCCGTACGTCTGGACATTTATGCGCAAGCTATAGATCACATTTTTAAGATATTTTCGTACAAAGACATGAATTGGTCCAGAGAGGAATTGTATTAAAAATGGACCCAATCGGACTATTTTTAGAGCCCCTCTCCATATAATAATATTTCACGAAGCAACAGTGCCTCGTATTTACTGACACAACTAAACTAATTGTAGCGTAATTTGTGGAGTTAAGTGGTGTAGCGTATTAAATGGTTAAGGTTACGAAAAAACAGCAGGAACTTATTCGTGTTACAATAATTTATGAAGTTTCTGACTTTTCTTCAAGGTGTTATACTCGTATATGGAATCATATTCTTATTATATGAAGTGTATAAAAAACTAAAAAGTTGAGCTTCCACCTCCATTCTTTTATTCTTCGTAATAAAAATAGCCCCGCCCATTTTAAAGTAAAGTGCAAAGCCCTTAAAATGGCCACAACCTATTTCGATAGTTCGATTTGATTTAGACTAATGTTCGATATGTACACAGGGTACATGGCCCAGAATTAGTAATTAAAGAGCAGAGCAGGCTCTGAATTTAATTACAATTTTCAAATGAAAAATATCTTAGAAGATTTTTGTTGAGTTTTTTTTAACCGTAGGCATATCTTTGAACCGATTTTATTCTGTTTCTATCAAGTTTGAATATTAACATGCCACGCCCATTGGTTTTTTAAAATTTTAAGTATAATCAAAATTTGGCCAAAGCCATTTATAACATTTTTAAGCACTGGTTTTCGGTTGAAAATCAATAATTTAGAACTTTGTATGTTTGTGTATGGAATGCAGAAGCGAATGCAAATATTCTGAAGTTTTATCATCTTATGTTTGTGCATAAGCATGTATATAGTTGAACAAGGCTTTGTGTGTATGAAACAAAATTATTACACACATACACAAACAGATCTAATTCCATACAAAAGCATACCACACTGATTGCAGCCGTTTTTCTACTGATAAATTATTTGTACAAGTACTTTAACTGACATACATGCTATGGAGCAGCATACAAAACAGAATTTATATAAAATTAGTAGTGAAAGCAAGCTTATCATATATAAATTTTCTATTTTGCATATTTTCCCTCCCATTTGTATATTCTCACCACCTTAAAGTGCAGTCATATGTCTAAACATCAGCATCGTAACGATGTAGATGCAAGTGTTTGTTCTTTCAAGGTAATGATCTGAACAAAGTTACAATGTAGAGAGCGTAATATGGCAAATGCCATGCCCCTGTGGGGAATATTTAAGATTTGACCAAAGCCAAATTCATTCAGTTGCTTCCTTGCTACCACATTAGCGAAAATATATAAGATCGTCAAAATGTAAGAACGTTTGTGAATATTATGTCAATATATATACATATGCATATATACGTTTATAGTAACGTACGCGTGTGATATGTAAACTGTGTATATGCATATAAGTATAATTGAGTAGTGTGGGCACTAGGTTTCAATGGTGAAATGATTTAGTACGATTGCTTGCTGCTTGTCTGCTTGTCTGCTTTTTGCTAATTCTCATTTGTTAACGTTGTATGGAACGTACTTACTAAACTTGCCCACATTTGCTTCTATCCTTTCTATTCTTGGCTTCCTACTTGTACGCTTTCATTTGTTTTCATTACACAATGCGTTATTAATTTGTTTGCTTTCTCTCCCATGTGCAGTGTTTTCATGTTTTCAAGTAAACCTTTCTTTCTCCATTTGTTCTCTGTTTTCTTTTGTTGTTGTTGTTATTGTTGTTGTTATTGTTGTTGTTATTATTGTTGTTGTTGTTGTTGTTGTTGTTGTTGTTGTTGTTGCTGTTGTTATTGCAAATTTTGTATTATGTATCATAAATGTGTGTGCGTTCCTCGGTTAGCCGGTTACATAAATTTTGTTTACAGTTTTATCCATCTACTTACTTACGACAGTCATGGTTTCAGCTTCGGATACGGTTGTAAAAGCTGGCGCTTCACCCGACACTTCGCATTTGTATACACCGGTTGATTGCAAGGTAATGCGTCGCAACATAACTTGGGTGTCCGAAGAATTGCGCAGCTGGAAAATATATAATTTTCTTAATAACATTTATATTGATTTTGATTTTTAGCCAGTAATTTTCAAAGCTTCGGTGTAGCTCAAAAAAAGATCAATAACGAGAAAGAAAACTAAACTAAAAATTTGCTTAATGCCAAATTTTAAATACCCTTCATATTTTCATACAAATGGTGGGCGTGTCAGGTATGTGATTACGCCCTCTAATAGTGTACGTATCAAGTATCAGCTTACAAGTCCAGTTTGTGGTTTATTTTAAACTGTGGGCAAGTCTGTTATCCGACGACGCCCATGTCTAGTACATCTATAGATGGAGTAATTATTATTATGTATACGTATATGTATAAGCTCAAAATCTCGTAATCATCATTAGAGTTCCAATAATAAACGAATACATGGACGGACCTGTCTAGATCAATACAGATTTTAATATACATTGAAGAGTCTATTTATTACGCTTCCATCTGGGTGGTGTTGAAAACGGAACAATAAACTTAGTATAACCTCGTCATTAAAATGGAAAATACAGCAAGAGTCTTAAAGACTTTCTTTTTTATCAAATTTTGATTGTACTGTGGACAAGCTGCTGGATAAATTTTGTTATATTGCTAATGCAAAGAGACAGGTTGTAATTTGCATGCACGGACAGATTAAGTATAGCCGTAAAAGGAAAAGATGGACTGACAGACAAACAAAAAGTCTTGTTGAGATGGTTATTAGCCTTCGAGGATAATCCAGAATATATAATCTTCTTTGAGGGACTTTTCTTTGGAATCTAGAAACTTAATAAAATATTTTATAGCAAACATTTAAGCTTAGTGACAAAGTGAATATTGGTTTGGTGGGTGTAAAGGAGGAAAAATAACCTTACCCATCCATGTACGCTTCGTTTTTGCCCTCTCCTTTTGAAGGTGTACGTGAAGAGCACGAAAACTTTCGTAATAATAATTCAACCGCAAATATTTTAGCAAAAAAATACTACTGTGTGTGTGTGTGTATGCAATTTCCCTATAAAAACTAACTAGCATTTGAGAATAAGTTTTTTCGAATTGTCTTTATATTGCATTCTCCATCTTTGCATTGACATTTTCTAAACTATAGCCATTCAAGTGAACGTGACTTGTTGTCAATAGTGCTCCATTTGCATTTTGTGCATTTCTTTTTCAAACTTTTATTCACTTTAATTACAGATTATTAACAAAAATAATAAATTATTTCCTTCCATACAACTTCTTAAGTTCACATTATGAATAAGTCAGTTGCCGCAAGTAAGTTCACGGCTATAATGTATTAACGGATGAATGCTAAGACCAGCAGCGCGGCCGTATCCTCAAGTGATTACAATGAATAAATAAATAACATATTTTATCTCAATCCTCCCACTACCTACTGTACAATATAATAAAATTTCTTATTTGCTTGTACGTACATTTGACAATAATGATAAATGTAAAAATTGGACATTGGCTTAATTAAAATTTTTCACACAAGCAGCTGGAACAGATATAACAGAGAAAATACTTACATCAACTGTAATGCCAGGCAATGGGAATGCTCGTCCTGGTGGTTTGTTTCGTGGCACATAACGATAAAATTCATGACCATCTTTATACCATTTCACCGAATACAACAGTTCACCGTCCAAGTTATAACGACAGCCAAGCAATGCACTCTTAAAACGCATTATGTGATTGGGAATTTTTACCTCAGTCATGGTAAGTGAACCGGTTATATCTGAAAATACAATGCAATACAATAACTAATATCACGAAGCTTGAAAACTTATCTAGTTTTGGGAAAAGTATTGATAAAACGAATTCTGCGCTATGGTAGGTTTCGGTTGAGCATTAGTTTGATTTTCAGGTAGTATGAGTTTTGAGCGCAAAGCGTAGCCGATGTTTTGAGCACATACGCAACGTACGCAAATCTCTCTTAGAAAAATATGAAACATTTTTAATCTTTTTATATTATGCACCACTACAGGCAAAGGTTATATTAAGTTTGTGCGGATGTTTGTAACTCCGAATCAAAATCTGGTCAATTTAATCATGTCCGTCTGTCTATCCATGTAAATTTGTGCGTAAGCTACTGGTCGAATGTTTTGAGATATTGTAATAAAATTTGGTACAAGGACAACAAATAGTGTTTTTTTTAAATTATATGCGTTTGCGTATTTCAATCACGCCCATTTTTGGCACAGTGTTGGACAACGGTACCACTTATATATATATCAAATTTCAACTTGATAGGCATAGTATTGTGCGATATATAATCTTTTAAAGATACATTTTTTTCGAGGTATGTTGAGATTTTCGTTTATTGTGGGCGTGTCTCTTAACCGATTGTGCCCAATTTCAATACGGAACAGCGAAATTGAACCAAGAATACGTATGCAAAGTTTCAATTTGATATCTCAAAAATTACGACCGTAAGAGTACCAACAACACACGGACACATGGACACATGGACACACGGACGGACATGTCTCAAACGATTTCTCTTTTCATGCTGATTAAGAATATATATGGTTTGTGGGGTCTCCGAGACTTCCTTCGATGTGTTGTAAACGGATGATCAAAATGAATATACCCTCTTACCTAAGGCGGAGGGTATAAAAAAACACTATTTGTTGTTTAAAAATGAATATCTGAACCTGAATAATAATATATACGCAACAATTTAAGGCAATAGGAACTTATTTTTTAGATGATTATAAAAGGTGGAGGGTATTTAAGCTTCGGTCTTAACCGAACTTTTCTATCTTGTTTTTATATAAATTGTGAGTTTGTCTCTTATATGACCACGCCCATTTTTAGCACATCGAAAAATTAAAAAATCTGAATTATATATACTTTATACGATTTCCGACATCTTTCTCAGGGTGTTGCAAGCGGTATAGCGAGCTGTGTATAGTTAGGTAGCGGAGGTATATTAAAATAAAGAAGAAGGTATAAAAAAAATCTCAAAAACTTCTTCTGTGGGCGTGTTGTTTGACCGAATAACGACCAGTATAATTAAACTTTTGATAGTTCAAATTTCACCATCGGAACAATGTTTACTATGGACACATAGACGAACAGACAGACAAAGATATTAATTTATAATTTGATGCTGATCACGAATTTATATACTTTGTAAAATGTATGTACCTTTTAAGCTTTGTACTAGATGTTGTACATTTACTAACAAAGGGAGTACACCCCAGACATTGGGGTGCGGGTTATAAAAAAATATATAACGTACAAAGAAAAAACAATCACAATAATTTATAAACTACCACGACACAATTTAACATACAGCAATATACCATGCAGCATATATTGAGTGCTGTACAGTATACGGAAAAACACACACATAACGTATGTAGATTATGCGATATTATAAAAACTTGTATCGTTAAGTTGTAACCTTTTTATACATTATTCATAAAAAAAAAAAATAAAGAAAATTCAACCGCTTTTTGCCAAAACGAAATAAAAGTTTTTGGTGTGTGACCGTTGGTGGGCCAAACGAACTAACTTAGCAGAAATATTTCCAGCTTACTGTGAATTTATGACACTCTCATGCAAATTATGCATCAAGCAACCTTATTATGCAAATTACCCACAACCAGTCCAGACCAAAATTGATTTTGACGCATACTCTCCTTATTCCCTTACATACAATACACTTCACTCCACTCCACTCCATTCCATTCTTCAGGCGCAAAGCTTATAATTACCTACAAAGTACTCATACTTTCTTGATAAATGCAGCAAAATGTTTTATTGTTGGTTATTTTTTACTTTTTTTTTTTTAAATGTACTATTCAGCCATCCGTTTAATGAGAAAATGAGAACGAAAGACTATAGAGCAACTTACAATTCTACAACGAATTATATACATATTTACTTAATTCCCTTATTTCCCCGGAGTGTATGCTTTCGAAATGGATCGCAAGAAAGGGACGGTAAAACAGAACTGATAAGCAAATATATTTAAGTACACAGTCACACATACTAATATAAAAATATTGTGTAATAAATGGAGAAAAATCATGTGTATAATTAAATGGATTTCGATGAAATTTTAAAAATGTATTGTACTCTTTTCAATTGGTGAATACTGTACTGTTTCCCACTCACAGAGTAAAAATGGTTTCCAAGGTGCGGGTCGTGGACGTGGCCATGGACGTGGGCGTTAATTTATATATAGTTTTCTCTCATTTTACATTTGACGGACATACGGACAAAATTATTGCAACATGTGCAAATGTATTACACGGAAAATATATTTTGTTCGTACGGTTGTTTAATTTAAAAATGAAGTTAGCAGCCAAAATATGGATGGGTCCTCCCATCGATTTTAAATTTGGTACACATATTCTTGAGAGCATCCAAAAGGGAATCCATTGACCAACATTCATTGGTCAGCACAAATGGATAAAATTTTAACAAAAATCAACAAATTTTTTTTTTATACCCTCCACCTAAGATGGGGGTAAATTAAGTTTGTTCTTCCGTTTGCAACACCCAGAAGGAGGCGTCAGAGGCCCTACAAAGTATATACATTTTTGGTCAGCATCAAAAACTGAGTCGATCTAGACATGAATGTCCGTGTGTCCGTCTGTTGTTGGTATTCTCGTAAATTTTAAGATATTAAGATGAAATTTTATGAGCAAAATCAGTCAAGAGCCACGCCCACAATGGACAAACATTTATTTATCTGCCACAAAAATTGACCTACGAAGTTGAAATTTGTAACAAATATTTATAATTATCTCATCCAACGATGCACAAAAAATGGACATAATCGGATAACGGACACGCCCACAATCGACAAAACACTATATATCTGCCTGTGAACTTAAAATTTCCGATTCATATTTATAGTTGTATCATCCGCCGATCTTCCAAATATGGGTGTGGTTATATGACAGACACGGCTACAATTTACAAAAAACGATACCCAGCGTAAAGCTGATACGTAAAAATTTTTGTGGCTGATGGATAGATTTTTATCGATTCGGAGTTTGGTACTTTTCTATCCGGTACATTTATATTTTCCGATTAAGGGCGTGATTGTTTCCGATTAATATTTTGATATTAATCCTTTTTTGGAACTTTGACGCCTCCACATTTATATATGTACATATAATGGGCGTGACAGATACATGATTACATTGTTGAATAGTGTATCAAAAAGAAATTGTTTGATTGTGGGCGTGTCATGTCTATTATGCAACTAATCTAAAATCATTTTTGGCAAATCCTTGGATAAATCGATTGTAAATATTTGTGGCTGAGCAACACTTTGGTAGCTTGTGTGGCACTTTCGATTTCGTCCAATACTAAGAATGTCTGTATATTTCGCTTTTTGTTACCGAATAATAAATTTTTTTTCACAAATTTATGTTAATTTTATGTTTTCATAAGTTAATTAAAGAGGAAAGCACTGTACAACACAGATAAAGTAACAATTTTGACGTATACTGATGGATGGACTTTGGGACATTGTAGCAATTTCGCACACATGTTCTATAATATGTGTTGCACATAAACTACCAGGATTATGTAAATAATTGTCGCCTGAATACCAACAAATTCGATTTTTGTGTTCGTGTCATAGATCATACATGTTTTTTTCGCTTGCCTTTTTATGCTCTAGTTAGTTGTGTTGTGCTCCAGGTGTTTTTGAGCTATGAACTATGCGGTTACCTATTTACCATATGCAAATGATGTTTCCTTTGGTTTTTGCTGGTATGACATGACAGAGCAGAAGGGCAGAAGAGAAAGTGGTCACAGTTATTAAATTATAATTGTGTTGCTCTTGTTCACGGCGTTAAAGTATAGACAAATAAGATGGAATATGTATCACATTAAAAAAACATTTTTATTTAATTTGAGCTGTAGAGCAGCAAATTAAGTAGAGGGGACATGCAACTTAGCAACATGAAAAATGTTACGCAACTACAATATTATTAAATTACCCCTAAAAGAAAACCCAACACTCATAGGAAAAAACGCAATTATTTAAATAAAACAAGTGAGCTTTTCTCCGAAAAATAATAAATTGTAAACAACAAGCAATTCGGCGCAATTACAATTAACTAATGCGTTCAAAGTTAAAATAGGTCAAGTGTCTTATTATATTACCCTGGACTCCGGGTAACATTAATAATCGCCACCAAAGCATTTTGCTCAAGGAACAGCAACGATTGCGGCAAAAGAAAACAAGTGAAAATGTTGCATTTGCTTAAGGCCGATATTTTATATCCTAGATTACTTAAGTCCACAAATTATCAAAATCGAGTTAAGTTGGAGCAGTAAACTCGTGATATATGCTCCACATAAGATGGGGGTATATTAAGTTTGTTTTTCCGCTTGCAACATCACGAAGGAGGCGTCAAAAACTGAGCTATCGAGTTGAAATTTATTATGCATATTTACAATTACCTTATCCCTCTATGTACCAAAAATGGACGTGGTCGCCTAACGCACACGTCCACAATTTACAAAAAAACATATACAGCATAGAACTTGACTTTCAAGCTGATACGAAATACATACACTATTAGAGGGCGTAATCACATACCTGTCACGCCCACTATTGTAGATGTGGAGAGTATTCGAGATTTGGTTTAAGCTAAATTTGGATTTCTTACTTGTTTTATAAGACACTTTGTGAAAAATCATTAGAAAGAAAGGAGTTCTAAAAATGGTTGAGCACAAATTTATATGGACCAAACGACGGACACGCTGAAATTGATTCAGAAGATGTGTTCGTAGTATTTGACGTTTAAAAGTAACAACACAGGTAAAGCGATAAGTAATGAAACAAATATTAAGAGAAATGACTAAAGTATATTTGTTAGCCTCCTTATAACCCAAGTGCCATTATATTGTTAAAGCTATAAAAAGCAAATGAAGGATATTAAGCTCTATTTGAATTTCAAAATTCTCCAGGGACCTTTTGTGTGTCATCTTTATAAGTTTGTTAGAAAACTCTCTCTGACTACAATTTTTGTTCTTTAATTAGCCAAATCTAACCAATTTGAATTTTCCAAAATATCACCCTTTTCGCACAAACTTATTTTTCCCAGCGACATAATCACTTGGATACTCTCTAGTAGAATGTACCAAGCTTCCTTCATTTCAGTCAACACCACCTCCTCTTTGTCAAGATATCTGTTGCCATCGCTATCATTAATTCATGTTGGAGAATAGAAAAAGAGTCCGATAATTTTTAATTGTATGTATGTTCGGTTCATTTATGTCAAGTGAACAACAATGAAATGCAATTATGTGATTATATACACAACAAGCACAATTTAAATAACATGTAATACACACAGTTCAAGATGGAATTAATAAATGGTCTCATCATAAACACAATGTACAACATGTACAATAAAATGGGAACACTATACGTACAATTACTTGACACGCCAACTTCAATTAGTTTTAAATAAAATTACGATAATATTGTTTAACCAAGTTTTTTTTATATACGATAAATACGTACACTCGGCAATATTTTTGCATACATTAGCACGCAATTGTGATGATCTTTTTTGTTGGGTAATTAAGACCTGCTGCCAGCTAACAGCTGCATAGACGAATTCATTTTTATACCCTCCACTTAAAATGGGAAGCAAACTAAGTTTGCTATTCCGTTTGCAATAGGCCTCTCTTATAAAGTGTATACAATATATTCTTTATCAATTGTTAAAATCTGACTTCGTCCGTATGTACATACATCTCTAAATTTTAAGATATTTAGCTGAAATTTTCTTTCAATTTGAAACTGTGCATAAATTCGGCAAATTAGATTGGGAGCCACGCCTACTCTAGACAAAAATCAACGTATTTACTATGAAATTAATATTTGATATGCATGTCCATTGATGTGTTTAAAATGGGCATGGTCGCATAGCACACACAATCAGAATTTATATGAACTTATATTTGGCGTAGAATTCAACTTTCAAGGTGATATGAAACATATACATTATTGGTACATCAAGTATTTGCCACACCCACTTTTTGTATATGGATATGTCATAAACCAAATTTTTTTTGTTAAAAAAATTCTACCCGTAGACGTATCGTACTTTCAAAGAGTGCAAATTTTGAAAACATTCTAAATCTGCATCACAATCAATATAATTTTTTTCAAGTTCTATTCAAAATTATTCCCACTTACCTATGAGTAGTAATATTAAATGCAGTACACACCAAATTGTCTGCTGACTGAGAAATGATGAAATAAAATATAGATGTTGATGTTGTTGTTGTTGTTGCTGCTGCTGTTGTTGTTGCTGTTGCTGTTGTTGTTGTTGTTGTTGTTTTTGTTGATTATTATGACGATTGTTATAATGATGATGATGGAATTGTTGTTGATATATAAAACGCATGATTTTTTCTATCGGCAGTATTACCCCAAAAACAAAACGTTTTGAAGGTTTTAAAGTTTTATAAAACTTTTCCACTATACAGGGTGTCAATATTTACTCTATCTCCAAAATGCACTGACTCTTTTTTAAAATCTAATTTTTCTTAAATGTTCGCCTTTTTCTATTGTATACGAGTATATGCACAAATCTAAGTTAAAACATGCAACTTTTGTACTGATACTGGTTACTTGATGCCGTGACTTGGTTAACACGTTACATTAATTCATTTAAATATAATTCAACTTTTTACATGTGTCACATTGCGAATGAATGTTCTTTCCGCACGTATTATTATTCCTTTTGCACCTACCTGAAAGTAGTTTCAGAGAACTCGATTAAGTATTAAATGTCTTCAACAGCAATATTTGATTCAGAAATATTGAGTTCAAGCATGTAGTCCTCTACTTCAAACTTATATATCAGATACAAAAATTTATATAAGGAGTGTCAAATAACCTCATCCATCAATCTGCTATGGGATCAAATAACAGACGAGCCCAAAATTAAAACAAGTAAAAATATTATATTCGGTCAAGGCCAACCTTTTGATACCCCAAACTTTTCAACTCCTTAAATTACGCTACAATTAGTTTAGTTAAGTCAGTAAACGCAGATCATTGTCACATAAGTCACTTCGTGAAATATAATTTTATAGGAATAAGTTCTAAAAATGATCCGATCAGGTTCAAATTTGGAACAGCTCATTATTAAGTTAATTGATTATTCTGCGCCAAATTTTGTTAAAAAATATTAACAATTGCGATATTTTGCCATATAAAGACATTCTTTAAAATAAGTTGTTATATGTGAAGGGGTTCTAAAAATGGTTCGATTCGGTTCATTTTCGATAGAATTCCTGTTCGGGCTAATATATGTCTTTGAACCATTTTAATCGAAATATCTCAAAAAGTGCACACAAATTTACATGAACAGACAACCGGACAGATGGACATGGTTAAACTTAATACACCCCTTGCCACAAGTAGTGCAGGGTATACAACTATCGAAGACAAGTTGATATATAAAATATAGACTATTAGAAGGCGTAATTATATGCCAGCCACGCCCCCGATTTTAGATATGAATATGAAAACTGTTCACTACCAACTGGGTGTCTCGGAAATCTTTTCCAAAACACTACGATTTTAAAACTCAGCCGAGATGGGCTATCACTGGCCAGAGCCAAGTTTGCATATTGTCTTGTCAAAAATTGTAACCGTAATTATGGAATTGGGGAGCGTTGGTATACGAACAATACAAGCTCCGCAGGCTGCGGGCTATTGCCTTTCACACATTATTGCACATAATAGCCATTTTGTGTGCACTGTTATTATGCATTCATGTAATTGTGCTACTCTTATAACGTAAACATCATACTAACAAAAATGTCCATTGTTCTTCAAATTATTTTTCTGTATGTCTGTCTCCTCTCGTGTTGTATTGTGTTGTACACTTTATTTAACTGGCTGTGTTAGTTGTGAACCCCCCCATCTCATTAAATGCAAGCAGAGGGGATGACATGTTAGCATCACCATGGTTCATTCATGTCCACTAAATCAACGAGTGCACCATTTCCCCGACAGGAATTAAAACGAATTACACTGCAAAACTTGAATAAAAACCGCTTAAGCAATTGAATGCTTTATGAATGTAGTACACACACACACACGCACACATACATGCACTTGTAAAAACGTTTACTTTTATGTATTTTTTAGTGGTTATTCAATGTACTTCATAGTCAGGCAGGCAGATAATAACAAATTAATAAAACGTTTACTGTTAGGGAATCATGTTGAAATTAAATCAAGTTACAAGTTTTATTTTAATGAAGAGTTTAAGTTCGCTATTCCGTAGGCAACTACCTCAATAACTGCATAAAGTATATTATATCTTGAGTAGCATAAAAGTCTGGCAATGTCCGTGCGTCCGTCTGTTATTTAAAGAACATGGTGTTTGAGATATTGACTTGAAGTTGATGTAAAAGTGAAAAATGGACACACTCAGTTATTAAGCCACGCCCACATTTGGTTAAAATTTACAACGTCAACAAAAATGCATCTGTAAGGTAGACATTAAGCACATATTTAAACTGTTTTCGCTCTGCAGAAAATGGGCGCTAACGAAACACGCCCACAATTTACTCAAAAAAACCTTTTTCTGGTGTAAAATTCTACCTTTGTGTTATAATGTGGCACCTATATCAATAAATTGCTTTAAAAAAAGGGCACATTTGATTAAGTGCACGCCCACGCAGTTTTTTATTTTTATTATTTTTTTTTTAAATTTATTTATCCTTTTATTTTTCCTTACACTTCTATGCAAGTGTGTTATAAACAGCTCTCTCATTAAATTGCATTTTTTTGTATTTCTTTATGGTGCTTCACTGCCATTTATACGTCTTTTCATGTTGCATTATATTATATTATACAATTTGTGATTTCATCAACATTAATCCATTCACGTCAGCATTTCCATTTCGGTTACGTGTGTACCATTAGAATAACGTTAAGCGACTATTAAAAAAACCGATTTCACATTTAATACCATCGCCTTATACACTATCATATGAATTAAAGCTTTTTTAATTCTGTTCTGTTTGCGTTTTGAAAGGATTTGTGATAACTCTCTTCCATACCGAATATTTGTTGAAGAGAAACTGAAACAGAAGGAGAACTGTTTGTTGTGTTTAATGGAAATTGAAGGAGAAACAAAGTTGTTATACTCAATTCGCCATAGGAGTACAAGAAATTGGAAAATCTGTAAAATATTTTTCTATAGAGTTATTGTGCTAAATATGTGATATATTGTGGAAAGTTTTTCTATAGAGAACTGGTAGAAAATATATTAAATTTGTGCGAATGTTTTGTTACTCTTAAACGAATAAAGAGAGAGTATATCGATCGTTTCATAATATTTTCAGCGATTTAACCATTTCCATCCATATGTTATCCGTCCATGTAAATTTGTGTACACGCTATTGGATGAGTTTTTTTTTAACTATTTCGACAAAATTTAGTATAATGGTATGTTTTAGACCAAGGAGCACTTTGGAAATGGGCCGAATTGAACCTCTTCCCCATAAATATTTTTTACCAGGAAACTTACAGTAAAATAACCTAACCTAACTTAACCCAACCTTTCTATCGAATCCTAACCTTACTTAGCCCAGTCCACTTTACCCTAACCTTACGCAAACTAAACTTAACTAACCCAAGCGATCCTAACTTAACCAAAATTAACCTACACTGCCCTAACTTATACTATTCTGTGACTCAAACTAAACTAAACTACTCTGTCCTCGCTAAGCTTGCTTAAGCCAAGAGGTCTTAAACCCCTTACGATATTTCTTCTCAGGGAAGGTTTAGCCATTAACGGTACTTTTATTCTGATCCATGTACAAAATTTCTAACCATTTGCCAAAATTTGAATTAACTCAACATAACAATTATGTTATATGTGGTGACAGTTTTACATCTAAACATTCTTCCACGGCAAGCCAATCATTAGCAAAATGAAAATATATATTGTTCAGAGTAGAAAGGAATAGAAGGGATTCTCAGCATATCAAGATGTCAATATGTGTCCATTGCTTTTTATCTTGACGAAGACTACCACCTACCCTTGTAGCGCAAACCTACGGTTACTACTCTCGGAGCGTTCAGTTAAATATTCTTCTCTTTTCAGAAGATCAATAGCGGCCCTTGCAATAACGCAGATAGTCTCATAAAAGAAACGTTGAGTGCGGCTCAGCTGTATTTCGACATCTATCATACATAGGAGCATACAGAGTATTCTTATCAGTGTGTTCTTAACTACCTCTCTTAATAATTGACGCTGCAATTAAGTTCCAATAATTTCACAAGTAAACCAAACAAAACACAATATTTTTAATAATTAGTAAGCGTTGATAATTATTCGATTTTCAGACAATTTCCTTACCGGACAACTAATGCTTCAAATCAGTTTTTTTTCACAAAGACACAAATGGAAAACGAATGAGCTAAGCGGAAAAACAAATTTTAGAAAATCTCCTTATTGCAATATATAAACCGTTTTAAAAAGTAAATCCTTATCCTTAATAAGGACATTACTACTTTTTCACTTTGAAATGCATCAAACAAATTCGTTGAAGAGATTATGTGCATATATATAAAAAACATAGTAACAACACCAAACTGGTCTCCAAGAAATTAATTAAATGAAAAATTCAAATATAACAGTTTATTCTACTTATGAAATATATAACATTTCCTTATAACGTTGAGTCAAGGTGTGGAGGACAATAGAAAATGGGGCCTCTACACATACTAGGTTCCTGTTGAATTGGAGGAGAATGAGAGATACAGAGAGAGAGAGAGAGGTGCCACATAGAAGAGTAAAGCTTTCCGTTAAGTGTTACTACGAAAAGAACGTTATTTGACTTAAGAGCTGCTCGAAAGGATTCGTTAGAAAATTTGTTAAAAAGGCAGAGTAAAGCTTTTAGTCTTTTAACGGTAACGCTAGTGTACAGTCCTGTGTGGGCGGCAATTTATAGCATACATCCATACATCCATACATAAATATTCTTGATTATCAACACACACATAAAGATTGTTGAACTTTTTCAAAGTAATATATATATATATATATAAAGTGTGTATGTGTGTGAATATTTTTACACAATGATTAATGAAGAAATTTATAAATTGTTATTGATTGAAATAATGTGATCATAGATGCCTGTACAGCGCATCTACAATTGAAACAAAATGGTAAATATTATAACACTGTGAGCGGGCTTGTATGCGACACGAGAAGCTATATCCAACAATAAAAGTGTGCGTAACTTTATTTTGAAAGTGGATTTTTTCAAATAACAAGTAAGAACATTTGACAATCATTCAAAACATCCTCCATTCAGCTCATGTGATCGTGAAGAATTTGAATTTTACGAATTTTTAAGTAGAACGTGTGTTGGGAGTTTATTCTTGAGAAAAACATTCTAATAATTTCTTTCATTTGATGAAGCGTTTGTAAGTAACGGATGCACGCTTCAGAGATCTTTTTACCCTACACATAATAAGGGACATACTAAGTTTGATATACCGTTTGCAACACCCAGAAGGAGGCGTCACATAGTATATACATATATTCTTGATCAGCAACATAATCTGTATCGATCTAACCATATCGGTCTGTGTGTGTGTTTGTTATTGAAATGCTGACGATTGTAAATTTTTAGATGATTGTTATTTGGTAGAGAGCCACGCCCATAATTGTCAAAATTCTATCTTTAAGCTACAAAAACAAAATGCGGTACACATAATTGTATTGAATTGTATCATCGATGTGCAAGAAATGGGCGATGTCGGATTACGGACACGCCTATAATTTAGAAATTATTATGTGGACTCTTTCTTGTCCTTATAGAAGTTGATATATATTACAAATACAAATAAAAATCTAATTGAGATATCTGCCACGCCCATATTTAGTATATATATGTGGAGGATTTTTAGGATTTGGCCGGAACCAAATTTGTTTTTTTTAAATATTTCTTTTCTCTCTAAGGAATAAATTTTGGAGAAGATGGAAGGGGTTCTAAAAATGATCTAATCAGGTTAAAAGTTAGCATAGCACAGCGTATTAAGCTAAATTAATATTCTTCACCATTTTTGGTTAAAAAATATTAACATTCGCCTTATAATGACTTTCTTTAAACATAAAGCGTTACATGGAGAGGGATTCAAAAAATGTCCAACTTAAAACAGATCTTCATGCTGATCAAAAATACATATATTTGTATATATTCGTTTTCTAACTGGCAAACGGAATGACAAAGTTAGTGTATCCTGCAAGCATATGGAAGGTATTTACATCAGCGGTGTTACACCATGTATGTCACAAAACAATTCTTCTTTCCATCTATAGCAGTAAAGTGTAGAAAAATTGAAACCCAAATACATACATTTAACATTTAGCAAGTACGAGTAATTCAGCAGCAGAAAAGTCTTTTTTTTTTCTAAATTGAGGTTGTAGCTGTTATTTGATGTGAGTGCTCTGAAGCGTGTCCTTCTGGTAGAGGCAAAACAGAATGGCAAGCTAAGAGGAATGGTAAAATGATGATGCTATCAAAAACCATATACAAATAAAATGTAATATTAGTAGGAAACTGAATGCTGGTAATTTATGGCGTAACTATGCAACAACAATAATCGCAACAAATGAGAAAATTAAATTAATCGTTCAAATGCGAACAAACGAATACAACAGACAACAAAATGGAGAAAAACTCCATAATACAAAGCCCCCACAAAACGAAATGTTTGCATAACAATTGTGTGTGAACGTGAAGTATGAAAGTAATAGAAATGCAGAAGAATACTTAAAAAAAACAAGTCATTTGGCTTAGATCAAATCTCAAATACACTTCAAATTTGCATACAAACGGTGGGTGTGGCAGGTATACGATTACGCCCTCTAATAGTGCATGTATTATATGTCACCCTGCAAGTCGAATTGTACGCTGGGTATACTTTTTTGTCATTTGTGGGCATGTATGTTATCCGAAAACGCTAATATTTTGCACAACGATGGTTAGCATAATTACAAATTAACGTACTAAATTTCAAGTTCATAGCTCAATTTTTGTGGCAGTTACACAGATATTTTTTGTAATTGTGGGCGTATCTGTTATCCGACTATGCTCATTTTTTTACATCTATGTGTAGGATAATTATACATGTGCATACCAAATTTCACGTTCATAGCTCAATTTTTGATAGATTTTTGTCAATCGTGTGGACGTGGTTCTTTTTTTCTTGTATAGAAGCAAACACTCAGGGAATGTTCCCCAAACGTGTGAACATGGTGAAATTATTAGAGGCAGGGATTTAAATAAGAATAGAGTAGGCGTGGCTTTTGAGCGATTTTTCCCAATTTAACTAACTAACAAACCTGCATACGAAAAATGAAAGTCCAAAATTGTAGCTGAATATCTCAAAAATTTAACAACAGATGGACACACGGACGGACATGCATGGATCGACTCAAATTTTAATGTTGATCAAAAATATATATACTTTGTAGGATCTCCGACGCTTCCATCTGGTTACAAACGATATATCAAACTTAGCGTACCCCCATCACTAACAATGTGGAGGATATAAATGCGCAATGTAAAGAAACTTTAGCATCTGAACTGAAGATAAAATAAACCAACTGTTCTCAAAATGCTTTTAAAAATCATCCAAACCAAAAATAAAAACTAAAGAATGTTGAATAAACATTCCATCCACTATACATAATTTGGGGAAAATTAAAAACAAAATGAAAAGTAAGCGCATCTGAATTTACACTTACTTATACAGAACCTCTTCGCACAGCCCCAAAAACGTAAATTAAGGAATAATGTCTAATAATGTAAACGAACTGAATAGTGAAGGAATGCAGCTCCTTCAACGCTCTCAACTTGATAATCCAAATAAGGATCGTAAGCAATTAGAATCAACGTACAATAGCAACGAAGGTAAAAATTGTGAATGCATTTCAATCAATTACAAGAAAAAAACAAAACGTACAAAGTATTATATTCACAAGCCGAATAGTGCATGGCATTTGACGGAGAGCGGCAAAGAATCATCATATCATACATTCTTACCAGTAAGGAATGTTATTACTTTGATTACAAATACTACCTTGAGCCATATATTCCACAACTTCCAATTAAAGGCAAAACTATGCAGCAGCATAACAACAACAACAACAACCATATCAAACTATAAACGAAATTTTTCAAAGGCTGTACCCCAATGGTTGTTTGTTTTGTGGCATTTACTCTCTATTGTGGGTAAGTTATGAAGGGAAACAGGTAAAAATGAAGTGAAGTGAAAGTGAAAATATTATAGTCGGTCAAGCCCGACCATCAAATACCCTACACCACTTGATATATCATATTATTCAATTTAATTTTTTCTTTGAAAAATGAAAAATTTTCTTTTTTTATACCTACTTGATACATATGTCAGAAATTTTTTTTTTATATTTCGTTTGTTTATGATATAAAAAAAGAAAATTATATGGGGAGGGGTTCTAAAAATGGTCCAATCCGGTCCATTTTCAATAGGGATCCCCTTTGGGCCGATACATGTCCTTGTACCAAATTTCATCGAAGTATCTCAAAAAATACGACCTGTAGCTTGCGCAGAAATATAGATGGACAGACAGAAGGACAGACGGACATGGTTAAATCGTTTCAGATTTTGATTCTGAATCGATCGGTATAACTGAAGGTGGGTGTGACTTTTGCCGTTTAGGAGTTACAAACGTCCGCACAAACGTAATATACCCTTTTCCTCAGGGTGGTGCAGGGTATATATATTATGCAAAATAACATATTGCTACTGATTAATGATGCTTTTACATTAGGGGTGTAGTCTTAACACTAACTATACCCTGTACAACTTGTGGCAAACGTTTGTAACTCATAAACGGCATTCAGAATCAATATCTGAAACGTCCGTCCATCTGTCTGTCTGTTCATGTAAACTTTTTCGCAAGCTACAGATTGCATTTTTTAATATATTTTGATATAATTAAGTACAAATTAGGGCTTAAAGAGTAAACATATTGAAAATGATACGTATTGCACCATATTTAGAACCTCTCCCCATATAAGGTTTCATTATAATGGAAGTGTTTTTATGGCAAAAACTACAATTCTTAACATTATTTGAAAAAATTTGCTTTTATTAAGAGAAATTTGTACCCTATGGCACCATTTATAGAATCTTTTATCATATAATGATATTTCGCGAAGTGACTTATATGGCAATGCCTCGCGTTTACAGATACATCTAGTTCGTGTCAAGTTTGTGTGACGTTTGCGCCAAATAAGTATTTTTTGTAAAAAATGGATCGCCCCCTTTTTTGTACACCCAAAGCTTAATTAAATTATAGTAAATGTTCAATTTCATAGAAATAAATAAATAATAACTTTGCGAACTATGAAGAGCCTGAAAAGACGAAAATACGGATGGATATCTTGACATGGATCTAGATGTTAATAGTGATTGAAAATATATAAACTTTGTAGGGTCTTTAATTTTATATGAAAAACATTATAAAAATATGTAAATTGAAAAAAAATCTATAATATATGTATAAACGTATATGTATGAATTAATTTTTTATTCTGAATTTAATTTTGGAATTCTCTCAACTCTATACAAAGCTACCGCATGGCCACTGTCAATGACTGAGGTGCGTATACCCAAACATATTATGCGTTTCGAAGATGCCATTTTAAGTTGTAAATATGATTTGGATGGTGAAGCGTTGTATTCGGTGAAATGGTATAAAGATAATCTTGAGTTTTATCGTTATGTCCCACGAGACAAACCGCCCGGACAGGTTTTCCCATTGCCTGGAGTGAATGTAAACGTAGGTGTACAACCATTATCATTAATTTAATGCAAGCGAATGGAATTGTTTTTCTTATGTTGCAGCTGAAGAATTCTAGCGATAATATTGTAGTTATGGAACAGGTTACCTTACAATCATCAGGCCGTTATCGTTGCGAAGTGTCCGGAGAGGCGCCGTCATTTCAAACAGTATACGGCCATGAAGATATGATTGTTGTTGGTAAGTATCTTATCAATCATTTAAAACCAGTAAAAAAAGTGACTTTGGCTTAAACCAAACAAGTTAATGCAAAGTGTAAGCGCAGCAGATACTTAAAGTATGTAATATGTAGTAGTAATGAGTCAACTTGCAAGTCGAATTCCAGGCCAAATAAGGAATTTTTAAAATGTGGGCGTGACCGTTATTAGATCTCGTCTATTTTAAACTAATAACAGATGAAAATGGGTGCAAATCTCTTTTCCATAGCAAAATCTTTTAAATTTTGATGATTGTGGGTATGGTGGTTCTTCACGTCGTGGGTATTATTTCATTTTATTAATTATATAATTTATAATTACTCTTAATCAATATTACACTTTTATTGCCTTATTTTCCTTAAGTTACCCCTAAAAAAGGGCCACATATTTCCGGAGGTCAGCCGCGATATCAAATTGGTGACCCGGTTCGCGTAAATTGCACTTCGGCACCATCCAAACCCGTCTGTCATCTCAGTTGGCTTATTAATGGCATGCATGCGAATCGATCTTTTTTACGCTACTATGATTCAAAAATTGTAGAAGGTGAGGATCTACAAATAGCTACTCTGGGTTTGGAGTTTCGTGTACGTGGATGACATTTTAAACATGGCGATATGAAATTAAAGGTAAAATATGCAAAGAGAGAAATGCGGTGATTATGGTCTATGTAGGCATACGATTTTGAATTCTTGAATACTGTACTTATGTACAGCTTATAATAGTATTTTCTCAAAC
Source organism: Ornithomya chloropus (assembly GCA_963971445.1). Taxonomy (NCBI): domain Eukaryota; kingdom Metazoa; phylum Arthropoda; class Insecta; order Diptera; family Hippoboscidae; genus Ornithomya; species Ornithomya chloropus. The sequence continues at coordinate 49,815,196 of OZ020530.1, read as the reverse complement.
TATTATTTAAAAATTTTCATAAAGAAATATCATAATATAAAGCAAACGCAAAAGTGCTGATAGTAGTAGTTCCCGATTAAATAAATAGGTAAAAGGCGCAGAAAAACTTGAAAAATCTTACTAGGAGGTCTACATTCATTCGAATCGCATTGAAAAAATATTGTAAATGACGTTTGTTTGATTAAGCAATTGAAAATGTCGATCAAGCCCGACTATTTAATACTCTACACCACTTAGTTACACAATAGATGATACAACGCGAGGCATTGCCAAATAAGTCATCTCGAGAAATATCATTATATGCAAAGGGGTTCTAAAAATCGTCCGATCGGGTCCATTTTCAATAGAGTCTGGACCAAAAACATGTGTCTTTCTACCAAATTTTATCGAAATATCTAAAAAATGCGACCTATAGTTTGAGCACAAATTTACGAACAGACTGACTGACAGACGAATTTGATTCTAAATCGATCAATATAATTGAAGTTTAGGAGTCATAAACATCCACACAAACTCAATATATGTTTAGCCACAAGTGGTGCAGAGTATAACAACAAGTGAGTAAATGATTTATTTGAATCAAAGCTTTTATTAGAATTTTTATTTTTTTTAACCAAACATGTTAATATTCGACCAAGTAATTATTTCAATATTTTCAAATGTTTTTATCATGTCAGTGTATAGCGAAAATATCCTCCATTTATTGGCAGAGTAATGAGGAGAGTGTAGAAAGCGATAAGCATCAACGTATCCCAGTATTGGAGTCGCGAGAAACCGTAATATCTAAATCGCATTTATTGGAAGGTGAATATGATTCTTATTTGTCCTTACGACACTTTCAAATATTGTGTGTTGCGTTGTTTTGCTCAACATCATTTCACTTTTCTTGACGGTTTTTTCTTTTTTTTTTTTTTGTACATCTTTTTTTTTAGACAAGCCAGCAAAAATATCAACATCATCTTCAACTTCTAGTAGAGTTTGTGGGAGTGCTATGCGCTGGTGCAACATTTTAATAATATTCGTAAAGTTGGCAAGTTCTTTAAAAGTATTTACGACAAGTTAACAATAACTTTAAAATTGAATGGGCGCCCCTTCAAGTGGGATATTTTTTTAGTTTTCTATTTAAATTCGGTTTAGGCTGAATCTTAAATACCCTCCACCTTACCATATGGGCGTGGCAGGTACTTAATTACGCATTCTAATAGCAGTGCATGTATTTCGTATTAACTTTTAATTCGAACTTCCACGCCAAATGAAGCTTTTCGTAATGTAGGGGCGTGTCTATTTAAAAATTTTGGTCAATTGTAGGTGTGTCTGTTATTTTCATCCAAATAAATGGCACAATTATAAATAAAAATATAAAATATACAAATTTCATCATTTCATCACCTCAGGTTTTTGTAGCATATCAATAGATTTTTCGCTATGGCAAACGTGGCTCTCAACCAATTCAGCTAAATTTATATACAATAAATATCAATGTACATATAGATATAATATTTCAATTCAATTTCTTAAAGTTTAATATCGTGAGAGTGCCAACAGGAAATGGACGCACGGACTGACATGTTTACATAGTTTAAGTTTATATAGCGCCTTACTTCCGAGTGTTGTACCGTAAATTTAGTATTTACCCTCATCACTAAGATGGAGGGTATAAAAAATATCTTCAATTTAAACATGAAAATATAAAATAAACGTTAATATCCCTCCATATAAAAAATGTAAAATGAAAGTTTAAAATTATCATCAACTCAAATAATGAAATAGAATTTTAGAAAAAGTATTGCTCGAATACAACAATTTTTCGTGTAGAAATGGATACAGTGCAACAGGAACAAATGTGAAATAGTTGTAACTTCACTTCTATGTAGTCTTATTTAAATAATAAGAGCAACTTAACGGAATAACATTAATATAAGAGAGTATGTAAACATTATAAACTCCCACGAGTATCATCGCACCATGAAAATAAATATAAATGAATAAAACACAATTCGTAAACTGAAAAGTGATTCAATGGGTTAAAGAGCATTTAGTACATAGACACTTGAATTGATAGATAAAACTGCCCTCCTCTGAATGCAAATTGGCATCGATTCCTTTTAAATAAATATAGCTTCTTTACTTGTTTTACTGGGCATTCCTACCTTTCCACTCAAGAAACTATAATTCATTTGCTATCCTTAAATGAAATTAACTATAAACATGCAATTACAATGCCATTTCGGGTGAAATCATTAATATAATTAAAAGTAATTGAAAAAAATAAATCACTAGGCTTTCAGTTTAGCCGAAGCAATGATTCTCATTCCTTGGAGTTAAAATTAATGATTTTAATTGAAATGACTTAAAATTGTTTTAGATTAAAATGGAAATTTGAATAACTCAATATATATAATATTTTAAAACAAGATAGAGAAGTTCGGTTAAGACCGAACCTTAAATACCCTCCACCTTTTATAATCATCTAAAAACTAAGTTCCTATTGCCATATTTATGTATGTGACTATTTCATGTACTTACGCAAATAGTGTTTTTTTTTTAATTATAGGCGTTTGCGTATTTCAATCACGCCCATTTTTGGCACAGTGTTGGACAACGGTATCACTTATATATTGTGCGATATATAATTTTTTAAAGATACAATTTTTTCGAGGTATGTTGAGATTTTTGTTTATTGTGGGCGTGTCTCTTAACCGATTGTGCCCAATTTCAATACGGAACAGCAAAATTGAACTAAGAATATGTATGCAAAGTTTCAATTTGATTTCTCTAAAATTGCGACCGTGAGAGAGCCAAAAACAGACGGACACACGGTCACACGGATGGACATGTCTCAAACGATTTCTCTTTTCATGCTGATTAAGAATATATAATGTGGGGTCTCCGAGGCTTCCTTGGATGTGTTGTAAACGGATGATCACAATTACTCCAGCTAATCTTTGTAGGTAATATACTGTTCCAAACATATTACGTTAAATTTGTTCTCGCGTTTGCAAGTATCAGAAGGATAGAGGCATCAAGTACTTCTTCAGTAAAACCTGAATCAATCTAGTTATGTCTGTCCGTGTATTAAGTAAGATGTAGAGGACTGCAGGAGAAGCTGTAGCGAGGAGAAATAGGTCAAATATGTAAAACATCTGCTTTAAGAATGTCCGGCTCTACAGGGAACACGATTCGAAATATTTGGGGTTTGGCAGATTTTTAACCTCAACAGATTTCAACATCATTTCGATCGTTTTTGACCAATGCATAGTGTGTATGCGTTTTTTTTTTTATCAGTATAACAGTGGCTCACAGGGCCTAAGTGAATCTTCTTTAAATTAAGCACATTTTCTATGTACTTACCCTTACCTACTTGTAGGTAGGTTGCTATTACAATTGCGTGTTGCATGAAACCGATAGAGAGCCACGCCCACATTGTTTATATATAATATAGGAAGGAATTGAGCATAAAGATTTTGAAAAAATAAAATTGAAATTTATAAATCAAAAAGTGCGCGGGGTTACGCCCACAAATTAAAAATTAATTATTTACTTACATTGTGTGTTATAGCGAAATATATGCAGTATTAAAGAGAGTAATTAGATACCTGCCACGCCTACGGTTTGTGTATTGACATAAGATTCAGCCTTTAGCCAAATACATATTTATTATTCCTTTTTTTACATACAACACATGCATGTTTACAAATGTGAAGCCAGAACATAACAAAAACTAAAATCAAATATATTGAATAGAACGTGATTACTGAACATTTATGCATGCAGTAGTGTACAGTATTCATTGAAATTGAATAAATTTTGCAATAGTTGTATAATTACATTAAACAAGTGAATAATTGTGTGCATTTGCTAACTGTAACAGAGAATTGATATTTGTTGCAAGTTCTGCTGAAACCCACAAATGAGCAACTTGAGGCATGAATAAGTTAAAACCACATGTTAAAAAATTTACATTAAAAGTAAAGTATAGTAGTTGTAAAGAATTTAAAGAAAATAAAGAAACAAAAAAGAAAACTAAATTTGGCTTGGGCCAATTCTTAAATACCCTTCACATCTACAACGGTGGGCGTGGCAGATAAATATTATGATTATAATATGAGTCGAGTTTTATGTGGAGAATTTTTTGTAAATTGTGGGCATGTCTGTGATCCGACCACGCCAGTTTTTGGCACATCGATGGATGGGATATCTATAGATATGCGTACCTAACTTCAGATATATAGGTTTTTGTCGATTCCGGGCGTGTATGTTATTTGACCATGTCCATTTCTAGCACAAGGGATTATTATAAATTGGAATACCAAATTTCAAATTCAAAGGCTATTTTTTGTGGCAGATATATGGGTTCTTGTCGATTGTGGGCGTACCTCTACACCGATTTTGCCCATCTTAAATAGCGATCTGCGTGCAAAAACTAAAAGTGTACAACATTTCAGCTCAATATCTCAAAATTTATGCTTATGAGAATGCCAAAAACGGTCGGACACACGAACACACGGACATGCATGTCTAGATCGACTCAATTTTTGATGCTGATCAAGAATATATATACTTTGTGTAGAGTCTCTGATGTATTCTCCTGGGTGTTGCAAACGGAAAGACAAACTAAGTATACGCCTATATTTTGTGCAGGGTATAAAAAAACAATCACTATAAATAGAGAAAAAGTACTTATATGATTAAGTTCATGTCATGATAACATAAAACTAACATCGCTATATGAATAATAAATGAATAAATAAGAGCAAAAGAACTGAGACAGATGAACTGCCAAACTAACAGCAGCACTGTAATGTAATGTTTTAGAGAATCGATTTTTCTTTACTCCTCCATGCTATTTATTTACATACTACCACCATCTTAAATTCATCGTTTCATCATAAGTGCTTTTTTCATTTTCATTACAATAAATCCTCTTCTTCTCTCAATTAAGCCATTTGTGTAAATATTTGCAACTTAGAGAACCATCACATTAAGATTGATAAATGATATAAATAAACGCAAGGATTATTACGGCTTTTAAGGACTTTTAAGCACACAAAGCAAATAAACTTAAATCCCGAAAGATTAATATAAATCGTTATAAAATAATATTGTATGAGTACTAAACATTTCAATGAAATAAATTATGAAAAATGAAAAGTTTACCGAGTGTTTTTCCCTACCAAGGTTCATCATAAGTAATGAAAAGAGATAAGTATTAAGATGATTTAATAAACGGCAAACAAGTTGATGGAAAATTCATTTTGCCCACAAAGCAAACAAACCTTTTATTTAAAAAATACATAAAAAAAGAAGGAAAGAAAATGATGTAACGACTGAGCACCTGTTTAATTTTAGTTAAAAAGAAAGATGGAAAAGTCAAAGGAACCCATTAAGGTGAAATGGTATAAAACACGTAAGAGAAGGTTACATTTTTAATTGTGGGCTATGTTGTGGATAACCCAACTAACTCCTAACTCACCTTTATATGAAACTATTAACCAGAATTTAGTTTTATTGAATAAACAAAAATGAGAACAAGATTAACTGTTTTCTTTCATAAAATATTGTTTCAGCAGATTTAGTTGTTTATACTCTACTCCCCAAGGTGGTAAAAAGTATTTAGATGCGACATTTATTCACCTCACGACCGTACTTATATTATATTATAACAAGTAAGAAAACTAAATTTGGCTTAGGCCAAATCTTAAATACTCTCCACCTCCACTCGACGGGCGTGGCAAATACGTATATATTGCGCCCTCTAAAAGTGTGTGTCTTACGTATCAGCATGCAGGTCTACTTTTACGTTGAATATAATTTTTTGTAAATTGTGAGCGTGTCTCTTATCCGACCGCGCCCATTTTTGGCATATCGGTGAGATAACTATATATAAGCGTTAAAAATTTCAAGTTCCTAGGTCAACGTTCGTGGCAGATATAAAGATTTTTATTAATTGTGGGCGTATCTGTAATTCGAATACGCCCATTTTTTTCATACCGATGAAGCTAATATTCATAGATGTACGTACCAAATTTTAAGTTTGTAGCTCATATTTTGTGGTAGATAAATAGATTTTTGTCTATTGTGGGCGTGGCTCTTGACCAATTTTGCCCATTTTAAATAGCGATTTGCGTGCAAAAACTAAAAGTGCCTGTACAAAATTTCAGCTCAATATCTCAAAATTTACGCCAGTGAGAGTGCCAACAACAGACGGACACACGGACATACATGTCTAAATCGGCTCAGTTTTTGACGCTGATCAAGAATATATATACTTTGTAGGGTCTCTGACGCCTCCTTCTGGGTATTGCAAACAGAAGGACAAACTTAGTATATCCTCATCACTGAGGTGGAGGGTATAAAAATGTTAATTGATAGTGTTACATAACTTACTATTAAACATCATGTGTCTAAACCCGTTGCCCGTAGCCACAAGTTATTAATAGCTCAAGGCACCTGAATGACTCATAAGTGTTATTCTACGTGTGTGCTTGTGCAAATTTCCGTTACAAAATTTATTGTTAAACGGTGATAAAAAAAAGTTGATAAAGATAACATAACGGTGCGACACTAAAACTTTAACTGCTTCAAGAACATTTAAGCAAACAAGTGGTGCTGGGAAATCCGGCGGAAATCGTGCACAATAAAGCTAAAGACGCGTTAATCGGTTTAATCATATGAAACCCACATGACAGCTAATATGTGTACATAACAGCACCATCGAAGTCATTTATCAATTTTATCGTTCAAACATAAACGACTCAAATTGTACAAGTATGTATGTAGCCCGTGCGTACGATTCCGGTTCTATTCAAGTAATCTAATAAGTTTATAAATATTATGAAGTATCTTTAATGAATTATTTTAAACTAAATAATAACATTGAAAAGAACAATTGCTTCGAAGTGTTTTAATAAAGCTATTGAGCAGCATTGACCAAAAATTTGGTGCCATGGAAATTTTTAACGAAAACAAGTGTTATAGTCGGTCAAGCCCCACCATTTAATATCCTACACCAATTAGCTCCTTAAATGATGCTACAATTAGTTTAGTTATGTCAGTAAACGCAGAGCAATGTCATATAAGTTACTGCGTGAAATATAATTATATGGGAAGAGGTTCTAAAAATAGTCCTATTGGGTCCACATATGGCACAGCCAAAGACCAATCAATCAAATTTTGTCAAAATATATTAAGAATTTCAATTTTTTGCCATATAAAACTTCCACTATATAAGGACCTTATAGGGCACAAAGCATGTAAATTGTCGGAGTATTTATTATCCCACCACGCCCATTTTTGACTATGAATGTGTACCAAATTTCAACTTCATGGGTAAATTTTTGTATATGAAAGATGTTTTTTGTTAATTGTGGGCGTGACTCTCAAGCAATCAAGAAGTATAGAATATGAAAATTTTCATGTGTTTGGAAACTGGATTTGGCCAGTTTGAAAACAACACGACAACTAATTTACCACTGTGATTACATTCATTTTTCCCGAAGTACCTTCTCATTTATATTTTGAATTTAAAGTAACCTATATATACACACACTCGCACACCCACACATGCACACAAACACACATGACACACACGCATTGTATGTGAGGGAATACTTGAGTGAAAATTTATTCCGAGTCGACTGCACTACGTTTTAAGGTAAAAAAAAAATAGCATTCATTCTCATAAATTTAACTCACGCTGTATGCAATGGTGTAGAAATAAAAAAGAAAAGAGTAAAAGACTTTTAGCAAGTTTGTAGAGAAGACAAGTGAACATTTAATTCTCAATAGTAGCCAGCAGTTGCCATATGTACAAAGTTTTCAATGGGAGCAGACAAGGGAAGACGCCCGCATTTGCTTTTCATTTTATTTTAAAACTTTAAGCATTAATGCATTCGTAGTGCTACAACAAGGATAAAAATGAATGAATTGTTGCATATTGTTGTTGCGGTGGATTTTTCGTTTAAAATTATTCTTTTTTTACCCCCCATTTTTATTTTCAATTTTGTTTTATCCCCTTTTTTAGTGCTTGAGTAATGAAAGTGAATATTTTGAACATTGCTAACTTTCTACTTGGCCTAGAACGAGTCTATAAAATGTAAGATGCTGGCTACTTTGGTTTGGACACTGTGTATAAATTATGATATTTTGAAATAGATGATGCTGGCAGCATGTCCTGTAAGGCTTCAATAATATACTGCGCAAGGTCTTGCTCACAAACCCATTGATTATATCTTGGTAATATAGCAATCAAGTGCAACTTTTGAAATAAAATTCGGTAGACTTTTTCGTACGATATAAGAAAAGAACTGCTTAAGTGGCGTTCATCGCCTATAAATGTGTTTGGTTTTCTTGAAAATACTATCTTTTTTGTTTAGGAAAGTTTCCGTAGGTGTTCTGTTAATCGCTGGTAGCAACAGTGATAGTGAAGTGGTAAAACCTTCATTGTATTTCTCTTATTTTAAGTTATTTAAAAAGCCGAAACCTAAACTGTACTGGTAGTTTAGATTTCGGCATATATAGTAGCTCTCCGTAGTAACCGAAAGTATAGCCCTTGAGTTTCTATCGTGGGAAATGGAAGATTCCATCCCCGCCGAAAATCATACTGCGGAACTAAAAAATGCCTAAAAATGGGAACGACCCACTTAAAGAAATTTCCTTTTAACCGCTGATATTTAAAGATAATATTGTGGCTTCGAGATGGATTTTTACCACAAACAACTCTGGCTCGAAGTCTCTGAAGCCTTCTTCTTCTGCTTTTTACCTACAAAATAGTTTTCATAAATACTGCAGTTGATATTGACTTATTTATGTTTAACATATAACTTTTCCTAAATATATAAACAAACATTTAAAAACTAAACAAAATATTTGCTATGAAGTATATGCAGTTGTATTATGGTATTACCAAGTGCAGGTAAATATTTTCTAATAAATTTTTTACTTTGGCCTTTCTCGTGCTGACGTGATTTAACCAGTTCTATTGTCATAAAAAAGACATACATTTTTGGTAAATAAACCATCAAGAAGAAAGTACTATGGTTAAATTCAATTGTATGGGGCTGAGGTCATATAATTGATACCCTCCGCTTCTTGAAACTTCGAAACTGTAATCGCAACGCATCAATTAGTTGAAATATTTGTAATTCCGCACCATTTTATTTCTAAAAGACACAATGGATTGCATGCAGTTTTTTTAAAGGAATAGGCTTTTAATAAAAATTGTGGGCATGATGGTTAGTTTTTACAAAGAAATCATTTAAACTCATTCTTCTTTCTTTCTCTGAAGCCACTTTTTCGCTGTATAATGTTTCTTCTTACAAATAAAAATACATAGAGAAGAAGCCAAGAAAGAATTTAGCTCTAAGGTCAAATCTTAGACAAACTCCAACTTTACATACAAACTGTAGGCGTGTCAGGTACCTGATTGTAGTGATTATGCTCCAATTCCAAATCGTACTTAAGACGTCGATTATAAGGTTTGTTCCAAATGATGAGCGTATCTGTTATCCTACCCCGCCTACTTTTGGCACATCGATAAAGACTTTCATTATAAATGTGTTTAACCATTTTTAATTTTTTTATTAAGATTGTAGGCGTTGAACTATCGAAATTTAAGCCCAACATCTTATAAGCAATCTAACCAAACGCCTACAAAGCTTTGAAGCTCTGCAGAGTCTCTCCATCTGCATCTTACAAACGGTATAAACAACTTGGTACATCCTTACGTAGGGTATAAAAAATGTATGTGTATAAATGAATATATTATAAGCATTTGGTAAAATAAACAACATATGTGGATAACATAGAAATTCTCAGACATTGCTGTAGAGCGCAAACACCTTGTGTTATATCGTACAGATAATATATATATATAAATTATTATGTATGCATGTGTGAAACAATATTTTATTAGTAAAATTTTTAGTTAAAAAAACCAACAACAACAACTACTACTACTATAAAATATATAATTTGTATCTAAAGTGAACGTAATCATAAAAAGTGTGGAAATTTTTGCATACAAAATGTTAAGCAAAAAACTGACAACAACCAACAACCAACAACCAACAAGAACAACAACAAAACAGGAAACGAACCCATAACTATAACGAAATGAAATAAAAATATAATAACAACAATAACAACGCAGTGAGCCCATGCTGAGTATAAAACTGGTAAAAAAAAGCGCATTATGGATTAGACCAAATCTTAAACACCCTCCACACCTATGTATAAAATGGTTAGCGGGACATGTATATGAACAGGTCCTCTAATAGTGTATGTAGTATCTAAACTGGTCACGTTCTTTTTTGACACCAATTTTTAACTCAATTGATTAATTTTTTGACGATTGTGGGCGTGACTCTTGACCAATTTTGCCCAATTTAAGTAGAAATACAAAATTTTAGCTCAATATTTCAAGATTTAAAATCATGAGAGTGTTAACAACAGACACACCATAGGAGACATGTCTCGATCTACTCAAATTTTAGTGCAGAGCAAGAATCTATATACTAGGTAGACTCTCTGACATCTCCTTCTCCTGTTACAAATAAAATGACTTCATTATACCCCCTCCTATGTTCAAGACATAATCACGACCCCTAAAAATATAATTGCGGTTCAGATCAATTACAATCGAATCATGCGAGCTCATAATTCTACAATTTCGAACCAATCAATGTAATAGTGGTCGTGGGGCATCAACTGAAAGTGCTAGTTCAAGCTTTTACGTACCGTACGATTTAAGGCTTTTAATAAAAATTCTAAATTGTGTTATTGCAAAGGGAGTCACAATATAGCCACCAAACATTACGTACCTGCCCTTGCAGCATCTTGTAGGGCATCCTAGTCATCGCATTGAAAAATTTTAAGGAGCTCGTATCGATTTGGCCCATTTCTTAACTCAGATAATATCAGAGAGATCTAACTGCAAAATATTATGAACATTAAGGATATATGTTTTTTCAACAGATAACTTAATAGACAAAGCAACCTTTTAAACCGGGATCTTAAACAAAACGTAGTTTGTTCTTTGTTCTGTCTAACTGGTACATTTAGAAGGTAGATACACTTTCGAGTTGCTGTATAGCCTGACAAGACTCTTTAAACCATTTTGGCTTTCAGAGTAAATGTATAAATACGCAATCGAACCTCGCTAACCTCTTTATGAGTATTGCAAATGTTTGCTAGTACTTAATATACTCCTTTAAACCAATACGATGGTTTTTAGTATAAAAACAATAGGCGAACCGTTAAGAATCATAATAGAAAATAACTGAATAACATGTTATATAATTGACTAATAAACTTATTTTATATGCAGACAGCTTTTTCTCATTTTATAGATAGCCCATTAGATAAGAGGTACGCTAAGTTTGTTATGTCGCTGCAACACCCAGTAGTAAACTCCCAAGATAATACAAAGTATAAGTATTCTTAAACAGCATGAAAATTTCAATCAATATGAACAAGTCCGTTTGTCCGTCCATCTGGTGTGGAAGAAGAGTTGAGATATTCAACTGAAATTTGCGCTTTCTGTACGTAGACAGATTACTACTTAATATGAATAAAATTGGTTAAGTGTCACGCCCGCAATTGACAAAAATCTCTCTATCAGCCACGAAAATTAATTGGGTCAAAAATGAGACGAGTGCGTAATTTACGAAAAAAGTGTGCCTCGTAGATTATTCGACTTGTATAAAAAACCAATTTTAGTGGATGGCATAATCAGATACCTGCCACGCCCACTGTTTTTATATAAATGTAGATGGTATTTATGGTTCGGCTTGAGCCCGATTTAGCTTTTTTACATGTTTATAACTCACTTTGTTCTACTTCGTCTTTCACTTCTATTCTTGACAGGTATGTAGCTGCTGCTCGTATCAAAATTAAGTATTTAGTGTTAACATGAGTGTATATGTATGTTTCTGTAAATATATATTGTTATATCGTATTTTGTTATTACGTTAGCGCGGCAAATATTTCGTGCTTAATATTACCACAGCGTAGACGTTTATGTTGAATATGTGCGAACAATTGTGTTTTATGCGGTAGAATTTTTCATTTATATGTATTCCTATCAAACTGTGCAAAATTTTTGCTTTACGTTAATAACTTTATCAAATGACGAGACAGGTACTATAATTATTTTTATGGCGATGAAGGCATTCCATAAATAAATGAATCAACGGATAATAAAAAAAAAGCTTAAATTGGCTTCAACTAAATCTACAAATATTTATTTTTTTATGCAAATTGGTGAGGAGGTTGGTATAAGATAACTCTTGATCATCTTCTGAGGAGCAATTTTTATATCCGTCTGTCCATTTTTTCTAAAGAATTCTAAGCGAGCTTTAAGCCGTTTTTGCTCAAACATTGCATAAAGACTCCGCCCTCGATATATTGTCATGCATAACTTTTACACCAACGAACGGTATGGGAACTTTTTCTCTGCGTGATTAAGATTGATTAACTAAATTTTTTTATTTTACTACATCATCACACTGATGAAACACCTGCCAGGCGGGTATTCTTCCTTGCTTTCACATAATTTAACAAATAAACAAATAAAAATTTTATAGTCGGTCAAGTTCAACCATTTCACACCTATGTAGGTCTTTGCAAAAGAGAACGCCACGCGTTTTGGTCTTGGGCGCGCCTTCTCCGTTTTGTACATCAAGTTCCACAAAGACCGTAAGTGTGCCAACAACAGACTGTTATACGGACACACGGACATATATGTCCAGATACATTTTTATGCTAATCGAAAATATATATACTTTGTAGGGTCTCTAGTGTACCCTTATTATTAAGATGGAGGATTTAAGAACAAACCCGATTACACTAAAATATTGAAATGTTGTAAATAGAATAATAAACTTTGTGCAACACTTTGTATTTGTTTGTGTTTTTGTTTTTGTTTTTTATTCCAGTCGATACTTGTTCATTATTTACCACAAGTGTATCATAGAGAAAACGAAAAAATGAAAATATGAAGAAAAAACTATTATATAATGTACGATATATGGGGTATAGAAGCAACAACTCTACATTAGATGCAAATCATGAACGTTAGATGCTGTTCCCTCCCACCCTCGTACATACAGACTCAAAATGAAAAGTTTACAAACTTGCTTTTCTTTACTTTTCAATTTTTTCATTTCCACATTATTTAAATAATGTGGGAGTGCACTATTTATTTTAATAATTGATGAGTTTAGAACCAATGGAACCTAGCAAACAACTTTAGAAAAAAACAAAAAAAGAAAAAAAACAAGGAATTGAAATTTTTCCATCACATTGTGTTTGATTTTAAACTTTTTGGCGTACCGACGCTACCCACTCTGCGCGCTCGTACAATATTTGGCCAACTCTTACCCTTGTTTACTCTGGGCGCACATATTGTATATGTAACAAACTCTCACATGGTTGGTGTTGTTTATGTATTTTTGCACTCTATGAATTGGGTTGTGATTGCTTAAGTAACTACGTACATATATACATATTCGGAGGACGTATGTGTGGCTTGTACACATAACAACTTTTTCGGGTAATTGTGGGCACCCTTGTTCATTTTAAACAAATATCAATAAATGAACTTAATCTACTTGCCTAGCACAAGACTTGCCCCGTATCTACGTGTGAATTTTGTTGAAAAAAAAATATATATAAAAAAATATCAAATCAGCAATTTCCTGTAATCCTTCCTCCAAGGATTCTCCTTTAACATTTTAGTGTGTAGAAGTGGCTGCTAGTATGTTTCCACGCGTTTAGATGTTTATTTTCCGTTTATTTATACCATTTTCAGGCGAAGTGAGCAAATGAAACTTGCAGGAAATATTAACGTATTGCTTATACCCTTAGACTTTTAATGGTCCGGGTACTTAGCCGATTGGCTGAGTATTAAAGATATGCTTATATTGTTGTAAACCTTTTTTGGAATGAAGAAACATAAATTGTGGGCGTGGCAGATAATCTAATCTTCCTCTATAGTGTGTATGTACCAACTTGAAATCCGGATTCTGCAAGAAATACTTAACAAAAGATGAGAGCTATACTAAGTTTGTCATTCCGTTTGCAACACCCAGAAGGAGGCGTCAGAGACCTTACAATAATAAAAATAATAATTTAACTTTATATATATTCTTAATCAACATAAAAAACTGAGTCGATCTAGACATGTGTGTCCGCGTGTCCACGTGTCCGTCTGTTGTTGACATTCTCACGGGCGTAAGCTTTCTTTTTATAGCTCAATTTTTGTGCTAATAGTTGTATTTTTTTATTGTGGGTGTGGCTCTCAATTGTTTCTTGCTTAACTATAAATTCCTGCACAAAATTTTCGCATAATATATGGACGGACATGCTTAGATTGATTCAGAATTTCATTGATAATCAGAGAATCGTAGAATATCTGATCATTTCAGTGTTGCAAACTTAAATCTGAATAAACTTCGCAAGCACTGATTCCTTTTCTCATACATTTTTTAATGTATCATGCAATCAGAGAGCAGAAGAAATATTTGTCAGCTCAAAGGAAAAAGTTAGTTGTAATAATAATTTAACTTTTCCAAATAGTTCCCTAAAGTTTATTTGTTTTATATTTAGCACACAACTAATTCTTTTTTTCTGTAACATTTATTCACTTTCTTACCATCTTTATCTACTTCCTTTTTGTTATATATATAATTCTTTTTGTGCCTCAGGATTTGTTGCAAAGAATCTTTTTTCCATTTTAAATACGCTGTCCAAATTTTGAACTAAAACTTTCTATATAGAATAGTTGCTCAAGTACACATAAATAAAGAATTCACGAAAAAGCTAACAAGAGTTAAAATGAAATGTTTCTGAATAGGAAACAGAGAAAAATGATTACTGGCTGTGTTAAGTTTAGGAAAGGTATTCGGATACTCGAGAACTTGCCTGTTATACTATACTCTAATCTAACAAAAGCATTACGGATACAATAATATTTCAAGATGCCACCTCTAATAATGAACAGCTGATGAAATTGAGATTGCGTTGTAAAACTCTTGCTGGTATTATGGTTTTGAGCAATCAGTGCAAAGTAGTATTTTATTAAAGTTAATTCACTGTATAAAATACTTTTAAACACTAACATAATTGAAGAATGGGCAATTACGTAAGCATGGAATAAATATATTGTTAACACGTTAACATAAAAGCAATTAACAGATGACTTAAATGTCACAAAGTCATCATCATCCTTATAATTCTCAACGTTTCATACAAGACAACAACAACAACAACAACAACAACAAAAAAGGTTGACGTACGACATTTGTATCACGACACATACACAACAGAGATGATAGAGTCGAGGTGGTAGCAACGACAAACAGAAGAAGAAGAAGAGAAGTCATCATACACGCACAGCGTATAAATGCATTAACGTACAAAAGATAGCAATAATTTTCGTAAATGACAAAAAGCCTGACAGGCAACACAAACGCAATGTAAATGGGGCTCCGGGTGAAATATGAAATATGAATCATTGCGACTTGCATTTGAATATTTGTTCTGTGATTTACCCCTTTCAACTGGCAAAACTTATTTTCAAGTCGATATGAATTAGCTCTACAATCTATCTAGAGTTAGTCGTAAACAGTTTTTTTATATGCTTTCAAAATCTGAATAATCTAGACAAGTCCGTCCGTACGTCCATTCGATTTTGGATTTTAGTAGGGTCGTAAAGTTTGTGATATACACAGATTGCTATTTAAAATGGACTAAGTCTGCCAACTTTCAAGCTCACAATCCCCAAAACACTATGTGCCTATGTATGAAAGAAAAAGCATATGGTGCCAGAATATATATATGTGTTCGAATATTTTGAAACCCTCCTCATATGGGGCATTAGAACCCTTTTCTGGAGCGTTGTTTCAAAATTATTGCAATGCTTAATATTTTTAAGCTCCTTTTCATATAAGGCCTTATTCTGAAAGAAGAAACTCATGATAGAAGGACATGCTTTGAACCAAAACTCGATATCTATTGAATACGTACCGAATTGGGCAACTTTTTTAAAACCCTCCTCTAAGTTTTCTCATATGAATGAAGTTTTTATACTCGTATATATGTTTTTTTCTTTTTTTAAATATCGGCACTCAGGAGATGTCTACTCAGGCATAGAAAAATTCCAAACATACTCCAAACTATCGGTGTGTTACCAGTTCAATGGGACAGGCGAGTACAAAATTCCATCCGAAAAATGTTTTTCACTGTGCTCCTCTTGATTGGATTTGAACCTTTAATCTTAGCCAAATTTCACAGCTGGAAAGATTTCTCACGAAGCGCAATTTTGGCCAACGTTGCATAGTAGGGTATTGAATAGTTAGTCCTAACTGTAACCGTAATACACATATATAACAACTAAAACATGAATAACAAAAACAAAGTTACGTAAAATATAAATGCAAATAGTTAACGAGGCTGTATGATATGAATGTTCGGGAAATAAAGTGTTTAGTGACTCGTCTTACAGAATAAACTACTTGCTTACTTTCTTAGGTGCAAATGTGTAAAAAGATGCAGAGTTGAAGGAAGCTTTTTCTTAAGAAACTTTACTTTTGCAATTGATTACTCAGCCTCTTGTGGAAGTTAAAGTTTGACAACTGTGATCCCCAGTTTATATTGAAGGCGGCATCTTTCTTTATATTTAAATAAATGACCTACCTATTGACTACTTCAGTTTTTCACTCCTTCCTTATTAATGCTTATCTTGTTATTGAGGTCATTGTCTGTTTAAAGGTTTGAGCTGATTTTTAGCGGATGTTAAGGTATTTAAGGTTTGACCTAAACCCAACGCATTCATGTACAGTTGTATTGTATTTTTCGCCTCAGTGCCTTTTCTAATTCCTTAATAATCGTTCATATAATACTTTCCATTGTTTCTTTCCTGTTGTTTGATTATATGACAATTATAGAATTTTTCCGACATGTTTGCGTTATTGTGACTTCATGTTATGTGACTGCCATTTAGGTGAATACACATGTACAGGCGTCTCCTACATATTTATATGATAAGGACAAAAAAGAATATCCTTACAAATGCTCGCCTTTTTTCTTGTCTTCGGTTTGTTGTTCCATTTAAGTTTGTGCTTCCTAGTTTATGCGAACTTGAGCAAACATGAGCTTTGGAAACAAGCAAGCAAACGAACCCCTCGTTGTTAGGAGATTGCTGTCTGTTATATACGTGATTATTTAGAAGTACTCATACATATATGGATGTGAACACACATACCCTTGCACATATACAATACGTATTTATGTGCGAAAAGTTTTCAAGTTGTACATTTTAATTTTGAACACAGCATGCATTCTGGTGTTTTATAACTGAAAGCCATCATCATTGTCATTACCTTCAGCAGTACAACAGATATCACCAAAAACACAGCAGCAGAGGATTCTACTTTCCTTTCCAAGAGTACAAAAACACACTTTCGTAAATATGTTCTTTACAGAGTTGATACGTGAGAATAGCTATAAGGAAGTGAACACCCAATCTGTGCACTCCTTTCGCACAAACAAACGCATATGCACACCACCAGCATCTTGCTCATCAGGCAAAAAATGACTTCAAATTCATGTGTAGAAGTTCCCTTTACAACTGAAAGACATCGGAGCGAATAATCCATAAATTGAAGTGTGTACACATGGATACTAATGAAAAATAATGCGTCGTTTTTGCGTAGACAATGATCATCTATGCATAGCCGTGCAAAGGGGTTCCACTAAAATGCATACGAGCACGTACGGATATCTGAGTCATTCAAATGTATCTTTTGTTTTTGTTCCTGACTTCTCTTAATTAATTACGTAGACAAATACGCAATCAGCCCTGGCGTCGGAAGCCGAAAATTCTACATATATCTACAATACTTCACGGTGATGGTGAAAATATTATAGCCGGTTAAAGCCGAGCATTTAATACCCTACACCATTTAGTGTCGCAAACTATTCTATAATTAGTTGAATTGCATCAGTAAACTTGGATCATTGCCATATATGTCATTTCAAGGAATATTATAATATGGAAAGGGGTTCTAAAAATGGTTCGATTGGATTCAAATTTGACATATTCAATTATTAAGCAAATTAACTATTCTCTGAGAAATTTTTGTCAAAAAATATTAAGAATTGCAATTTTTTTCCCTATAACGACTTCCCTTTATAATGAAATCTTATATGGGGAGAGGTTCTAAAAATAGTCCAATTCGGTTCATTTTTAATAGGATTCTTTTCTAGATTAATACATGTTCTCGTACCAAATTTCATTGGAATATCTCAAAAGATGCGGCCTGTAGCTAACGCACAATTATACATGGACAGACAGACGAATATGATTAAATCAATTCAGGTTTTTTATTGGGAATCGATCGGGAGATGGCTGTGTCTTTTGCCGTTTATGAGTTGCAAACATCCACACAAACTTTATATACCTCTTGACACAAGTGGTGCATGGTATAAAAAAAAAAGAAATGAAAATGTTATAGTTGGTATTACCTGACCGTTTAATTCTTGTTTATTACCATATAAGTCCATTGTCCTAGACTGAAAAGATATTTCTGTGCCAAATTTCACTAAAAAATATTCAAAACTTCTGATCTGATTCTAATGCGGAGAGTATAACAAGAATGAACCGAAAAGAATGATGAGCTAACTAAATAATGGATTGAAAATATTTGATTCATATCCTCATTTGAAGTAAAGTGTTTGCCGTGTAAAATTTTTTGTAAAAATCCGAAAAAAATATAATCGGAATGTGCAAGATCTGGACAATATATAGTACATCCCATTTAAGCTGTAAGAACTGTTGGCGAGCTACCAACTTGGACGGAGTCTCGCATTGTCTTGGTGGAACACTATACCTTTTCTATGAATTGATTCTAACCTTTCTTAATAACAGTACACTTCAGAAGTGAGCTCAAAATAAAAAACCAGTCACTGAATATCCCACAATTTTTAATGGATATTGACTTTCGTAATGCTTTGAGATGGTTTACCTATTGTATCCCATGATATCTCGCATTTAACATATTTTCAGGTAACCCAGTACTTTCATGGATAATAGAAAAGATAGATGACTTTCTTGACCATTACAAAATAAATCACAGATGAATCTAATGTGTTGTTGTGTAGAAACTATATGTCGTGATATTGAGCGTTTGCATTCGATAAAATAATGTATTGTAATATAAACGAAGGCGATCCCAGGCACTCAGGTGATGTCTCCTATAAATGCACTCACCGTGATGATTTGAGAAAAGAATTCAGCAAGAACACTTCTTCTGTAACAAATAATTGGATCATTCATTCAAGTGATTTTGACAATGCAACAGTCAAGTCGAATGGTAGGCTTGAAAATTTGCCTTCCACAAAAATTGAGCTATTAAGTTAAAACCCATCCATCGATATACCAAAAATGGACGTGATCGGATAACAGAAACGCCCACAATCGACAAAAAACCATACTCACGTAAAAGTCTTGCAAGCAGATATGTTACAGGGCGTAATCATATACCTGCCACGCCCACCCATTATAAGTAGTTGTGGAAGGTATTTTAGGTTTGGCCTAAGCCAAATTTACATTTCTCACTTGTTTTCCTATATATTGTACTAAGTACTAAGTAGTGGCAAGAAAGGCTTTCGCGAAATTCTGTCTCTTGATAATGGCAAACTTTTAACTATTTGGGAGTATGTATAATAACGACTAACATTAAAAATCAATTGTACTAAATAGTTTTAGTGCACTTCACACCACACACACACATATACGCATTCCCAGTTTAACATGTTAACAGAATGCATAGATGGTTAGTTGTGTAAATATATAGAAAGAACGAAGGAAACAGACGCAATGAAGTGATTTTAGGTTTTGAAACAAATGAGCGTATCGAGAAGGCAAGTGCTAGTTTACTGCCATAGTTCTTAAAAGTGAACTGTGCATTTCTGTATGCGGAAAGTTTTTACCACAACCAGACAAATAATGAAGCGTGTATGTTTTTGGTGTGCCTTTTATTTCATTTTGTAACACTCAAGCGGTCATGATGCAACAAGACCACCAAGCTCACAATTGGATGGGGTTTCACACAAAGTTCCTCTTCCAACTTTGTGCATTTGTATTATGATGTGAAAACGTGTTCCTACGACTCGAGTGTGTGTAACAGCGTAATAGTCGCAAACATTTTTCATGCAATCTCGCGCCATTTTAGAGAGAGAAAATTTATATTTTAAAAAGATTTTCATCACTGATTAGATTTTAATGCCACCACAAAATTATATCTGTCCCTTCATTTCTCTTTATTGTATTTTTTAACAAATTTTTTTTTAGATCTTTTCAAATTCTTCCTATATCCATCTCTCAACCTTTACATTAAGTACTTGAGCAATGAAAGTGATACTAGAAATGATAGGTAGGTAAACTTCTGGCTGTTGCCGCTGCTGTTCTTATAGTTTAAATTTTGTTGTGTAAATTACGGTAGTTTAGAATGGATACATCTTGAAAGTATGTTTGGAATTTTAATCAAATAACTCTCTACCACCATTCTTCAGCATACCATACATGTCCGCCGCACCACATGAATGCCACATGAATGCCAACTAAGAAAACACGATTAACTCATTTATACCGCTGTTGAATTTGGCACAACACCACATTTAAGGTCATTAACACTCATAAGGAAGTGTCAGAGACCCTATAAAGTATATATATTATTAAAAAGAATTAATATCTGAGTCGATCTGGCTATGTCCGACTGCTGTTTACTTTCTCACGGTTGTAAATTTTCAGATAATAAGTGGACACTTTGTACATACACATAGATTGAAATTGGTTGGTAGTTACGTCCATAAATTGATAAAAATATATATATATTGGAAATAAAAATTTACTATGGAAATTGATACATATTTTTATATTGAGCCCATCATAGACGTGGACACTTCCGTGGACTATTTTGGAAAACCCTTTTTATTTGCGCAAAATCCGACGTGGAAGTTCAAACGTATTATTTACACTATTAAAAAACGTAATCATGTACCTGACACGACCATAATTTTTATGTAAGACTTATTGAATAAACATGTACTTACCACGCCCACCATTTGTGTATGAAAAATATTGAATATTTGTTTTACATCAATTGTTTATAATTTTTTTTTATACCCCACACGTGAAATGGGAGTTATACTAAATGTGTTATTCCTTTTGTAACACCCAGAAAGAGACGTTTCTGATGTGACTTGATATCTTGGTTAGCATTAAAAAACTGAGGCGATCTAAAAGCGTATGTCCGTGTGTCCGTTCTACGCGTGTCCGTCTGTTATTGGTCTTTTCACGTACGCCTATGTTGAGTTATTGAGCTGAAATTAGCATCTAGCATCTGCGTGCGTGCATTACTTAAATTGGTTAGAGGGTCACGCCCAAAATCGGCCAAAATTTATCTACAACAAAAATTGAGTTATGAAGTCGAAATTTGGTATTCGTTTATTTATAATTAGCCCATCTATCCATGAGGTGAAATGGGCATGGTCCAATAACATACAGGCCCACAATTAACAAAAAACTATATTGAACTCAGAATCCTTTTTTGTGAATTGACTATCTTAGAAAGCGTAATCATGTTACTGCCACGCCCACTGTCTTGTTTATAGATGTAGAGAATATTAAAGATTTGATCTAAGTCAAATTTAGTTTCTTAACTTGTTACTGTAGGTGCCGGAAATTGAGCTAAATTCAAGCTAAAAAGGTGACATTTGGTACAAAATTATAATGCATGCACTTGTTGCTAAATAATATTTTTCCAAAAATGAGATTGTATCATTTTCAAATATAAACGCTCATACGCACCGTCTGCTGTACAGTATTCAACAAACTATAAATAATTGCCTCGAAATAAGAATTTATTCGGACTTACTATTGAAGGTAGTAATGATGTATTTGTTATTCCTTCAATAGTAAGTCCGAATAAATTCTTATTTCGAAACATATGCACCAAAAACTCACTAATACTATAAATAATTTGGTTTTCAGGATTACCCTGTTACGCCAACATGTTTACGTTGTTGTGCAACAGTGAGGCTAAGCTTAAGTATTTTTGCCACATTTTCCCAAAAATAAATATAAATCTCTACACAGACATGACTGCTAATCTAAGTAAAGGGTTTTAAGAAAAAGTCAGTAAGTAAGTAGTCAAGATGTTAAAAGCGCTAAAAGAAATCAAAGGCAACAAGAGACAAAGAGAGCGACTTGAAGCAAATTATGAATAATTGATAATGAAAATTTATTTTATCGCCTTCTTTACATTTTTTCTGCTGAATGTAAAGATTTTATTTTATATAATATAAAATATATACTAAGTTAGTCATTCCGTTTGTTACGACCAGTAAGAGGCGTTTTAGACCCTACATAGTATATATTCTTAATCTGGATTTTTGTATATTCAGGTCAATAGCCACGCCCAAATGTCGATAAAAATCTATTTATCTGCTATAAATATTGAGCTATGATAATAAAATATTTGTAGTTACCTCATCCATTGATGTGGAAAAAACTTTATAGAAAACTGCCAGGCTCACTGTTTGTAAGTACAGGGCATGGACAAAATAATGTGAACACCTGACATAAAGGGTTTCGCAATTGCAGTCCTTCCATGAATGTTAGCTTTGTCGAACTCCCGCCGTACTATATTTGCCGAAACAGTACTACACAAGTCAGTGTCAGTCTGCTGTCACTTTTGCTGCGGTACTTTTATGTTGTCTGGCCACAATTCTTTTTAATGTTTGCCGATGATGTTGTACCATGTCTTGAATAAGCTGTCATTCCCGTGGATGCTGTCGCTCGTGAAACGGTAAACAATTCAGGTATTTTAGTCACAAACACACAGTCTGAGAGATCACACACTTCCTCGGTTGCTTGTTTTAACTGTTGCAGAATAAATCGTATAATACACTGAAATATAAACTCCATGACTTGGCACGTAAACTGGGCAATACATATGCGTCGCTTTATTTACTATATTCCTATAATTTTGTTCATGTAGAGGGTATTTCAGATTTGGTTTAAACTAAATTTAGTTTATTTACAGTGCTTGCTTATTATCATGCCCATTACCACTATAAACTATGTTTGAGTAATTACAAACACGACTATCGGCAGAGCTGTGATTGTATATAAACTTCCTAAAAACCAACTATAAATTATAACATCTGCAGTATGTTGTTGTTCTTGTTGTTGTTGTTGTTTTTTTATTACAAAAATTTCTCCATATTGTGAAATAGTTTTCAAAGTTGAAACAGGGGTGGTTAGGATGAAAAGATTTCTAATTCCTATTGTTTTATGCAGATTCCAAAAATCTTTATTACACCAACGTGATGATAATCATTTCAAACTATATATAATATCGTAATATCTTATGTTGATAATACATTTTGAATGTGTTGACATGCAAACGTATGCTCGCGTGCATATTCATTAAGCCTCACACGACACCATCTTTATACTTGAACACAATTTTTTTTATGCAACCAGCACAAGGAAAATATTTACATGGCAAAATTATACAATTCACAGTACCTGCATGTATGTAGTTGGGTGCAGTTATATTTTCATAAACATATTTAGATTGGTACGTGAACAAAATACAAATACTACGTATGCATGTACAACACCCCGCCTTACAACTGAACCATCTACCTAAAGGACATGCACACACGCGCATAGAAAGGGTGTGAGGGAACATATAACTGATAAGAGAATTTCATATTCAATAGATGTTGCAGAAATATGTGTCAAATATAATCACGTGTCGCTATATATGTTATAATGATGTGCAGTAATTTGGTGAGCGACTCTTACACTACACTGATCAACGAAGTTTAGCAAAAAAATTTCTTCAAAACCTTTTCGCCGAATATCTTGATAAATAAACACTAATTTAAAGATACATTTGGTTTCCAAATTTTCATATTGGTTCTGCTTCTTGTTTAAATGAATTAAATTAGTTTGTCCGTAGGTCCCTCTGTAATTTACAGGGTGTAAAAAAGAGGCGAACATTTTTGAAATACTATCAAAGTAATTAATGCATGTGACACACACATCTGCAGGTAAGTAAAATTTCATGCTTCAATTCTTTACAGTTTATGAGTAATCGTTATTTGAAACTCAAACATATTGCAAAGAAAGATATGTCGGATATAAACTTCATGGGTGCATGTGTAGATATATATTCTTTTTAATTAAAGCCAATGTTTTATTTTATTTTTGAACAAAAATAAAAGAGATAATGAACATGCCATCACCTCTTGCTTATTTCTGATTAATTTAGAAGATAAAGAAAATCAGAGGGACGTACGGATATTAAGTGCGAAATACCATATATTTGCACTAAATTATATGAGTAATACTATTATCTTTGAATTCCAACACTTTGTTGTTTGTATAATATCAGCTACATAAACAGCACTTATGTGGCATTTGTGTTTGTTTAAAAGGAATTAACGAGTGGGTGTTGTTTAAGGAATTGGTAAGCCGTAGATATGGTTTAAGTTTAAGTTTTGAACGTAACTTTTACACAAGTTTAATTCGACGTTTTTTCTGTTGGATTTTATTCTTTATTTTATAGCGAAAGATTGCAAAGAAACAATTACTTAACTAGAAAGAGAGTTTACACAATTTCGGTTGCTTGTGGTTGGTAAACTTCTTATTCATTCTTCGTAGTTTCATTTCAATTTCATTGAGCCTTTAATATATGAATCCTTTGTTACCCCTACAGTTTATATTCAACACTGTTCTTCTTGCAAGCAGCACTTTCTACAACACAATAGAATTGTAAAAAGCTTATCGCATTTCTTTTGTTACATGTTCTCATTGTTTTTATCCGGGTTCACCTCAAGCAAATTAATTTAATTTTTAGTCTTAATACACTACTAAATTACTTGTGTGTACTTTAGACAAGTAATTGCTTTTATGGGGGGTAACAAACAGCCATTGATGCTGTGTTAAGAATTATTCTTACGCTAACAATATAATTAGCATAAATTTTAAATTATCATAAATGCTGATAATTTGGTACTTTGGTACTTATATCAGAGTCTCCCAATCTGGACAAAATCCCCAATTTTTATACCCTGTACAGAAAATGATGGTACACCAGATTTTTCGGACGTCAGACTCTCTCTATGAAGTACAAATATTTCTCATCATCAACAAAAAACCAAATAAACCTAGGCATGTCCGCCCGGGTGACCGTGCAAGTAGTCGTAAATTTTGGAGATATTAACAAATTTAAAAAATTTCAGACATTTTTAGTTTCAGCATGAAATTGAACGTAATTGGTTGAAAGCCACGCCCACAAGTGACAAAAATATGTTTGTCAGCTAAAAAATTCACCTATGAAGTTGAATTATTTTTTGATTAGTGTCAAGAATGGGCGTGGTGATACCACAGACACGCCCACAATTTACAAAACTTTAAACTAGGCATAGAATCCTCTATGTAGTTTGATCCATATAACAAAGGCGTAATCGGATACCTGCCACGCCCATATTTTCTATACAGATGTTTAAAATTTGATTTAAGCTAAATTTACTTTTTTTTTGCTGTTTGATTGTAATGCAACAAAAGTTAAAACACAAACAAACCTTTGTATTATTCTTAAATTATAGAATTGAAAATTACAAAGCTGACCCACCCTCTCGTATGTGCTGATAAATGTGTATGGTACAGTATTTACATACTATTGCTATTATTGTAACTATTCAACTATTTGAAAACTTTCTGGCTGAGAGTTACATTTTGTGATTCATTGTTTGTCCGTATGCCAAATATAACACATAGTGAGAACTTCTAAATAAGTAATTACGTAAATAACTACAACATATATACATATATACGACATAGGGTAGTGCTCTCTAAAATCAATTTTATTCAGAAATATTAACGAAAAGTAAATTCAATTTGTTTACCCTGCAACACTTTTGGCAAAGAGTACATTAAGGTCGAGTTTATATTACGTTTCCATTATACCGATCGATTCAGAAGCAAAATCTGAATCGATTTAATGATGTCCATCTGTCTGTCTGTCCATGTCCACAAATTTGTGCGCAGGCAAGTGGTTGCATTTTTTGAGATATTTTAATGAAATTTGGTCCAAAAGCATATCTTAGCTCAGAGAGGAATACTACTGAAAATGGACCGAATCGGAACCCCTTCCCATATATGGTCTTTTTATAAAATTTGACAAAATTTGGTGATGCATAGTTAAGTAGCTTTATAATAAAATGTGCCAAAATTGGGCCCGATCGGACCACAAAGTATTTCACGAAGAGACTCATGCGGCATTAGCTGATACAACTAAACTAATTATTGCGTAATTTATGCAGCTAAGTGGTATAGGATATTAAATGGTCGTACTTGACCGACTATAACATTTTTACTTGTTTGAAGACAAGCAAATTTAATCAAAATGGATTTAATTACATTGAGTGACATAAAAAATACGTAAAAATATTAATTTGATTTAGATTAAATGTTAAATATACTTTATATGTAAATACAAACAATAGGCGTGCCAGGTATATGATTACACCCTCTAATAAGACATGTATTACGCGCCAACTTTTAAGTCGAGTTATAGGCTTTATAAGGTTTTTTTATAAATCGTGGGCGTGTCTGCTATTCAGCCATGTCCACTTTGGTTCATTAACGCATGTGCGATCGATGGATGTACATTTTTATGGAAAGTAGATTTTTCAGATTTCTCTCGATTGCCAATAATAGACGGACACCCGGAAGAACATGTCTAGGTCGACTCAGATTTTGATGTTGATCAAAAATATATATATTTCATAGAGTGTTACAAACGGAATGACTTATTTTGTATACCTTTCCATATTATGTGTAGGGTACAAAAGGCTACAATACTAAATATTTATGAGAGAATTTAAAATTTATATTAAAAAACATAAAATCGTTTAAATTTAATTTTCATTTCAAAACTTGAATGTCTTACAAATTTATTGTTTTCTCATTTATTTTGCTGTGTATTGTTTGCAACCACTTTGTAAATGAAAGAACAAAAAACGTTGTTATTGTTGTTGTTTTGTTACAACTATGCTCAGATTCCATCTCATTGTAGTTTTTACAATTTCCTTAAGGTGTATGCATTTTCTCCCTAAATTTTTTTTTCTTTTTTAGAAAAAGTAAGAAAAAAACCTGACACACACTTTTACAAAGTTACACAACCTGTATGTTTGGATACAAAGACAGAAAACTTTCAAAACTTTGTAAACGAAAAACAAACTTCGCGAAGCAAAAAACAATTTGATTTTCACTCCAACGCGGGTTACCTAACAAGATATAAAAATAAAAATTAAATACTTATTGTGGAGATCATATACACTTGGCTTAGTATTTACACGATTGTTTTGTTAAGTTTAAGGATTTTTTGTAACATGTTTTTATTTGATTTAACATAATTTTGGAGTCATTGCTTTGTAGTGGGGGACTGTATGTATGACATGTATGTATGTCCAAATAAATTAAACAAAACTTTTAGCAGTGATTTGTGAGTTAAAAGGTCAGTTTTTCTATTCATTGACATGTTTTTATACCCTACACTTGGCACGGGGGGAATACTAAGTTTGTTATATCATTTTCAATACCCAGATGGTGGCATCAGAGACCCTACGTAGGTATACATATATATTCTTAATTAGCATCAAAAACTGAGTCTATTTCTATCTATCTATTATCGCTATTAAAAATGGGCAAAATCGGTCAAGAGCCACGCCCACAATCGACACACATATATATATATCTGCCACAAAAATTGAGCTACTATAGATGTGAAAGATATTCAAGATTTTTCCTAAGCGAAATTTTTTTCTTACTTGTATTCTTTACCTTTAATCAAATTTGAAACTTTGCTGCGCGAAGTGTCAATTTAGTGGGCAACTAATGCAAAGACTTTTGCATATTTTACTATAATTTTTTTAACTATATCACATACAAATACATGCTTTATGCTTCTGTACTTATATTTGACTGCTGTGCTTCTGCAACGATGATTTTTTATGTTTTTTTTTAAATAATAACTACAACGCAAGCGTAATGTTGACATTTTTAAAAGGCCACTTTGCTTTCTCTGTTCGCATTATACAACAAAACATGCTTTGTGCCATAATTATTTACAAACATAAATTTCAAACGAACGTCAAATAAAAAAAAAAGGAAAAAAAAAACCTTTGAGTTTTTAATTCACCAATCATGTAATGGGATGCAGGGCCACTAACCTTCAACAAATTATTCCTTTACAAACAATTCTCATTCAAGTAATTATTATAAAAAGATTTTATTCCGGGAAGCACTAACAAAACAGTATGCCAGAGAAGAACTAACTATTCAGTTATGGTGGTGATTTAAATGCTGCACAATGCTGTTAAGAAGAAGAGACTCAGTCCATAGATGCCTACACTTATTTTAAAGTAAATATTTTAAGTAAAAATAATGGACTTTTCAACAGAAACATAACAATTTCATATTTTAATATGAATGCATCCTTGAACGATTTCATGACCAGTTAAGGTCAAAACGTCAATCAAGATTAACATTTTTATTGTAGTCAAGTTCTGAATTGGTGGTAGCAAATTTAACAGCTCTTACTCCAATTGTCTTCGTAATAATTATCCTACCAGACAGGCTGTATGTGCTACAGTAGATAAATGCGAGTCAAAATATTCACTATTGGATATGTCTATGCCAGAGAAACAATGTACTGGTCAAAGTACGGAAAATATTTCTGACGTAAATTTGAGCCAAATAAGTCGGTTACACGCTGTTCCCCCGAACCGGGAATCTCTCAAACCACATTATGGCGATTTTCGCACAAAAAATCTTGAAGTATACCCTCCAATTAACTCAAGAATTTAAACTTGTGTTATGTCCTTTTTGAGAAACACTTTATATCTGTGTATACGCGAAGATAGCTTGTTAATGATATGACTTTTATCGATACCGTCTTTTGTTTATTCGTAATTTAAGTGTCAAGAAAAATGAGGCGATTGAAAATTGAAACTCACCGCAAAACCTTGAGGAAGTACTTTAGTGATAAGTCTTTGAAATTATCATTTAGGATAATGATGCAAAACAATAAGTTTCCGTCGCTTTTTATACCCACCACCTCAGTGATGAACTTTTCTTATTCCGCCAACAAAACCCCAAAGAAGACGTATGAAATCCTACAAACATATATATTCTTAGTGAGCAAAAAAATCTGGAATTCTCAAAATCGTTCATTTGAAGATGTTGAAGTGAAATTTTATTTAGATACTTCTAGATTAAGCATGCAAAGCGCTATTTAAAATGCGTTTATAGCCACGCCCACAATCGACAAAAATCTATATATTTTATTTGCTAAGAAGCTGAAATTTTGTGTAAATATTTAGGCATCGATACGGGGAAAATGGGCGTGGTCGAATAACAGATGTCCTCTACTCTACTACACGTAAACCTGAACTTTCAAGCTGATACCTACCACGTCTACTATTGCAGATGCGGAGGGTATTTAAGATTTGACCTAAACCAAATTTAGTATTCCAACTTCTTTTTATTCAACCGTACGAAGTTGTGCATAGTTTTTACGCAAAATCTATAATTTAATGAGTACGCATACGTGATAAAATGAAATTTTCTCAAGATTCATAAAATATTTATGTACGTACGTATATGGGGCATGTGTTGAAAGAATGAGTGCACAATAAATAACATTTAAATTAGATAAAGTAATTTATTTTCAAACATTTCACACAAAATAAAATAATTTACGATCGCATTAAAAATTATAAAATCTCAAGTTGATTTTATAATGTGCGAACTATTGTCTGCAGCTCTCGCAAAAGCCGAAAGTTTCATACTCGCTTGTCCATGTGTCTGCCTCTTGTTGGCACTCTCAGGGTATTAAGATATTGATACAGATACAGATCGCAAATTGAGTTTAAATTAAGAAAATATATTTAAAATCACTATATCCATCTATGTGCAAAAAATGGGAGTGGTTGGATATGCCCACAATTGATAAAAACCTATATATCTGCCACAAAAATTAACCTATGATCTTGAAATTTAGTATGTATAACTATAGTTATGTCATTCATCGATGTGCCAAAAATGGGCGTGTCAGGATAACAGCCACGTCTACAATTTACAAAACACGCCCCAGCTTATGTGGAGCAGTGTTGTTTGCACCTAAAAGATTTTCTACAAAATAAAAAAAAAAAAATTGATACTTTTACAGTTTGTTTTCAACCTTTATTATGTAAGTATAAAAAGAGTGAATCACAAATGAAATGGCTTCACACAAACTTTATTTCAGTTTCAAAGTATCATGAATTATGCACAAGGTAGTGGAAAATTACGTCAAAACAAAATCAATATTTGGACGATCCGATTAAAAGAACAACAACAAAGTTAAATTTTCATAATAATAATAATAGTAATGAAAGAGTAAATAAAACCTAATTGAGCATAAAAAGCACTAAAGCGCCTTCTGTCGGTAGTTTTTTATTAGGCCACATCTGAAGGGTATTTATAAAATCTTTAAAAAGAAGTTGGGGGCGTGGCAGCTAATTGATTATGTCTTTTGCAATACGTATCACATTTCACATCAACTTGTACAAAAAGAAAAATATCTTGGTGTTCGGAAGTTTAGTTTCGCAGGTCATTTTTAGTAACTGAATGGTAAATTTTTGCCGATTGGAGGCATGGTCTTGAACCGATTCTGCCAAAATTAGAATGGAGACTTTTTATTCAAAGACAAACTCGGTATGCAGCCCATCTTATGTGTATGCTTAGGGTATAAGTAGCTTAAAATGACTCCTTTAATGCATATAGCGCGCTCACACGTTTAACCAATATTTTATTTAACTAGCATTTCCAGACACAATCAGCTACGAAAAGAGATATCAGTTAATTCAGTGCATGAATTATGAATTTAACAAAACCTTTGAATGAATAAATGTTTGTAGTGCTGCGGTGCTTAATAATAACAATAAAAAAAGTAAAGCTGCATAAAAAATACAGTATCATTCACTCTTCATAAACGCCCTAAATGAATGGATAAATAAACGAACAATGTAACAAAAATTGTCAGCAACTGTATAATATATGTTCATATGTACAGAATATCAATTGATGGTGGGCGTCAGTGTTTGCTATTGAAAAACAGCTAACCCAGCATATTTAGTTAGCAAGAGTGAATTATTACGCTACACCACACCAATGTCAATTCAATACACATACAGTATGTGTATATATGTGCACGTATTTGAGCGTATATTTGCCAAAACAATTGCCTGATGCACACCCACAATAATATGGTTTCGCCACATACGTAAATCAATGCGGAAATGAGTACAACTCTATGATTAAACATAGAAAATAAAAATAAAATTTATTAATAGCCGTGCCATGTCCATTATTTATTACTTTGCAAACTTTTGTAAAAAAACAAAAATGGTACGTTGCAGTAAATGGGACACTTTAAGATTAACCACAAATGGTGTGTTGTACCAACGTTTCATTTTGAATACAATAAAAAACAAGTAAAAAACTAAACTTGTAGCATAATTTATAACCAACTATAAACTAAGTAGTGTAGGGTATTAAATAGTCAGGCTTGACCCCAAATTCCTTTTTCTTTAACAAAAATCAAAAAAACTTTGAATAGTTTATATTTTTATTACATATATATGTATAATAGGCGGAGCAGTTTCTGCCTATTTTTTTGGAAAATATTTACTAAAATATTTTAAAATGTGTATGCGCCCAATTTTCAGATTAATACGAAACAAAAAACTAGATTTGGCTTAAGATAGACTTTAGTAACCTGTGGCGTATGAGTGATACATACGAATAAAAGTTTGTCCAAGTGAATCTTTAAAAAAAGTACTTTAACAGTTATTAGAACATCAGGTAAGTGTTGTAAGTTGCACAGCAAAATATATGACTTAGTACAAGCGTTAATTATCTTTATTATGAATTCACTGAAAAAGTTGAGTTTGAGTTTTGCTAAAAATTATCATTGTACCAACCACTTTAATGATGGGGACATACTGAGTGCTCTTGGCAACACCTAGAAGAACGCGTCAGATACCCTGCAAAGTATATATATTCTTGAGCAGCGTCGAAAACTGAGTCGATCTGTATGTATGTCCATGTGTCCGTCTGTTGTTGGCATCCCCCACGGGCACAACTTTTTGAGATATTAAAGCGAAATTTTGTACAGACACATTTATTTTTTTACCAGCAGATTGTTACTTAAAATGAGAAAAATCAGTCGAGAGCCACGCCCACAATCGACAAAAATATATTTATCTGCCACAAAAATTGACCTATGAACTTGAAATTTGGTTCGCATATTTATGGTTATGCCATCCACTGATATGCTAAAACTGGGCATGGTTGGATATCAGAAGCAGCCACAATTTACAAAAAACCATATTCACCATAAATCTAGACTTGCAAGCTGATACGTTATACACACACTATTAGAGAGCGCAATGTATATATATTTGCCATGCCCACCGTTGTAAATATGGAGTGTATTTAAGATTTGGCCTAAGTCAAATTTAGTTTTCTTTTACTTGTTTCAGCCGTTTTGTTTTTTTTAAAGGCAGCCAAAATTTTTCATATTTGGATACTTGCAGTAGCGTGCACATTCGTTTTCTGAATACTCAAAACACAAAACGTGTGTTGAGAGTTTATATATCTATATTTGTATATTCTTATATAGCTTCTGCATTTAGATATGTTTTTGCTTGACTAACTACAATATGTTCAATACATAAACATATAAATTTACACACATCAAGATAGAAAATGTAACAAACCTATATATAAACACGATGGCGCAATTCTTTCTTTTGCGTCCTTTTTTTGTATGAATCCTTTGAGGAAAATTTCGCTCCATTTGCTATGGAGCACCAGCTTATTATGTAAAACAGGGTGTATCCAATTTGTATTGTAATACACATATATTTTGAAGATTTTTTATGTAGCTTGGTTATCTGTGAATTCTCTTTCGTAGAAGAGTTCTTTGAATTATGTGTAAAAAATATTGTATAACTAAGTGTGCAGACGAAAACCAAATACATTGGCAACATTTCACTTCATTTGCAATGCACTTCTAACCGGAAATATGTATTTGATATGCGTTCCAAATTTAAATACACAGCACTGCTGTAAGAAAACTAAATTTGGCTCAGACCAAACTTGAATGCTCTCCACATCTACAATAATGGGCGTGGTAGGTATGTGATTACGCCCTCTAATAGTGTATGTTTAGGCAGGTCATGGGTAAATTTTTGTGGCATAAATAAAAAATAAGATTTTTATCGATTGTGGGCGTGGATCTTGACTGATATTGCCCATTTTATATAGAAATCTGTGTCCAAAAACTAAACTAAAAGTGTCTGTACAAAATGTCAGCTGAATATCTCAAAATTTAGGCCCGTGAGAATGCCAACAACACGGACACACGGACATATAATGCATGTCTAAATTGACACAGATTTTGATGCTGATCAAGAAGGCCTCCTTTTGGATGCGGCAAACGGAATGACAAACATGGTATATCCTCATTAGTAAGATGTAGGGTGTAGAAAATTCATTTTAAGCGTTAAGGTGAAGGTTATAATAAAATGTCAGCCATAGCCATAAATAAACTCTAATTGAATTCATTAAGTGAACGTTTGATAAAATTTAAATCTACACAATTACAGCCTTTGGACTAATCGTAAAATTTTATATAAAATTCATATTGTATGAAATGTATCGATTGAAAAAACAAATTTAAATTCCAAGAAATGTTTAGTTTCCTTAGATCACATTGTTAAGTTAACATGATATGACTTGCATGCAATGTCACATAAACATACACACACACACACACACATACAATTGCACAATAATACAATATTATGAATGAATGATGCATATCACATCAAATCATAATTTTCTGATAACATGTGTACAAATGTATGTTTTTTTTTTATACATTTTAAATATTTAGTTATTCAGTCAGTGTGTGGAAATGTGTACAAAGCATCAATTTTCAAAAAATTTATGCAAATTAATTCATTCATGCCAATGTATGTGAGTGTGTGCGTATGCATATGGATGTATGCGTTTAGTCTTTCCATATATTGCACATGCACACACATACATATATATCAGATTCACCACATAAGTTCAGACATCAAGGCTTGCACGCACGCACGCACTCACTCACTCACTCACTCACTCACTTGCCATAGAAATTTCAATTAAAGTTTTGTCATTTCTCCAAATAAAATATCACAAGTGAAAATCTGATTAAAATTTTTCATAATTAAATGTCAACATAAGAGGGCGGAGGAAGTGTATACAAATAATTGTTAATCATACATCAAAACAAGTACACCCCTAAAAAACGCACATCACAGAAGCCTTTGAAGTATGCTTAGCAGTGGCAGAGACGGAGAAAGAAAGACAAAGAAAGAGAGCAAGAGTTATGAAGATGGCAGGAAATGCAAATACTCTCATTTAAATTAATGCATGCATAGGTTTGTTCATCAGACCAGTAACACAACTAAGCACAAAATATATGTATCATGATGATTCTTTGTGCTGAACAAAGTTTGCTGAACGTACTGTATGTCCTTTTATACCTTCCACGTAAGGTGAAGTTCGTCAGACACCCTACAGACTTGACCGTCCGTACGTCCGACAGTTCTTGGCATTCTCACGATCGTGAGATGTGAAACTGAAGTTTTGTACAAACACAAACACTTAGATTTCGCACGCAGATCGCTTTTTAAAATGGGCAAAATCGATCAAGAGCCACGCCCACAATCGACAAAAATCTATTTATCTGCCACAACTATTGAGCTATCAACTTGAATAGTGGTATGAATACCTATGGTTAACCCATCCACCGATGAGCCAAAAATGAGCGTGGTCGTATAACAGACTCGTCCACAATTTACACAAAAACATTTACAAAAAAATATATTATGGATATCAAATAAAAGAGTTTTGATTGACACAATGCCGTAAGCTAAGTGGCATAATAGTAAATCTAATATGGCTGCCGCCCGAAGAGGTTCAATTATTTTTTTCCACACTTCTATTTAATATGGATGTCAAATGAAAGAGCTGGTAAGATAGCATGCCATCCCCTAAAAAGCACCAAACTAAATACAACATGGCGGAAGATATTAAACTATTATTATTCACAATCTATTTAAAATTTGTTATTGATTAAAAATGTGTGTGTGTTTGTGTTACAGTATGGAATCTGCTATACGGCTATGTTTGTATATCATCTGTCTAATAAAGCACCACAATGTTTCCTGCTCATGTTCACGTACATTTTTACAATAACGTAATTAAAACTAATAGTAAACAAACATATAGACGTACACCTTTGTAAACATATAAATATGTGTACATTATTTATTTATTATTATTTATTATCAACACTTTTCAGCCAGATAGCACACTGGATTAGACAGACAATATTGTATGTTGGCACATTAGTGTGCTGGTGGAGGGTAAGGAAAGAGTATATATAAGAACATAATATGCCACAATCACGCACATACACAAACATGGAAGCACAACACTAAATTAATTTTAATTAAATACGCATTTTTAGACCGCAAACGCATACGATATACAACCCATTCAACTAAATGAACACGTAGATAATGTTATTATCACCATCATGTGACGTGATGTTCATTTTGAGTGCGTTCTCAGGAATGCTACAACAGCCAATTGCAGCCCATGACATGATGTAACATAATCTCCTTCTTGTTTACTTAATAAATGTAATGCTGCAGCACTGGCTGCCGTAAGTAGTCATTAAAATACTACTGAGGACCAAATGTACGTGAAAAACAATATGAAATGAATTTAATGTATTTAAGAATATGAGAATGTTAGCATAAAAACCAAATTTCCAAACAATCGGGAAACTCAAAAACAAGTTGATGGACGAAAATCTCAATTTCATGGATGTAAAGTAAAGGCGCGTCATTGTTATCTAAAAGTCACTCCCTGAAAAGTGCTACATTCACGCCATGTCCTCTTATTTATAAATATTTATTCAATCTTAGTACATCCTGCTGTCTTTGGACAACTGCGTCTCTTCGTCTCTGCGTTAGTTGGGGTGCATGTTTATCCTACATATCAACTGCATATTGTGTATGTTCACTGCCCGCTGGATGGTCCGAATTAAAATTCCAGTGCAAACACTGCATTTGTATTCGTGACACGTGGCGCATTAAGCTGGTAACCCACCAACAGTTAAACAATTTACCCTGGAAAAGTTGAAACAATAATTTTATCAACAGACAAAAGGCTTGAAAATGACAAAGATGTTATAGATAGTGCCGGGAGGGGTGGCGGTTGTGCAGTGCGGTGTAGAGCATAGTTAGTTACCTTTTTTTTGTTTTTTATAAACAAACGGAACGTGCAGCGAAGGATAATAAGTAAATAAC
Organism: Ornithomya chloropus; assembly: GCA_963971445.1. Classification (NCBI taxonomy): domain Eukaryota; kingdom Metazoa; phylum Arthropoda; class Insecta; order Diptera; family Hippoboscidae; genus Ornithomya; species Ornithomya chloropus. Next base: position 49,778,635 of record OZ020530.1, on the reverse strand, counting down.
TTTTCAATAAATGTTTCCGTTATTTTTGTTTTTCGTGTTTGTATTCTACTCAAATTGCTTAAATGGAATATATGACCACCCAGGCGTCCACTGACCAGCTATGCCAGCTACTACATGTAATATATCCTTTGGCTTATACACATGCACACATGTACATATGAAAATTTTTCATCATTATTAAACTTTTTCATTTATTAATTTGTGTCCTGGAGTGTTGGTGTAAGCTTATGTGTGTGCGTGAAATAGTTTCCTCGAATTTTAATAAAAAAACAAAAATAAAATAAAAAAAAGTCAAACTTACGTTCTAAACCATTTCCTATAATCCTTTCCTTGGTATATATATGTTATCCCTACAAGCCAAGTGCAGTTTTGGCTAAATGCTGGTAAAGTTTTGTACTTGTTGTGAGTGTTTCAAACATTTGATATTGCAGGGTAACACATGAAATGCTGAAGCCTGAGTGGATTTTTACTCTATTTTTAATTTCTTTATTTCGAACTTTTTTTTCGAAATACTAGCTTAAAATTAGCCTTATCACCATCCGTACACGTAGTAGTGGTGTTGCATGTTTTATAAAGTTTTGTTTTTTTATGTTGTATTGCATACGTTACGAAAAAACCGATTTGTGTTGAATAAAATTTGAGAAATTTAATTCGATATGCAGCATGCAGTATATTCTTGTATCACTCTGTATATAAAGGACCAACCTCGTTCGCCTAACAATACACAATTAACAATATATGAAAATCGTGACATGAGTTCACACACAGCTCCGGTGATGATTGTTCTAATGATTCTTAATTTATACGAAAAACCTAAGCTTTGGCTTGAGCCAAAGGTTCAATACCTTCCACATCTACATACAAGCAGTTGGGCCAGGCTGGTACATAATTACGCCCTCTAATACTAAGTTGAGGATGTGGCTCTTATTCGACCACGCCCATTGGTATATGGATGGCTGGGATAATTGTAAATAGGTATACCAAATTTGAAGTTTGTGGGCGTGTCTGTTTTAGCTCATCGATGGATAGATTTTTCTTAAACTCGATTTTTTCATCTATATATATATATATATACAAACATACATATGAAATAGTAAAATAGTGTATTTTGCATGGGTCAATATGAACTGCATTGATACGTTTAAAGTGTTTTTAGTGCTAAAAGTTAAAATGTGAATTAGAAGATTATGAAATAGTCTTAAAAGCTTCTCATCATAGAGTTTGACACCTGCTTGTGATGCTTTTAATATATTAACAAAAGAAGAGTTGTTACATAATCGAGCCACTAAACATCCCTATGTAAAGACAACAAGGTAAATAATTTTTTCTAATGCAGAGAAACTTTCAATACATTGTCATATTATAACTATAGGTACTATCCCGATGATCCCATCTTAGTCCTGAGAGTATACTACGATAAGTTTGGTATTTTATCTAGAAGAAGGCGGCAAAATATTCTTGATCAGCATCAAAATCTGTCATGGCGTTTATCTTCTGTCGGTTTTCAGTAAATCTTTTTTTTGTGTAAAACTCGCTAAGGTGTAGCCATCAAGTCTGAATGGAATACAGTGGTAAAAACCATGTTTCGCGTCTTCCGCTTCTCCTACTCAAGTTGGACGTAGTGAGGAGAAGTCATTGTATACGAATTCAGTGTTTTTACTCGTTTTATGTTGTTGTGTCTATATTGTAAGGTGGAGGTGGTGGATCTTGGTTCAGTATGTCAGACCCTGTACTAGTAGACCCTGTAACTAGTAGAAGAAGTTTTAAAGGGCTTTAAAAATATTTTTAAATTTATTTTTATTTCATATTCTATAGTCGGCATCACAATCTGTGATCTAGTCATTGACCCACTGACTGTTGTGGGTTCTTCGCTCGAAGCTATTTAATGCAAGTTTGCTGCAGACATTGTTAACACCCTTATTGTGGGCGCAATTGGTTGATATTTGCTTCTCTCTAATTCACCTTGTATTGTTTTATAATAATAGAAATTCTCCATAATCCCACTAAATCGACATAACCACGATTTATAACCAAGTGCACGTTTTTTTATTTTTTTATTTCATCATTGTGCCTTATCAACAGATTGTTTATCGTTTAAACATGTATCCCGTATATGTGTGTACGTGTACGGTTCATATGTGTCTGTTGTGTTAAAACTCATTTGCTCTGTGTTGTCTACTTTAATATGTATGTGGATGAACTTCATTTAAAGCCAAACATCAAACAAACTGTTCTCTGTCTGTATGTTTGTTATGTTAAAGAGGTAAAGAGCTAAAGAGTTTAGGTAAACATTACTTACAATTTGTACATGTATTGTGCATATTATCACAATACATTTGGATGTGTGCGTTTGTGGTGCACGTGTCAAGTGTGTTATGTTTTGCGACCGTGCTAGAGACAATATAAGCAAATGCTTAATTAACTATTTTTACCTGGAACATAACAGAAATAATAACAAAAAAGGACAACAGCGGATTGACTTTGCACGCGTAATACAGTCAACTCAACATTATATGGTTTATACATTATGTCAATCTTACTTAACGCGTATTCTCTTTTTTTTTCTACAAATGTTTTCTTGGGTTGTGCTGAATAATTATGTTTTAACATATTGTTTTAAAATAATTTTATACGAATTTATTTTAAAGAATTTTTATATACCCTTCAAATAGGATGGGGGGTTTACTAAGTTTGTCATTCCAATTGTCACACCCAGCAGGAGGCGTACAGCGTCAAAAACTGAGTTGATCTAGACATGTTTGTCCGTACGTCCACAAGTCCGTACTGTTGTTGGCATTCTCACGGTCGTAAACTTTGTGTTTTTGTAAAAATTTCATGGAATTGTAAAAAAATTTGCACTTTTAAGGTCAATTTGTCCTCAACTACCCTACGCACCCTGTATTTATAATTAGGCCATCCAACCATGTATTAAATACCGGGCAAGCACACACAATTATAAAAAACAAAAAACTCAATTTTCAAGTGAATACGAAAATCTTATACTATATGTATATATGTACCTGCCACGCCCACTGTTTACATGTACATATGGAGGGTATTGCTTTGTTTTGTTTTTGTTTTTTTAATCTAAGGAACCGCTGCAAGTTATTTATGCAGCATCGACCCAGCACCGGTCCGGATACTCTTTCAATCGCACCTTCAAGTTTCCTCACGACCAAATTCTCGCATATGAATGCACTGGTACATGTAGTATGCATTCCTTTTTTCGTCAACTTTTTGAATAACGTAACCAATGAACTTATGTATGTGCGTGTGTAAGCATAGATAAGTGAGCGTTCCATGCAAACATACACACGATGGTAACATTTCAAATAATTCAACTGTTCATGTGTCTGTTAATTTAACACTTTAATCTCTGTCTCTCTCTCGCTACCTTTTTCTCATACTGTAGTCTCGTGCTGTTATCATCATATACAATAATATTAAGTAACTGTGTGAGCGAGCTCAAAACAATAATTTCATATATTTACGTTTCCATACGTGAGAAAGTAAATGTTACACACACACACACACACACGCAATAAACATGTGTAATGTCTATGATATTGTTGTTTACTACAAGTTTTACCCACACGCACACAACACACAACATAGTAGAGATGGAGACACAAACCCATTTATGTGTGCAAAGGGAATGCATGTTGTTTTGTTGATACTCTGCAAACAATATCGTTTGTTATGTGCAATGCAGCGTTAGTTGAAAAGACAAGCAAACTGTTTGCCACATCTTCTTACCGGAAGTTGTGGAAATGCTAAACAACTTGTTAAAGGGGAAAGTCTTTAAGATAAACTATAGCACTTTATGAGACAACATTATTACCGCTACTTGTACAATGTTGACAATACTTGAGGCGGAAATTATCTACAGAGTGATCACTGTGTTTTGGTCCTTTTCGGAGAGGGGAAAATTTATGGAATTATACTCTGCTTTTCACGCTGATTACTCATGGATATGTTACAGTCGTTACTAACCGATCATTTAATACCCTACAATTTACACTTTATGCTATAATTAGTTGAGTTGAATAAGTAGTGAGTCCTTGTCATATGAAAAGTCAAAGAAATTGTGCGATTGGTTGTTTACTAAATTTTATTTCATAAAATGGGAATTTTTATCACTTTAAAAGAGATCTTTATATGGGGAGGGGTGCTAAAAATTGAGCGTTCATGTACATTTTTAATAGTGCTTGTCCCTGACCCAAAACACATGTCTGAGACAAATTTCATTTAAAAATATTCAAATTACAACCACTACGTTGATTATAAAAAATCTGTAGCAGGACAGACGGACATGGATGCCGCATTTTCTGTCTTGGCATCTGCACTTATATAATATATACTTTTTATCAATTTGTGCCACGCCCACAATTGATAAAAGAATGACAGCCATAAAAGTGTACCTAGGGAGATGAAATTTGGTGTAGAATTAGGTGATAAAGAGGTTTGCCAAAAATGAGCGGGGTCGGCTAAAACAAACGTCAACATTTTTTTAAGAAAAAAATACTTATTTAGCGCACAATTGTTAAACCTAATTAGATATGCGCCACGCCCACTCTTTATACAGAGCTAAAGCTCGAGGTGCCATTGCGGCAAAGGTGCATGAAAGCAATAATAATTCTCCCTGTTTTTATATAGAAATGACGAATGTTAATTTTTTTTTCATTTCATAAGAATTGTACAATATTTAAGGAAAGACTGTAAATTTTCAGTTTTTAAAAACATTTCGAAAATTTCATATTTATCCGTTTAAAAAGGCTTTCCAGCAATGTCTCGTCACGATTAATTAAACCTGACTGAAGAGAAACAATAGCAGCTGTAGCTCATCTTAGTCCATTCATGGTTATGTAAGTTTTGAATATTTGGTTTGATTAATGTAAACATTATGGGACAATATAGCCATGCTATCAGTGTTTCTGTTATACAATCTACATGGTTGCGCATGAATTACTCTGCCATCTTCATAATCATTGTTGCCATTCAAAATAACCAACAACACACCAACAATAACAATAATTACAACAACAACAAAATGTCATTAATATGCCTAGACATATTCCTATCCCATATCGCTTTCATTTCATGTTCATTGTACGCGTCCACTCTCTCCCCTCCCGCCACTTCTCTCTTGCCTTCTTTGTACTGGTTTAATTTACTGGGTCTTTGATTGCTGAACTCAATCCCATTAAACATTAGCATTTGACGGAGCGGATGACACATTAGCATCATGACAGCATATTGATATCTACTAAAGAACAAAAGAACAGGGATGAAGGATCTCTTGATTCTGAAACAGAAAACAATAAATTTATAAATTTCAACCAGCGCCAATCCGTTTGTGTAATTAAATGCAATGGAGCTAATGTTAATAGCTCATTCATCAATAATGCCCCTTCGTACAATACGCTACACAGCAAGGGTTTAGTTTGTAACTTCTAAACGGCATTTGTCACACCCCTGTAAAATTATACGATCTGAAGCGTTTTAACCATGTCTGTCTGGATGTCCATGTGTTTCTTGTAAACAACCTACAGAAAGAAATCTTTGATATTATTTGGTAAATATTTGGCACAGGTATGTTTTAAACCCAAATCGGTCCCCAACTCTTATACAATAGCATAAATTGTGAAAGTGATGCAAAGGGCGTGACCACCAAATTACACTTAACATCCCACAAGCACTCGAATCAACATACTTAGATCGGTTTAGATTTTCATATTGATCACGGATATATATTGATACTTCATGGAATGCCGGAGCCGCTCTCCTGGGTTACAACAAACTTAGTATACTTCCCCACTATAATGCGGAGGATATAAAAAGCATTAAACTGCTGCAAAATATTGCACTCATAAATATTTTTTATTCAAGTATTTATTTCATTCTCATAAATTTTATAGAGATAAACTTTTCGAAGTGTTTTAATAGCCGATGACATAAATGCATTAAAGGTAAAAATGTTATTTTCTTCTTGGAATCACTTTTGTTCTTCTCTAACGTGTTAAAAGATGTAAATAAAGCAAGTGAAAGTCGGTCAAGTCCAACCAATTGATACCCTACATCACATAGTTCCACAAATTACACTAGAATGGGATCAGTTGTATCAGCAAATGCGTGACATTTCCATCTAAGTCACTTCGCGAATTGTCGTTATATGAGGAGGGGTTCTAAAAATAGTTCGATTGAGTCCAAATTTTGCCTAGCCAATTATTACGCTAATTACTTACTTTCCAGCAAATTTTGTCAAAAAATATTAGGAATTGCGATTTTTTTTGCCCTATAAAAACTTCCCTTATAATGAAACCTTATATGGGAAATGGTTCTAAAAATAGTCCAATTCGGTTCATTTTCAATAGGGTTGTTCTCTGGGCCAATACATGTCCTTGTACCAAATTCCATCGAAATATCTCAAAAAATATAATCTGGTGGACAGACGGACATGGTTAAATCGGTTTTTGGTTTAGGAGTTACAAATAATCGCACAAACTCAATATACTTTTTGCTATAAGTAATACAGGGTATAAAAATTATAGTTTTTCCCCCAACTGTACATATATATATATGCTTCGGTTATGTGTTTAGAAAGCTAAATGAAAAGCCAAGAGACGATTTTGGCTTTAGAAACAATTATCTATAATATTAGGTATCCTCTGGTTAATATTTATAAAATCTTTCCATTTTTGCCAATACAATCGGCAGACATTAAATAAATATTTTACATTTTCTACAAAATTGTTTTGCTCAGCTCCGGCAAGACATTGTTACAAGGTTTCCATTATGTGACTATGAATGCGAGTGTTTACTTAAGCAGCTTTATGTGGTAAAGTAACTTAAAAACCACATGTGTGTGAGGGTGTGTGTGTATGTATGGATTTTGTAATACATACACAATTACACACTATATGCACACATACCATGCATACTTAAAAAGAGAAAGTAGAGCACAGCATAGCACAAATAATGTCATGAATTATGTGTGCATGTAAATTTAAGCACACCTTTGAACACATGAGTTGGCGTTGGCCAGTACTTAGTCTTAGTCTACATGGTAAGAGGTTGGTTGTTTGGTTGGCTGGATGGTTGGTTGTTTGGCTTTCTTCTGCATACACCTACATACATCTACATACACATACACATACACATGCACATACACTTCACGTATACGTTTTTGTAATAACTAAGATTGCAATCTATTACAATATTGTTGTTGTTGTTGTTTTATTTTTATATTTTAAAGCTTTAAACTCTTCTACCAAAAATACATTTCTAGCCTACTTATATGTATATGTACATATATATATATATATATTTGCATGCTTTGTTGTGGCTAAGAATGATTCGAAATTTCTACAATTTAATTATTTAATATTTCGATTCAAAATTTTTATGCAATGCTTTGGCTTTTAAAATATTTCAATAATTTATTCATTTGGCTCTGTAGATGAGATGTTATATAAATTAAGTTTATTATACATAGACCTTAAAAAGTTCATATATTTCTGATTGGTATTAAAATCTAAAGCGATCTAACCATATCCGTCCGTCCATCTACGGCTGACTGTTGTTGGCAAAGCTCGCGGTTGTCAATTTAAAAAAACTTGAAATTTGGTTTCTTCAGTACGATATCGTTTGAGAGCCACGCCCATAATCGATAGAACTATAATTATCAGTCATAAAAATGCATCAATAAATAAAAATGAATTCTTTTTTCAAAAAATTTTTAAAAGTAGTGCCTACAATGACGTTCTACAAATGGGCGTGGTCTGATAACACATCGAGTAAATTCGCTCGTGTGTTCTAATTCTATTCAAAACAAGTGAAAATACAAAAAGTGGTTTAGGCCAACTTTTGAATAACCTTCATATTTACATACAAACGGTAGGCGTTTTTGTGCATATCGATGGATAGCGTATTTACTACTGTTTAATTTTATGGCCGATAAATAGATTTTTGTTCATTGTGGGCGTGGCCTTGGACCGATTTTGTGTATTGTAAATAAAAATCTGCGTGCAGAAACGAAAAGTATCTGTACAAAATTTCAGATTAAAATCTCACAATTTACCACCGTGAGAATGCCAACAAGCGGACACACGGATATGTTTAGAACAACTCAGTTTTTGATGCTAATTAAGAATACATATACTTCGTACAATATCGCTATATGTAAAGCGATTCTAATAGTGGTACAATCACTTATTCAATCAATGTATGGTTCTTCACAAAATGTTATCAAGTAATATTAAGAACTTCGAATTTTCTTCATGGAAAAATTTAAATTTAAAATAAATGCTATATGAAGAGCAGACCTAAAAATGGACCGATCAGGTCTAATTTCTAATAATAGTGATCATCCTTGGGCAAGAAAACTTATCCAAACCAAATTTCTTTAAAAAAAAATTCAAAATTTGCGATGTGTTACAAACATCCGCACAAAAAAATACAATTGTATCGGCTTGCGATGTAGGGTTTCATAGAAAAAAACTTTTTTTATATACGTTACTTTTATTGCTCTAAAGTGATTTTCCTGTACGTTTCCTCATTTTAATTTGTATTCCATTGAGACTCTTCAATATTAACTCGGCACAAAGTTTTGGCTTAAAATTCTCCACAGGTAAAAATTCATAATTAAGCAAAAGACGGGCCAAAGTACATTTCAGTTCCAAATAGGCGAATCTGAGACCTACAAAATAAAATAAAAACAACAACAATAACAATTAATAATAAAAAAGGAAAGAAACATTTTGAAATTTATGTGGGGGTAGAGTCATACCAATGCAATTGCGTGGGCCAGCACTAAACGGCACATATGCAAAGGAATTCATGTCCTGGTTTATATCTAAAAATCGATTCGGATCAAATTTTTCAGGTTCAGAAAAATAACGATCTTCCCGATGCAACATATATGTAAATATCACGACATAAGCGTTTTTAGGTATAGTGCAGGTGTCAAGAGGAATATCTTCCGTAGCGTAACGCCCCATCATTGGTACCGAAGGATAAAGTCGTAAACTTTCTTTTATGATTGCTTCCAAATACGATAATGTATCCTCCTCATTATCCTTTGCGGATAGAATTTCTCTATAGGCCCTCTCCTGGACGTGGGCATGTTGCGACAACAAATAGATGGTAAAACTTAACGCTGACGTGGTAGTGTCATGACCTTCGAACATAAACGTGTCAACTTCGTCGCGTATATCCAAATCGTTGAGAGGCTTTCCTTCCATTTGAGCAATTAACAACATATCCAAGAAGGCGTAACGTCGCTTCTGACCAATATCATTCTCTCTGTCAGCATCGTGCATTAAGTGAGTCTGAGAATTCTGCAAGATTTGGCGCCTCATCTTTATTACACGTTCGGTTTCATTGTGCAATGTACGCAAACAATTTTGAAATTCTCTACCACTTTTCGTACAGTTAGGAAAAGGATTTAATATTTTCAACATGGTAAACATATTCTCGTGCATTATACGGCAAATGCTTTGCAGAAATCAAAAACCAAATGGAATATAATGAAGCTTGCGGTTCAAACATAAATTTAAAATAACTTACGTGTTCACCGCCTCCACATAGGGCGTTTCCCTCTCTGTTTGGGCGTGTATTTGTATACCCATAGCCGTCTCGCAAATTACATCCAGCGCATATAATGTCATATAAGGATATATATCGAATTGTTCACCATCCGCCCTTTCCTCCAGTCGTTTAACTAGTATTTTACAGTTTTGTTCTATGACATCTTTGAATTCACTTAAGATATTAAAATGAAAGGCTGGTGTTAGAAATTTTCGACGTATTCGCCAGGGTTCACCACCATTAACTAGAAGACCTTTACCCAGCCAAGGAATGAGTATTTCATAGTTATTTGATTTATACACCAAGTTATTGTTGCTTAGTAATACTTTAATGTCATCTGGATTTGTAAGTACAATATAAGGTTCGACTCCATTCCAAAAACGAAATATGGAACCATATCTTTGCCGCAAATTCATAAACCAAAGCAGCAACTCTAAAAGGGATGAATACATGTCAGATTCGAAATTATATTTAACTAGATTTGTTATGCCCGTCTTTGCTTAATATGGAAAGTACATGCCAAATTTCAAGCAAATGCGGGCACAAAATGTAGGCGTGGTTAACACCTTTAATTATACCGATCAGCTCAGTGTAGTATAGCGCCCCCTATAAGATAAGTTGAATTAGATAATTAGGCAACTTTGTGATCTCTAAGAAAAAGTATAGATTGGAGACACGTTTTTTGTGAAGTTGAATAAAGAAGCTGAAATGACTTGATACATTTTACTCAGGGTGAAAATATGAATTCAAAATATGAAAATCCACAGGTTACAATTTTTGATATTTTCGAGCCGGAAATTGTTTAAATTGAACCGTTTTTAAAACCCTGATTTTCATAAAACTTATTTCACGCTTGATGGAACTTACACGAAACATAAGTAAAGTTGTTGTTTTTGTCCCTCTTCTCTCTCGTGGTAAATTAAAAAGTTAAAGTTAAAAACAAAACGTTACTTATGATCCACATCCAATCACCCCCCCCTCAATTGATTTGTTTATACATACGGTGTGTTTTGTAGTTAAAGAAGACTTCCCAAATTGGTGGACTTGGAAATGCAGCTAAACGTTGTTTGAGTTTAATGAATTGTATTATTCGTGGTAGATAAAACATATGTAGTGCCAACACAGAGAAAACTATTAGGAATATAATGCTCATGGTTTTTTGATTAAATATTTTTAAAATTATTTCAATTCGCCCGTTTGCAATTTCTCTCGATGCTTGCCAGATAACAACTAAGCCTAAAATATTCTTTATTGTTTTCAGAGTATTTATTATCAGTGCTGTTAATTATGTCATTTCTGTACAATATACATACATATGCAAGCGGTATATGTGCATATGTAGAGGCAATGAACGAGAATTGAATATTTAGAAGTTGATTATAATAAATACGAATCGCAAAGTTCATAGTCTTGGAATTTATTAATCACAACCGTTGCGTCTCGTTTCGTTTAACAAAAAACAAAAAAGAAGCCTTGTTCTTGTAAGTAAATATGCAAATATGTACACTATTAGAGGCCGTAATCACGTACATACCACGCCCATTATAGAGGGTATATAAACCATTTGCTCTTGGTTCAAATTTAGTTTTTTGTACTTGATTTTTATTACTTGTAAATATATGTACAAATAGTTTTTCTATACAGATCATATTTTATGTACATACATACTCGTATGTATATATAAATAAGTAGATAGCCACATAAGGATTAATCCGTAATATGAAAAAGTTCACTTTCACAGCTAAAGTGTTTACCACCTAGACTGACTGTGGGTACTATTACAATAGTAATAGTACCCATACACCCTTACACCGTCTACGTGTTATGTTTGTTTTCTGCAAACTGCTGTTATACAATATTCTTCAATATCACTTTAGGTTTATGTAGCAAATTAAAAAAAGTAAAAAATGCAATTTCCTGTACGTGATGAAAACTTTTTTGAACATTTTATTTCTTTTCACTTCGTTTATAGCCTTCAATGGTAACCATTACTTGAATACACATCCAATCAAATAAGCATTTACCTCTGTCGCTTATGATTGCATCTTAGATTTAAGTTTGTCGAATTTTCTATTTATTTATTATATTTATCATAAGAACCGTTATTGCTATCAATTTTGATTGTAGCAATCAAGTATTAATTGTTAATTGTTGTCATTTGTAATTTGAAAAAAAAAACAAGTAAGAAAACTAAATTTGAGCTTGGGCGAAATCTTAAATACCCTCCAGATCTACAGCGGTGGGTGAGGCAGGTATATGATTACGCCCTCTCATAGTGTATGCATTACGTATCCGCTTGCAAGTTGGGTCTTACGTGGAGTTCAGTTTTTGTAAGTTGTGGGCGTGTTTATTATCCCATCGCGCCCATTTTTCTTCCATCGATGCAAATATATGCACCAAATTTCAAGTTTCAAATCAACTTTTGTAGCTGATATATAGATTTTTGTCGATTAAGAGAAATCCACATGACCACCCTGAGGTCAGAGATATATTCATTTTGTAACAAGGACGCTTCAGAAGTTATTAATCTTTAATTATACTGATCCGATCTGAGACAATTTAATCATATCCGTCCGTCCGTCCAGTATCTTTCCATGTATCATAAATTTGTGCGTGCTTTTTAAAATATTTTAATGAAATTTAGTGGTTTGAAGAGGTGATTGAAAATGGTTTAAATTAGACAATTTTTTGGACTCCTCCCCACATAACGCCCTAACATAATATGACGAAATTTCGCAAATTTTTAATTTTTTTTTTGACTAGACTTGATTATGCTTGCCAATCTATTGGAGTAGTAATTGACAGTGCCAAATTTGGAGGCGATCGGACCATTTTTTGATCCCCGCTCCATATAACGATTTATTATTATTCTATGGCGAAAATTCGCAGCTCAGTCTTCAAATCTACGACCGTGATTTTGTCATAATCAAAAATATATGTACATGGTGGGGTGCAAAGAGAACAAGGAACTTATTCTTCAAGAAAAAAAAAATACATAATCCAACAAATATTTTTTATATTAGTTCACTAAAATCGAGAGAGTTCCTCTTTTAAAAATGGACATCTTTGTAAATGATGTAAGAAAATTTATTTAAATTTATCTTCTTAGTATAAAATATATGAAAAGGAAAAAGCTCCCCTTTAAAGGATCTAGTACTTGTGGTTGCTTAAACGGATGTGCAAAAACCGGACATATTCTCGTGCTTAAAGTGAAATGTTTAACAATGAAAAGCTCACCATAGAGAATGGTTAACAATCTCTTATATTGTTATTACATTACATGCACACCTCTGTAAATAAGTTGTATAGAGTAACAATGAAAACAAGTAAATTGGGGCTATATTAGGGGCAGGCGAAATCTAGGATACTCATCATCCTCTCACCTCTTCCAAATGGTCAGAAAATAATATCTCAAATATCATTGAATGCACGTAAAATGTAGGTGTGCACAACCATCAGTGGACCGATTTTGCCCATTTTCAATAAAATATTTGTGACATTGATAAAGAATAAGTGTACGAAATTTCAGTGCGATATCTGAATTTTTGCGACAGTGTTAGTTCCAATGAAAATGTATACTAATTCACACGGATACACGGACAGACCACTTTTCTTTTCTGAACAAAACAATATACCCCCATATCATTATGATGATGGGTATACATATAGTACAGAAGCTACTCATGCTTGTGCACCAATCAATGTGATAGCGTAACCACAGGAATGCATGTAATAACACAAGAAGTCTCAGTGCAAGTTTTACGTAATAGTGCATGCTGAACGAGTGCGAAGGTGAACTAACGAATCTGTTCTACTACTACTATGTTGATAGCTTTGATTCAGTCTACACGTAACCGTACATATATGCTATCCTTTTTTATATGATAAGTACGCACTAGGATATGTTAAACCGTAACATAGCTACAATATCGATTTGGGGAATTTATATAAACTCTGTACCGGAAATACGCTATTAAGGATTTGTTCTCTGCATCTGCAAAACAATTGAAAAAATTTATTTGGCTTATACCAAAGCTTAATTTAGTGCATATCTTATGTATCAACTTATAAGATAAGCTTCTGCTTTATGTAGTTTTTTTGTAAATGGGCGTGTCTGTTATTCGGCCACACCCATATATGGCTTTTACATATTTACAAACTTTGATTATAAATTAGCAAATTACCACTTCTTAGACACATTGTGGTGGCTATTGGATCAATTTTTGTAGACCGTAGGCGTGGCACTTGACCAATGGTGACCAATTTACGTACATATACTCGATTGTTCCACTAAATTTACGCTTAATGGTTATGTTATTTTTGTATCTATACAAATTGTAACAACATAACTTTGTAGGGATGCTGACGCTCAATGTTTGTGGCTGATAGATAGATGGGCGTCTCCCATAACCCATTTTTAATAGCGATCGGCAAGCAGGCTTTGCAAAAGTGTTTACAAAATTTCAAATTTATGGCCGAAACGGTTAAGTGAACTTGGTATACCCTCATCATGTACGGTGAATGTAAAAACCTATGGACAGAATCAATTAATTAGTTTGATTGTTGTTTATGTACAAAGCTTCGCCGTTGAGCTTTAATTTGGAAAATTTCCAACACAGTCCAAATTACTTTTAATATATTTCCACGGAATGATTATTTTATGCATATGTTGTATACGCCTTGTCACTGGCTTCATCCAAAGTTTGAAGCATCCTTAAATTAGTATGATTTATAACGTGCAGGATTTACTACATCCATCCGTCTAGATATGCTTTGTATCTGTAGATAGCTACTCTCACAGTGAGTTCGGTTTCCTAAAATATATCAAATCCATATTGCTCGTCAAAAATGTCCATTGTCAGTGGTGTTTATTTTACCGCGTGAACCTCACCTATGTTTTTATACCCTCCACATAAGATGAGAAGTATTCAAAGTTTGTCATTCAATTTGCAATGCCCAGAAGAAGGCGTCAGACACCCTATAGTGTATATATATTCCTGATCAGCATCAAAAACTGAGTCGATCTAGTTATATCTGTCCATATATTCTTGTGTCTGGTGTAATTTTTGAGCTATTTAGCTGATTTTTTGTACATTTCCATTTTACATACAAAGGTAGCTATTTACATTGAGCGAATTCGGTCAAATGCCCCGCCCATAATCGACAAAAATCTATTTGTCTACCACAAAAATTGATCTATGAACTTGAAATTTGGCGTGCATATATATAAGTAGCCTATCTATCGATGTGCCCTAAATGTACATGGGCATAAAACTTGACTTGCAAGCTGATACACTATTAGAGGGCAGAATCACGTATCTGCCACTCCCATCGCTTCACTCATGGAGGGTATTTAAGATTTGTTGTTATCCAAATTTAGTTTTTTCAGTTGTTTCAATTTATTTTTTGTAACTTAATAGTGTGTGAGAGTGTTAATAACATGGTCATGAATTTTAATCAGCCATGTTTGTATGTATACGCTAATGCTAATTAATTATTTGAAATATGTTTCAGTGACTATTTGTGTTACTCTATGCAAAGGTGTGTTTAATTTAAAACACCCAATAAGTGCAAGTAAACTGTTTGTAATTTTCAATTCATTGTTTATTACCGTTATTCGATAATAATTTTTTCCAACTAAACACATGATGTAGAGGAGCTTATTCTGTGTACAGAGAGAGAGACAAAGAGATTTTATTTTACGTGAAAGAATAAAGTACTTAAATAGTTTTTCCTTAATTACTATAATTATATTTAAATTATATGTGATGTCATAAAAGATTAGTTTAAAAAAAAATTGTTTTTAGTTTGTGTTGTACTGCATAAAAAGCACAGCTTAAATCTCTTAATTAATAACAAAACACATATTTCATATAAATTGGTTTTCATTCTAACTATTCATCTCATTTAAAGCAAAAATATTTGATTGAAAGTAAATTTTAAGCCTTCCCTCCGAGAAAAAAGGCTCTTTCTAATTAAAAAAAAAAAAATATGAACAGAATCGAAGAGGAGCCTTTTTAAGGAGTCTTGATTTTGAAGCAATCCTTAATAAAAACAAAGTAAACAGTGTAAAAGTATATTAACCTGCAAGTCAAATAGGTTTTTTTTTCGAAAATGTGGGCGGGTCTGTTATTTGACACGCACACTTTGAGCCTCTTTTTTGGACGGTCCATTTAGAAATTTTTTCGCAATATTTCCACATTAAAGCCCAATACCCATCAATTGTGGGCTTGGCCCTGAGACAATTTTTTCCTCCGTAAATGCACAAATGCTAAATGAGACATGTCTGCATTTCAACTTAATACAATGTGTCAAAATTTGATACGGTAAAGGTTCCAATAACAACAGTCGACTATATGGACGGACATGGACGGACATGCCTACCACAATTTTATGTGGAGAGAGACATGATATTGAGACATAGTTTGTTATTAAACTGAAGGAAATTATCCACAATTGTTGAAATTTCTTTGCATTTGAAATTTAGTTGTAATGCCGTTGTACGCGTTGGTATATTGAATAAAATTTGGCTTCCACAACTTCTATATACATGCATAGGTACTTACACTGACACTTATGTTGTGTAACTGGCATTTTCTGAACTTGAACATCATCTATATGTTGGAAATTAATGGATTGTAGAAACAGCTTAATTGACACAACACACATTTGCCCGAACACTAATAGACATTTCGAGTAAGTCTCCACATAAAGTTACACAGTTTACAAATGAACGGCTTTTGAGCTAGATGTGTGTACACATTAATACAACTGTCCTATGTGTTGTGTCATTTAAATGTAAATGCACACTACCTAGACAGTTCTTCGTTGCTATTGAATGTAGGCATATATGTATGTATGTGTATGTACTCGTATATTCTCTATTATATATTAATGTGTTGCTCTAATATCACTTAAGTCGACAGGATTATCCAGATTGTTTTATACCTCGTTGTACTGCCAACAGGGTTTTTGTCACACAAATTAATACTTAAGTCCAGTTCAGAGTTAAAATATAGAGAAGATGAATATAAACGACAAATACTTCTCGGCTTAATATATAAATACGTTTAGACATACAATACAAAGGAATTCTTAATTGAAAATTCAAGTAATTGCACAGTATAAAGGATTTATCTACAATGTCCTCGGGCACGAGTGCCTTGTTAAGTTGTTCTTGTAATCAATGAGGTTTTTCATGTAGTGTAATGTGAATGTGTAAAAGTGCATACAGCACCACTTGTGTTTATACGGATGTTCGTAACTCCTAAATGCCACCAACCTTCATGTCCATCCGTCCAACCGTCTACCAATGAACGTTGTGCTTAGCCTACTCATCGTATTTTTCAAAATATTGTAGTAAAGTACAAGGACATGTTTGGGACTAAAGAGAAACTCTATTGAAAATGGATGGAATTAAATCATTTTTAGAATGCCTTCCCATATAAGGTTCTACTTTAATGGAAGTCTTTATATGAAAAAAAAATTGCAATTCTTAATATTTTTTTGAAAAAATTTGGTGGAGAATAGTTAATTAACTCGATCATCGATGCACCAGAATTGGGTCTAGTCGGATAACAGACATGCCCATAATTTAAAAAAAAACCATACTCAACGTAAAACTAGACTTGCAAGCTGGTACGTAATACATACATTATTAGAGGGACGTAATCACATACCTGCCACGCCCTCCGTTTGTGTGTAAAAGTGGAGGATATTGAGGATTTGGGCTAAGCCAAATTTAGTTTTCTTACTTGTTAAACATTTCTTTCGATTAATTGGGACTAATAGTACAAAATGAAAAATGTTTTTCATACCTTTTGTAATTTATATGACTTTTGAGTCATATTTCAATTTCATATTCATCAGTTGAGCGCCTTTTTTTTACAATGAATCCTTTTTCTTCTTTACACATATTGTCCATTATTGACCAAGCCATGAACCAAGCAATCTCTTCCCTTCAAGTGGCCATTTGTTTACATTATTTGTAACTATTCCATGCCACTTTTAGAATGCCTCCTCTTAGTATCTATTTTATATTATTATTATACATTATATTTGCCAACGAAGAGAAACTGTGAGATATATTAAACTTTAGAAAATGTATTACAGGACACAACAAATAATCATTGTCTAGTGCAAGGGTCGGCAAGGGGATAGGGGAGGGGAAGCTTGGGGTCTTGGGGCGGAGTGATGAACCGACCGATGAAACTAAGTGAAACCTATGATCCGAGTGGTAGAATGCGAATACAGCACTTCTTCGGAATGCCTAGCCTAACTATCACTAAGACCGCCACTGGTAGCTAAGCTACCTCCTTCTCGAGGTGCCCCTGTTCTCACAAAAAGTGGTGGATCTAGAGAGGACAACTTTATAAAACCCGTATTCCCCCGTATTGAATAATAAACTAAACGAAATGAATAAGATACAGTCAAACCAGTAGAAAGAAAGAATAAAAAATAAATTAATAAATTTACTGAATCTATTCTTATTAACTCTAAAATGAAATCTTTCTTATTTTTAGTCAGACTTTGTAGACTTCTTCATATTGACTTAAAAGTTTATTAACATCTCGTTGAAATTAGAGAGCT
Source organism: Ornithomya chloropus (assembly GCA_963971445.1). Classification (NCBI taxonomy): domain Eukaryota; kingdom Metazoa; phylum Arthropoda; class Insecta; order Diptera; family Hippoboscidae; genus Ornithomya; species Ornithomya chloropus. The sequence goes on along the minus strand of OZ020530.1, from coordinate 49,760,458 downwards.
CGTTCAACATTTGGATCATGTTCTTGAAAATAGTTTCCTAATTTTCTTCCCAACACAAGTCCCTCTGGAACCACTTTTGCTGTGAATGCACTAAGTTCAACGTCAGATTCAATATCATTCTCGTTTTCACCAATATTTTTGACCAATTCAATTAAGTCATCTTCATGTAATTTCTGGTCTTCCATTATTTCAGCAATATCTGCTTCAGCTATATCGTCGAAGCCTTCTCCACCCAATTCATGACCCAACTCAATTATCTGAGAATACTCTTGCTCTAAAGATATTATATAATTCTCACCTTTAAATATATCAGGCCATAGTGCTTTCCAACACGCATGGAGCGTTGATTGTTTAATCTCGACATATGACATTCCTATATGCTTGACGCAATCTAACATTGTAAATTTTTTCCAGGCATCAATAACTGATCATATTAATTATACTTACATTTTTAAAACTGTTTTCAATAATTTTGCTAATTTTAGTATCAAATTTCACTAAAACGACACCAAATATTCAATCGTTTCATTTGACACAATTTGACGATAGAATTCAATCGAATAAGTGCTTACTCAAATAGAAAAACATATCGTCAAAACGAGATTATTGAAAATATTATGTTACTCAATTAGTTTTTGTCATAAAAACGATATCGTTGACAAAAATTATATCGTTTGAAAATTACGCAATGACCCCCAATATTTGCGTATCGAACTAAAGAGCCTCAGCTTCACATCCAAAGTGCCGCAGGTTGCCGACTCCTGGTCTAGTGTAAACAAAAAAAAATTGTATTTTCATATAAAAAAAAAGAAAAAAAAATGAAATGAATTCAATCAACTTAAAAGTATTTGTTTGTTGTTTTGGAAAAGGAACAAAATAAAGCCTGCCAGGAAAATGGAAAAACAAAATAAGAGATAAAAGCATAATTATAATAATTACACACTTAAGCGAATTATTGTCCATTAAGTATGAATTAAATGAAAAGCTAAATCAACAACAACAACATAAAATATAATAAAATAATTAAAAACAATGTAAACAAGTTAAATGAATAACGCTTTCAATTTATAAATTAAGTTAGAAATTTTCGATCTCTGTGTTCTGTTCTGTAATCGGCTAAATATACAGGGTGAGAAAAAACAAGTAAGACAACTAAATTTTGGCTTAGGCCAAATCTTAAATACCCTCCACATTCACAACAGACAGTGACAAATATATATATATGTGGCGCCCTCTAATAGTGTGTGCATTTCGTATCAGCTTGCAAGTATAGTTTTATGGTGAATATAATTTTTTGTAAATTGTGGGTGTACCTGTTATCCGACCATGCCCATATAACCATATATATGTGTACCAACTTTTAAATTCGTAGGCAATATTTTATGGTAGATATATAGATTTTTATCTATTGCGGGCGTGGCTCTGGACCGATTTTGCCCATTTTAAATAGGAATCTGCCTGCAGATACTAGAAGTTTCTGTACAAACTTTCAGCACAACATCTTAAAATGTATGCCCGTAAGAATGCCAACAACAGACAAACACACGAACACACGGACATTTATGCCTAGATCGACTCAGTTTCGACGCTGATCAAGAATATATATACTTTGTAGGGTCACATAACTCGGGAGTTTTCATCCTTTTTCTTCACCCTGTATTTTATAGTAAACGTAGTATATTCAAGTTGATCAGGTTCAAGAGACAATAAATTTTGCCAATGGGCGTTACAAGTACCTACTAAAAAATAAAACATTTTAGACAATGACCATAACTTGCTTTCATCCAATCAGCCCAATTTTGGTTATTACCTAAAAATTCAAAATTTTAATCGATTTAACTATGTCCATCTTTCCGTCCACGTATTTTTTATAATCAACCTACAGATAGTAATTTTAAGTATTTTTTGATAAAATTTTGCAAATAAATGTGTTCTTAGGCAAGGACGATCGATGATTGATATATTTTTAGGATCCCTTCGCATATAATAATCTAAAGTTCCAAATTTAAAATAAATCTTCACGGGGTGAAAATTTGCAATTCCTATTTTTTTTTTTGACCAAATTTAATGAAGAGTTTAGTAATTGATTGTAATAAATTTAGACCCGATCGGACCATTTTTATAACCCCTTTCCGTATATCGATTCTTCACAAAGTTACTTTTTATAGGACAAGGACTCTATTTTATTGCTTAGATGTAGCAACTAATTACAGCCTAAATTATGGAATCAAGTGGTTTGGAGTATTAAATGATTCCAGATTAGTTTAACACTCAGCATGCATTCCTTTTGCTAAACAGTTGTACAATGAAATTTGAAATATTTTGAATGAGTGTTCATCTCAAAAATGTACAATATATTATACTCAGAACATAATAATTAGTTAACCAAGCTAAATGTTATTTAACGTTATGTGCGCTGTTTACCCTTCTGAAACAGAATTGTTTGAAATACAATAACGAGCCCCAAGGACTCATATGTATACGCAATTAGACATTAATGGCACCCATACATTCATACAACTCAACAAGTGTACGAAAGATACATTTGAACAATTTCAGTTTGCATTGGGAATTAGAAAAACATGGCAGAACCGCAAAGCACTTTATTACAAAATATTGTATAATACAATTGCCAACAACAATAGCAACAACAACAATAATAATAATAGCGCAGCCGTAAGAAATAAATTACAATCATCAATAATAATATGCGTGCATATGAATGAAATGAATTGAAGTAAAATATTCGCTCATCGAGAACAATTAAATATTAGTTGCGTGAGATGTGCTGTTTAATCTAGTTGTACGTTTTCACATTAATCACGTATTGTAATTGCAAGGAAAACTTATGAAGGACTTAGCTTTGGGTAAATTAAAGATAATACAATACATATATAGAGACGTTTTGCTGCCATTGATTGGTCCTTTATGCAATAGTAAGCTGATGCAACTGAAATACGTAATTTATTCAGCTATCAAATGTCGTGATTTTTTATGATCCTTATACAAGAAATTCTACAAAAGTGAATGTATTCTTGAGCACTACCAAAACCTGAGACTATTTGCAAAATTTCCAATTGAAAATGAAAACATTTTAATTAAAATTGAACAATGGACTTTTCATTTAAAAAAAAAAACGTTTTTCACTTTTTTAAGTTTTACCAATATCAAAAATTTTAATTAAAAATTAAAAATTTCCATTTGAAATGAAAAAAAAATCATTTTTAAACGTACTTTCTTGCATTTTTAATGGACTTAAAAAAAAGACTTTTTTCACATTCAATTAAGATTTTTTCACTTTCAAAAATTTTAATTGAAATTGAAAAATTTCCATTTGAAAATTAAATTAATGTTTAATTGTTTCCTATTTGAGTAAAATGTTTCAAAATGAATTAAATTTTTTATACCTTTAACCAGTGGTGCCTTTAACGATATGCGGACTAAACTACCCCGCAATGTGTAGAGGCCTCAAAATTGCAAAAAATCTATTACACAAAATGCTACCTTCAAATAATGGATCCAAAATAAATATATTTTCCGCTGACAGACCCCAAGTAACTGTAGGCGTACCTGTTTAAGTTTGTGGTTCCCTTTGTAACACGCAGTGTCAGAACGGCTACATAACTTGAATAGATCTAGACTTGTATGTTCTAGAAAGGGTGAACTATCGTAAATTTTGAGATATTGTGCTTAAAATATTATGCAAACATATTATGTTTCTGTATGAAGATTTCATTTTAAGTTTGGTGGAATGGTATAGTATTTGTGACCTAAGCAAAATGTTACTTTCTTTTGTTCCTTTTTTACTCTTGTTTCAAACCCACCTGTCGAACTTTATAACAAAATGCCAACTGTTGTGTGCAGTCAGAGTTGAAATAAAAAAAATGACAAATTGCTACACATCACGTCATGCAACAATTTTTGATTTATACATAATATATACACGTGTGTATATATGTATGGCAATACTATATTTTGGTACACAAGAATAGTAACAGTTAAACTTTATTTGAAGCAAACTGTCCCATGCTTTGGTGTACGGTTATAGCCTTTTGTTCTAAGGCAAATTAAACATTTGTACTGACATAGAAGACTAGAATAGAATAGAAGCTTTTGTTATTATTATTTAAATTTGTAGCTTAAACTTTACATTAATATACAAATAACGTAAATAGCTGAAAGAGTAAATTATCTTTACTCTGGGTGTAAGCTCTCTTTTCTGGGGATTATTTCCGATCTCGTGGTGCACTAAATTTGTGCAGACCATTTTTAGAACGCCTCCTTATATAAGCTTTCATTATAATGGAAGTGTTTATATAGCAAATAATCGCAATTCTTAAAATTTTTTGACAATATGTGGTGAAGAATAGTTACAATAATTAGCTTAATAAGTGGCTGCGCCAAGTTAAGACCCGATCGAACCATTTTTAAAAGCTTTTTCCATATAAGAATATTTCACCAAGTGATTTATGTGACAACTCAACTAATTATAATATAATTTATGGTGTAGGGTATTAAATGAATCAGTATAACCAACTCTAATTTATTTTTGATTAAGTTTTAAGTATTAGTTGTACTCTTTATAAACAATTAATAACACATGTTGGGCTCCAAAGCAACCAACTCTCTTAAAATTTAGCAAAGAGTAACCGCTCGGAAACTTTTCATTTACTGTACATTAAGGAAATCTTAAACCACTGCGTTCATTGACATATATTTGCAATCCCCAGAAAGAGTCATCAGAGACCCCACAAATGATCAGCATCTAAAACTGAATCGTTCTAAAAATGTATGTCCGTGTGTCCATATGTCTGTGCGTTGTTGCCATTCTCACGGTCGTTCATTTTTAGATATTGAGCTGAAATTTTCTACATAATATTTTTTTAAACAAACCAAAATTACAAAGTTTTAATATAATAATTAAAAACGTACGCAAAATTGGATTTTTGGTTCAAAAAATATTTTGAAATAAAATAAAAGTACTCTATGTGTGTGTGTGTGTTGAAGGATTATGTTTCCTATATTGCATTTATGTACAAAAATTTGTGTTGGTTCATCCATCCACAACTTAAAATCTACCCTTTTATGGAACGAACTAAAGTTGTAATACTTAGGGTTTTTTCTTTTATTTTTATTTTATTTATTTCTGGAAATTGTGCTAGAAATACAACTGAGTCAACTACGACAATAACGTAAATAGTAATGGCAAACCATTACATTGACGTTACAACTTTTTCTATTTTTATAAAATTTGTTTTTTCTACTCTTAACGTTGCACGATTGCAACTGTACTAAGTTTTTCATACCGTTTGTATTGAAATTTTGAAAATGACAGATTCTGGGGGCTACAAAGCTATATTTGGAATAAATTCATTTCTCAATTATACAGATTCAGCCACTTTATGCAACATTTTTCTTTGTAATGTTACATATGTCGACGAGTTTCGAATAAATCAAACAAGCCTCTCTTTCTAGGAATAATAATCTCTCCATCTGATGTGGTTCAAAAGTTTAATTGTAACAAAAATATACGTACAAAAATAGGGTATACCTGGAGAGGGTATTTCATATTTCGCTTCAACCAAATACAACTTTTTTACAATACTTGCCCAACTGAGTCATTCAGTCTCCTTAACTGTTGTCAGTTTACAATCTGTTCGTTACTAATGCAGACATCATCTGTATACAGTACACAGCAATCAGATTAATACACATAAACAATTAACTTCTAGGTATGCAGTCTAGAGATGAAAAAAAAAAACATATAAAAAAAAGAATCACTGAAATATTTATATTTAAATGAGTTGCCACTTCAGTTTTAATTATAACTTCAATTGCTAGAGAATTTACTTTGAACTACTTTTCTTTCCATCTTGTACTACCCACATCACTTTGATGTCCGGAGTATGTACTCATTGTCAAAATGTTGTCAACACCCAGAATAAGATTTCAAAGACACTAAATATATATACATAAATATATATAAACCCATATACTTGATCACATACTTCGTATACATTCATGTTGTACTCGTATAACATATGGATTGTATATTTTTGATGATTATGGGGATATATTGGTTTTTGTCCAAATGTTTATAAGTACATGAAAGAGTATATAAATTCCTACACAGTATCGAATTCTGATTTTGCTTCCTCTGTATGTCCATATTGGGCTGATATTTCGTATATATAATTTACGGCAAAAGGACACGCCCATGATGATGATGTTCTAAATCTTGTATTCTGGACTTTTGACAATCTCGCTGAGGCAAAAAATGAAGTTTACAACACAAAATGTTTGAGTTCGGACCCGCAAACATGAAACGACGAATTCATGGTAACCAATGCAACGCGACATTTGCGCTCAAATTCCAGCAGAAAAACTTTCCTCAGCTGGAATTGAAAGCGTGTCCTACAGCGGGCAAAGTTTACTAAGGCTCAGCTACTGAAGGAATGCAAGTTTGATATTGCGTCTCCTAAACTTGGTATACACCTAATATAGCCCCGCTTTGCTTGTTTTATATAACATTTTTGTTTTTTTTTTTGTTTTTACAAATTTGATAAATTATACCTCTTGGTTGGCTGTTGAGTTTGATTTAGATGATAAACAAAATAAATAAATGCAATAAAAGGGTCAAATGGTCAAAAAATAATTGCAATAATTGTAAACATCATTAGCCCCATTAATGATTTATGTTCATGTTAAGGATTTTGGTCAAATAGAATTTTATATATGCATATGCATATACGTGGCAATGGATATATAGTGCAATGTGTTCACCACAGAGTATGCCGCAACTGTATTAAAATGCTTAATAAATTTTTTTCTGTCATATCAAATCGCCAACAAATGCAATTTTAATGCTCTAAATTTCCACCAAATGGACATGATTTTCATATTTCATTAAAGTTGGCTGGTCTTTTTTTGGTTGTTTCTGTTCAATAATTTATGTGATTATGTGAACACGAATATCTTTATGTTTATTTATTTGCACAGCTCTATTTGTTAATATGAAACTATAAAATAATTTTATGCTGATTTCAACAAATTGTGTAGATAATCATGTATGTATGTATGTATGTATGAACGCAACATTTAACACATCATTTAATATATTGTGTATGGGAATAAAATAAAACAAGAGAAAACGTTATTTTGTAGTACAGGAAACTTCAATTTATCCTCCACTTAGTGTATACGATGTATGATGTGTCGTTTATAACAAAAGTGAGCGTGCCAGGTACCTAATTAAAACCTTTTTGGTACATGTGATCCACATTGGATTCTGCGTAAAAAAAGTTTTTTTCTAAACTGTGGGCGTGTCCGTCATTGGAGGCCGTTCATTTTTTAAACATCGATGAAAAAGTTCTTAAATGTTTGCATTGAATTCCTACTTGGCAGCTCGATGGCTGCTATTTGTCGATTGTGGGCGTGGCGATTTACCGATATTAACTAATTAAAAAAAAAAAAGTAAAGAAACTTAATTTGGCTTAACACTTTGGGGACCGGAGACGAACAAACTCGCCTCTTCATGGTAAAAAGTTATTGGCCGGTGACTTCTCTACTACTCCTCTCTCATACTCTATGACTATTACAAAGCAAAGATTAAGTATTTTTTAAAATTCATGTATTATACAAAATATTTCAAATACTTCAATTACATTTTCAGTAGAAATAAAGAATCAAACGAATCCCACTAAAAACTAAAACACTTTCATTCTTTGAATTCATTCAAGCCACCATCACAAGTTGAATATTCAATAGAATCCTTACAATAACAAAAATAAAGGCTGTAAAGTAGTATTGACTAATATTTGATCATTAATCCATTTAGGGATGTCCATCCGTCCGCATATTCGTGACACTTTTACAACGTACTACAAACGTCTATAATAAACTATGCCTTTAAATTAATTTATTATGCGTTTACACTACATGTGTTATTTTTATGACAAATATTGTGAAAGTAAAAAAAAAAAATTCTTCGTATTGTAGATTTTCATTAAAATCCCCAGTCATCATGGTATCGAAGACGTAGACGTTTTAAAAATAGTGGGCGTGACAGATACATGATCATGATGTATATATTCTATATCAACTTGCAAATTGAATTTTATTCTTTATAAGGTATTCTATAAATTGTGTGCGTGTCCGTTATCTGAACGCGCCCAAGAATATTATACGTTGTAGGGTGTTGCAAATGAAATGGCAAACTATGTTTACTCCCCCCTTTTATATGAAGGGTATAATTAAAGAGCACACCGTTTTACGTTCACTCCACTAATGGATGTGCTATCACTTTCATAAAATGTTGAGTGCTGAGTTAAGTAAAAATTTAATAAATTTGCCGAAAGACTAATATTGATGAATTAGCAAAATTTAATCACTGATTAAATAGATTATTAGATTTTTTTTATCCATGAACAAGCACCAATTAGTGGTATGCACGTTAAAGTTTGTATGGATTCATTTAACTAACACATAAACGCATGTACATGCATGTACAAATAGGGGATGGACAAAATAACATGAACACCTGATATATATACAATACTTATTTATTTATTTATTTATTTATTTAATTAAGATAGTATGAGTAAAGCGCTTGGTAGCTTGACCATATTGCGCTGTAATGGAAGATTCTATATGAGGTATATTATACAAATAAACAATGAAATTTTTGTTTGTTATATTAAACACATTAGCCAGAGAGTTGTTGATGCGTGTTTTAGGACACTCCAATAAATAATGACGAACTGAGGGAAATACGTTACATAAATCACACATCGTCGGTTCACATCCTTTAAATAAGTGTTGGCAGCTAAATAGAGTTTTACCAGTTCTTAGTCTGGTAAGCACTACGCATTCACTTCTGGTAAAGGAAGGGCAATAATTAGGTCTTTCAATTGTTGGGTTATGCTCTCTTAAAAATGAAGTTGAAGTCTCCCATATACTGGAGCATTTTTCTTTTTCACGCCATATGTAGTAATTTAAGATAACTTTAGAAAAGCAAGGTGTTTCATATATTAATGGTAGACTAAATGTATCTTTAGTTGTTCTATCGGCAACTTCGTTGCATATTATACAAATGTGTGATGGAATCCAAATAATCTTTACTACATTTTGAAGATTGGGTTTATATAATATGTTGTTATAGGATCCTTTCTTATTACTTTTAAGAGCTAGTGAAGCACTTAGGCTATCTGTACAAATTAAAGTTTTTTTATTCATCACCGCCGAATAATTAATTGCTTTATCTATTGCTGAGTTCAGCAATGAATATTCCAGCGTGGGAAAGTAACAAGGACTGTTTTGTACTCTCCTGAAGCAACGTGTTCTACAACACCATAAGATGTTACGCCTTCTGCAAAAGAACCATCTGTATATATAGTTATCTCAGGTGAATAAGTACTGATAATTGCAGATAATAATTCTTGAATAATCTCGCGAAATGAAATTAAGCCCCTTTTCAACTTGGAACACGTTGTATGCTGAGGGACATTTGGGTGTGACATCTTTTTGAATTGCAATTGCTGAAGCAACAACATATCTAGGTACATGGTCGTCATTAATAGGCGATGTAGGTAACGCAGGAAAATCCTCATTGCGTGACCGTTTTAATACATTTTTTGTTTTGCGTTCGATCGATCTATCTAAAATTAAACAAAACCGTTACAAGATCAAAAAAGACTGTTTAAGCACACCGTAAAAAAGTACAACTTCACTCGGCTGTTGCCCGACAGAGACTGAATATTTATTTATTAATAAGATTTTGCTTTTAGAACCGCTGCAATTTTTCACGGCATATATGCGTAAAGTGTCTGAATAGTTTACGTTTGCCACGGCAGTTTTATGTTGTCTGGCCACAATTCTTTTTAATGTTCGTCCGTCTCTGTCCGTTAACTTTGAGTTTCGCCCATTACTCCTCTTCGCCGATGAGGTTTTACCATGTTTTGTGTACACACATAATTCGAAACTACGCTCATTATAAAATGATTGATTTTATGGATAACTTTGCATCTATTGAATCATCTACTCAATATATTTGATTTGAATAAATTCGGTAAATAAAAGTATCGATTATTTTCGTTTAAATAAATATCTCCTTCAAATAATATGAAAAATATTAATATGAATAAAAATCTTTTATCCTAGGAATGCATAGTGAAGGCTTCTTTCGCGAATCTTAATTATCTTTTCTACTGTACACATGGCACATTATGAGCACTCACATCTACTTTGGGATAGATGAGGCTGTTTCTTGAATACCCTTCATATATATGTGAATAAATAAATTGTGGGCGTGGCTTTTATACGACATAATTTTTAACTTTAAGTGCCACATGCAGCTTTATTGTACTGATCAGATCAGAATCAACATTTGAATCGATTTATAACCATATCCGTCAATTCATCTCATGGATCCATCTTGTAATTTTGCAATATTTGATTATTTAATTTTTTTTTTTTTTGAAATTTGGTGCAGAAATATTTTGTGGGCTCTAGAACGGTAACTATAGAAAATGAACCTACTCGGTCTATTTGTACTTCTCTTCTCCATACAAGCTTCTACAAGGTTCTATTTTAGAATACATTTTTTGTATGACAAAACAATCCATTTTTTTCAAATTTTTTAATAAAATTTGCTAATACAATGGTTAATTATTGGGTTGGCAACTATGGGGTTGCGGGTTTTACATAAGAATGAAAATTCAAAATTTTTCCTTAAAAAAATAACTTTATTCAATTATGTTAGGTACTGTTCGTTTTTGTCGATGATCTTTTGCCATCGCTCAGGCAGTGTCATAATTCTACATTCATAAAATTTGTGCTATAAAAAAAAAACGTTGAACACGTTAACGAAACACAAGACGGAGTAAAATCCATCTGTCAACAAAAGCCGCAATCACCTGCCAGCCCAATAGTTTCATAATTGTCTTTGTTGAAATTTCGATCCGATCTCGCCTTTTTGGAACCTTTTTGGAACTTTTTTGGAACCTTTATGTCGAAGTAACTTTTATAAGGCAATTGTGTCCGCTTACTGATACAACTCAAATAATTTTAGCATAAAAAATTTCAACTCAATATTTCTGTGAGACTAACGGACAGACCGGGATATACAATGTCTTAAAATGTCACCTCATTCAAAGTGTTTCCAAATAGAAAGGCAAAATATACGCAGCCCCATTCCAGGAGATGTATATAAAAATGATTTTTCTCCGACTTTGTGTTCGTCTTTGTGTTGCTCTCATTATTATTGGCAATGAGAAAACAGTATTAGACTTGAATCAAAACAATAAACCAAATTGTGTTACGACCACAATCACAATATTGTACAATAAATATATACAATATGTATATATTCAATTACATAAAAGTGGTAAGTATAGAAGATTTGGTTTGTTTATTTTTCGTTAGAGAAATATTTGAAAATTCCATCCGTTAGTATGTACACATAATAAATAATTAAATTTATCCCCATGAAACTGACCACATGTCCATAAGAGCAAGCACATGGCAAAATGCTAACATATACACATCTACAATACGTTTAAAAACTCGTAACAAAAACATATATATTATATATGAGCACAACACTCACACACACAATACATGCATGCATGGTACAATAGAACGTTGTTCCATTTTTGTTAGTTTCAATATTCAATAGTATAGAATAGCATTGTACCGTTGTGATTTATGAGTATAGCATAAAATATAACAAAATACGGTGGGGCAACAATAACAAATTAACCCAAATTTATATATACACAAACACATATATATACATATATTTTGTATATGTGCGAGGCAGAAAAGTGGAAGTCAAGTTGAATATATTTTTGGGATTTTTCAGTAAAACTAATATCTAAACCTACACATAAATATATGGCAAATGTAAGAAAAAAATGTTCTCGTCGATCAAGCCCGGACAAGTACTAGTATTATAGCCAGTTTTGACCGACCCTTTAATACCCTACATAATTTATGCCAACCTTAGTTGTGTTTGTATCACTAAGCGCGAGGAATTGTCTCAAGAAATCATTTAATAGAAAAGTGTTGTATGGCTCAATCCGGTCCACATTTAGCCTCGTCAATTATTAAGCCATTTAAACTGTTCTTAATCATTTTTTGTCAAAAAAGTCACTTTATACAAAAGTGTTATATGGGTTTTAAAAATGGTCCAATCCGGTCCATATTTAAGTCAAACAATTTATTGCACTTCTTGATAAATTTTTTTCAAAAAAATTTAAATTTTTGTTATATAAAGATTTATTTTAAAACAGATTATTATATATGGTGAGGGGTGCTAAAAATGTACCGATTTGTTCCATTTTCAATAGTCACCATCCTTATCCCAAAAGACATCTCTGTGACTGGAATTTTAAATTGTTTACAGAACATACAAGGAAGGGCGAATGGACATGATTAAATCGTTAAAGATTTTGATCCGATCGGTACAGTAAAGGTTAGGTAAGGTATTCAACCTTTAGGACGACAAATACAATGTACCCTTATACCCCTATGTGTGGTGTAGGGTATAAAATTTAAATTTAATTTTATATACTAAATCTTAAATACATACTACATTATATACAAATCGTGGGCGTGGCAACTATCTGATGCCTGCCGTATAATAGTTTATATATTACGTTATACAAGCACGCCCATTTTTTTAAGCAAAGCCATTGATACACTGATTATTAATAAGTTTGAACCTTATAGCTCATTTTTTGTTACTGATATATAATCTTGTATCTATTCTGGGCGTGACAATTGACTCGTTTTGCCCAATTTAGATACAGAAACCAAAATGGTTTGTTGGAAATTTCACTTCAATATGTCAAAATTTCCGAAAAATAACAGATGGACACACGGAAGGATATGGCCAGGTAGACTCAGATTTTGATGCTAATTAATATTATTATTTGATCAATCATATGTTGCTTATCGGCTTTAGACGTTTTTTTTTTCTAAATGTTGCAAACATTAAAGCGAAGTGCATAACCCGTCTGCTTACTTTAAGGTGATGCATTGCATATTCAAAAAAATACATTCAACTCGCATTTATTGATTCATATAGAATATGTAGCAAATTTTGGTGTTTTTACTTAACGTCTGCTAGGTAGATTGATTTGATTGAAAGGTTAGTGTTGAATTCAAATAATTTTACTAATTTATAATTACCAATGATTTAGTTTAAAAACTTAGTAGAATCTGAATAGTTTTATAGTAAAAATATAATATTGTCGATACATGGTTGGTATAAATCTGTTGCCCATAACAGGTGTTCCAGTTGTGGCCATAGTCGTGTTTACAAACATATGTACATATTTATTGCTGCGAAATATTTAATAAATTTTGCATGCACACACATACATGCTATATTAAAAACGCTTCTTTTAAAAGGTTCAAATTGACACATCATTCGTTATTATTTATTTACTGTAATATTACAAAAAAAAAACGAAACTGCTTTTTATACACACCACATAGGATGGGTGGTATACTAAGTTCATCATTCCATTTACTTCCAGATACTCTGCAAGTTATACATATTCTTAATCTAGACATGTATGTCTGTATGTCCGTCTGTTGATGGCATTTTTTGGTGTAAATTTTGAGATATTCAGCTGAAATATTGTACAGAAACTTATAGTTTGTTATTTAAATTTTGTAAAATCGACCAAGAGTCACGCCTTTAATTGATAAACATTTATTTATGTACCAAAACAGTGCTATGAAGTTGACATTTGGTATACACTTTCCAAGTATGGGCGAGATCGGTTAACAAGCACGCCCCCACACTTTACAAAAACACAACGTGCAACTCGACATGCAAACTGATACGTAATACATTTACTGTCAGAGGGTGTAATCAATTATATGCTTCGATGCGGAGGGTATTAAAGATTTGTGCTAATCCAAATTGAGTTTTTTAATCAGTTTTCCTGTACAGTAAAGAAAAAAACTTCAAACGATTTGATGCGTAACAAGTTTTTTAACGAGTAGTTATGACCTTATATTCTACACATTAAATATACCCACCCACAGAAAGAGAGAGGGAGAGAGAGAGAGAAAGGTATAGACAAATTAATTAAATATGATCTTTTATTGCTAATAGCAGTTTCCGTCGTGTACCCTTTTCCATAACCTGATATCTGTGTGTCATAAACGGTTAATGTTAAAAGTCGTGAACTTTACATTGAAAACTAATAACTGTCGAGGTTAATATGTCCGTTGATTGCAGGATTGTAAAAATTTTTTTACATGACCAGTCTCCGGTTGCTGTTGACACTTACAATTTATTAATTACGTTTTATTTTGTGAAAAGAATTTTATTCAATAATACCGGAATTCGTACAATTCGTACAAATTCACAATAAAGCAGAGAAGAATTTTAATAACTTAAAAAAAAAACTAAATTTGACTTTAAGCATATTTTAAATACCTATCATATTTATGTACAAGCCTGGGGTGTGGCAACTACACAAATTCTGTGTCAAAAAAAGGTTTTTGTTATTGTATGAGTATAATTTATCCGACCATGCCCATTTTTAACACATTGATAAATAAGATAAGTACAAATTTTTATACCAAATTTCATACGTATGCGTTAATTTTTGTGGGTGATAGATGAATTTTTATGATTGTGGACGCGGCACTTGACTGACTTTGCCCAATTTTAGTAAGAAACACACAGAAACTAGGTATATTTGTAGAAAGTTTCATTTGTGACCGTGAGCTTTCCAACAACAGTCCAACATATGGACGGACTTGGCTGGATTAGCTGAAATTTGAATGCCACCGATAAGCTATGCCTATCTGTCCACATAAATTTACATATACAAGCTTATACCTATTTCCTTCAGAAATATGCTTCCGAGACATATTTGATTCATTTTTAAAAAAACGGCTTAAATCTTTTTTAGACTTATCCCCTTAAAAGGTCTTGTGATGAAACCGTTTCTTATATAGATTCCCAACATTTAAGAAAAAATGTCGTTTTGGAAATATGCGTAGTGTGATAATTTACTGCGTTAATTTTAGATACAAAAAAGGACATTTTTGGAATCTTTTCTCTATTTTGCACATTTATATAAAAAAACTTTATAATTGTCAACATTTCTCTAAAATACTAAAAATTCGCAATTCCTCTTCAAGAGTTTTCTCTACTTTGTCATTCTATTTACAAAAGCCCTCTGTGGTGCGTACCCCTATAATTAGCTGGTTCAGTGTTTTAGAAAACGATAAGAGACTAATTGACCTGTAATCTCTTGTGCCTACCATGGTCTATTGTATCCACCAATCAAAAATGAAAAACAAAAAAAAATTTTATTCAATTAACACCAAGAAGCCTTACTAGAACAATGAGGGTCCCCCCTGTCTAGCCTTGTGATTATGAAGAATATTTCGCTTCTATGAAAACTTTAACTAAGAAAGAAAAGAAATATTTAAAATTAATTCAAAATCAAACCTGTGTCCATCTGCCGGCCTATATATATCTTGAATTAAAAGTAAATGTGTATTATCTTTGGGGCCAAAAACGGTCATTATTGAAAATGTACCTGGTCGGTCCATTTTTAGAACACCTCTGCTTATAAAGCTATGTTTTAAAATAAGTTTTGAAATGAATAAAATTTCCATTTTTTTAAATTATTTTATAAAGCAACAGACACACCCACATTTTGCAAAAAAAGTTCAGAATCCTACGTGTAAGTTGATGCGTACACTGTTGTACATCATTAGGGGCATAATCAGTTATCTGTCACGCCCATTTTTGGTCTATTAATATAAAAGCCCAAGACAACTTCTTTTGGTTAGTTGAAAACAAGAAGCTTCCAACGGTCTTCTAGAGTTAAACATTTTATATGCATGCAGAACGACTCATGTTAGAAAATGCTACTCAGTGAGCGTTCTGTTACTTCTATAGTCAATTTAGTAGTAGCGGTAATGTCTGTGTAAACGCTCAATGATTTTTGTGGACAAAGTACGAGACAGAAAGTGTGAGTTTATAAACAAGTGTACAAAGCACAAGAGACTCTTTGTCAAATAAGTTCCGACAGGAACGTCGCTTTTGTTTGATACTTAATGAAATAAAAAGATATACCAAAGTGCTTATAACTGAATTTAGACGAACAACTGGGCATCATACAATATCATCATTTTCCATCATCAAGTGCACGTTTTCTTTCTTTTTATTTTTGTACCCTCCACCTCAGTGATGGAGGTATACTAAGTTTGTTTTTCCCAGTAGGAGGCGTCAGAGACCCTACAAAGTATATATATTCTTGATCAGCGTCAAAAACTGAGTCGATTTAGACATGTATGTCCGTGTGTCCGTGAGTCCGTCTGTTGTTGGCACTCTCATGGGCGTAAATTTTGAGATATTGAGCTGAAATTTTGTACAGGCACTTTTAGTTTTTGCACGAAGATCGCTACTCAAAATGGGCAAAATCGGTGTAATCGGTAAAGCCGCGCCCACAATGGACATAAATATATATATCTGCCACAACAGTTGACTTAGAAACTGGAAATTTGGTACGCGTATACATAGTTATCCTATTGACTGACGTTTTAAAAATAGGCGTGGTCGGATAATAGACACGCCCACAATTTACAAAAAACCATATTCACCATGAAACTAGACTTGCATGCTGATACGTAAGACATACACTATTAGAGGACGCAATATACATATATTTGCCATGCCCACCGTTCTGGAGGTGGAGGGTATTTAAGATTTGGCCTAAATCAAATTTAGTTCTCTTACTTGTTTTTTATTATTTCATGTGTTTTTGTTAATGTTGTGTTTTATGCAAAAATCTGTAGCACTTTAACGAATTATTAAAATTTTTAATGTAATAACTTGCGCATTATGCACAACCGTACGCAAAGGAAATCATTTAATAATTGCGAGTTTTCATTGTCTAAGGGGGTGACCTTTTCGTTTATTGATGCTCTGTGAACAAACTGAGGCAATATTCAATTGTTCATATATGAAAACAAAATTTAGCTTAAGCCATATCTTTAGTACCTTCCACATCAACAT
The DNA here is from genome assembly GCA_963971445.1 of Ornithomya chloropus. Lineage (NCBI taxonomy): Eukaryota > Metazoa > Arthropoda > Insecta > Diptera > Hippoboscidae > Ornithomya > Ornithomya chloropus. Next base: position 49,743,402 of record OZ020530.1, on the reverse strand, counting down.
AAAAATGGTGGGCGTGTCAGGTTTACTCCCTTTAATTGTGTATTAAGTATCAGTTTGTAAGTTGAGTTTTACGCTGAGTGTAGTTAATTGTGTGCGTGTCTGTTATTTGACCACGCCTTGATCTTGATCAAGAATATATATACTTTGTTAGGTCTGACTGGGTGTTGCAGGTGGAATGACAAACTTTGTAGAATCTTCATCTTATGTGGAGAGTTCTAAAAATTCACTTAAAGTCAAGCTGACGAGTTGGGTCAATTTCTCATATAGATGAATGATGATTTATGGCTTCTAAACTCCAAAATTCCGAAAAACGAAATTCGTTTCAATTCCAATTAATAAGCGAATATCTTCTGGCCAAGTAACATTGCATGATTTTTTGACAACAAAAACGTATTTTTTACATATGATGGAAATCCATTATTCTCTCACATTGCACATGTACCCACAAACGCCAACAGTTGGTCTCTTATTCGAGTATGTACAAATAAGAATTATTAAAGAGCATTTTTCATTGGAGAGTTGGAAAAGATTTCTTTTTCTTTTATTTTCTTTTCTTTACTTTTCTTTACTTTTCTTATATGAAAGTGTGCGATTGTAGCTGCAAGATAATTGTCATTTTTAAATGTATAGTTTCAAAACAAGTTTGTGAGTGAAGCAAACATTTCTCAACTAAAACGTGAAAGTTTTTGTTTGGTTTTGCGACCACATGCAAGCACTGTATGTGATGTTTGTCAAATCTGTTCGTTTGTTGGTTTACTATTTGAGAAACAATTCTGGAAAAAAGAACAAAAAATAAAAAATAAAATTAAATCATTAAGCTGAAAAACTTTCCTACTATTATTAATAAATTATAAAAGTAATCTTGTGGTCAACATTTGTCTTTTTTTATACCCTACACATAAGATAGGGGTTATATTAACTTTGTTACTTCATTTGCTTTAGAGACTCTTGAAACCTTATAAATATTCTTGGTAAACATTAAAATTTGACAATGTGTTCATCCGTGGGTCTGTCATGATCGTATATTTTGAGATATTGCGCCAAAATTTTGTATAAATATTTTTATTTAAATTAGACGAAATTGTTTCACAGACACGCCCACTATTATAGGTAAAAAACACCATCCATCAACTACAAAAATTATATAATGATGTTGGGCGTAATCGATTAAAAGACACGCCCACTATTTACAAAAAAACTTAAAAATGATATCAATTAAAATGGAAAATGCCCCACCCACCTATAATTATAACGATCGTATCACAATGAAAATGTGAATCATATTAACCATGTCCGTCGGGCCGTCCTTGTTTTCCTTTTAATTAATGTACAATATAAAAAGCAATTTTTGATTTTACTTTAAAGTAATTCAACACAACGAAATGTTTTAGGGCAAACGCGTGCACTATTAAAAATAGAAATTATCAAACCATTTCTAAGACCCCTCCCCATACAACGTTGTCGTTTATATGACAAAAATTGACAAGCGAGGAATAGCGCGGGGAAGCAAGTTCAAGAAGAACGCTTAAAAGGCTAAAAAGAATTGATATTGGTTTGATTTATTATTAGCCATAGGAGGGTATTTCAAAGGACACCATTTTCTAATGCAACTGAATGCCCTACTAAAAAAGCAAACGGCTTTTAAAGGCTGATCGTGAATGACATCATCATTATCATCAGCAGCAGAATCCATTTCATTTTCTAATATTGTGCGCAATAGTAGTTATGGTTAAGCGTGCTTCTTTTAATCTATTTTTACGACCACACAATCTCAGTGATAATAGTTTAAACCTAATTTGAAAATTACATTAAGCCACAAAAATAAAAACGCTGTGTAAACGTTACACTAAATCAACAAAAACGGGAAAATATTTATTTAAGAGTGCAGCCAACAAACAATTAAAAGTGAAACATGAGTTTGTTTTTTTTTTGTATTTTTTCTCTCCAACCCATTACAGCTACGCATATACTAGGTGTACACAAAAAAATATCATATAATCAACACTGTAGCACACCGCCGCTCACCACCGTTTGGCATGGTGCAGCATGAATTTCGCATCAGTTTTAATTAAAATATTGTTAACCTTAATAAGGTTTAAATTAGTTGGAATCAGCAAAAATTTTGTATGAATTGGCGTTGCGTGGACAACTGTTACATTAAATAAGAAATTCATTTACAGGAAATTGACAAATGTTAGTGCACCCCAGAGTTGTGCAACAACTGTTTCCGCTTCATGTTTGTCTACCCTAATTTGCAGCGCTACGCCCTAATTGAGCGTGTTTGTGCTTGAAAAAGCCAAATTAGAGATGGGGCCACAACAGGTGTGCTGTGAAAAACGCATTAATATCCGTATACGTGGAATAGTGTAGATTCGGCTTAAAATGTACATTAGCAAACACATTAACAAGCAAATGAGATGATACGCTTATATTTATGTAAAATAAAAGTTTGCAACAATTTGCGCATTGTAATTATCACTCCATGCCGTAGCTGAAATTTTCATAAAATTTATCATTTATTTAAACATAAAAATGGAGCATTTGACCTTTTGCATAGTATGTACTTGGACCTTGCCCTACTTGTGGCAATGATTACTTTTTAGAATAAGTTTTTGAATCGATTTAACCATGTCCGTCTCTCCGTCTGTCTATCCACGCAAACTTGTGCGCAAGCGACAGGTCACATTTTTTAAGATATTTCGAGGAAATATGGTACAAAGATGTACAGTAGCTCAAAAAGGAACCAAATTGAATTATTTTCAGAACCCGTCGCCATATAAGGTCCTTTATAATAAAGAAAGTTTTATTTGGCAAAAGTCTGCAATTCTTAATATTTCTGAACAAAATTTGGAACGGAATAGTTAACTTAATAATTGGTTGAAATAAATTTGAATCCCTCTCCCATATAACGTATAAATGTGTTATATAAACAATGCCTCGCGTTTAATGATACAACTCAACTAATTATGCCATAATTTGTAAAAATATTTTATATAGTAAAACTCTACATAATGCCATTATTAGTTAAGTTGTCACATAAAAGTCGCTTCGAAAAAAAAATTTTGATATGTAAAGGGGTTCTAAAAATGGTTCAATCGGATTTAGCTTTGGAACAATCAATTATTAAGCTAAATAAATATTATTCACTAAACATTTATTAATGGATGTAAAGACTTATTTTAAATGATAGCTTTTTATAGAGAAGAATGCTAAATATGGACCAAATGGGTGCATTTCGCATAGTGAAAGACATCTCTGTGCCGAATTTCAGCAAAAAAAAAAGTTACAAACAGCCCCACATATATAATACATCGATTTGTTATGTACAGTGTCACAACAATCTCTAAATAGTATAATAAAGATTCGAAATCAGATTTATTTCTTAAATATTAAATTGTCCTCTTCGGGCGTGTATTATTAAAAAGTTTCATATGTTCGGTTCGTACGTTGAGACTTGTGAAAGAACGTAACATCCTCCAAATAAACACTTTATCTGAGTAATAGGAATTACACAATTTATTGTAGAGAGGAGAAAGTTGGGCAGCAGTACGTGCGTATATACAAGGATGTGTTCTTGGTGGTGCTATTGCGCACCGTGTAACAGTCAAACAATCACATGGTTAATATAAATAATTTCACAGTCCATTACCCGCCATTCATTGAGAAGCACACCATCGAACAGATCTCCTTCCCTTCCGTATTCTTGCACATAGCAATTTATTCATTGATTTGAAAAATTAACTATTATTGGCCTCAAGAGTGGAATGATATAATACTTTCGTAATGACTATCTATATACTGTCATCTACACATACATATATACAATGCGTATGTGTTTGTTTCGATATTGCCAATATGTAGAATATTTGTTAGGCATCTGTGTTCACATGGCGTCATTGTTATAATTGTTGTGGTCGCACCTCATCTGTTCAAAAGCCAAATAATATACAATACAGACTCAGTTGTTCGGTTGCTCTGTCCATTGTGCCGCACCAGCAGAAGTATTTATTTAACAGTTTGAACAATATCGATTAAAATAATATTGCTCTCGCTCCGTCTACTTGAGCATATTATGTTATGTGAATGCAATAAGTGCATATGAATGGCAAATCACAAAAGACAATCTGTGTTATAAATTATGTTTGAATGGTTGCCAGATGTCATTCAACGCATACGGATATCTGCTCGTACACGCATTAATCCCATCCAAGTCTGCATTGTTGTTGCTGCTGTTGCTGCTACAGTTCATAATCATCAGCATAATAATCAGAGTAATGTGCACATAATCATGTATGTAATTATGGCAATTAAACAAAAACCGAGCACAAGCGACAAGCGTTACATTCATATGCGAGCGTTAGTAGTGTGGTGTTGAACGCAAGCATTTGCAAGTTTTGTGGTTATTTATCTTTGTAGATTACTTTAATTGTATTACCCTGTATATGGCGTATGATTGTCTGTGTAATGTTTTTTTATTTATTCTCATAAACAGACAATTTCATTATTATTGCAGTGTATACATTATTATTAAAAGCATTGAAAGCTATTGTTAAAGCCGTTCATTTAGTGTACATATGGTTTATAAATATAAATATAAATATAAATATAAATATAAATATAAATATAAATATAAATATAAATATAAATATAAATATAAATATAAATATATGTAAATGATATCACTCTCAACAACTTTGATTATCTTACTCTGCCAATGTGATACAAAAACATTTATTTATACTACACGACCAAACTGTGAGAGGTCGGAGATGCTGCTCTCGTACTAATAAATAAATAAATAAATTCAAGTTAATTTTGATTTTGATTAAACAAGTAAAAAACCGTAAATGTGGTTTAGGGCAACTTTTCAATATCATCCACATGTACTTACAGAAGGTGGGCGTGGCAAGTACGTGATTCTGTCCTCTCATAGTGCTTTTTTTTGTAAATTGTGGGCGTGGTTGTAAATATGTGTACCACAATTTCATCTTCGTATCTCAGTTTTTGTGACCGATAAAGAAATTTTTTTCAATTATGGGCATGGCCCTTGTCGGATTCTACCCATTGTAAGCAGAGATACATGTACTAGAAATATTTGTATAAAATCAATTCAATATATCAAAATGTACAACAGCAAGAGTGTCAACAACAGACGGACGTACGGACATAATCTAAATCTAAATCGATTCGGTTTTTTGTGCCGACCCTTTGCAAGATCTCTGACGCCTACCTGTGGATGTTGCAAATGGAATAGCAAACTGAGCAAAACCATCCCTACGATAGAACTCTAACAATAATATTTTCAATTCAAGAATGATTTACAGAGAGCGATGATTAACTAAGTTTCAATTTTCGCGTTAAACATCAAGTACAGATTTTAATACCCTATACATAGAATAATCGGTAGACTAAGTTTGTTATTACGTTTGCAATATTCAAAAAGAAGAGTCAAAGACCTCATTCGGTTTTGATCGGCATCACAACCTGAATCAATCTAGACATGTCCGTCCTTGCCTCCATCTGCCACGCTATTACACATTTTGTGATATTAAGCAACATTTTTTGTTTGGACATTATCAGATCTCAGATGAAAATCGGATGACAACCACGCCCACAATTAACAAAACACTAAGGATTAGCATATACGTAAACAAATATTAGCCAAAGTAGTTAAAATGCAGTACTCGCATATATATACGAGTATATAATTATTCTACATCCATCAATTTCTTAAAAATAGGTGCGGTCCTATAACACATACGCCTACAATTCACAACAAAAAAACTTTTTCATGAAAATTCACTATTAGCAGGTTAAATAAGGAATATGACACGCCCACATTTTTTATATATATGTGGAGCGTATCATATTTTTAAATTTAATCTAAGCTAAGTTTAGTCATTTTACTTGTTAAGAACATTTTTTCAAAAAAGAAAAATTGATAATTGTGGGCGTAACTGTTCGTGAATGTTTTATTTTTGCTCCATTCAACTGGATAAGTGGAAACTTCTTATATCAACCCAACAACTAAATATCGGAACCATCGATTATTTCAACACCCAGTAATACGGACAAATCGACATTTTCATACCATTCGAAATATAGAGTTTTTCCTGGTAGTTGCAAAAGAAATGAAAAACTTAATATACTCCGCTTTATAATGTTGAGAACATAAATACTTGAGTTGAGTATTTTGGAGTTAAAAAAAAACCATTGTGATGAAGCTGTGGTGCTGCGGTGCTGTGGTAGTTATGTTTGACGTTAATTTACCTGTGCAGAGCATTCACTTATATGAAGCTGCTGCAAGATCTTTCCATTACACCTGCACATATGAGAAATATTTGTAGCATAAGTATGCATTTACCTACGGATGAGTGCTTATAAGTGCACATACTCTAAATGGTTCTGAACGTGATAATCTTACACAATTCGGCTTAAAATATGATGCACAAGCAATACGTACACGTGCGCAAATGTGCTACTTTGCTACTGATATCAAATTCAATTTTTTAAATCGAAATTTTATACACACTATGACTAGATTAGAAGAGTAGGAATATCTGCGAGGAGGCATTCCGGCGGGCCAGTACACATTCATAAAGTCTATTTTAAATCTATTATAACGTACAAACGTTTTATTGGAGTGTTAAAATCAGAATGAGAAAACATATACAAAAATATTGACACAAAAAACCAATGTATACAAATTTCTTCGTTATTGCATTAACAAGTATTAACAGAATCCGCAGAGATTAGTTTGTGTATGTAGTATATAAAGTAAGGAATCGTATTTTACATAAAACGAGCATTGAATGCATCTATTGCCATGCGACTTAATTATAAATTTCCAGCTTTTTCTCTCTATGTTTAGATGTTGTCATTTTCTGTCTGTATAATTGTGTTGACCTCTTTTCATTTTATATCCTTTACCGTGTTATACATAAATTTACTCATTGGAACATATGAATGCATTAAAGAAAATGCATGACACACAAAATGTTTCTTTCAATTAAAATACCGACAAGCTTGTTTGAACATGAATGCATGCATAGGTGACTGTAACAGACCAATTATTAATGCTCGTTGTAGGGCGTGTACATCGTACATGTAGCAAAAATATATGAAAGGAATCAAGTGAAAATGTTATAGTCAGTCAAGCCCAACCAATTAATACCCTGCGCCACTTACCTCCACAAATTATGCTGTAATTAGTTTACTTCTGACATTTCGTGAAATATCATTATATGGAAAGGGGTTCTAAAAATAGTCCGAAACGGTTCAAATTTGGCACAGTCAATTATTAAGCTAATTAACTATTTTTCACCAAATTTTGCAGAAAAATTTAAGGATTTGCGATTTTTTGCCCTACAAGTACTTTCATTATAATAGGGCTTTATATGAGAAAGGATCCGATTCGGTCCATTTTCAATTGGGTTCCTCTTTGCTCCCATATATGTCTTTGTACCAAATTTCATTGAAATATTTCAAAAAATTCGACCTATAGCTTGCGTAGAAATTTACATGTAGAGCCAGACAGACAGGTTAAATCAATGCAGATTTTGATAAAGAATCGATTGGTATAAATGAAGGTGGGTGCGGTGGCATTTTCCGTTTATAAGTAACAAACATCCGCACAAACTTAATATACCCTTTCTTACAAGTGGTGAGAATTTATAAAAAGGTCTTCCCGTCATTCCTGGTTCAGACACACAACACTTGACCTAAGCCACATGTGCTGTGATGTTGCTCTTCATTATTTACATTCAGCATTACCAGGTTTATAAATATATCGGTTATAAATCATCAATATTTGTATTTGGAGTGTCTTGGAGCCATTAAGCAGAATGTAATAACCACTGACTTTTCGCCCGTTGTTGGAATGCTAATAGAAAACTGGTAGCTGGCATGGCTAACTGGGTGATTGACGGTTGGTAGAATATAATATGATTTATATTTATGGCTTTTGCGTTTCGTACGCTTTCTTATACCTTCATTATCTCTGTTGCGTACGAATGGAAAACATAATAATTATTTTTCTTGTTTACCTGTGTTTGGTTCTTACACCGTTTTCACCACTTGGTTGGTTGATTCGCTGTCGTTGAATGGTGTTCCGTGTATGCACAACAACACGCAAGCACTGGTGCTGGTATGCTACGTAAACGAACTCTTTTTACTCTGTTTTACAGTTTACTACTCTTGTATGTTTTCAATGTTATTTACATACACAAATATTAAGAAATATGAAGCTTACACATATACACATATATCCTTAATTTTTTCCATGACCATGTAACAACGAATATTTATGATGATGGCTTCTGTAGTACGCACAGAAAACAAGGATCGGTCAATATTGCAACATGCTATTGAAATTGCAAGTTAATATTATTGCATATATTTCGGAGTAGCGGGGAAAGGACGAAACATAACAAACCTTATAGCGAATTCTTGATCAAATTGAATGTCTGTCTGTCTGTACGTCTGTATGTGTACGAGTATGTGGTAAACATTCTCAACAATCGTAACATGTGAAAACGTTATAATCGCTTATATCTGGCTATTTAATATCGTACACCACTCAGTTCCAAAAAGTATGCTCTTGGTTGTATCAGTAAGTTCGAGGCATTGCCGTGTAAGTCACTTTGCGAAATGTCGTTATGAGGAAATGGGTTCTAAAAATGGTCCGATTGGACTCATCTTTAATAATGTTTTTATTTGGGCCAAAACAGGTACTAAAATTCATTAAAATATCTCCAAAACTATGAACTATAGCTTATGCACAAATTTAAATGAACATACAGGCGGACATGATTATATCGATTCAGATAGCGGGAAAAGTGTTTCTGAATAGTTCGGTACAAGAGATAAAAGATGGTGGGTTTAGAAGTAACAAACAATTGCACAAACCTAATGCACCCTTTTCCACAAGCGATGCTATGGAAATATCGATTTTAAACTTGGTAGAATAACTGATAATCTCTGTGCGCTGGTTGATATTGAAATCAAATAAAATGAGTTGAAAAGGTTTCCCCCACTCGTCTAACTAAAAAACACGTTAATTTTTATAGCTTTTTAAGCCCTTTTTTAATCAAAAGTTTCATTTCACAAATTTTATTTTTATTACACTGATCAATAAAATTTAGAAAAAATAATTTCGTTGGAATTTTTACACCTAATATTTTTACAAATAAACACTAATTTAAAGATTCATTTGGTATTCGAATTTTTCAAGTTTTCAATTGATTCTAGTTCTCGTTTAAATGAATTAAATTAGTTTGTCCATGCGTCAATTTTAAGTTTAACAATTGTTAACATAATTTCCATCCTTATATAGGCGAATATTTTCAAATCCTAGTGAAGTAATTAATATTTGTGACACATATGCCTGAATGAAAAAAATTCAAGCTTCAATTATTACCAGATAGTAATCTTTACTTGAATCTCAAGAATATTGTTTAGAGAGGTATCTCTGATGTAAACAGTTTAGGTACATTTTCATTTAATTTAAAGCTATACTTAAAAAAAAAGCATTTTCTTGGGAATACAATAAAGAAACATTTTCCATGATTTGATTATTTTAGGTGATACAGAAAAGCGGACAACTTATGAGTTGTTGGTACTCTCCAGGTAGTAAATTTATAATTATATATTGTATTCTATAACTCTTTTCAATATTTTGTTGCCACAATTCTCTTGCGAGGGATGCGGCCAACCTTTTCAACAATAGGGAACCAACCGCCGAGCTTATATTTTACACTGTAATTATTTCTACATACAAGTTGTTATGTAAATTTTTAAGATCGCCCAAGTGCCGCGCCCGAAATCATGTAAAAAATTGACTTATTAAAATAATGTTAATTAATATTCTTACTTATAGTTAATCTATAACCTTAAAGTGGGTGTAGAGAAGTAACAGGCACGACCACAATTTTCATGTAAGAAACTTATTTAACATAACATAAGTTGACACATGTAACTGCCACGCCCACGATTCGCACAGACATGTGTGGGGTAATGATGATTTAACGTAACAAACAACTTTCCAAAACATCTGTGATGGTATGCCTTTGTTTGTAAAAAACTCTGTGACTATGGAAAAATCGAAAAATTTATATTTGCCAGTGCTCCTTGGTATAGAAGAAGACAAATTACAATTTATAAAACCTTTAAGCAAATTATTTTGTCATTTCATTTGTGTCAAAGTGTACATTTTTGAAAACATATGCATGTGTTTGAAGCATATGTATACCGCAATTTTTGGGCTTTTCAGGCTTTATGTTATTTTTTGTTTATATTTGTACAAGCACCCAAGTGTCACTGTATTCGAAACGACACCATACTCTCCAGACTGAAGGTTCATATGAGTGCACATGTGAATGCATATTATGCACTTGCTGCTTACACTAACAAACTTGCTTGCTTATTTACACTACAATACCTACATATACGAATTTTAAATAAAGTATTCATGCATGACCATATGATACATGGATGAATAGGGACAGATTTAAAATTATGTAAAACAACTCTCCTTTTACACAAAATAGTAACAACTGAAAAAGTTGTATTCGATCAAGCCGATCATTCCATACTAACAACTTATGCTACAATTAGTTTAGTTGTATCAGTAGGCACAAGTCAGTGCCATATAATAACATTATTAGGAAAATGGTTCTAAAAATAGTCCGATCGGATCCAGTAACTCTGCCGAAATTTCTTAAAAAATATTATCAATTGCGATTTTTTGCCATATAAAGGCATTCTTTAAATAGGTCGTTATATGGGAAAGGGTCCTAAAAATAGTTCGATTCGGTTGATTTTCGATAGGATTCTCTTTGGGCTAATATATGTCTTTGCACTATATTTTATCGAAATATAACCTATAGACCTATAACTTACGTACAATAGAGTGACATTAGACGGACAGACGGTCATGATTAAATCGATTTAGATTGTGTTTGTAAATCGATTGATATAATTGAAGGTGGGTATGGTGGCATTTGCTGTTTAGGAGTTGCAAACTTTCGCATAAACTTAATATTCCCTTTTGCCACAAGTGGTGCATGGTATAAAAAGAGAGAGAGAATGAAGACTGGTAGTAAATGTCTCAAGTTTCGCTGCTTGTGCGTGATGTATGAACGAACTTTGACATCTTTTTAAAAGCCAACCCGAGACACCAGCTCACATTGCTCTTTTCTTTTCCTTTTTTATTATTTTTCATTATGTTCACGTACACAGGAGTGTTTATACAAGGCTTGACGTTCGTACGGTTGGTTGGCTTTTCTTTATATAAGTATTTGCACTGTTTTTTCATTATTTTTTTTTTCCTGTACAAATCATGCACGCCATAAATCAAATAAAAATTTTGTTTAAAAAAATTATTAAAGAACGTGTCAAATTTTTACCAAAAAATAAAACAAATACCCAGTATTGGATAATTTTAAATGACTCATAAACAATGGCGTTAAACTACGGCGGATACCAATGCAAAGGTGCTTTAAGCGGCAGTTTTATGCCGGGGCCTTTCAGGTGCTTAAAGAATTTCAATTTTCCCAATCCAATGTTTCAATTCATGGAAGTGGTAAAAATGAATGTTGCTCTAAACATTTGTTATAATAAATTAATTTTGTCCGTACGTCCGTCAATTGAAAAATGGTCCTAGTATTTAATTGGTTTAAACTGGGGTCACCATTTTGATTCATATTTAGAAACCATCCTTATATTACGTCATTTTTTAAATATGATCCTTTATAGGAAGAAAGTTCTCATTTTCTTCATTTTTTTAATAAAATCTGTTCAAGAATATGTAAATAGCTTAATAAGCCGAATTTGTATTAAATTTCAATTTCATAGTTAAATTTTTGCAAATGATATATAGATTTTTATCGATTTTAGGCGTGTCTGGTATCCCAAAATGCCCATTTGTGCCACATCGATGAATGGTATTGTATAATTATAAATATGTAAACGAAATCTCAAATTTATATGATAGTTCAATTTCTTTTATATCTAATATATAGATTTTGGTCAATTGTGGGCGTGGCTCTTTACCCATTTCAAAAAGCGATCTGTATATAATGTATATACGAAATTTCAGCTCAATATGACAGATGGACTTGCGTAGATGGACTGCGTTTTTAATGCTTTTGGGTGTTGCAAAGGGTATAAAAAACTTTGTTTATCCGTCGCCTCATGTGGAGGGTAGAAAAATTAAAGAACAGAACTTAATAACAGCTATAAAGAATTGGACAAACTCAATATATCACGTATCTTGTTATGGCAATAACGGCTGCATGCCATGCATTCATGCACATTATGTACGACACATAAAGTAAAATAAGTAACAGAATTTAAACAATGGCACAAGTATATTGATTACACTTGAAATACAATACAAAGCCAAAATACTACGTAAACAAATAAATGCCAAAGCCATGAGCGTGAGCATTGAAATTGGGAAAATTTACCATCATCATCATCATGCTACGTTTCTCTCGATTAAATGGAATTATCACTTTCATGTGGGACAATGTGCAATGTACAATAAATGTCCTTTCGTTATTGTTGTGAAGATGTTCGAGATTTATAGAATTCGTACACACTTACCTGCCAGTGTGTCCTTTGTTAAGTATATCAGGTTTGTGTCATTTCTTGATTTTCATCACTACGAAGCAATATTCCTTATGAAAGCATCCCCGGAGCTTTTCTACATAGTTTTATAGCACAGTATCAAATTCTTAATTATATATGTTTGTTTATTCTTTTGAAATTTGTTTATTTTTATTTTTTCCTACCACTGGAAAGTGCTCCATTAAGTGCTTATTTTATGGCACTCCAAGGCGAGCATTTCATTGAACTCTCTCTGTTACATATATTGTAGTTTCGTTCATTTTACGATATTTTCTCTTCCATGTTTATTTTTTTGTAACAAAAAAAAAATTAAATTCAACGTAGAGTATACGTTAAATTTGTTGGACTGAAAAAAACCCTGAAAAAAAACGGACACTACGGATTCGAACGATAAATATATCGTTTTCGTCGGTTCCCTTTTAATATTATCTTCTGAGAGTTATGCTTTGGATCCCGATATTCTCCGTCAAATCAAAAGAGTCTGTAGTCAGTTGCTCCAGAGCGAGAAGGAAAGGAAAACGGTTTTCAGGCGAAAAAGGGGAGAACATGAAAGGCGGGAATTGAAGGGGATTAATAATGCTCAGATGAAGAAATAAAATCCTTCAATTCCACCGAAATCTCATATCCACACCACCTTCCTCTGTAAATGAAGACAGAAACTAGTTACAGATATCCAAGAACCTTTAAAGTTATGGAGAGAACAAGATTCTTATACCGAAATATTTTCCACTTAAATAATGTTTCCTATAACTTAATATTAGATTTGTACGACTAGCGTACGAACTTCAATTTTGTATTTGTCCCGTTGTAAAGCAAACGTTGGCCATGGTTGTTGTTGAAAATTATATAAATATCAAATGTTGCTCTGATTACTATCTAGTATCAGTAGCACGTCTCCCAAAAATATTTTGTTGGAAAATTGCAAAAAAAGCTTCTTTTTCTCCAATACCACAAAACATATAAATTACTAAAGTTGAAACAATACCCGATAAATTACATGACAACAACACGAACAACCAGTAGAGTTAAGTGTGTTTAAAAACATCTCAGGAAGGATCGGGTACAAGAAAACATTTTTGGCTTGGATCGTATATAATATTAAATACCCTCTACATCTATAGAGTAACAGTGGGCGAGGCAGGTACCTAGTAGTGTATGTTTTATGTTTGGTCTCACTAACAAGAACGATTCTTAGCCAAATATTTCATTTTTTTTTTTTGTAAATAATGGGCGTGTCTGTTATACAACCATGCCTACTTTTAGCAATAATTATAAGTATGTGTATCATGATTCAATTTGTGTGACTGATAGATTAATTTTCGTTGAATGTGGGCGTGGCACTTGGTACATTTTGTGCAATCCAACCAATCCCAATAGCAACCTGCAGCTCAATATCTCAAAAAGATAGAGAGAGGCAACAAAAGACAGACGTACGGACGGACATGCATATCTCGAATTAAATTTCTCAAAATCTTGCTGAATGACAAACTTAATATAATCTCCACATCTAAACGAATAAAAATCGTATCTCTCTGCACACTGCTCAAACACATACATACACCTGAGTAAATGCCTTCCATGCACATTATGTCCTTCATTGTCAGTTTTATAAGCAGATTTGCATCTGTATCGATACCATTGGCTGGTTACGAATGTCCAAAGCATAAAGTTATATCAACGCACGTACACATGTGAACAATTTGCTAAACTTCTCCTTGTACCAAAACGAACTATTCAACCTTATCCATACAACACAACAGAAACATGCTCTAACATGATGTGCATACATACAAGTGCTATAATGTATAGGTATGTTCTCTAATATATTCGCAAACACATTTTCAAGCATTTCATTCAATATATTGAAGTATTTTTAGTGCAGCCATAGTGTGACTAAGCATTTTGCATTTGCATGTGAACAAGTAATGAAACACAGCGGTAACTACGGCACATAGAAATACAAACGTGTTGATGTAAGATGTCATCAATTTAAAAATAACCCAATTATGTTTTTTTATTTAATAAATAAATTTTGAATATCGTCTGGGAAGCGAGATTTCTCCGAGGTATACAGTGGCGCCCTCTTTGAACGGCTCTAACTGCACCAGGTTTTTATTTTTTCTTTTTTGGAAATTGTGAGCGTGTCTGTATTATCATTCAGGCCCGTTTTTGTATAATTGTGGGCGTGGCACATTTGAATAGTGGACGAAACTCAAACAGAGGGACCGACGAACATTGAAAATAATTGTGTCCAGACAACTTAAAACTAACGTGGCAAACGTGAACTATTCAGACACTACACGAATATATTCCGTGAAAAATTGCAGCATTGTGAGCCCACCACAACTACAAATTTATGTCGAAATTAGGCTTTGTAGTCTAAATACATATTTAAAGGACGGTGAAAGGTATTTGAGGGCCCATTAGCACGAAGCATTTTGTGCAATAAATTTTTTTGCAATTTTGAGACATCTCAACTTTAAACTAAATTTAGTCTGAGTCTACTTTTGTGAATATCCATGCCCGCATGAAGACTTCATTAATTTTTGTTCTCGGAAAAAAATGAGAAAATACGTTCCAATATTATTATAGTCTATAAGTAAACGTAGTGTACCTTCTTCGCTGAAGTTTTCGTTTAACTCAGTTTTTCCAAAATGCTACCATACGTAATTCTATGTGATGAAATGCGTTTTATCAAGTTTCCTTATCAATTCTCTCTACAATCTACATATTAAGCATTAAGCATATCCAGAGATCCACTTAACAATTTTAGAAATTCATTAAAACTTCTGCTAATATAAGAATTCAAGCAAGCCTTGAAATATTGAAATCCAACACAAAATAGATTGGGAAACACTGGTTAGACTATCATCTAATAATGTGGTACATGTTGCACTAAATGGAAAATACCAAAAATATTAAGTATTTTTGAGGCAAATCTAATTAATTTAAATATTTAAGTTGGAATCCCTCTCTCTCTCACCCTCTCTCATACCCTGTTCCCCCATTTATACGAGTTTGTTCTAACCAATTATGTCATATTATTTTAGAATTTGTTTTACTACTAATATATGCATTTAACATTCAATATGCATTTTAGGTTAACACACATATCATATAACATACATAAATGTGTGTACTGTACGTACTCGAAGCTCTAGCAGAGCTTCTCATCTGTTATTTTTGAACTTATTTGTGCATGATGTCAGTTAAAAAATGTCATTTAACTCGACCTTAGTAAAATCTTGTCATAAATTACATACGGATTTTCCATATCTCGTTTTTTCTCTTGTTCGTTTTGACTTTTTATACTCATCATATAGGATTGGGGCGATATGATAAGTTTGCTGCACCGTTTGTACTGTTCAGAAAGAGGCGCAAGACATTTCTCGATATTAAGCTTATGATCTTAATAAGTAAAAATAAAAAAAATCTTACTTGATTTGATTACCTGTTCGATGTATTTGCATGCCGGAATTTTTAGTTTTCTAGATGTTTCTTTCAGATTAAGCGGAATTCGATTAAGATGTCACATCACAAATCACAAAAATTAAGCTTTAATACTATTATTAGTTATATATGTATATATAGTTATCAATGACACGCCCACCCAAAACATTTACCAAAAATTTTATATTAAAAAAAAATTCAATCCACAACACATTTCACCTAACAGGCTGCACCGTATTCATCATGCCACACCCACAATTTTCATAGTAAAGCTGAAGGATAGTTTAGATTGTCAGCTTCAGGCAAATTGACATGTTTCGTTTTGAACAGGGCAACAACTGGCATGTGCGTGGTGTGTCATGGCCTGGCAAAGTTATCCAGTCGTGTCGCATGTGTCGTTTTTCTGGCCGTAAACTGCCAAAAACTCGGACATTCGCATAAGCTTTTAATCGTACGATAACAACGCAACTGTAAACGCGCATTTAAAAGTATCACCAGCAGCACGACCACCCGCAGTACAGCAAAGTCATGACAATCTGAATATGTATGTATGTATGTATTTTTTTGTACCTACTGTTTTTGTTGCATGGCATGGTTTTTTCGTTCACAAGTTGTGAGAAGTGAACTTTACTAGAAATGCAATGCTTCGAATGGTGTTTGTAATTAATTTTATTTAAACGTGACTAGAGAGATATAGAGGTTTTAGGTTTTAGGGAAAACGTATAATATTTGACAATATTTTTGGAAAATTGTTCACTTTTTGGTTGTTGTTGTTGTTGTTATTGTGATTTTTATATATATTTAACTTTAAAGTAATTATGAAATGGTAAAAAAGAGATAGAGTAAAATAAGGGGCTTTATGACATATTTTATATGCAATAAAAATTGAAAATTAATATATATCCATATACTCGAATGAACGTCCGTACGTTCGCTATTCTTTATCTATTAAATTAATCAGAAACAAGTAAAAATGTAACAGTCGGTTAGTCGGTCAAAGCCAACCATTCAGTTCCACAAATTATCCCACAATTTTTTTTTTTTTGTTACATAAAGACTTCCATTATAATAGGACCTTATATGGAAAGGGGTTCTAAAAATATTCCAATATGGGTTCTTTTTTTTAAGACATGTTCTTGCATCAAATTTCATTAAAATATCTCAAAAAATGCGACCTGTAGCTTGCATGGACAGACGGACATTGTTTTATGATTACTTGTAATCTATTAAGAATTAAAGAATGAAATTTAGCATACAAGTGTATATGTTACATATATTAATTACTTTATTAACATTTCAAAATATTTACTAATTTAGGCGTGTAAACCATGTCAACAAATTTGTTAAATTAAAGACGGACGTATTGATTAACTAAAATAATTCGTATAATCAGTAACGAGAACCAAAATGAAATTTCCAAAAAACAAATGTATTTTCAAGTTCGTATGTATTTATTAAAGTATTAGGCGTAAAAGGCTGAGGAAAACTTTTGCTACTCCAGTCAATAACGCATAAATTTCTTTAAAAGTGAAAAACTAATCGTCTCACAAAGGAACATTTTCCTTCTCAATAAATATTTCATTGGTATCAAGTATCAAGAAGAAGTGCCAAGAAAGTGTGAAAGCATTAACAAATGTACAACACTTTACAATATAGAAACAAAAGTAAGAAAAAAATAAGAGAGAAAAGGGAAAAGGTGACGCCATAGAAATGAAACAAGTAAATTAATTAAGAAACTCAACTACAGTTGCAAGCGAAGCTCATCTAACTCTTTACACATTTCTTCGTCCTTCATCAAAGAACCGTTTGATTAGGTGTGTAGGTGTGTAGGTATGTAGGTATGTATGTGCCGCTCACTTACAGTCAACTGTTCGAGACACTTGTTTTATTTCCTAAAGTTGCTTAAACTGTATGGAAACTGTTTTGCTAATAGTTTGAAATGCCACGTATTGCAATCCTTGGCACATTCTTCCTCACCATTCATTATTTTGTTCGCTAACTCTTATTTTCATTGATTACAAATAGATTGTGCTATTAATTGACTGCCACAATGAGTGAAACACTTACAACTATTGCATTTTGTTAATAAATACAATGCACCATCATAATGTTATGGGGGTATATTGGTTTGATTACGCCAATGATATGTAGTACATAATACATTAGTATGTAATACATATCAACTTCCATACTGCATTCTGCATAAACACAATTTTTTGACGATTTTGGGCGTGACTATCCATCGTTTTCGCCCAATTTAATTAGCATGCAGAATCTAGAAATATCTGTTCACTCTCTTTCCGCACAATATCTCAAAATTTAAAACCGTTAGATGGATGGAGACGCGAACGGTCCTGCCTAGATCGATTCATATTTTAATGCTAATTAAGAATATATACAATTCGTTGGGTTTCGGACAAATGATAAATGGCATCCACGCCTACCATATGTCCAAAATGTGTATAGATGAAAGATAACTTCATATTACACCCCTAATTAGTGTATAGATTGTGAGTCAACGTACAAATCGAATTCTGTGACAAATAGAATTATTTGTAAATTTATAATATATTCGTTGGTTGTCACTTCAACAGCTGAAGCAAAAATTGCAAATGTCTGCAGCTTTCAGAGGAATATCTAAAAATGAACGACCATAAGAGTGCCAACAACAGATGGACCTACGGACAGACATCTTTAAATCGATTCAGTTGTTACGCCCATTAAAAAGAAATTTACCCATTCATATACTTTATCAATGGATTTGCCATAAACTGGGCGGAACATGATTTTAGGTGCGCCCACAATAGATGAAACGCCTCAGTAGGGAATAAAAGTCATTCTCTGATTCGTTATGTAATAATAGAGGCACATTTTAATAGTGGGTTAAATAGTGATTAAGTCTAAATCAAGCGCCCTCATTATTTACTCATACATACAAGAGTCAAAGGGATATCACATTTTCGCCCTAAGACAATAAGTATTGCATTGTAGCTTTGTTGTTGTTTGTTTAATAATATTAAACGTATCAATTGTGTAAAAAACAACAGTAGAAAAAATGAACAAAACTTTTTGTTTAATGTGTTCAATGTTCAGTGTTCAATACACAACAGTTCTAAAAATCCATTCATATATATTTTTTTTTTGTTTTAACTACAAAAAATTCAATTTTTCAAACATGTGTGTACATACATTACATTTAAGTAATTAATTAAGTGTAATATGAATCATCCGGCACAGAATTATTGTAATTTAATGCGATAGTAGGATGGCTACATAAGCGGTGAGTTTATCATTCCATTGACAATATCCGGATGAAGGGGATTGCACGAGAAGAAAGGTGAAATTTTGTAAACTTTTAGTTTATTCAGTCAGATTCCTATTTGAATTGGACGAAATCATGGAAGAGTCACGCACACAATTGACAAATACATTTGTATACAAATTTGTGTACAAATGTTGAGCCGTGAATAATTCACGTTGATGGATGAATATGCCAGAAAAAGGGCGGGGTCAGATTATAGACACACCCACAATTTGGAAAATGAACATGTAAAAAAAATTGGTCTTAGCCCATATCTTAAATAGAAGGTTTGGATATCGGCTACAGAGAAGTATCCGTTACACCGCGTGAAAAAGTTCTTAACTGCTACTTTCGACTCTTCAAATACATGTTCAGTTTGTATTTGCATCAAGAGCAGCTGTGTTTGTTACATCTGCACCATAAAAGGAAGGAAGGCTCCCATCACTACCAACCACTATGAAGCCGAAGGCAGCACTGTCTTTTACTTTACTTTGCATTGCGATATAAATTTTTTTGTTATGGATTTCGGAGCTGCTATATCTCCTATCAAAAAATGAACAAATGACTCAGTGTGCTGTTGTCTCCAAGTGAATAAATAGCGTTTTCCGTCAGGCATAGAAGGTCGGAAGAGAGATGGTTAGAGTATATGTGTACATACTTTATATCTTAAACGTTTCATTGGTAGTTTTGTTCTGCTGTTATTGCTTAAGTTTTGCTTGATGAACGCAGTACATATTCGTGCACGTTTTACTCTCTTTTTTCGCATAAGACATATGAGTCTTGGGCATTATAAGGACCCTTTAGGAAATATTAATAAGTACTTTACATGCCTATATAGACTACACAGCAGTCACCATCGCAGTGGCATTATCTTCATTTTGTTTGTTTACATGTCAGGGTTTACTGTTGTGTCCAACATATGCGTTGGGGGTAGACAATGTTTTTCACAATGGATAGGAATAATAGTCAATCAATTAAAGCCTGTTGCTGTTATTAGTATTTTAAGATTGTAAGTAAGTTGGAACGGGTAACAGTGAGAATAGCAAAGTTTAGATGGATGCTGATACTGGATGTACAACATTAACAATAATTGTGTAGCGTACTCTTATCCAAATGCCAGCTGAGTTCAAAGTTGGACAATCGCCTGAAAGTGAAACTGAATCCAGTGCAGTGCTTATGTAAATATACTCAGCGGCGTTCTAGTACAGACGTACACAAGTTTTCTGCGAATTGAATCAAAACCGTAAAATAAACAAAAGGAGAATTTCAGGTCAGGCCGAATCATAACTGGGCCAGTAATTACGAAGTCCTTATATAACTATGTTAAAGCAGATCAGTTTCAAACGCAGTAACCGGTTTTAAAAAGAAACTAAATAAGTTTATATCCTCCACATAAAATGATTGGTATATTAAGTTTATCATTCCATATACAACACCTATGAACAAGCATCAGATGACTTTACAGAGTATATATATTCTTGATCAGCATGAAAAACTGAGTCCACCTAAAATGCATGTTCGTATGTCCGGGCGTCCGTCTATTGTTGGTAATCTAATGAACGTAAATTTTATTACGATGTACGAGATTATGAGACACTTTCAGTTTCTAAACGCAGATCGATATTTAAAATGAGCAAAATCGGTCAAATGCCACGCCCTTAATCGAAAAAAATCTATTTATCTGCTACAAAAATTGAGCTATTAGTGTTAAAATATGGCATGCACATCTATAACTATGCCATATATCGATATGCTGAATATTAGTATGGTGGGGTAACAGGCACGCCCACAATTTCCAAAAAACTCCACACAGCGTAAAATTCGACTTGCAATGTTATACGTAATATATACACTATTAGGGTGGAATAATATATCTGCCACGCCCACTATTTCCAAGGACAGGTGAAGGATATTTAAGATTTGGTGTAAGTCAAAATGAGTTTTTACTTTTTTAATCACAATTTTTTATCAAACCCTCAACTCACGTGAACTTTGATCGATACGTTGTAAATGCAACAATTAAGTTAACACTCCATCGCCTCTAATAAGAGTCATATACAAAATGCACTTATGCTTTGGAGCAAGTGTGTTTTCAAAAAAAAAAAAAAAAAAAAACATACAAGTCTAAACCACTTAGATGTCAGAATGTAGAAAATGTCACAAAACGCAACATTCATATAAATATCACAGGATCATGCACATAGCAGATTAGTGAATGAATAGACCCCAGCCACACATGATACATTTGTACGTTCTGTAAGTACTTAAAAAAAATAAAAATAAAAAAACATAATAAAGTGTGAAAAGTGGAAACATGCAGATTATAAGAGAATGTACCACATAGACAAAAACTAAGCCAGCTTTTTTAGCATCACACACTCGCTGTTACATAGATTTTTAAACTAGAAAGACATAAAACTAGTAAAAAATCTTAAATACTCTGCCTGTCTATGTACAAGCACCGGGAGTGGAAAGTATTTGATTACAAATCAACTAAGAAGTCAAATTCTAAGCAAAGTAAGTTTTTTTTTATAATTTATGGGCGTAATCACGCCCATTTCATTCAGCATATCAATAAATAACACAACAACACTTAGTACACCTGCCCATCTTAGTTAAAACTATTCAATTATCATTATAAAATTTGAGCGAACATGTTGGAGAAATTACCAGTACTCTGATTTGACAGCTGCAGTAGTCATCACATTGCATTCCATATAAGAGTGTGTGGCAAATAGTGTGATAAATTTAAAATAACGAATTTAAAGTAAAACACCATCATGTTACAGTAGCAGTGGTGGTAATAAGAACAACTTTCCGTTTGTTGTTCATATGCCCTCTAGTTGGCTTTTGTACTCATTTGTTTAACTCGCAGTGAAACATGCATAAACATGTTTCAAGTAATACTTATTTTGTATACAATGTTCTACATTTCCATTGCGAACAATCTACTTTCGTCATACCGTTGGCAATACCCAGAAAACAAACAGCTGTTTGAACGCGATCTTTTTATCAGAATTAGAAAAATGGGAGTTCTAGTACAAATACTTACCCCAAGTAACTACACACTCTAAGTACATACATACGCTTACATTGTTTAACTCTTTGCCTTACAAATTAATTGGAAAAAAAAAAATGTTATAACTTTAACCAAATTTTAAATGTCCTTCATATCTACATAAAAAAGTAGGCATGGCAGGTACCTGATTACTGCCTCTCTATGGGGTATGTATTCTGTATCATTGGCAAATAACTTTTTTTTTTGCTAAATTGTGGGCGTGTCTGTTATCCAAGTTCTCCCAATTTTTAATATTGGTAGATGGGCTAATTATAAATTAACTACATGGACCAAGTTTTAGCTCAATCATAGCTCAGCATAGATATATTATAAAGTGTGGGCGTGTCTATTATCCATACCCGCCTCCTCTTTTTTGCTACAATATCAAATGTCTACTACATTTAAATTTTACAACTGAACTGATGTGCATTTTGTGAATCGAGGGCGTGGCTTTCGATCAATTTCGCTAACTTTCATTAGAAACCTGCTTATAGAAATTAAAAGTATACAAAATTTGATCGTGACATTTTAAAAATATACGACTGATAAGCATTCCAACAACAGACGGACACACGGATACGGATAATAACTAAATCGTTGCAGATTTTGATGCTTTGTAAGGTATGTGACATCGGCTGGGTTTAGCAAACTCGTTTGAGAAACTGAATGTACTGCTATCTCATGTGAAAGGTATTAAAAAACATGCTATTTATGTATGAGAAGGGTTGACGTTAGGAAAGTTTTGTGCAATGTACATATGTTTGCTGTACATATATGTATGAACTCACATGTGCGTTTGCCTTTTAGGCTTTTTGTCATTTGGAAAATGTTACTAAAACCCTTATACTGTACTATGTTTTTTTATAATTTTGTCCTAATTTATTCATTCATACATATGTTTGTCACACATCCAGCTTTTTATGTTTTGTATCCTTTGAATAATTTTTATACGCTCCTCATACGATGAGAAATATACTAAGTTTATCATTCCATTTGCAACACCCAGAAGGAAGCGTCAGAGACCCTAAGTATGTATTTTTTGTATATCTTGATCACCGTCTAAAACTGAGTCGATCTAGACATATAACACACGTCTATGACTGTTGTTGGCATTTTCACGGTCGTAAGTTTTGATATATTGCGCTGAAATTTTATACAGACTCTGCACACGCCCAAAATCAACAAATATTCATATATTTGCCACAAAAATTAAGCTAGAAAGTTAAAATTTGATTTGCATATTTATAATTATCCAAAATATTGATGTGCCAAAAGTAGGCGTGTTAGGATAATATACACGACCACTATCGACAAAAATGTGTGTAACTGTTACAAAAAATTACCTATAAACTTAAAATTTGGTATTTATATCTATAATTAACGCATTCATCGATGTGCCAAAAAAGGGCATAGTCGGATGCCAGATACGCCCACGTATACTATTAGAGGACGTAATCATATACCTGGCACGCCCACCATCTATATGCAAATATAGGGGGTATTTAAAATTTGCCCTAAGCCAAATTTAGTTTTCTTACTCGTCAATATACAATTTTACATCCTGATGTTTTGGACCATACATGTGCGACACTTTTTTTATACTTTAAACTTGTTAACAACAGTTTCATTTTCTTGATGATATTGCTTAACTGGAAAGACAAGAACATATATTTCATGATATATTGCATGTACATACATACACGAGTAGATAAATGATATGCACGCAATTTTAAAGTGCATCAACTTTGGCTCATTGACGGAAAGCGTTGGGGAAAATAAAGCTGTTGCTATTATGAAATGTGTATAAAAACAGCCTCCTTAGACGGTTAAGCTTGCATGTGTGATTGTATTTGTCTTATAATCAAATGTCAGTATTACTTGTACGTTTAATACATACGCGTTATTATAGTGTATTCCTTGCCCTGAGTGAACGTGCCTTTTGGTTTGTTTGGTTGCTCTTTTTATATTACTGGAGAATAGACGTGTGTCAACATTTAAGTATTTTAAAGTTTGCTTATATACCGTATGTAGGAATGTTCAAATTTCATGAACTTGGGTATTTGATGCATACAATACGTCTGTCCATTCAATAACATTTACACACATGCATACATATATTTAGAATTAATTTCAGTTTGAGAGAATTTTGTAATTAAAATCGTTTCTTTATGCAGATAATATATAATTTAATTGCTTTTCTGCTCACTTTATGAGAATTTCTTCAACTTGCCTGCATATCTCTCCTGTCCTGTCCTGTCCTGTCAGTATACTGCACTACGGAATAAGACTCTTATAGTATGCAGTGTGTTAAGAGAGACTTGTCTTTTATACCGATCGATTTAGTATCACTTTCTTTCTGAATCGACTTAAGAATGTCTGTCTGTCCATCTGTTCCAATTTCATGTACATAGCATAAATTTACAATTTTACAGGCTAGAATTTTTAAGATACTTTGATGAAATTTGAAAAAAGGCATGTCTTTATCCAAAGGTGAACCGCATTGAATAGAATTTTGGATAAAACCGATACGACCGGTGCCTCCGTCCATGTTTTCCCTATAACTAACCTAAAAGTCGCAATTTTGAATATTTTTTGATGAAATTTACACAGTGACGTCTTTTAGGCCATAACTATGGGTTAGATCAATTTTTAGAATACCTCTCCTTTAATATAAGTCTTTATATGAAAAAATTGTAAGTTTTTAACATTTTTTAATATAAAACAAGTAAGAAAACTAAATTTGGCTTAGACCAA
Organism: Ornithomya chloropus; assembly: GCA_963971445.1. Taxonomy (NCBI): domain Eukaryota; kingdom Metazoa; phylum Arthropoda; class Insecta; order Diptera; family Hippoboscidae; genus Ornithomya; species Ornithomya chloropus. The sequence continues at coordinate 49,718,209 of OZ020530.1, read as the reverse complement.
ATCTTAAATACCCTCCACCTCTACAAGAAAGGGCGTGGCAAATATATATATATATTGCGCCTTCTAATAGTGTACATATCAGGATGCAAGTCTACTTTTACGTTAACTATGGTTTTTTTAAAATTGTGGGCGTGTCTGTTATCCGACCGCGCCTATTTTCGGCACATCGGTAGATGGGATAACTATGTATACGCCTACCAAATTTCCAGTTTCTAAGTCAACTGTTGTGGCAGATATAAAGATTTTTATTATATGTGGGCGTGTCTGTAATCCGAATATGCCCATTTTTGGCATACCGATGAAGCTAATACTCATAGAAGAACATGCCAAATTTCAAGTTTATAGCTCAATTTTTGTGGCAGAAAAATCGTTTTTTGTCGATTGTGGGCGTGGCTCATTTTAAATAGCGATCTGCGTGCAAAAACTGAAAGTACCTGTACAAAATTTCAGCTCAATATCTCAAAATTTACGCTCATGAGAGTGCCAACAACAGACGGACACACGGACACACGGACATACATGTCTAAATCGACTCAGTTTTTGACGCTGATCAAGAATATATATACTTTGTAGGGTCTCTGACGCCTCCTTCTGGGTGTTGCAAACGGAAGAACAAACTTAGTATACCCTCATCACTGAGGTGGAGGGTATAAAAAAAGTTACAATTAACTCTGTCCGATTTGGAGCCGGTCGAACTATTATTAGAAGAAGACTCTTTCAAAATGAGACTTTTTAACGAAATATCTTTTATATGACAATGTGATACAACTCAACTCAACTTAACTTAATTACAATAATAATGTTTATTACAAAAAATCTTTATTGATTAAATTCAAGAAAGGCAATCGGCATGGTTTAGGTAACCGTCTGCCGGAACTTAACTTAATTAGTTATAATAATAAAAATAAGACTAAGTGTAAGGTATAAGGTATTAAGTTGTCGGACTTGATCGACTAAAATATTTCCATTTGTTTTTAAATTATTTGAATTTTTTTAATAGTAATCCAAAAAAAAATTAAACAACCTACATAGACTTAGACCGGCCACCTTACGATTAGAAATAAAAGTGGGCGTGATCTGTGAGTTCAATTTAACTTGTTTTTTTTTTTTGTTTTCTTTAACAAAATATAAATTCATATGGTGTATTGTAGGCGGTGGGCGTGGTTGTCTCTATTTATTAAAAAAGAGATATAAAAACGTACGCTATGTGCCTCTTTTTATCTTGTACTATTTTGTAAATAATGTATAAAAAAAGTGGCCGTGTCCTTTGCGAGATTCTGTTCGATCTCGCTGGTTTTCAAATTTTTGCGACCGGGACAATATTTACTATAAAGTAAACAAATACATAAATGGACAGACGGACATAGCTAAATCAATTCAGATTTTTTTATGTACATTATACGGCATCTTTGTTGCTTTTTTCTGCATGTTACAAACGTTTTGATCAAGTGAGCATACCTGTTTCCAGGTGTTGGAAATAAAAAATTCACTTTTCCTCAGTTTTTGTTCATAGCGAACTTTTATAGGGTATAAAAAATATTCTGATAAAAATATTATGACACGTGCATGGTATTTGAATTATTTCTGTGATTTTGAGATTTGTGATAATATTGTTATCGAAAAGAGATCTTGTGTTTAAGTGACAAGAAATCGACGTGACAAAATAATTTGCTGGAACTTACTCAGCCAGTATGGGGCTATAAATCTAGAGTTTTTTGTTTTGTTTTGGTACCTAAAATTGTACAACTCACAACATTCAGACTTTGTTGTAGTTATTACAACATACGAGTATATATATTAAATTATTTAACTTGGTGCACACGATTCGTACACCATACATACATACGTATGTACATACGTATATTAATTTCATAAGTTATTTTGAGGCGAGAAGAGCACGCAAACGTTATTTATTGAAGACATTTTTAAAGTTTGTGTATTTGTATGTATGTATATGTGTGTGTGTGTGCGTAGTGTTATTAATGTATTCTGATAATTTATGAACGAACTGGTGTGATGCAAAAGAAAATTATTGTAAAACTAAACACCAAGCATATTAAGTTTGAATTGTGTGGTTTCGGAACAACACACCAACACATGAACACCAACTAATGCCGTGCAATGATATATTGTGAATGTGCACGAAATTATGTTGAAATATTCAAGACCTCCAGCAATGATTTTCAACAGATGGTTGCTTGTCCTGCCTGCATTGCTTCAATTGAGTTTTTCTGCTTTACATGCTAACAAATAAATCCTTCGAGTCGGAATTTGTTTTAAATGATGAATTTCCTCGACGGCCACTTGTACTTGTAATTGTACGAATAGTGGTCAGTTGATTATATTAGACGTTGTAATACTACAAAGAACAATAGCGAGTAAGGACGAGGATGTAAGGACATAATACAAATGACAAACTCTTTATGTTGCATATTCACACATGCAAAGTATGAAAGAAGGAGTAAATATCGATACATTTTTGATATTGGAATTGCTACATAGATATCATAAGACACTCTCTGTATATCCGGAGCCGTCAGAAACCACACAAGCTATGTACATACTTTCTTGGTCGGCATGAGTAATTGAACCGATCTAGCCATATTCAGCTTTATGTGTCAGTCTGTTGTTGGCCCTCTCTCAAATTAGAACCCGCTCGAACTATTTTTAGAACTCCTTTTCATATAATGCTAATTCACGAAATGACTTATGTCGCAATACCTCGCGTTTATTAACGCAATTAAACTAATTGTAGCATAGATTATAAAGCTGGAGTGGTATAGGCTATTAAGTGGCCGAGCTTGATTTGAGCTTGAGCTTAATTGAGTTCCATTCTTAAAAAAGGACTCAGTAGCTGATACGTTAGATCAGTTCATGTGAAGAGACTTGAAAGGAAATCTAAAGCAAAAGTGTCAAATTTATTGAAATAAATGTCTTCTTATATTGGAATAAATGTAAGGCATGAAAGCATATTTCATGTCAATTGTGTAATAGGTACGACTATCTTTTACATATGTATGCTTTACAAAAATTCTTTTTTTTTAAACTTTGGGGCGCTTAGAAGAAAACTCCTCAATGCTATGCAACTTCTATTACCTACCGCTTTAAATACATTAGTATTATGCCTTCCGCTAATGCGGGACACAGTAGTGCCACATCCACCTTTAATTATACCGAAATCTGAATCGATTTAAGCGTCTATACATGCACATATATTTTGTTAAAGTTGATATCAATGGAAGTACTTTTAGAAGCCCTTTCCATATAACGCCTTTTAATGCAATGATTTTTATATAAGAAGGACTCACCTTTATTGATCTAATTTAACCAATTAGAGCATAAATTTTGGAACCTAGTGGTTTACGATAGGGTAGAACCGACCAAATTGAAAATTATACCGGTCGAATCAAGAAATTTTCATTTCAAATGCTCCGTAGTGCCATTCAAATATTTCCATCTTGTTTATCAGAGAATATTTTCAATTTTCGTCTTCACTTTTGTGCACATTTTCCATTCGTTTTGAGAACATTTTCTCCAACAGTAGAGTTAAGAAGTACTACACTAAAAGAAAAGTGTTCTTGCAGTTATTTTGGGTTCATGTAACATAAATTTAATACCGTTCTAAAGTGAAATGTAAATTGCTTTTATAAGCAAAGATGTTTTCATTCGTTTTTTAGTCACTCGGTCTTTATCCATATGTACATTTGGCTCACTCATTCAGTGCTAAGTTATTATTCACATATTCATTAGATTATTTCATTCATATAAAATAACTTGAACCAAAGTCAGAGATTACGAAAGCGAGTGCAACAGCTCTTCCGGCGAACGGCGCAAAAAACCTACAAATTTTACAGATCGAGCAGATGAGTGCTTTCTGAAATGATTTATATTCCATGAAATCATTTGAACGAACAACGTTTTTGTGTATGCGGGAAAAGTCAATTTGACAATGCGATAAGCAGGTTAAGCATAATTGCACTCATATCGAAAAAAATATTACCAACGTCCTTCAGATAGAAAGCGAATATGTTCTTAAGGAATAACTGAACACTGAAGTACAATTTGGAAAACACTGAAAAAGAGACTCCAACCTACCAGAAAAAGAACCCTTAAGACTTAATAAAGAATCCAAAAAGTAGAATTGAAAATTTATGTGCCTTTCCTTTCTTTTGTATTTCTTCAATTTTTCCATTGTTCCAACACTTGACCTTGTTTCTCTCGGTTTCGTTCTATTTGTGTATATGGTAAACGACAACAAAAAGTAAAGTGTGTTTTTTTTTCTTCTTAATTCCACATAAAATTGCTTCAAAGTTCCATTTAAAATCTATAAATTTTAAAAGGGAGTTTTTTCTCCCTTTTCTTCACTATAATGAAAAATATAATTGTAACTGTTTCTGAGCATATATCCAAACCCAAATTTCTTTTCTTCTACCTTCGTATTAATATATATTGCGGTAATATATACAGAAATATCCACATTCTGCCTTTTTTTTTTTTGAATTTAGTGAAAGTATAAAAATTTGATATGAAAATGTCCTTGAACTGAACTGAATTTAAAATACTCTCCCCACGTATGGGCATTTTATTTATTATTAGGGAATTTTGTGAACGAATAAGATGTGCAGAAGAGAGAGGGTATATATGAAGTTTTTGTGATTGGTTGGAAATGGAAGAAACCCACTTTGGAAGAGATCCATCTAAACACCTATTGCGAGCAAGCTATAAGCCAAAGTTTTTTAATTTCTACTGAATTGAAATTTGGCATATTTACCACAAAAAAATGGAATCGATTTAAATATGTCCATCCTTCCGTCCTTACATTTCTTGTAAGCAACCTATAGATCATAATTTTGGGCCACTTGTGGCAAGGGGTGTATTAAGTTTGCGAGAAAGTTTGTAACTTCTAAACGATAAATGCCATGCCCACCTTCAAATATACCGATCACTTCAGAATCAACATCTGAACTGATTTAACAATGTTCGTCTGTCTGTCCATAAAAAATTTGTACTTAAACTACAGATCGCATTTTTTGAAATATTGCATTAAAATTTCGTACAAGGATATGTCTTAGCTCGAAAAGGAACCCTATCAAATATGGACCGAAACGGACAATTTTTAGAACTCCTTCCCATATAAGGTTCTATTATAGCAGTCACATAAAGAGGCAAAATAATGCAATTCTTAATATTCTTGGACAAAATTTGATGGAGAGCAAAAGAGAGAAAACAAAAGTGTAAATTGTGGGTGCATCTGTAAGCCGAAAGAGACCCATATTGGATCTACATAATAATATGTGTACAGAATTTTTACTTCGCAGCTTAATTTTTGTGTCTAAATAGATTTTTTAAAATAACTCTACTCTCAATTACTCCAAATAGATTTTTGTTGAATAAGTACGTGGCTATTAACCAGTTTTGACCAATTTTAATAGCGATGTAAATTGAAACTAGAAATGTTCGGACAATTTCAGCTCATCATCTCAAAAGTTGCGCCCGTAAAATTGCCAACAACAGACGGTCATACGCATCTATATATATATACATATGTACTTCTGGATGTTACAAACGGAATATCAAACTTAATATACTTTAAACACTAAACAAAAATGTGTTTACAAGCTACATTAACCCGACGTTACCATGCCGACATATTATTCGGAGTCATAGAGTGAAACGTTTGCTTTTAGTACCTTCTTCTTCTTCTTCTTCTTCTGGTTTCTTTTGGGAATTTGTGAAATAAGAAACCTAACTAATGAAATGTGAATTTTTGATTGAGCCTTTTTTGTTTTTTATTATTAAAGCAGATGGTTTTTCCCTCCCTTTCCCTTCCGCATACATCCAATTATAGAGACACCATGCAGTTGAATGTTCCACCTCAAGGAAATGATATTATTTGTTTCTGCTCTTACCTCAGCTCGGCATCACTTTATGTGATTGATAGTGAATGTAATTCAAAAGATGCATACATTTATAGAATATGTTAACACATCCACATACATTTACTAGAAGTGTATAAGAAAGGTACGCAAGGAATAGTATTGAAGTGTTTAAATGAAACGTAATGGAAAGTACACGGATTTTGTTTTAAAGCGTCTAAGCTTTGATGCATGGAATTTTCACTTATTATTTTGTAGTTTAATTAATTTAATAATTTTTTTGTAGCATTTGTTTCTTGTTTGTTTACAAACAAAAACAAAAGTAAATTAATAAAACATTTAGAATACGATCCGATACGATAATTAATTCCCCCTCTTTTCCTCTTTTATGTAGCCTCCAATCAAAATGAAACAAAGTTTATTTAATTTCAATTAAACATTTTTTTGCGAAGTTTAATTCGTTCACACATACAATGGATTACATGTTATGCAATAATAGTAATTTAATGCTGCAAATAATTTAATTCAATATAAATTAATTAAGCTGTTAAAGCGAGTGAATAGTGAAAGCAATGAACTGAGTTCAAAAATATCTATTTAATTTAAATTTATTTATTCTCATTTTACATTTATATGTTATGGAGTTGAAATTGGGATTTTTTCACTACGTTTACATCCTTAGGCAATACCTGGAAAAAACAAGCAAAAAAGAAAATTTTAAATATTAAATTTCATCCAAACCTATGTACAAATCAGGAGCGTGGCTATCCTGATCCCACCGAACAAATCGGATGCTTGACCATATAGATTTTTATAAATTGTGGGCGTGTATGTTATCTCATCTCGACCATTTGTATCACGTCAATAGATGCTCTAATTACAGAAGTGTTTGCCATATTTCTACTTTATAGTTACAGACAGAGAGGTTTTTGTTAATTGTAGGCGTGACTTTCAAACGATTATGCTTAATTCAAATAACAACCCGATTTCAGAATTGAGAAATTTATATAAATACAAAACACAAATGAATGTTGCAACAACAGACAGACGTACGGACCAACATATCTAGATCAACTCAGATTTTAATGCTGATGTTGGATTATTTATAACGCCTCTTTCTGAATATTGCAAACAACAAACTTAATATTGTATGTATAACGTATGCCAAGGATCGTGTAAGTCTAATGTCAAAGAAGTTATACAAATTTCATTGTAGTCAATGCCTTCTTTGTATGGCCATGGCCAACAATCAATCTTTTCCGAAAGCAATCGAAACACGCACGAGTTATTTGCATTAGCAATAATCGCCTGAATCCAGTAATACCATTTTTCCGCCTACGTCAATTAATTTGTTCCAATCCTGAACCTACGAATCGTTAATAACACTTAAGGTTTCAAGAAGTGAAAGTACCTGAGGTTTGGAGAAGTGGAAGAACAATGATACCATAGTTCATAAATCAAGTTTCTTCAAATTCTCTAGCAGTTCATAAACAATTATCCTACTTGCACTTCTAAATATTCTCCATTTAAAACTTTGCATTTTTCAAAGATTCCGAAGATTTCAAGGAATTACTGTAGAATTTGAAAAAGTCGTTGACGCAATATGGAACAGAAATAACATTAAAAGAAGACGCTTTTGATATTAATATTATAAGATAATTGAAAAAAATTGATGTTCCGTGAGTGGAAAATACCAAAGCAGATATCTACAGTAGATACGAAATTGAAGCTGTAATCGGGTGGAATATCATTCCATGATAGCCGAATGTGGAATGTAGAAACGGACAAGCAAAGAACAATTTCAATTTTAAAATAAATTCAAAAACCATTTCGAATAACTTTATATTGTTGCCGTAGAACGGACATGAGAACAATTCTGAAAAGTTTTAAGAATTATTTTCTTTATTACTAGTCAAGCATGTATTCTACGGTTCATATTTTATTGTTATCTTCACTAAATGGACTTTATGTGAATCTCAACCGGTAATGCAGACATGGACATAACTATATGTCGCTGCAGACTTTTAAACTACTCTAGAATGGAAACGTTTCTTATGACATCTTCGTATGAGTCATCTTGAAATCTACACTAGAATCCATACACTTAGTCTTCTAAATTTTACGTAAGTTGAGTGTGGTATTCAGAACCACGACAAACGCCCTCCAACAATGAAATATATCTTTAACGAAATATAAAATAATTGTAAACTTCACTTCGTATTGTATAATCTAATAATTTATTCGACATTTCATTTAAGCAACCAGAATACAATTGATTCTCTCCGAACGAACAGATGTGCTCATAAAATGACAGAATTGCAGATAAGTTATTGATGCGGTTATTATTACAGACTCTAAACTTTAACAATCCTTATATAGAGACGGCAATAAATTCGTATCATTTAGGATGATAATGCAATAAGTATTAACTGTAATACATAAGCATTAAAAAGTTCACTTTCTTTTTAAGCAACTAACAAACAATTTATGTGGATACAATATATTTATAAGACATGTCGTTTAATAGTGATAATAATAAAAACGTGTAAAAAACGAATGAACGACTAAAGCCAAATCTTAAATACCCTCCACCCTCATGTACAATAAAAACAGTGGGCGTGACATGTACCTAATTAAGCCTTATGTAGTTTTTTTATCCCGTCTCAACTAACGTGATGATTTCTGTGCCAAAAAAAGATTTTTTGTAAATTGGGCCCATTGTTGACTCTGATAGTGGGCGTGGCTCTCAACCGATTTCGCAAAATGTCCATAGCGATCTGAGTACCGTAAATAGATGTGTTGGTATAAAATTTCAGCTCAATATTTCCAAATTTACAACCATGAGGGTCCCAACAACAGACGGGCTTACGGTCGGCGAACACATCTAAATCGATTCAATTTTTGATGCTGATTAAGAATATATTGACTTGGAGACATCTGACATCTCTTACTAGGTGTTACAAATGGAACAATGAAGTTAATATACCTTCATCGCTAACGTGGAGGGTATAAAAAACCAACAACGACAACTCTTACAACTGAAATAGCATACACTCAGTCGTCTGCGAATTACAAAAATACTTAACCCATCAACTACATACATTTTTCACCCTCCTTATAAGATAGGGGGTATATTAAGTTTGTTATTCCATTTGCAACATGCAGAATAAGGCGACAGAGACCTAAGTAAATATATTCTTGCATCAGCATCAAATACTGAGTCGATTTAGTACGTATGTGCGTCTGTGTGTTATTGGATCAAATTCAAGCGAATTTTGAGATATTGTGCTGTCACAACCACCATATGTGAGTACATGTGGAGGGTGTTTAAGATTTGGTCTAAGCCAAATTTAGTTTTTTTTACTTGCTTTTTACTACATTAAGCTTGTACTGTTCCAAAGAGAAATGCAAATAAAATGAAAACGACAATTTCACCAAAAATATATAAAAAAACGAACAAGTAAATATATATGTAAGGAAAATATATAGAAGGACTCAAAATAATTCATCATAAAACATAATGCGGATATTTGTCGTGGAAGCATTCCGCCCCCCACTTACCTACTACGAGTTTATAGAAATGTAGACAAATGAGGGTCCCAAAGCAATGATGAGACTGCGATGGGGGTTTGATAAATAAGACAGCAAGTGAAGCGAATATGGGACATAGAGCAACGAAAACTTAAGTATATACTTAAAAATGTTATAAAGAATGACACCACACAAATACACACAAATACAGATTGCTTTCTAGCGCATAAGAATTATGACAATTTTTGTTCTTCTGTGATAAGCTGACATTTACAATATTTTTAAAGTATTTCATTCCATTATATCTATTTTTTCGCATTATGTATGCACATGTATATATGTGTAGAGAATTTTATTATACCCTCCCCACCTTAGGGAAGAGGGTATATTCATTTTGATCATCCCTTTACAACACATCGAAGGAAGCCTCAAAGGCCCCACAAACCATTTATATTCTTAATCAGCATGAAAAGAGAAATCGTTTGAGACATGTCCGTCCGTGTGTCCGTGTGTCCATGTGTCCGTCTGTTTTTGGCAACTTTGCATACGTATTCTTAGTTCAATTTCGCTATTCTTTATTGAAATTGGACAAAATCGGTTAAGAGACACGCCCGCAATAAACGAAAATCTCAACATACCTCGAAAAAATTGTATCTTTAAAAATTATATATCGCACAATACTATGCCTATCAAGTTGACATTTGGTATATATATAAGTGGTACACTGTGCCAAAAATGGGCGTGATTGAATAACGCAAACGCCTATAATTAAAGAAAAAAAACACTATTTTTTGTTTAAAAGTGACCTGAATAATAATAATAACAATATATACGCAACAATTTAATGCAATAGGAACTTATTTTTTAGATGGTAATAAAAGTTGGAGGGTATTTAAACTTCGGTTTTAACCGAACTTTTCTATCTTGTTTTTATATAAAATTTTATATCAATTGCAATTGGATTGCAAATAGTTTATGGAGCCGGCGTTTAAAGAAAGAGTTGTGCCTTCTCCAAGTGTTATCTAAAAGCAAGCGAAAATGTTATAGGCGGTTATATCCGACTATTTAAACCCTGCATCACTTAGATTCACAAATTATGCTACAATTAATTTAGTTGTATCAGGAAGCGCGAGCCATTTTCATTCAAGTCACATTGTGAAATAACGTTATATGGCAAGGGGTTGTAAAAAGGGTTCACTCGAATCCAAATTTGGCCAATTAACCAAATATTTCACCAAATTTTGTTAAAAAATATTAGGAATTGCGAATATTCCTACCCTGAAGACTTCCATTAGAATGAAAGCTTATATGGGAAGGGTTCTGAAAATGCTCCAATTCGGTCCATTTTTAATAAGGTTCTTTTTTAGACTAAAACATGTATTTCTACTAAATTTTATCAAAATATTTCAAAAAAAAAGAAACGACCCTGCTGGTCGTTTCTTGAGCACAAATTTACAAAGACAGATAGACAGACACATTTGAAATCGATTAAGACTTTGATTCTAATTTCTAAACGGTTAATGACACACACACCTTTCAGTGTACCAATCGATTAATAATTAAAATCTGAATAGATTTAACCATGTCCGTCTATACATCTGTCTGTCCATGTAAATTTGTGCGCAAGCTATTGGTCGCATTTTTCAAGATACTCGTATTTCAATGAAATTTAGTACAAGGGCATGTTTTGGCAGAAACAAAAATTCTATTGAAAATTAGAACCCTTCTCATATAAGATCCTCCTTTTATATATACAAAAGTGGGCTTTATATGGCAAAAAATCGCAATTCTTAAAATTTTTTGACAAAAGTAGGTAATAGGTTGGCTTAATATTTGGCTGTGTCAAATTTGGACCGGATCGGATAATTTTTATAACCGCTTTCGATATAATAACATTTCACCAAGTGACTTTTATGGCAACAACTCTTATTTTCTGACACAATTAAACCAATTTTAGGATTAATTGCGGAGCTAAGTGGTGTAAATGAACTTTAATTTTTTCATTTGTTTGTTTTCAGAGACGCAACCACTGAAGTTCATATCAAGAACTTATATAATCCAAGTAAACTGGTTAATCTTGTAACAATTTATCGAAACGTCCGCTTCAAAACTAATGCTTATACTGAATAGCCTTTCATTTCCCAAGGTGTTAAGCCATTAAGCTAATTTACACAGGTGACAAGATTTGAGATTTCAACCGATTTTCTTTTTTCTAGTTATTACCCAATTTATATTTTTATTCCAATAGCCTTTTGTTCGACTGCATGCAATTATTTTTAATTTGTTATCTGTCGCAAACAAAACTTTCTACTCTCTCAATACATTCATCCAAAGTAAGTATAGCACAGACAATGTCTACATATGCACATACACACATGCACACATACATAGCGTACAAAATGCTACAGAGTGTGAATATAAAAAATTTGAAACCATAAACAATCATGAGATGTATTCCGAAGACCACACAATTATTTATTGTTACGAAATAACGATTTGTCCTAAGAATTTAAAAGTGTTGCAAATGAATTGCTTCCCTATAAATAACCGTAATCATCCCACATAAACAGACCATGGGAGAGGTTTGTGTGAAACATTCCAATTATCACAAGTACCGAATAAACGAAGAGAGAAACAATATAAAAATATAGATGGAAAGGAGGGGATAGGAAATAACAAACGCTTATGGCAACGCCTATAGTGTTAAGGCTATAGAGCAGCATTTCACCTACCTGAATAAAACACGTAAGCGTTTGTGTTCAGTCGAGTGTGGGCTGGTTTCCTTTGTACCTAATTTTCAATTAATTATTTTCAATTAATGTTTGTTTGCTAAAGTGTAATTGACTAATTAGGTTCTTCTTTAATGCCTGATCGATTACCTGACAATACGTTTGCATGTGTCTCTAATTGAATGGTTCTGCTCAACAATTATTATATATTTGGTAGCCGCTTCATTTCAATTGATCTGGCATGATTCATGTCATAAACATTCTGCAGTAACTCTTTCTTTATATTATGAACGATAGAGATGAATATGTATATACCCTACATATACGATGGATGGTATACTAAGTTTGTCATTTCATTGGTAACATCCAGAAGAAGGTCTCAGAGACCCCAAGAAGATATATATATATATATATATACTACATCGGCATCAAAATCTGAGTCGCTCTAAACATGTTCGTGCACTCAACTGTTGTTGGAACGTTTACTACGGTAACTTTTAAAATGTTAAATTTGTTACTAGTTTTGGCAGCCACATCGCTATTTATATATATTTCATATTTCATATTTATTTACAGCAATTCAAGCCGAAGTGTATACAAATAAGTAATTACCATTAATAAGTTTGTGCAGAAAGCAAACACCAAGTAATAATCTTCTCCTTTCAAGACTTGGTAAATCAATAAGCTGAAGACGATGTTCATATGGAGGGAGTACTCTGTTTGGGCCCCACCCTAAGCCATGCAAACAAAAGGAATTGTTTCTGTACAGATTCTATTAAGTTAATATAGCATCCATAACTAGGAGACCATATAACAGAGGCATACTCCAAAGCTGGCCTAACTAGAGCTGTATATAAACTCTTAATTACATAAGTGTCATCAAACTCTTTAGACCACCTTTTTATGAAACCAAGGGATGATCTAGCCCTACTCACAACCGACTGAACATGGAGATTAAATGTTAGTTTAGTGTCAAATATGACACCAAGATCATTAAAAGAACAGACAGACTCCAAAGAATAACCACCAATGACATATGCGACACTCATAGGAAGAACTCTACTGAAGAACATTGATTTACATTTTTTTATGTTTAGACTCATGCCATCAACGCTACACCATTCAACTAGTGACAAGAGATCAGTAATTAAAAATTTAAAATCTGTAATATTATCTGACGAATAACAAAGTTTTACGTCATCAGCGTACATAAGTATTTGGGAACCCACTTGAACGCCACTTAAAATAGAAAGGTTAAATAGATATGTCAGTGGTCTGTAAAGTATCTCAGCACAACTTATTAAAATGCACGAAGGCATTCCATCAGGCCCAGGCCAGTATGAAAAGTTCAAATTGCGCAGACCATCAAAAACCTCCGATTCATCCAAAATAATATTCGGATATATATCATAGGTATCTATTTTGTACGGATAAGGTGATGACAACACAGACTGACTATGGCAGGAATACGATTGTGCAAAAAAGGTAGCAAATAAATTAGAGATACCCTGAGGGTGATTTTCTTCGGTATCACCAAAACGCATGTATGAAGGCAAGCCTTCATTTCAACGTTTTGAGTTCACAAATTTATAGAAATATTGAGGATTATATTTAAAAGTGTATTTCATTCCACAAATATAATCATCATAGCATTTTTTGCTAATAGCAAAGAATTTATGTTTAGCTTTCATATAGGATGCAAGGACAACAGATGATCTACTCAATGTAAATTTTTTAAAGAGACGATTTCTTTCATTTCTAACCCGTTTTAATTCCTTTGAGAACCAAGGTGGACAACAAGAAAAGTTACCAGATAAACGCAAAGGTGCACAAGCGGACGAGACTGTTTTTATTGAATCATAAAAAAGTAGGACATTGGATTCTACGTCTGCAACGCTAAAATCAAATATTAAAGAATTAAGTGAGCTAAACAACAGATCAAAATTTGTTTTAAAAAAGTTAAATTCATATTCACCAGACACAGACTCATCACGTTTATTAAACTGGTTATCAAGGGATATGCAAAGAGTTGGATGATAACGATCTTCAGGCAGAACTAGAGGATCGACACGAACAATAGTGAGACAAGTATTATTACAAAAAATTAAATCCAAAAGTTTATTACTAGTATTAACAATATTATTATGTTGACCAAGGCATAAACTAGACATACCTTCAAAGAATACAGCCCATCTATCACAAGGACAACAGGGTAACAGATAACCAACCACATTAAGATTAAAGATTAAGATTAAAACTATTAACATATAAATCCTTGAGCTTTGTATTAAGGCCTCTAACGTTTTGGTACAGAATTGAAAGTGATAAAGGGAATGAAGTTAGTTTTTTGAGATGTGATCAGAAATAACAAGAGGGTTTTGCTGCTTAGATCGAGGTCGAGGAATGAATTCCTTAATGAGTATACCATCAGGCCAGAAGTTTTGATTAAGTATTAAATCAAACCATTTTAATGATACATTAATTTTAAATGAACAAATGTCACGATCCTCAGCCAACTTGAATTTATAAACAGAAAAGTCAGAATTAGGAATATCTGAGCATTTCTTACTAATAGAATCAATAATATTATCAGTAGATGTGTCAGCAGCTAGCCTAGAGATAAAGACAGATTTTCTAGGAGGAATAACTTTTAAAACAGACAAAGAAGACGGACTTTTACCTGAGAAATCAGTGACAGAGGGAGCAGGAGGCTGAGTGGGTAGGACTGGAGTCTGACCATTTTGGTCAGCAACAGTTTTAACAGTGGAAACCATAGGTTGATCTGGAGTTGATTTAAGGATACAATCAATAGGCACAATGATATCGATGTCATAGGAAAAGCTTTTTTACGCTTGGGAGAAGTAACAAAATTATCAAGATAATTAAGATTGTTAAAAAGAGATTCATAATGCTTAAGTTTTTTACCTATTTCAGAAATCTCGTTATTGACTTCAGAAAAACAATTCTTCAATTGATTAAAAAATGTAGAAATCTCAACATTGCGCACCTTGCGCTTAGGGCAGCTCCATTGTAGTCCTCTATTTGGGTCAGTTATAAGCTCAAAGTGTTTGAGCAAGACTGTGAGCCCAACACACTTAAAGTGAGCCTCGCACCCACAGAGCCCGTTGGTACCCCTTACTTTACATTCATTTATACAGCAGGTCATAGCAAAAGCCAAACAAAGGCACAACTTAGGAAAAAATGGAATTAAAAGAAAAAAAAGATACAGTTATGTGTATACAAAGAACTGTAGAGCAATTAATCACGAAAAAAAAAAGAAAACAAGATTAATTTGCCGATAATAACTATAAAATTTTCTAAAAGTCACCAACCAAAGAATAATTATGAACTTTTCATAATAGAAGTAAAATTTTATCAAAAAATTTAAGTAAATTTATAAGCACTCTCAAATCACGATGTTAACCACACGCAGGGTTGCCAAACTCTATAGTACAAAATGGAGCCACGCCCACATTCTAGAAATATTACAGTTACGATGTTGAAATTTTGTGAACAAATTTATAATTACCCCGTCCATCAATGTGCCAAAAATGGGCATGGCCAGGCTAACTTTATATTAATCCTCCGTCTTCTAACACACGACAACTTTAAC
Source organism: Ornithomya chloropus (assembly GCA_963971445.1). Taxonomy (NCBI): domain Eukaryota; kingdom Metazoa; phylum Arthropoda; class Insecta; order Diptera; family Hippoboscidae; genus Ornithomya; species Ornithomya chloropus. The sequence goes on along the minus strand of OZ020530.1, from coordinate 49,702,460 downwards.
GTATTGTCGAAAAATTTCATTCAATGAGTTTCCATCTTCTTTCCCACTCTGTATGTATATTTCCACATTCGCCCCTAACATTATTTTTATGTTCTTTTTTTTTTTTCCTATCGATCTTCTTTTGTTTATCCACTGCCAAACATTGTTTTGGTTTCCTTCATATTGTTGCATTATCAAAACATTACATTGTTGTTGTTGTTGTCGTTGCTGTTGTTATTATTATTATTTCTTATTATTATTGGATTACAACTCGCTCTATTAACAGATGTTTACATCGTTTTTATGGCCTTGTTTGTGGAGTATACACAACATATGCTGCTTATTTTTTATGAGATCTTGCGCATTAACCTTGTTTTGCTTTGAACTGGGCAGGCAGGCAGGCCTACACCAAGTACCATAATTTGACGTTGACTTTGTCACAGATAGGCAAATATCAAAGTAATTATTGATTTCTAAAACGATTTAGTCAAGTCTGTCCGTCCGTCTGTCCTAAGTATAAATTGTAATCAACTTTCAGATGGCAATTTTGAAGATTTTTTGATGAAATTTGGCATATAAATGTACGTATGTAACACAAGAAACGATAACTATTAATAATGGATATGAACGGCTTAACTTTAAGACGCCTCTCTATGAAATGCTCTGTTTTAAAATAATTCTTTATATGACGAGAATGCGTAATGCTTAATATTTTTTGACTTGGTGCACAAAAGTTTATCAGCTGAATTATTGACTGTGTTGAATATAGACTCGATCGAACCAAAATCCCTTTCCATAAAGTACATAAAGCTTCTTTATAAAGTGAATTTCCCTTCACAGGGATTCGCTCTTGTTGGTACTATTCCACAAATAAAACACTTAGCTTGGACGACTATGACGTACAATTTTCACATGTTTATATTTTTTATTTGTATTTTTTTGTTTTTCCTCTCTTATCGAAATGTTATGCTGTGTTTTTATATTAATAAACTTTTTGCACGGTACTTGTTTAATAAGCAAAAGTAAACATCGAGACTAAATTAAACATTTATTTACATATATATTGTACCTACGAACGCATATACGTACCTATGTACATGCATACACATCTTCAACTTTAATTTTTATTATAAAAATCAGTAAGAATTGAAAACTTTTAGTTTCATTAGAAAACTTATTCCAAACGAAAGAATGGGGCTGTGTTTCTTACACTGTCGTTGTTACGTTTACTTAAAAACCTGACCGGGTACGAAGTGAACACCTCATCGAGTTCAGCTGTTCAAAAGGGAACTTTTATTACTGACAAGGAGAAAACTTAAATTTTGGAATAAATCTTAAGCACCCTTTGCATCTATACATAGCAAGGGTGGGCGTTGCAAGTACAAAATTCCACCCACTAATAGTGTATGTATTACGTATCAACTTGGAAATGGAGTTTTGAGCTGAGTGAGTGGATCGTAGGCATGGTTATCGACCGATTATACTTATTTCAAATAGCAATCTGCGTGCGGAAACTAGAAGTGTCAGCTCACTATTATAAAATGTACCACTGTGAGACTGCCAACTATAGAGAGATACACCTATCTACGGACCAACTTAGATTATGATACTGATTCAGAATGTACATATTTACTTTATAGGGTCTTTGACGCCTCATCGTACAAGGTGGGTATAAAAATTTTACCTCTAAAGTGTACTATGAGTGAAGTGAAGTGAAATTTTCGTTACTTAGAAACATCTCCACTTTTCTACTCTGTTACAATAAGATTGTTACAATTATAAATTATGTTTCCAAGGGATTTAAGTAAATCTGTACCAAAAAGATCGCCTGTCCCCTTTTTTCAAGCTTTTGTTGCAATGTTTTCGTTAAGTGTTGTTATATTGAATGCCAGCAAGTGTTACTATAGTATGCAAATTATTCCAAAGTTTCACCCAAAACAACTTTCAAAGACGTTGTTGCCTCATATACAAAATACAAGAAGAAAAAAATTAAAAGAAGGATATTAAGTGAAAGTTCCGAAAATATTTTTTTATTCAGGAGAAATTTAGCATAGAACGAAAACTTGTAGTTGACAGAGAAGAACATTTAATTTCTTTTTAAATAATCGAAAAAGTTTAAAATTCATTCACATAGAATTTCTTTAAAGTTGTCTTTCTTCATAAATTGCTATTTCAGTCGGCCGGGAAATTGTAAGTTTTTACATAAATTTAATAATATCGTATGTGCACGTTTGTAGTTCTCGTATGTCGTATCTAAGAATATATAAGTACGTATTATACATTTCATCAACAACATTACAGTCAGGTACTTATAAATTAGTATTTGTTTCTTTTTGATATCCTCTATATTTTAAAGTATGTGTTGACCTAGACAAAGGATGAAAAACATTGATTTATGTGTGCTATCATAAAAACAAGGAAAACAACTCAATTTAGCTCAGGCCAAATCTTAAATACCCTACACAGATATATACAATCGGTTGGCGAGGCAAGTACAAGATTCCACCCTCTAATAGTGTTTGTATTACGTATCAGCTTGCCAGCTGAGTGGCAGTTTTTCTAAATTGTGCGTGTGTCTGTTAACCCACCACGCCCATATTTAGTACATCAATGGAGACGATAATAATAAATATGTGTACCAAGTTTCAACTTCATAGCTAGCTGTGGGCGTGGCTCTTTATCAACTTGACTTGGTTTGCCCAATTTAAATAGCGATGGGCTCAGATTTGGTTAGTGATCAAGGCTCACTTGTAGGGCCTGTGACGCCCCCTTCTGGGTGTTACAAATAGAATTATAAATTTAACACACTCCCTATCTTATATGGAGGGTATCAAAAATGTCAATCTTTGCAGCTATCATTAATATAATGTCCTTAGCTCTCGATGCCTTCATTGCATATGGGGTCTGGCTCTGTTTATCTGTTTTTCCATTCTCTCTTTATTTATATTTTCTTGTAGTCAGTTTCTAACCTGAAATATTTATTTTAATTAACCCGCGAACCTGAACACAAACCCAATCACAAAAAGAGATTTTTTTGTAAATTGTTACCTGTTCTCGCCCATTTTGGGTACACTCGAAACCAATACTTGAATTATAAATGTGTGTATCGAAATTCCACTGCGCAGTAAAATTCTTGTCTCTGATAGATAGATTTCAGTAAATTTCGGGCGTGTCTGTTATCCAATTTCACTCGTTTTTGTTACATTGATGGAAATATAAATACCTGATCCGAATATCAACTTCGCAGCTCCTTTTTTGTGGCTGATCGATGGTTTTTTGTCACTTGTGGGCGTGACAATTAACCGATTTTGCCTCAATTAAATAGCAACCTGCAAAACTATACGTATTTGTACAATATTTCATTTCAAAATCTGTCCTCATTGCTATCGTTAGCATTGCAACAAAATACAGACGCACGGACGTGTCCAAATTCTAGATCGATTTAGAATTTGTTGCTAATCAAGAGTATATATACTTGTGTGGCCTTCAACTTTTGTTTTCTAATTTTTCTATGTATTCTAAATTGTAGACCTGCCTGTTACAACATCCCACCATTCTCAACTATATCAATTCTTAGGTGAGTGTTTGTCTTTCCATTTATTGGCCATTAACACTGTTTTTTAGCGTAACATTAGAACAAATGTCAGACTCATAAACGACTTGGTCTGGTACAACGTTGCAAGTTGAGCGTATAGGGCTTTGTAAACGACCTTTTCGTGTCTTGTTTTGCTTTTTGCTGCTTATATATATATATTGCAACTAATAGAACTGGTCGGTTTTAGTTTCAGGTGTTTTACCTGACGCTAGGATTTATAATTAAAAAAAAAGTAGTAGAAATTTTTGTTTAGTATATAAAATGCCTGAACAAACTTGTGTAGTTTTCTCGCACCGCACAACTAGTTACGCTGAGTAAGTCTTTGTTGTTGTATGCGTATTATTATTATTATTAATATTATTATTATTTTGACGGCTGCTGCTGCTGCTTCTGCTGCTGCTGATATTATTAGGTGCGGTCATAGTTTTCTTTCTTAAGCCTTTAGGGGTAAGAACTTCTTGAGTGTGCTGTGCTCGCTCCCTTAAAGTGTTTGACACTTTTTGCCAATGTCTTATGGTTGGCCAAAAAAGTTTCGTTATTAATAACTTTCAACTGTTCAACTGTTATAGTCTCTTCTTTGTTGTCTTCTCTACCCATTTGTTTTTCTTCCGTTCACTTTCCATGAATATAGTTCGTTCGTTTGGTTTATTTGTGTTTATGTGCTCTACTTAAACATTTACTTAACGCCTTGTCTTTGTTTTATGGTAACGCTCTACTTTACTAAAAATACACTAAATGTGTTAAAATATTTGTTACATCCGTAATAGATAGTGAAAAATGAGTTTGTGTTGGACATACAGACATAAAAAAATAGACGCTGATTAAATATATTTATAAAGGGTCTGTTGCTTTCTTATGGGTGTTAGAAATTTTTTTTAGTCACTACTATTAGGGACAAACTTTAATAATTGTCACACTATTCGTTTAGGGCTAAATTCAATTTGTACGCTTAACTGATATTTTAGAATAGACTTTTATACCCTATACCTTAAGGATGAAGGTATAATAAGGAGGCTTTTCGTTTGCAACACCATGGAAGAAGCGTCACAGATTCTACACAGTATACCTATTCTTGATCAACATTAAAATATGAGTCGATTTAGACATGTGCGTCAGAATGTCCGAGACCTTGTCTGCCCTTGGCCCTCTCACGGTCGTAAATTTGGAGATATTGAGCTGAAGTATTGTACGCACATTTCTGGTTTCTACAAGCAGATGGGTATTGAAAATGGATAAAATCGGTTGAGGGGCACGCCCTCAAACGACAAACGATCTGTTCATCAACCACCAAAATTGAGCTGCGAACTTGAAATTTGATGCAAATATTTATAATTGGCACTAAAAACTGGGCATGGTTTAATAACAAACACGCCCACAATTTACAAAAAACGTTTTTTTGTGAGGAATCCGAAGATTAAGTTGAAACGTTTTACATGCAGTGTTAAACGTCTCACCTGCCATGCCCACAGTTCCTACATAGACGTAAAGGGTATTGAAGATTTGGCCTAAACTAAATTTAATTTTTTACTTGTTTTTTTTTGTTTTGTCTCTTTTGTAATTTGATACTTGTGTTTATTTTTCGGTTTCGGTCTGTTGTTGTAAAAACTTTTTTTTGCATTTTTTCTTCCGTCAACTTTCATTTCTGATTTCTCTGTTTTTTTCCCGGCTGTTGTATTAGTAGTTTACTCCTAGATTTGTCTTTCAATTTGGTCGCTTTTAACCAACCACATAGCCTATAGAAAACACTCAAATGCATATGCTTGCACTTACATTAGAAGGAGGCTAAAAAACATAAAAAAATTTCAAAATTTTTGAAATAAAAAAAAAAATTCAAAATTTCTAATTTTTTTTTTCAAATTGAAGGATTAAAAAAATGTTTCATTTTTAAATTTACGAAACAGTCCAATGCAAATGTGAATGTGAATTTATTTGTGAAAATTCTCAACTTACTAAGAGTGTATGATTTTTTTGTCGTTGTAGTATTGCCCCTCACTTGGTCTTCTTTCAGTCGGTTCAGTTTCATCCATTTTCATTTGTAAACAGTGGTCACTTGCAGTGTCCATTCAAATATTGTACTATAAAAATTGTTATTGTCAAGTGTGTACAGGATAAAAAACAAAAGAAAAATAAACAAATAAAAGTTTATTTTGTTACTTCTTTATAATCAACGCTTCTCTTTTTATCATTTTCTTAAAACCACACCGAAATGTTTCAGAGTGTGTTGTATTTCACTGCGTTATATTATTTTTATTACTTTTCCTTTATTTACTATTTTTAAAGCTGTAAATGTTCAACTTTGTGTATCATATATACACAGCGTCCACAGTGGATATGAAAGTTTCGTTCGGTTTGTTGTAACGCGAGGAACTCAATATATTGAACTATTCTCTCTCTCTCTCTCTTTGGAGGTATTCCAGTCAAAAAAGCAAAATCGTTTTGGTTTCACACGTTAAGCGAAAACATATTTTTTCGAAGGCTTTGAAATGAATTCACAGCTTGTTCATCTAGTGTGATTTTGCCCTATTACAACTGCAAATAAAAAGCTACCTCATGGTATGGTTTGGCCCCAATCGATACCTTCAACATTTCAAATTTATAAGTAATCAGTAGGCATGGCATTTGCACTTTTCAACGACTTGAAGATAAACAACTACACAAAAACCAGTTTTTGTGGGCCTGTCAGTAATCCTAACACCGCCTTTTTTTTGGTATATCGACAATTAAGCGGCATATATGTGTATAAAGATGATAACTTTCTTTTTGTGGCTTTAAGAAATTTTCGTCAAATATGGGCGTGGCTAATAATCAATGTCGTGCATTTCAAATAGGAATCGAACTGCATAAACTAAGAAGTAAGAAGTAAAAAAACATAATACAAATCTTAAATGCATCATTTTTCTAAATGTGGGCGTGACAGGTACCTGATTACGCCCTTTTATTGATTGTAGGCGTGGCTGTCTTTATAAAATATTTACACATATTCACAAAAACAATGTTCCGAAATACTGTAAGAGTTGAATAAATCGATATAAGTCAATTGTTTATTAATATGTACAACATACATACGTGAGGTGCTAAGTGTAGTATAATGCTTTTATAATCGTTATACACACAAAACCGATTTTCCCAATATATTCAACACTTTATATTAACTGAAAATTAATTTATTATTCTATTCAAGTCAAGTGGCCAAACATTGCAATATTATATGTGCGTGTGTGTGTATGTGTGTGTGTGTGTGTGTGTGTGGCCAGTAATTCTGGCTTTTCCTTATTACTTTATTATTATTTATGTGGTTAAAATAACACATCTACATTTACAACAACAACAATTTTTCGTACAATATTCAATATTTTGTTTTTATTGTTGCCATAAAACTTGCTGTATATACAAAACAAACACCGTCAGCGTTATAATATATAACGCTATATATATAATAATAATAATAATAATAGTAAGCAATACTGATTTTACGCTACTTAATATATATAGTTTTTTATTCTTGGTATATCTCCCTCCTGCTCAAGCTCTTCTTAAGCAATCAATTTGACACACCCCGTACCATTTATTACAAAACACATACAAAACGTGTGCATGAATATGCGTTTAAGATTTCTTTTCCTTAATACCCTTTACAGGTGAGTACACAATTTGTCAAACCGTTTGGAACTCTATAAAGTAAATTAGGCTTGATCAGTATTAAAATGTGATTGGAACTAAAAATATAACTAGGTCCGTCCGTGGATCCATCTATTGTTAATATATTCAAATTGATAGAAACGAAAATGTATGTGAAATTTTTTATATTGATTTTTTGAAAGATCTTATTTAAAGCAAGTGCCATACGTCCAAACAATAAACACAATCATAAAAATTAAGTTACAGCGTCAAAATTTAGCACAAAACAGAACAACATAATAAAAATAAGCGAACACGCCCACAATTTACAAAAAAACTTATCAGGTACTAAAAATGTACATGTAAACACCTACTAGTAACGAATACGTAAAGGGCGTAACCGTATACTAGCCACACCCACAATTTGTAGTTTTTATTCCTAAAATAAAATGTCGGAAACCCCACAAAATATACATGTTCTGACTTAGCAAAGAATACTGAGATAAGTCCATATGTCCGTCTGACCGTGTATATTTTGTGATAATCACTCCCCTGATCACAAAAATTATGATGTGGATTTAAAATGTTGGTAAAATTATTGATAGTTTTCGTAGGCAGATTGGCATTAAAATTGGCAAAATCGAACCACCGACATGCCCGCAATGCAACGACAGCAGAAAAACGAAAAATTTTTTCAGTAAATTTTTACTCATATGTCACAGATACAGAAGATATACAGAAGATTTCCTTTTCCTTACAGAAACAGAAAACATACACATATACATATGTGCTCCACGGGAAGGTTTGGTGCCGCTGTGGTGAGTATTCAAGATTTGGCCTCAACCAAATATTGTTTTCTTTCACTCGTTTGTACCTGTTTAAAATGGTTTTTCATATAAAGCAAAAATATTGCATTTTCACCCTTCTCGCTATATCCGTAAGTTTTCTGTTGATGGATAGGTTGCCGAAGCTCTAGCCAACAGTTGGTAGCCTTAATGGTTTCATAATAACAATTTGTAACAACGTTACTCCTGTAATTTCGTAGTCGAGTTTTGTTTTTATATTGTTTTCCTTTCATTTTATTTTATTTATTATTTATGTGTTGTGAACATACGCCGTCTGCTCATAGAGTTTGTATGTATTAAATTTAACAGTGGTGCAACAGGACATTACGTCCTACCAGCGCCATTTGAGAACGACCGAATTTTCTATTAATACTAAAACAAATTGGAATTGCTTTCATAATGAATTGAAAAAATTAAATAATGTGCTTCGTCTTCTAGGTCTATAATGAAAGATAAACAACAAACATATATTTCGTGAAGGACATGCCTTCTAGCCAACCTGCTTTGTCTTTAATACTAAAGCGTGTTTGCTGTATAATAAGACTGATGCTTCCACATTTTACCTGTTTCATGACATTGTCATAAGACATTTTTAAAGATAAAAACATGTGTAGCAGCCAACAAAAAACACACACATATTTACACATAGAGTCACACATATTTATACATATATTGAGCTTTTACAACAATATGCTAAAAATGGGCGAAACCACACAAAAATACACGCCCACAGTTTACAAAAACCTTTTATCTACAAAATTTAATGGAAAAGTTCACTTGCGGCTTATATTCTTTTAACGTAATCAGGTACCTGCCACGCCCATATTTTGATTATACCCTACACCACTTGTGGCAAACTTATTTGTTCGTATGTTTGTAACTTCTAAACGGCAAGTACCACACCTGTCTTCGAGTATACCGATCGATTTAAAATCAATTTGAATCTGAATCGATTTAACCATGTCCATCTTTCCGTCTGTCTATCCATGTAAATTTGGGCGCACGCTATTGGTAGCATTTTTTAAGATATTTCAATAAAATTTTATACAAAGATATGTAATGATCGAAAGAGTAATCCTATAATCCTATAAATATAAGCCGAATTGGACCATTTTTAGAACCCCTTCCCATATAAGATTTGACAGAAAGTCTTTATATGACGAAAACTCGCAATTCTTAATATTTTTTGGCATAATTTAGGGGAGAACAGTTAATTGCCTTAATAATTGGCTATACCAAATGTAGACCCCATCGAACCATTTTTAGAACTACTTTTCATATGAAGATATTTCACGAAATGACTTAGTTGTCAATGCCTCACGTTAACTGATAGGGTTAAGGTTAAGGGTAATAGAGTTAAGAATAGGTATAGGATTTTATATGGTCAGGCATGACCGAATGTTACACTTTCTCTTGTTTTTGTTTATACTTATAACCACACACCATACATATTAACTTCTCTTCTAACTCTGTTTCAATACAATCCATCTTAAGGTTAGCAAGTAAAATAAATAGTTTTAACCAAATGTGACTTGGCCACATTTATATATAAACTATGGGCGTTCATGTATACAATTGCGCCCACTTTTGACAACTACTAAATACTTTTTGGTCACCTATGACTAAACTAAATTTTAAAACAATGAACAAATTGTGGTTATGAAAATTTTTTGTCAATTAGAGGCGTGGCACCTAAGAGACTTCCTTCAATAATTTAAAAAACCAGAAAGATTTATAACAATTTCAAGCTCTATATATAAAAGTTTTGTAATCATGAGAATGAAAAGGATGAACGGACATGGATGGAGATGGATTTACATCTTGATGTTGATTATAAAAGTATGGGGCCTCTGAAGCCTCACTCTCTCTTTTTTTAGCTGTTGCAAATGGCCTAATAAACTTAATAGACCTACTGTGTGCTAAAGTTTCTACCGCTAAGCTTAGTGAAAAATTACAGAAAAATTCCTCAAAAAAAAAAGAAAATAACTCCATAGATAACCACTGTGCATTACATATTTACTCATTTCTATTCTCAAATGTGAAAAAGAAAAGGAATGATAAGAATGATTCAAAATACACTTATTATGGACATTGGCACATATATAGCAGATTATATGGTATGGGGATGTCGTCATTCCTAAATTGGCTTTCATCCATAATTGGGGTTTCCTTTGTGTTTATGATGTAATCACTTATTGCATCGTATTGTTACAGATAGAATTGAATTGAATTTCGATTCTGAGGCTTCCGTTTCATAGGTTTCATTATGTTACTACAATAAGCTTAATATTTCCTTATATGTACGTATATAATATACCTGCTTACTACATACCTGAAATAGCTAATGTCTGAAGCGCATAAATTTATTATGTGCAGTTTGTAACCATGAACCAAAGACTGCACTAAATATTAATAATTCTGCTCTCGTTTCATTGAAGTGAGAAAAAAGCTTTGAAAATCGAAATGGAGCAAATAACGGGTTTAACGTGAATGATACCTCTGATGATAGCCATTAAAAGCTTTGGCTCAGAACTTCTCTCATATCTCAATTCTCTTACCATCTCTTCAAGTGAACAAGTTTGAAAATGGTTCTGTAACAAGACGTAAGAGTTTGCTTACATACTTTAGTTTAGTTAATAAATAAACTTTTCATTTCATGTAACAGTTAACAACTGTTTTTATACCCTCCACGTAAGACGAGGGCTACACTAAGTTTGTCATTACATGTTGTAAAGGGAAGAAGCACCGGAGACGCTACAAAATATAAATGTTCATTATCAATGTAAAAATCTAGGTCGATTTAACGTCCGTATGTCCGTATATTCATGTACATATATGTTTGTCACGTTGACAAAAATCAAGGTATTGAGATAAAATTTGATGCAGACATTATAGGTACTATACATTTGGTTAACAGCCACGCCCACAATAAAAAGAAAAATCTCTTAGCCTTAAAAATTTACCCATGAAAATAAAATCTGGAATATCGATTTTTGTAAATAAGTGCGCGTGGTTGTATAACAGAAATTATTTAGCAAAGAAACCGATTTCTAAGTTGACGATTTTATCTGTGGATGGTATTTAAAATTTGTCTTAAGCCAAAATGCAAAAAAAAAAATGGGAAAATGAAATTTCTCCAATCGCAATCTCTTTATAACAGTTAAAAGTGTTGCTCTTTGCTCTTAGGATTGTTATATTTCAAATTTCTTAAATTTTATTTCTCTTCCGTTCAATATAATAACGCTTTCAGTTCTCTTTTAATATGAAGTGAATTCCCTTTATAACGTAACCACAGGAATTATAAATCATTGAATTGTTGTTTCTTTATCTTAGAAGTATACTAAATTTTCTATTTATTTACAACATTCAGAAGGAGTCGTTAGGAGAGATCCTACAAAATATATGTGTCCTTAAAACCTAAGCCCATCTCTAAAAGTCATAAATTTTCAGATATTGAAAAAATATTTTGTTCAGACACTTCTGGTTTCTGACCGCAGATCGATATTTAAAATGGTAATCGGTCAAGAGCCACGCCCACAATCGACAAAAATCAATTTATCTTTTTCCAAAAATCTAGCTATTAAGTTGAAAATTGGCATACTTATTTATAATTATTTCACCCATCGATGAGCCAAAAATTGTTGTAGTCGGATAAGAAACACGCTTACAAAAAAAAAAAAAAAAAAACATTACAAAGCGTAAAACTCGACTTCCAAGTTGATATGAAGTTAGTGTTTAATGTCTACACCTATCGTGAAGAACTATGTTAGACGTTTGTTTAGGGTTATTGAGCATCCTCAGCGGAGAGTTCATATGTGTGCGTTTAATCCTATCGGCATTATTATTTAATTTTTTTTATAAAGTTACTCAAAAAAGTGCGTCTGTTACTTTTCTTATACTTGCTGCCATTTCACTTGATTGTTGACGAAAACGAATAGCAGCTCACAGTTTAAAGCGTTCTTAATTATAGTTACGCAACAGTACGCACTACCGCCGTGCAAACTTCCGGTCAATGAAATGCTTGGTAATTATGAAAAGGTAAAAGCGAAGTCCGATTTAAAACCGGAATTCTTTTACATCAATCTTTCACGTAGAAATCCATTACTTTGTGTTGGTTTCGTACAGCCATTAACGAGTGGTGGTATGTGATCATGTGAAAATACAAGGAAAACTTAATATAAATAAACCTACGCGGCCAATCTAACCGCTACGTGCCTTAAAGGCAATCATTCGGCGAATCACATTGACCAAGTTACACATTAATGTGGTGTGTATGTGGGCCATTAAATCTTTTTTTTTTTGTTTTTGTTTTTTTTGTTTTTTTTGTTTTTGATTCATTGAACTACTTTCCTTCGAGATATAAAAACTGTAAGTATGTGATAAATGTTTTATGGGGTACTTAGGTTTTAAGTAAAATTTGTTTAAGGGAAAATTAAAGAAAGCACTATTATTAAAAGTGTTTTAACAAATTGCCTACCGAAACGTAACCTCAAGAGGGTGAATGTTAAATTATTTTGTGAATAGTGATGAAGGGACGCTCCTTTTCAAGTTGTTTCTCTTTGATAGCAAAGTTTCATGTTGTTTCATATTTGGTACCGAAGGACTTAAAATATTTTTGGAAAAGGTCACTGTATATAAAGTAACAAAGGAAAATATAAATTTATTTTAGTTCAAATCTTCAACTCTATGTATAAAATGTAGGCGCGGCAGGTACTTGATTACGCCTATTAATAAGGTATGTAATACGTATCAACTTGCAAGTCGGTCTCTGAATAAAAAAGATGTTTGGTAAATTGTGGACCTTAGTCGACCACGCCCATTTTTATCACATCAGTGGAAATATACAACTATGTCTAAGAAAAATTGATTTTTTAACCGAAATTATTGACAATAATGTAAAGATTTGTGTCCATAGGGGGCATGGCCCTCAACCAACTTTATCCCAATTTCGATAGCAATAGAATGTATGTACAAAATTTCAGTTTGCAGTTACAGGTACAGTTGTGGCCAGATTGCGTCAGATGTTGAAAGTGATCAAGAATATATGATATATGCATTGTGAGGCCTCTGACCTCAGCTTCTGAATCTTCCACTTATACGCATGAGAGCATGATAATAAAATCTCTCACTATTTGGCTTAAATACCCTACAAATCTTAAATACCCCACTCTTCTGCGCCCTAATAGTGTATTAGTATGCTTAATATACAAGTAGAATTTTGCGCCATGATGTTTTTTTGTAAATTGTGGGCGTGTTTGTTATCCGATTGCGGATATTTTTCCATCCCATCATTGATGGGAAAGCTATTTAGCGTGACACGTGTACCAAATTTTTTCTGTTTAACATATAGATTTATGTTTATTGTAGGCGTGGCTCTCAACCGTTTTTGCCCAATTTAAATAGTGATCTGTAGAAAATTTCAGCTTAATAACTTGAAATTTACCGGGAGAATGCCAATTATAGTCAGACATATGGGCGGACATGTATAGGTTGACTTAGTTTTTGATGCTGATCAAGAATATATTTTGTAGGGTATCTGAGGCCTTTTTCTCGGTGTTGCAATTGGACCGACAAACTTAGTCTACCCCCATCATTAAGGTAAACAGTTTTAAAATTTTATTAATTAAATTAGGAAAGAAATATATTTCGGGAGTGCTGTTTAGTAAAAGCAAAAAAAAATACAATTTCAAAAAACTATTATGTTCTTCTTCACTACCACGACTATGAATTGACTGGAAAACCGAGTACTCGAAATTTCATTTGTAAATAATGAAAATCGTGTAAAAGTAAAATTAAAAATACATCCACAATAACAAGTAAAGAGAGAGAGAGAGAAGAGGAAACAATAAGCAACAGTAACAATAATCACATAGTCGCGAATGAGTTTGAAACCGCTTTTAACTACAGAATGGAATCAACCAACAAATACGTAAAGCGTTTAAAATAAAAACAAAACCAAAACAAAAACAAACAAAAAAGTAAAAAACATAAAGTATTCCTCATACACGCGCACAGGCAACACTTAAAGAGTGCTTTAAACGAAAAAAAAAAAACGAGTGCGAAACAACACTTTGCCAGTCACTGTGTGGCAGAGATTTGCCAGAGATATTCGAATACAACGTGAAACGTGAAACTTTGGCATTGAGCTGTGCGTGTGTGTGTGCGTGTGCGTGTGCGTGCGCGTTTGTGTATAGCTGTAGTTGTAGATTTCAAATCTGTGTTGTCTCTGTGCTTGAATTTTTGTTGTTGTTGTTGTTATTATCAATTTTTGTATTCAACTTGCGGTTTTATTTCTGTGTACAAGTAATTTTGGTTTTCTGCTGTAGCAATTGTTATAAATGTTTATTGTTGTTCCTGTAACTATTGCTGTTGTAGCTATCCAGTAGATACAACAATTTTATTGTTTTTACAATGATTTGCTGTTTTATTGAATTTTTTTCTCACAAGTTTTTTTTTCTTTTTAGTTTTTCTTATTTATGCATCGAACTATACTCGTGCTTGTATACGTTTACAGCAGATATGCGGCCGTTTTAGTTGGCGTACATTTTACATCATACCCACACATACCAATAAATGTTATATCAAATTCACATATTTGTACTGTGTGTACGTATGTACGTACGTTAAATTTTTTACATGATTCCTTTCCATTTTTCATTTTTCTATACCTTTAACACACAAAAAAAAAGGTTGCTTTTTAGGGGATTTGTATATGACATGGCCTTCCCCCCGCTAACAGTACTTAAACATTTCATTGTTTCATATACAAAACAACATTATTATGTATTTGTATTGTGTTTTATGTTAAACATATTTTTTCGATTTTTGGTGTTTTTGATGTTTTACTCGTTGTTGTTGTTGTTATTATTGTTATTGTTGTCGCATTCAACAAACAACATGTTGTAATAAAAATGAATGCTAACAATGACGATTTTTTTCACAAATGTGTGTTAAATTTTAAGGACTATATTATTAACAAACAAGGGAATTTATTTCACTACACTCAGTCGATTCAAGGTTTCTGCAGGCACGTTACTATAAAAAAATTGAACAAAATCGGTTGAAAATCACACCTACAATTTCAATTAAAGTGGCAATTGAAGTGCCAAAAGTGGGCGTGTTCGTATAACAGATACACAGCCAATTTGCAACAAATCTTATTTGGGGCAAAATTAAAAGTGCAAGTTGATGGTATTGATAGGTTGTAATTAGGGGTCCTGCCACGCCCACCTATTTGTTTATGAATGTGTAGTGTATTTAAGTTAAAGCTGCTTTTTAATCTTATTTTCAATTGCAAGTTTACACCAAAGGTGTTCAATCTTTAGTCCCTATGGCGTATGAGTGATGCGTTACGTTTTGAGGTTGTTGAGGTTGTTGAGGTTGTTTATACGCACAAAAATATGCGATAGATTGATGATCGCTGCCAAGTTTGTCCACCTTAATTACGACGATACACTAAGTTTGGTACCGCGTTTGCAACACCCAGCATTCATTCATTGATCTCTGCGTGCTGTTGGAAACCTCACATTCCTAAATATAAATATTTCTAGTATAGAGTACAATTGTCATGTGTGGGCAGATTTTGCCTAGAGTTTCTTGACCAGATACAGTGAAGGGAAGAAGTGTCTAACTCTATCAATATTTTTGAACATCGACGTTATGTGGGCTGTGTTGTACAAGTATTTTCAGGGATAAAACAGATGTGTCCTCCGTTCAAACTATTTCGACTTTTTCAGCTATCTCACCACTTCCTGTCCACCGCACAGCACATTAAAGAAAGTGTTTTGGTTTCCGCATTCAAGTCGAACGTTAATAAATACTACTCCCGCTTTCTTCCTTTTTGTAATACTTACCTCTAATTCTTTTGAAACATCACCATCACCATCATATAGGGGCGTGTCTCCTGATGTAAGTTTCTTTTTTTTTAATTGAATGAAATCTTAAAAAGAATCACGCTCAAGATTGATAAGAATCGTTCACATCAATAAAGTTGAAATTTGATACAAATATATATACGATTAGAGCATAACAGACACGCTCACAATTAAGCGAAACGAACTTTTGTTGTCCCCGAATCCGACTTGTGTACATACACTATTAAGGAGTTTAATTTAGTCCATGCCACGCCCATAATCTGTATAGAGGTTACATAAGATTTGGCCTAAAGCAACCTTACTCTTTTGCTTGTATTTAATACAGTGCTTACAAGTAGGCATGTGGTAGCTAGCAGGTCTACGTGTTCCATATCACCTCTGTGGTCGAATATTATTAGAAATTCCATATAAACGGAGTACACTTGATTATATGTGCATAAGTGTGTTGTGAAATGACAAATTTGCCGTTAGCTGCTCTCGCTCTCCCTTTATACTGCACAATAATGTTAAGTAACTTGAGTGGTTTACACTGTTCGCATTACTACAAATAGTCGTTTGTGTAAATGTGTGTGTTCATGTCAGTAACAGAATAAATAATGGAAACTGTCCTCATCATGTACGAGAGAGAGAGAGAGAGAGAGGGAGAGAGAACTAGAGAGAGAAGGAGAATATAAAAAACTAGTATTTTAATTACATTTACACATACACACATACACACGCACAGTCATTCATTCATTTGCAGGGTTTGCTATTATACTTTGCTGATATATTTTTTCTGAATTCTTTTCATGCTTACTATGACAGTATACTTGGTTGTACACAACATTTGTACGAATTACTGTTAAAGTAAAAAAAAATAAAAAAATTAAATAAAATAAATTATAAAGTTCAACACTTTCACAAGTATGTATGGCTTGGTTATGTATTAGTCGAGTATAACGTTATATAATGAAAATTTTTCAATTACAACCACATGCATACACATGCTATAGTAAAACATTCAAAGATGAAGCTTTAAGGTGTTAAGAATTTTCTCTTGAATTTTCTTTGTCCAGTTACTTAACAACTTTTACACACTATGTGAGTTCATAAAATGTTCACAATTTCTTCTTCATCTTCTTCATCTTCTTCTTCTTTTTCATGTAATATCCTTTTTATACCTTCCACATAAAATGAGAATGAATACTACGTTTGTCATTCCGTTTGCAACGCCTAGAGGAAGGCGTCAGAGACCCTATAAAGTTCAAATATTCTTGATTAGCATCAAAAACTTGGTCGATCCAAATACGTATGTTTATGTGTCTGTGTGTTTGTCCGTAGCGGAAATTTTGAGATATTGAGCTGAAATTTTGTACAGACAGTTTTGCACGCTATTTAAAATGGGAAGAATCGTTCAAGTGCCACGCCCACAAACAACGAAAATCCATATATCTACCACAAAAATTTACCTATGAACTTGAAATTTGGTGCACATATTTATAGTTATTTTATCCATCGATGAGCCAAAACTGGGCGTAATCGCCTAATAACAGACACGCCCATAATTTACAAAAAACCATACGCCACGTAAAACTGAACTTGCAAACCGATACGTAATACATATACTATTAGAGAGCGCAATATATATGCATATATATATCTGCCACGCCCATCATTGAAGATGTAGAAGGTATTTAAAATTTGCCCTAAGTCCTAATTTAGTTTTTCTACTTGTTTCTTATTGCTTTACAATATATTTTCGAAAAGAAGAGAGATGTATAAACCACTCTGGAAGAGTGTAATGTAGCTTGAAAACAAAGTTAAAATGTCACAAAATAAAGAATAATTAATAGAATAGGACAGATGAATAGAGAGAGAGAGAGGAATACTTTTTAAGCTTAATGGCCATGAACAAAATTTTCAAAGCAATCCCAAAGTTACCAAAAAAAAAATATTAGAATCGGTACTAACGACAGTATAATACCCTACACTACTTAGTTCCACAATTTATGCTAAAATTAATTTAGTTTTTTTTTTTTGTTCTTGGACATCGTACAAAATATAAAGATTTGTTTTAAATGATGGCCTTATATGGAGAGGGATGCTAAAAGTGAACCGATCAATTGCATTTTGTTAAATTATTGCCTTTAACTCGGAAGACATTTAACTTAATACACCCTCATCACTAAGCTAGCTGAAGAGTATAAAAAAAAGCACAATTAAGTGTTTCATCTTCTAAGAAGCTCTCACATACAGACACACATATCGTATATGGCGCTTATGCACGGTGTAAGTGGAAGAATAATTATACAAAAGCACCTTACAGCTGAAAATGTAAATGCTCACTTTTATTAAGGCCCACCGTATCTGTGACCAAGGCGAAAAAAGACGAAAAAAGGCAAAAAAAGAAAAAGTAAAATACAATTTAGCACCAAAATACACCATATGTACACAAAGGAGGTGGTTGAAGCAACCGGAAAACAAACGAAAGAAAACGGAGAAGAAAGAAGCAATCTTAAAAAGCATTATTAGAATTGGTACTCGAAACAAAATGGAAAGTAAATTACGCTCTGGTGCAATATATTGTGCTTTAATGTATAAGGCATCTTTAATAATGTACAAAATAATATAAATTTATGGGCCAGCTATTTTATTTAATCACACTTGCAACTGTAATTAATTTCGCTTAAAAACAATTTAACGGCACAAAACCTCAACCTTTCGTATGAATGCCGTTTCATTGGCTTTTTTACACAATATTTGCGGTTGTCCGCAAAACACAACAAAACAATAAAATCATATAGAATGCCATACATTGTCAACAGTCACCGCAGAACAGCAGCAACCATAAAAAATGCTGCTAAATTTAGACAGACCGAATAAAAATCATTACATACTGAATTTTCAATTAAATTGAACCGCTTTGATATGCAGATACACAGCATAACCAACAGCTCACCACCAACATAAATATGAAAATATTCAGTTATTAAATTAAACAAGTTAAAACACAACAATTGCCAAATAAGCCAAATCTGAAACACCCACCATATCTCCATACACAATCAGGTGGCCGTGGCATGTTCGTTTTGCATTCGCTATCAACTGAAGATGTATGAATGAATTATCCGTTAAATAGGGCTTTTTATGAATTGTGGGCGTGTCTATTGTCCGCGACCACGCCCATTTTAAACACATCAAATGTTCACAGGTCAATTTTTATAATTGTGAGAGGTTTTTGTCGATTGTGGGCGTGGCGTTCAATTGATTTCGTTCAATTAAAATTAGACACCAGCGGTAAACAGATATAATTTTCAACTTGATTCTTCAAAATTTACGACCCTGAGCATTCCAACAACACACACAACAGACACATAGACTGACATGATGTGTTAATGATATACACTTTGTAAGGTCTCCGAGGTGTCCTTCTGTGTACAAACTTGTTCTGTCCCCATCACTAAGCTGAAGGGTATGAAAATGCTTCACCACCCTCCATCATCTTTTATGTTACATGAACGAGATGATAATTTTTATACCAGTTTAATTACACAGCACAACTATTTTCGTACAACATTCTAAAATCTAATATTATTATGTATAATAAATAAGCTCTATTTAGGCTAATGCAAAAAAAGGCAGCATTTCATTTTCAATCAATTTTAATACTTTGTGGTACATTTCCAATGTATCGTGATTGATTATAAATGGGCTTACTCTAATCAGCAAACTGTAATCTGAAATTTATGCCTATTGTTTTTGTTAATAATGCATTTGATGATACATTTGGTCATGAAGGAAAATTTTTTTTCTACAGAATAAAATATTTGTCCAAACGTCCATGTTAATTTTAGCAAGTTTTAATACCACCTACGCACTTAATTAGAGGATATTTTTACAATCCTATTAAAGTAAGCATTGTGTATGATTCTGCTTGGAAAATTTCATGTTTTAACTATTTAACCATTACGAGAAGTTTTTAGTTGAATTTTTTAATAAAAAAGCTCTGACCTAAGCTGTATAATTTTTTTTATTATATTTTTAGTAAAACAAGTTTTTATGAGCATGATAAAAAAATAACAGACTTTCTTTCACATTTTGTTTATTTTTAATTAATTTAGGAAACAAAGATAATACAGACGTACGGGCATTTTTTTTAAGTTGCGGTTTCCATAGCTAACCTAAGTATCTGCATACCCCTCACATCTATATACGAACAGGGTGTGGCAGATGAATCACTTTGGGCTCCATAAAATGTATAAAATGTATCAAAATGTATTAAAATGTAATATCGATTTCTCCATTTTTTACGCATCTAGGGAGGAGCTAATTATAAATATGCGAATCAAAGTTTAATTTGATAGCTTAATTAAAGATAGTGTGGGCGTGGCAGTTGACCAATTCCTGAATAGACACTAACCCACAGAAACTAGAAATGTTTATTTTTATAAATTGTGGGCGTATCTGATATCACACCCCACCCACTGTTGGCATATTACCAAAAAGACTCTTTATAAATATAAATTCATCGTAATACTAAATAATTTGTAATTGTACATGGTGGGCGTGGCTGCCAAACGATTTCGTACAAATTAAAAAACAACCTGCGTACAGAAAATGGAAATGTTTTTCTAAAACATTTTAATATTTAATAATATACGATTATAAGAGTGCCAACAACAGACAGGTACACGGACACAGGCGAACTCACATAGTGGAAATGCTAAAGAATATAGAAATTCGTATGCCTGCCATCTTATATGGAGGGTATAATAAAAAAAAAATTAAAAAAATTGCAAAGCGTGGCAAAAACACTGCAAGTGAACAAAAAGTATCATGCGATTTATTTAAAGTGAACCTACCGACTAATAAGATATCATTAAAGTAATAAATTTGCGTATAAACTGAAGGAACAACAACAACCAAATGCGCTTAAGACAAATAAATATATTGTTAACAGCTAAAGAATGTCACCTTCGTACGTGATGTAGATTTCCACGTTGACTCTGATATGCTCAATAGTGTGTTCTAGAAATTTTCTTATATATTCCTTCCTTCCTTCCTTCCTTCCTCCCTACCTTCCCCCCATTCACGTGGTTACACGTCTATTTTTCACAATAACTTAATGAGTTTAATTTCAGGAGAAAAAGAAAATATATGTAACACACACACACCGTAAACTTATACAGACTCGTACTATGTCGTAAGGCGTACAATGCTCGTTACATAGTAAGCATATTTTCAATTGCTGAAATAAAGCATTTGAGAAATTACGATGCGACAGTTATTTGAAGTAAAGTAAACAAAATGATAAAATGTCGTTCCTTGACAGTAATGTGAACTTTTCACCTCGCTGCTATGCTCCACAATAGGAATTTCTTTTAACTGTATTTGTAAGCTAGCACATCAATTACTTAAAGTGTATTGGTATTGAAAATGGCAATGAGTGCAAACGCATTCATGTGTATTTAAATTGTATTAGTTTACGTATACATACTACACACTACACACATACCTGCCTGCGATAGATTTGATTTATTTGTATGGCACAAATCAATCGATTATATCGTTGATTGGTATGTGAGTAAACGTATAGATGAACATAGATGTTTAGTAGGTTTGGAGAATTGTGAAGACATACATACGCATACAATGTTATGGTGTATTGAGTGTGCCGCCTACTTAAAACGTTAACAAAGCTTAATCAATTAGCAATATTCGATTGCAGTGGAAGCAGCGTTTAAGAACCAATACGTTCTTGACTGAATGGTCACTTGGTCAAAGTGTTTGTAACACCCAGTCACCCAGGCACCCAGACACCCTATAAATATGTTTTTGATCAAAAATTGAATCGACCCAGACCAAGTCCGTCCGTGTGTCTGTCTATTACTAGCATGTACACTTTCCATATTATGTAGGCAGGTTGTTATTTAAATCGGGCAAACGACCACAATCGCATTTAACAAAAATCTATTTATGTGCCACAAAAAATGAACTTTGCATTTTTTTTTAATTAGCTCAAACAATAATAAGGCAAAAGTGGGCGTGATCGTACACGCCCACAATTCACGAAAAACATTATTTAACATAAAATACGATTTTCACGATGATACCTAACACATGTATTATTAGAAAATGTAATCAGGTGCTTGCCACTCCCACTAATGTAGTGGACAATTGAAATTTGGCCTATGGCCCAAGATTAGTTTTTTACTCCTTTCTACACCATTTCTACATATACTTTGTCGTCCAGTTGATTTAAAAAACCTCATTTGTACTTAATCGTTCCTTCAATGTACTTCAAGTAAATAATAATAAATATATTAAGTACAAATAACGGTTTGTTTATGAAGTACACATGACGACGAGTTTGAAGTATTCTGTGTGGTAGTGGTAGGTAAATTTTTCGCATTAATTTTTTCCCTGGACTAGTAATGCGAAACTATCATGGAATTTAAAAAAGCCTTACTTGCAAAGTGCCTGGATATGGTACATTAAATGTATCTCTACTTATACAATTATATTCACTTTACTTCAATTACAACATGAAAGTACACAGTGTAAATGGCCACTGCCAACATATCTACTTATCAACACTATAATTATAATTGCCTACGTGATGGGATGCTGGAAGAGAGTTAATGCTTATCCAAACGCACAAGCATTAAGCAAGTGAATGAGTAGAAACACAAAAAATGGTTGAAGTCAACTTTTCAATATCCTTCCCTCTCTCAATCATCATCCGGTTAAACTAATTACTTTTACTCATTGCAATAGAGAGTTGAAGTTGAATGTCATTGAATAATACGAACAGAAAAATTCTCAAAAATTCGAATAATTTAGCTTTTACAAGATCCTAGACTCATTAAAGTCTACCTATTGTTGCCATCTGAGCTTTATAAGCGATTAAGGGCATTCTTTACATGCGCCTCTGCTTTTCCCAAACTCAACATATCCAATAGTATTAATAATTGACACAAGTATTACAATCGGTCAAGCCCGACCATGTAATACCCTACGCCACTTAGCTCCACAAAATTACGCTACAATTAATTTCATTGTATCAGTAAAGAATTGCGAATTCTCGCCATATAAAGAGTTCTTTGAAATGGGACCTCATATGTTGAAGGGTTCTAAAAATGGTCCAATTAATTAATTTTCCTCTATGGGCCAATAGGTGTCCTTGTAACAAATTTCATTATTAAATATCAAATATTATAAGAATTACATGATGGGACCGACGGACATAAATAAAACGATTCCCGTTTACCACTTGATGGTGTAGGATATAATTAAACAAAATGTGTTTTCTTCTTTGTTTAGTCTAGAACGCTATTTAAACAAAAATAGCAACCGTTGAGTTTATTTTCATACAGTTCGCCAACTGGTACATATATAATTAGAAAGAAAATACGAAATAGATGACGAGAGAAAGAGAGAAACATCTAAAAATTATAAAAGCATAGCGAAATATTGCGTTAAAAATGCATTTAGCTGTTGTTGTTATTTGTGCAAATTAAAAACTCACCAGAAAACAGCCAGCACAAGAGTGTAATGAAGGGAGGAGACCATGTTAAGCAACGATGCGGAAATAGTTTTGCAGTGAAAAACTTTATAGAAAAAAACATTTTTAATGGCAACGACAATAACAACATCTGTGACTGAAAAAAAAACAATTACCATCAGTATTTAGTTGTAAAACGCTAAACAAACTAGACGCAGCCCGTATTGATAAAGGCAGTAGTTACCACGAACGTAAATGCTGAAACAGCTGAGGGGGAGGGCAGAGGGACGGTTTCTACTGATAGAAAACCACCCAGTGGAAATATTGATAAACAAATAATTTGATTAAATGCAAAAGAAACTGTAATTCCGATAAACAATTTGCCAGTGACAGTAAACAGCTGAATAGACCGCTTGGAATATATTGTGTATCGCTGGGTGCAAAATTAAAGACAATTCGAAATTATACAATTTCAATATTGAATGTGTTACATGCAATATATATTAAAGATAAAATTATTCTAATCTGAGATTTCAAAGGCAGAAGAGAAGGCCACATGTGACAATGAGTTGATTATGTTTGCGGGGATGTTTATAACTTCTAAACGGCAAATGCCACACCCATCTTCAATTCAGAAAGTACCTCTGAATAGACATAACCATGTCCATCTGTATGTCCATGTAAATTTGTGCGCACTGTGTACATGGATATGTATTGGCTCAAAGGAGAAGCCTACTGAAAATGCACCAAATTGTTTAATTTCTGGAACCCTTCCCCATAAAACGCCCTATAATACAGGAAGGCTTTCATATGGCGAAAATTCGCAACTCTAAATATTTTTTGACAAAATTTGATCTCATGTAAAACAAATTTGTATCCGATGGGATCATGTTTAGAACCTCCTTCTATATAATGATATTTCCCGAAGAGGCTAGTGTGGCAATGCCTCGCATTTGCTGATACACGGAAACTATATATATTGTAGTATAATTTGTTCGACTTGACCTAATGCAACTATTTCACTTGTTTTCTATAAACCTATTTCAAATGCATACGAGTACATAACAGAATGCTTCACTCCTTCAATCGTTCCTTCACTCCTCCTACATTCATTTAGTTATTCATTCATGTACTCATTTATATTAAATACAGTCGAATGAACTTTAGCCCAACTTAACTGAAATTTATTTATTATAGTTAACAATTGAATTATTGCTAAGATAATACGCAACTGTGCTAAAGAAAAACAACAACAACAACAACAACAACAAAAGCAAACGTTCTATCTTTGACGAATTTGCGGATGCGTTGTCTCTCTATTAAAAAGACTTAATGGAGTATTAGAGAGCGGACGTTGGACAAACAAACGGGAAAGTTTAACTATTGTTTTTTTTTAAATATTTTACAAAAAAGGAAATTCGTTTAATTTATGCTTCAGCTGGTTCAACAAGATTTCAATGCAAGATAAAAGTTTGTCAAAAGAAAACGAAACAAATAAAGAAACACGTAAAAATTTACATTGAGTTTCACTAAATCTTACATTATTTTAACATTTCTATACAAGCTGTGGGTGTGGCAACTTGTTATTGTATACCCTGCACCACTTGTGGCAAAGAATAAATTAAGTTTGTGTAGATGTAGATGTAAATCCCTAAATGGCAAATGCCACCACACCCACCTTCAATTCATTTTGAATCAAAATCTGCATCGGTTTAACCATGTCCATCGGTCCGTCCGGCTGTACATGTAAATTTCTACGCAAGCTACAGGTCGCATTTTTTAAAAGATTTCCATGAAATTTGGTACAAAGAGGAACCCAACTAAAAATGGACCGAATCGGACCGGTGACGGACACACGGACGAATAGAGGACTAGATCGACTCAGCATTTTTTGATTAGTAAGAATATAAATAAATCTAGTGCTTCCTTCTACATGTTGCAAACTGGATGATAAACTTGGAGTACACCTCCCCTTCTCTTTATCAAATTCCACACTCTTTACGCAAAGGCGTGGCTAACATTTTCAATATATATAAATATGCAACATGGAGGGCTAAACGCATTAGTTTAGTCGCATAAATTTTTAATGGGAACAACATTCTTTCAAAAAAAAAAATTTAATTATTTTTTTCTCCCATATATACATATATGCTCCGTTTAACGTGCATTAGACTAATTCATAAAAGAACTTTAAGTAATGAAGGTGCTTGCTGCAGTTGCTTCATTCAGAGTTTTTCCATGTGATTGCCTACTACGTGCAGGTATGGCAACGTAACCTCTTTCATTACAAAAATAACATTTTCTTCCGATACGAATCATCATTACGTGTTCACGGATTCTCTAGAATTTCTCATTTTTCAAAAAAGCCTTTTCAACTTCAACAATCATTCAAGCATCATCTTGTACAATGGCGATAAACATTCAAGTAATTGGCGTAAACTCGTACATTTATTTACATACATGTGTGAATGCGTTAGCGAGCACAAAATTGATAAGTGACTGAACCTGTGCAAAATTTGGCTTCGTATAAAATTTGCATGAATTGAAAATTTAATGATTGTCATTATTAGAATTGAACCACCTACAAAAAGAACGTGATGATGTCAGAAAGAAACAGTGACTTCTTCACCATCACCATCACTTGTGTTAAAGTGTAAATTAAATTAAATTTGTGCAAATTGTCCCAAACTTCTAAAAAGTTGATTTAATTTTCTTATCATTATTTTCTAAATCCATTACTTTATTATATGATTTAACACCCTACCCCACTTAACTCCACAAATTATGCTACAATTAGTTTAGTTGTGTCAGTAAACGGGAGGTATTGCCAGTTAAGTCACTTTGGGAAATATCATTATAAATAGGGGTCGAAATTTGGTACAGCAAATTAAATAAGCTAATTAACTATTATCGATAAAATTTTGTTAAAAAATATGAAGCATTGCGAGTTCTCGCCCTATATAACCTTCCTTTAAAATAGGACCTCATATGGAGAAGTGTTCTGAAAATGGTCCAATTCGATGCATTTTCAATAAAATTCCTCTTTGCATCAATACATGTTCTTTGTAGTGAATTTTCTTGAAATATCTAAAAAAATGTGGCCTGTAGCTTATGCATAAAATTATACGGACAGAACGACAGACATGGTTAAATCTCTTCAAAAACTATTTATATCAATTTAGAAACTGTTTCTAAATCGATTATTATAATTAAAGGTGGGTGTGACATATGTCCGTTAAAAAAAAATATAAAATCTGATGCCAAGTACGTGATTGCATCCGTTAAAAGTGATTGTAGTAGGTAACGAATTTCCCAAAATAAAGATGGATGTGCTGTTATCCGACCCTGCCCATTTTTGGCAAATTGTTGTGATTGATTGATTTTTGGCCATTGTGGGCGTGGAACTTGACCGAATATTAAATCTTGCCATATTTTTTGATTTACATCAATAGTAATAATCGGCTTCATCAGACATATCTTCGATAATTGAATAACAAGTGAAAAACTGCAACACACACGCACGCACATATATATATGATACATGTAAATACAGGGTGAGGCAAAAAGTTGGAAACTCTAGAAGAACATCATCGAACACATTCCAAATACAAAAGTTGTTAAGTTAAAAGAGAGTAAGGTACAAATCAAGGACAGGGTCAAGTTCCCCTCTTTTAATCCAACACCTTTCCGAAACATATCATCCTTTGACGTTGTTCGAAAATTTCCATCCACATTTGCCTCACCCTGTATGCATTTACATACTTGTACTCTTATACGATATTTATTTAGATCACCAATAAAAAAATAAAAAATTAGGAACTTTTAACTCATTTTATAAGTTTTCAGAAAGCAACTTTTTTCTTTTCGCAATCCTACGTGGGTATACTATGTGCTGTAAATATGATTATCATTAAAAATGCGCAATAATTTTCTTTTGAATCTCTCACGAAATTTCTTTTCAGCAATTCACACAAATTTGCATGTGTAAGAAAAGTTTTTTTTTCATTTAATAATCTTCGCGTACAATTTTGATGAACTTTTCAAGTAATTGACGTGTTCGCATAAAGACCTACGTGTGATTATATTACTGCGTTTAAATCTACAGCGTAAGCTGCTCAATATGCACAAAACGCCATTCGCTTCGCATTAAAAAACGTATTTGTGCACTTCCTTTAAAATGTTTCATTTCTTCATTGTACAAAAGTTGAGGAATTGATTTCAATGTATTTTATGCTTAATAGATAGAGTGCTGTACAGCCCAATATAAAACCCACTACCACACAAACACATAGAAAGTTAACCGAATAACCTTTAAACCACTTTAAAAGAAAAAAAAAAAGAAATGAAAAAGATTGACCAAGTTAATTGAAATTTTAATTGAATAGATTGCTTGTTGACATCTTACAAATACATTGGTTTGAAGTAGAATACAATTTAACAAATACCAGCATATGCTGCTGGCTGTACTGCTCCATGCTACAGTTGTTGTATCAAACATTGTTGTTTAAGCAGACAATTATCTCAGTGCGTTGCATGAATTACGTATACAGACAATAAACCAAAATAAAAGCATCCAAATATATGCACACACCTCACAAGAGATATGTTTCTTGCTTCCGGATTTACAAGATACTTAGAGAAGGAAATTTACTATAGGGTGCTTGGCTACTGTATGCATTATGATTTCAGTGATAAGTGGACACTAATTTACTGTACATGATTGGATTTTAAGATTCAAATCTCTGTTAAGTCGTTCCGTTTTCTGAATGTGTTAATAAAAGGACCAAAGAGAAGTGGTCCAGTAAACGAGTAAAAAAAAAACTTATTTCGACTTAGGTCAAATCTTAAATACGCTCTAGACGTGCGTGGAATCTTATCAAACCAGGCTTCTTTTTTGCACTTCGATTTCAACTTCGTAGGTTCGTCTTGGTGCCTGATAGATGGCTTTCTATGAATTTTGGGCGTGATCCTCAATCAATTTTTATAGAAATCTTTTTGCAGAACCTAGAAATACTTGAATTTGCCAAAAAGTTGTTATAAATATAAATAGTGGGAGGGTTTGTTATTCAACCACGGCCAAATTTCAATTTCATAAATCTATTTTTGTTGTTGAAAGAATTTTTTTTTTATTGTAGGCGTGGTTCTAAATGATTTTAGCCAGTTAACAAATAGCGTACAGAATATATAAATTTATGTACAAAATTTTAGCTCAATATCTCCCACGAAAATGCTAACAATAGATGGACACCCGGACAGACATGTCTCAATTGACTCATATCAAGAATATACACATACTAAAGAGCTTATGACGCCTCCTATTGCAACGATTGAACACCCGCATCTTATGCGAAAAACAGTCACTGCAACGGACCATTTTTAGCACCCCTTTCTATATAACGCGCTAACTTGAAATAAGTCTTTATATGACGTTACACGATGCTATTGTTACATAGTTACAATATTGTACATTCATGACCTCATTAAAAAGAACAACACTTCATTGTCAATGCATGTATCTACATATAAGTGGATTAATTTTACAAAAGGGCGGTTCAAATTCAAGTGTTATCGTCCATGTAACGATTGTGTTTCCTACTCTTTGCATGACCATAACAGTGAGTTTACAAAAGCTGCTTATATTGAAAACAATACAAAATGATTCGACTTCTATATGAATTTATCATGTAGAAATATTCATGGGTTCAATATTTTTTATTCCACATCCGCTTATAGGTCAAAGATAGCTGTGCATGCGAACATGAAGAAAGCTAATGAATTATAACCACACCCATGTATTTATTTGTATTTCATGCAACAAAAGTCAAAGCAAAAATAATAAAATAAGCGAACATGCAACAAGAGTTATGAAAAGAAAGGAATACAAACACACAAACAAACACAATGAAAGCAAGCAAGGCACTGTGCTTAGTGTAGTAGTGAGTACGGTAACGAAACAATATAAAATTTTACTACTTTGTAAAATGAAAAAAAGGTAGAGTACAAAAAATTATATACATACATATAATCATTTATAAGCTTACTTTCATTCTTACATTCCTACACACTACACGGTAAGCATGAAGTATACATGCAAAAAAACAGGAACTAACTAATCATTCGTACTCCACCTACCCACTCATATACACCTACAGCTAAGCTGAACCCTCAAATCATACAAAATGACTTTTCTTTTACATCTTGCAACATCCAGAAGGAGGAATCGCATACCCTACAAAGGTGCAAAGGATCACCATCGAAATCTAAAACGATCTAAACATGTCCGTCCATATTCGTCCGTCTGTTGTTGGCACTATCATAGCCGTACGTTTTGAGACATTGTGCTAAAATTTCGTACACACACTTCCAGTTTCTACCAGCAGAGGGTTATTTAAATTGGACAAAATCGACTAAGAACCACACCCACAATCTATAAAAATATATATATCTACCATAAAAATATAGCTATGAAGTTGAAATTCAGTATACATGTTAATGATTACCCCATCCATCAATGTACCGAAAGTGGGCGTTGACAACGGATACGTTCACAATTTATAAAAAGCCGTATTCAGTGTAAAACTTGATTCAAGTTAATGTGTGTAAAGCGCCTTATTATAGAGCGTGTAAACAGGTATCTGCCACACCCACGCTTTATATGTGTATATGTGGTGAATATATAACATCTGTTTAACTTAGTGGGTGTGGAACTTATATCGGCTGTACATTTTAAAGCTATATTAAAATGCACAAGATATGTGGACACAAAAACTAATCATTATGGACTTGTGTCCAAAGAGAAGCTTATACACCACGCTCTATTCCGTCTTCTTTATCTTCCACTTCAAACGATCGACCGACATGACCTGATGGGTTTAACTGGACCATGTAATATCCTATAAGTGTTGTAAAGAGAGTGATCCTAAGAATTTCTTCAACTTAAACCCTTGTATCAAGTTTTAACCTTGTATGAAATTTCAGCGAAATATCTTAACGACTGTGTCCAAAACCTTTCACAACTTTATATACGAACAGGCGGACAAATATCTGTTAAGTATACATATATATATATATATGGACGTGGCAGATATATGACTAGGCTTTTATGCCAAAGAAGATTTTTTGTAAATTGTAGGCGTGTCTGTTATTCGACTCTGCCTGTTTTTGGCAAATGGATGAATACCGGCTCAAATTGATAAATTTTTACTAAATTACAACTTTATAGATCGATTTTTGTGGTTAATTTTAAATAGCAAGCTACGACAAATATGTGTACATAATATCTCAAAATTTTCGACAGTGAAAGTGGCAAGAACAGATGGATGAACACAGACTCAAAATGTCCCTTATGATGAAATACCTCACGGTGACACCACAGGACAAAGGTGGTTTTAGCGCGCCAGAGTCCCGAATGTCTGACTTTCGATGCTTTTCATCTACAGCAAAAAAAAAAAAAAAAAGAATCAAAAACTGAGCCATATAAAGTCTTGGACGCCTCCTTAGCTTAGTGCACCCCGTTTCTCTTCTACTACACTAATGAAATATCTGAATT
The DNA here is from genome assembly GCA_963971445.1 of Ornithomya chloropus. Classification (NCBI taxonomy): domain Eukaryota; kingdom Metazoa; phylum Arthropoda; class Insecta; order Diptera; family Hippoboscidae; genus Ornithomya; species Ornithomya chloropus. Next base: position 49,671,517 of record OZ020530.1, on the reverse strand, counting down.
TCAAGCGACAATTTTTAAATTTCATTTGGAATATCTGAAATTTAACTGACTTTTTCTGAAATTAAAATGGAAATGGTGCAGATCGAGAGTGTATTTGAGGCCACGTAGTGTCCTTAATGGTTTTTGTCAGAGAGAAAATATTACATGATTACACTAAGCAGCCAATAACAGTAAACTAAATATCAATTTCAATTATATTTTATTCAACCAAATAATTTGATTGCCTTAAATTGTTTTTTTTACAGTGTTAATTCCGGTCATCATCCCCATACACACACACACACACACACACACAAATACTACATTAAAATTATTACAGTTATAAATGTCTTCGCCGCAAACAGTCATAAAACTAAAATTGTTTCTTAATTTTTTTTTTCATATATATGTATGTGTATATGTATATGTGCATGTGGGGGTATATACATAGTTATGAATGTAGATTCAAAAAGGAAAACTCTTTTAATGAAATTGTTATTCATACATGTGTAGTATCTCTATATTACGAGGCTATGAAAATAATCATGAAAAGTTTTAATAGTGATATTTTTCATATTGTCGCCGAAGAGTGACCAGCAATGCGAACGGTTCGTTTGTGGCTTTATTATGACTGTAATAACAAAGATAATGGCCAGACTTTATGTCCCATAGAAACTGGCAATTATTACTTGAATTCATCGTTCAAAGAAGCATGAATATATTATTTATATGCATACGTTTGCATATGAATGAATGAAGTGAATGAATACAAAAGTCAAATTAAAGGTTTTACTATAATTATACCCTACACCACAAAATGCTACAAAATGATAAATACATTTTGTTTGTACAATTTCCTATTCTAGCACATAATCGATTAAAAACAATTGCTTTTCCTTATTTATCTAAAAATCTAAAAATCTACACATACACACACTACAACATGTTATTTAAAATGATGCTTATACATATGCATTTCGAATTATTTTATGGCCTTTATGTAGTTATTCCACTTTTTGATAAACTTGAAATTTTTCAATTTCCTGCCAAAGACCAGCCCAGGAGCAATGGTTGAAAAGTATTGTATGTATGTAATTTAAATAAGTAAAGACATATGAACATGTTATTGTTGTTAAAGTGAAACCCGACTATATAATACCCTACACCACTTAGTTCCACAAATGATTGCAAGTATCGGGAGGGAATTAGCAAGGGAGGAATGAGAACAAAACTAAGTATTGTATTAACATGGCGCCTTGAATCACTTGTGTTGCATGTTATGACCGATATAACTCCGAGGTGGTACGAGAATTACTTTACCCAGCCCTACGTATCTACAATAATGTCAGCATGGAGATAAAACGGAGAATCATTATTTCTAACAAGTGCAACGAACTATGAACTAAGTAAATAATTTAAAAGCAAAGCTTACACTTTATAAGACCCTCATCATCTCTGTGGTTATGAGGCTTTTCCAGTTACCCTCAAGGTTATTGCCATATAAGTCCCTTCGTGAAATATTATTATATAGAAAGGGGTTCTAAAAATGGTCCGATTGGGTCCAAATTTGGCACAGCCAATTTCTGAAGCTAATGAACTATTCTCTACTAAATTTTGTTAATTTTGCGAATTGTCGTATTCTGAAAACTTTTATTATAATGAAACGTTATATGGGAAGGGGTTCTAAAGCTGGTCCAATTCGGTTCATTTTTAATAGATCTCTTTTTGGGTGAATACATCTTGTACTAAATTTAATGGAAATTATTATTATTATTATTATTTATTTATTTCAAAGTTACATAATGGATATACAGTTTACATGGGTGCCTCCCACCTCTCCAGCTTGGAGCTTATATGAGGTAGGAGTATGCACCAAATTACCATATAATACTTATCAACTACTTAACAACTAGTTACAACTGAATGTCGTATAGCATAGCCTTGCGCGAAGTGCAACATAATGTCTCTCTTAAAGCGAGTAGAATTCCGTGTAGTCTGTAGACGGACAGGGATGGCATTTCACCATCGGATTGCGAAAACAAAGAAGTGACGTTCAGACATTAGGGATATGTGTCGGATAGGTCTAATATTCTGGTTGCGGCTTGACATTGAAAATTCGAGCCTGTTAAACAGATAGCCTGGATCCTGCTTTGAGACAATTTTTTGAAATAGACATAGCACTCTACATTTAAGTAGGTCTTCCAAGGTGACTGATAACAGAGTTCTTGAAACGCGGTCATACCTCCTCAACGCAAAAACGTACCTGATAATGGAGTTATTGGCCTTTTGAAGTTTCTGTTTAGAAATGGAATCACAATTGGCAAACAGCTCGCATCCATGAAGGAGTTTTGGATACAAGTAGGCTTTGGCCAAAAGTTTTCTAATGTTTCAGGGTGTGAACCACTGTAAATGCCGTAGAGATCTTAACATTCCGTATACTTGTCCCACATTTTATTGATATGGTTCTCCCAAGTTAGCGTTCTATTGAATGTCACTCCGAGGTTTTTGACAGAGTCAACAATCTCTACGTCCGTCCCTAATAAACGAATTCTAATGTCCCTAAGGTCCGCTTTCTTGTAAAAAACTACACATTTGGTTTTAACAGGGTTCAAGGCCAGACCATTTAAACAGGCCCAATTTGTGATATTGGTCAGATCCTCATTAATTTTAGTTGCCATATTGATGATGTTATCTGGGGATCCACTAGTCCAGATTTGTACATCACCCGCATACATATGTACTTGGCACCACCTGAGATGGCTGGGAAGGTCATTAACATATAATGAGAAAAGCAGTGGACCCAGAAGGGACCCTTGTGGAACCCCCCGCTTAATTGAAAGTATGTCAGAAGAGATATTATTGACAACCACTCGCAGATACCTATTTGCGAGGTATGTTTCAACAAGCTGAGAGGATAGGGAATCAAAGTTGAACAATTTCCTTAGTTTGGCTGTTAGTAGCACGTGATCAACGGAATCAAAAGCTTTAGTGTGGTCTAATAACACTAGGAATGACGTGTTGTTATTGTCCAGTTTGCCCATTATGCTTTCTGCCACATCAATTAAGGTGGTAGTGCACGATCTATTTTTTCGAAATCCAGACTGAGAGTCAACCATTAAAGAGTTAATGCGGACATAATGGCATATTTGTCTTTTGATGATTTTTTTAAATACTTTAGAAAGAAACGGAAGGATCGCAATTGGCCTGTAATCACCATTGCTTTTCGGAATGGGTAAGACTATAGTTAATTTCCAACAGTTCGGAAAGGTCGAACGCATAATTACATCGTTAAAAATAAATGTAATGCTTGGTAACACAATCGGAAGTATTAATTTAATAAAACGAGGATCAATATCGTCCAGTCCGATTGCGTTAGACTTAGTGTCCAGTATGCACTCTAGCACTTCAGTTTCACACACACCATTAAATTTTAGTGGACTAAAAGCGAAATCAGTTTCCATTTCTAAATAATGAGAGACATTTGGGTTGCCCATTGGTATGTTAAAGAATTTATTATTAATTTCGTTAATGTCAAGGTTAACTGGAGTTAACAGAGCGTTTCTGTTGACGCCAATCTCCCTAATCGTGGCCCACTTCTGTCTGTCTCCTGACTAATTCAAAATATATAAGTAAGAGGTCATTTCATTACTCGATGGCGCTGTATGTGGAAATTATTCAATATGTTTCTAAGAAAACTTTGAACTTATATCTCGGAAACTGTGGCTTCTATCGATCTGAAAATGTTTGCGCCCCTTTTCTAAATCTGATGAAGAATCCATTAATCTAGGTATCGACGTTCTAGGATGACCCAAAAAAAAAGTAAAAACATTAAATACATATAAGCACTATATATATATATTAATTAATTTATGAACTTACATGTGAGTGGGCAACTCCAAAGGATTTGAAGCATCCCGTAAAGTTTTTCTTATTCTAATAAGGTTCCTTTTACGGGAACGAGTACTTTGAATTAAAAATGCCCCCAATGAAATATTTCTGCGCATCCTTTAATAAATTGATTCCTAAGTAATAATTTAATAATGCATTATTATTTTAATAATATTAATTATACTTACATTTTTAAAACTGTTTTCAATATTTTTGCTAATTTTAGTATCAAATTTCACTAAAACGACACCAAATATTCAATCGTTTCATTTGACACAATTTGACGATAGAATTCAATCGTATAGTGCTTATACAAATAGAAAAAAATCGTCAAAACGAGACTATAGAAAATATTATGTTACACAATTAGTTACAACGATATCGTTGACAAAAATGGTATCGTTTGAAAATTACCCAATGACCCCCCAGAATTTTCAAAGAGATGTCGAAGTTCGTCAGTCTTGTTTCGTAAGCTTTGGGCACTTAAATGACAAATATGGATTCCCACATGTTGTTTTTCAAGGACTCTTATCATTGTATGAGTAGTGTCTCTAGTTGACACACCCATCTTAGGACAAACAAAGCAAGCATATAAGTGGCAGTAATAAGAGAGAAATTATGTGTGATATATATAAATGTTTATAGCTTAACAATAAAAAAACATTACAAAAAAATGAGCCGCTGTTGTGAGTCCAAAAGTAATGACTGATCATGGCTTGTTGTTCATCATCGCCTGGATCAGTGTGGTCTGGTTTCTAAGCATCTCCTGCATCATCGTCTGCATTGTAGTCATGAATGACTGCATGTGCTGGACCAGCGCAGCGATTGTATTCTCTAAGTTCGAGGCAGTATGTTGATATAATGTGTTTGGCTGAGGATCTGATCGGTTATTGTGGCGTAGAATGTCCGCGTATGAGAAGTTAGGATTTACATTAGTACTTGCAGGAGTTGTGAATTTAGGTGCCAGGTGTTGAGTGGTAGGAGCATCACGTTGACTAGGAGTCGGTGCAGAAGAGTTGGTTGGCTTATGCTTTAGTTTTTGGAAGATGGGGCATCCGCGATAAAATAAAATATCTCAAAAAGTGGGACCAGTAGCTTGCACACGTGGATAGACAGATGGACATGGTTAAATGGATTTAGATTTTGATTCTGAATCGATTAGTATGATTGAAGGTGGGCGTGGCATTTCTCGTTAAAAGGTACAAACATCCTTAATATACACTTTGCTTAAAGTGGTGAAGGGTATTTTATTTATCTTGTCAAGGCAATCCTTCATTCATTCATTCATACATTCTGGTTTCAAAAACATTACAAAAACAGATATTTAGTGTTTTGTAACTTATGTAAATATGCTTATAATATAAAATTATGTTCCCAAAATACTCGGAGGAATACTCCCATAAATGTATACCGCGACAAATTTAGTATACCACCCCATCCCTATCCCCCACCTATATCTAAACGGTACAAAGAAAATTAAATTAAATAAAGTAAGCTGGAGTAAAAGTGCAGTAAAGCTTAAACAGTTTCTAAATAAAATTCAATAAATCTAAAAACACACTAAATGATATAAAAGTTTTGCTAATGCACATCCACACACCCGTACACACGCACACACTTTACTCACAGTGAATGGTGAGCTTTTGCATAACATGAAAATACGATTGAGTAATTCAATTTAACACACAAGACCCCATAAAAATGGAACACAACTGATAAACTAAACAGCAAACAAGCGAGCAACTGAAACTAGTAGAAAGAGCAGTAGATGCAATAGCAGGAATGGAAGATAGGGTTGAGAATTGTCTGTTTCAAAAAAAAAAAGAATAAAAAAAAATGTACAATAATTCAATTTTAAATTTAACTACATCAAACACATGTACACACATCAAAGTGGTATATCATACCACAAGGAGAACGAGTGGACAGCACACGCAATTGTAAATAAAAGTAAACAAATGAACCTTAAAAGCAAATGAAACGTAAAACTATTGCACTCAAATGGACGCCATCACCAGCAATAAAACACCATTTGTATAGTAAATGGAGAAGAAAGCACATCAGCCAAGGGAGCGTTGCGTTGGGAGCGGAACACAAATAGACAGGTTTACATCTTATGCTTGGTTTATACATTTGTTTCATATACAGGGTGTGTACTGTAGTTGAGGACAAATTGACATTAAAACTGCAAATATTTTTATAATTCCATGAAATTTTCACACGACGTTAATTGACTCCTAGACTAAACAATTATTCAATAAAATCCCCATTAGTGGCAATAAGGGATTCGATCTTGGGTCGGAAACGATTGCATATCCAAATCAAATACTCCTTGTTCATTTTGATCATTGTTGTTGTTATAACATCCTTGAGTGATTAAATAGTATTATGAGGATGTTTATTGGTCAACTACCCCACATATGTAGCCCTCATGGGTATTGAAGGACTTTCGTCAACAATTTCTTGTACTTGTTGAACAAGTGCGTTATGAATTTTTAGTAAAGTCCGAACGTTCCTCATGTTTTTTGCGTTTCTACCTTTCCAGCTGATGCTTCCAATTCTTCAGAAATTACATACACATATATGAGTGCCCTCAAATACCGTACGCACCCTGTATATTATATGAATCAAATTGGTCAAATGAAAATTGGATTCTAAATATACCTTTACAAAGATTAATGCATTGATGGTGGATTCTTAATCCATAGTCGTAGTTCTGGATAGCAAATCTTTAGATTTCTACTAGCTACGGATACAGGATCTTGGGGCCTTTCTAGGTTAAGGCTTAATTTAAAAAACAGTGGGCGCAGCAGGTACATTATTACATTTTCTAATAAAACGTTCAGATTTACGCTTTATAAGGTTTTTTTACAAATTGTATTAATTTCTGTTATACGATCGCGCCCATTTTTGGCCTTTCGATAGATGTGCTTAATCTTAACATGTAAACCAATTTTTAACTTTACAGATAAATATTTACGGCTGATAAATAGATTTTTAACGATTGTGGGCGTGGCTCTTGACCGATTTTGGCTAATTTAAATAGCTGCGGTGAAATGGAAATGTTTCTACAAAATTTATATTAATTATGTTAACAATTGCTAAATTTAAGACGGACGCATGGACAAACTAATTTAATTAATTTAAACAAGTACACCAAACTAATTTGAAAATTCGGAAACAAAATATATCATCAAATTAGTGTTCATTCATGAAAACATTAGGTGTAAAGTTTCGAGGAAAATGTTTCCTAATCTTTATTCATCAACGTAATGAATGGTTATTGCTAAAAGTCTTCCAAATAACAAAGTAAAACTATTGTATCCTGTTCAGTAACATCAAAAAGTAAAGTATTGTTATAGGTTCGAAATAGACTAAGGTTATATAAAAATATAACTTGAATATAAATTTTTCTACACATTAGCATATATGATAATATGGTACGCAATGCAAAGCAAGCATTGGATTCGAATATAAGTTTTTTATACCCTCCACATAAGATGGGCGATATCCATGCATTTGCAACCCTCAGAGAGAGGCGTAAGAGATACTATAAAGGGTAAATATTTTTGATCATCCTCAAAAATTAAGTCGATCTAGAGACCTGCGTCTGTCCGTCTGTCTGTACCCAGTACTCCCACTATCGAACATTTTTAGATAAACAACTGAAATTTTGTACAGACCTTTTAAACGCTACTTAAATTGAATAAAATCAGTCAAGAGCCACGCCCACAATCGACAAAAGCCTCTTTACCTGCCTTCGTCGCATAACAGACACGCCCGCAATTTACAAAAATCCTTAGAAAGGGTACAACTCGGCTTGCAAGTAATACATACATTATTAGAAACCATAATCGGGTACCTGCCACGCCCAATGTTTTGCATATAGATGTGGAGGGTATTTAAGATTCGGCCTAAGGCTATTTTTTTTCTAACCTTTTTTTATTTCAAACCACACTGAATGCACACAAATATTACCAAACAATCGGTAGACCAAAAAACAAACAAACCAACCAACCAACAACTCCCCTGGAACATTGCATACACGCATGACAACAGTATGTATATAGCTTAGCTTATAAAAAGAAGCAGATAATGCTACACAGTTGCATACAGAAATGCAGGAAAATTTAGGATTCAAGTTAAGTTGTAACAATTTGAAGCGTAATACTAGGAAGTATTTACCATTCCCACTCTACCTTGGAACGCTTGCCGGAGGTAGACCGGAGAAATATACTTTTGACCATATCAACTATGTTTAAGTAAGCTACCGCATTGCATTCTTCACAGAAATTTCTTCATTTTTGTATTCACAACACAGGGGAAATACACTTGTGCAAACATACGGTTTGATTTGAAAAGGAGAAGAACATGGCAAGTAGAATACAATGCAAAAGAATGTTAGATGCCTTTAATGAGTGGCAAGAGTCTTCTGGGTGCAATAGTCAATAAAGGAATTGTAAACGTATAGAGCAGATGTAATGTTCGTTGTAGGGCTGGTAAAATCGAAATGTTAAAGTTGCATCTCCTTGAACTGCACCGTTAAACAAGTGCGTAAATTAATTACCGATGACAACAAAAGTTAAGCAAAAGTAATTTTGTGAGAAATGTGATTTTTATGTAATGGAGAAACACTAGTTTTATGATACTGGAGAGCAACTATTTTCATTATAAAGGCTGTGGCAACGCGTAAAACTCAACACTTTTGATGTCACCCAGAGAAGAATTGAAAAAGATAAAGGACTGCATGGTAACCAAACACCAAAACATAACTCCATGCACCGTATGTGATCTTTGTGGTAAATGCACAAATTTACATGAGCACACACTTGCTGACTCGGGCCATTCAAAAGAGTCAACGAACACGAACTCTGGGTTGACGGTTGACTTGCATAGGCTGTGTGTCGCAGTTTTTCACTTCATATGCTTTACACGGATGTTTCGAAACGTTATACACACATGTATGTACATATCTGTACTATATGCAATATATATATATATAACTGCAACTGTAATAGGAGAACGCACTATTGTGCCCATTATCATAAAAATTCAGTAACATTGAATATAAACGGTTTATTTTTAATGCCTATGCGTTTGGGTTTGAATTTGTGAAAAGTCGCTTCACTTTTAGTTGGTTGCCATCCAATCTAAGCGGTTACATTTTGAAACAGGGAATGAAGGAAGGAAACTTTCCAAGTAATTGGCAATTGAGAAGTGCCTGATTACAAATTTCGTGTAATGTTATGGCTTTAAAAGTAAAATGCATTCCAATCCCTCTTAATAAAACTCCAATTACTTAGTCAATATAAAGCGAATTACAAATTATTTTATTTTAAATTATAAGCAAAATTTCATTAACTCTCTATATATGTGTGTATATATGTACAGAATTTTTCAATAAGGACATAACAATTTAGTATTTAAATAAAGCGCAAAATAATTAAGATAATGGGGGGAAATTTACTCCACCTGGGCGGAAATTTAGTACACATGTTATATTTATATTTTTATATCCTCTACATAAGATAGGAGATATAAAAAGTTTGTTATTCCATTTGTAACACACAATAGGAAGCGTCAGAGATCCCACATAGTACTCGTATATATATTCTGGAGCAGAGTCAAAAACTGAGGCGATCTAAACTGTGTCCGAATGTCTGTCTATTGTTAGCATTCTCACGCTTATAAATTTTCTAATATTATGCTAAAATTTTGTACAAACACTTTTAGTTTTTGCACGTAGATCTAGATAGATATTTAAATTGGGCAAAATCGGTCAAGAGCCACGCCTATTATTGACAAAAATTGAGCTATCTGAAAAAAATTGAAATTTGGTACACATATTTATAATGAGTTCACGCATACATCGATGGGTGAACAATGAACAAAACAGCCGTTTTAAAAACACGCCCACAATTTAAATAATACCGTATTCAGTTGACTTTCTTCAACTCCTGCAAACGGATACAATCAACTCATTTGCACTGAAGCACTGACACAGGAGCATCCAATAGTGAATATTTTGACTCGAATTTATCCACTGCCTGTCTGGTTTATTATTATTGTGACCAAAAAGTGTAGTAAGCGCTCTTAAAATTGCGACTACCGACTTAATATTTCAGTAGTAATTTTAATCATTTCCAAACGTTGATCGATTGTAAACTTCATTTTGATAAAAATTTCAACCTTGATTAACCGTTTGAATCATGACATACGTTCAAGGATGCGTTTGTATTAAAATATAAAATGTTTATGTTCCTATTGAAAAAGCAGTCATTAATATTTATAAAAATATTTATATAGAGTTAGTCGGCTCTAACCAATCACTTGATACTGTAAATGCGAGTCATTGTCGCGTATAAGAAAAGGCGTTGTATGAAAAAGGGTTTTAAAAATGGTCTGAACAAAATTATAAAATTGCAACCTGAAGGTTATCTATAAGAAATACATGAACGCATAGACGGATCGTTTCACATTGTAATTCTAATTCGATCGGTATAATTAAGGGTGGGTATTAACCTTGCCATTTAGAAAAGAATCAGTAGTGTCGAATTTCATCAAAACATTTCGTAATCGTAAAATGAAGTCATAGATAGATCGCTGGATATAGCAATAAATTTAGTTATATTCATAACATACGCAATAGTGTCTTCTCTATGCCCTCTGAGTTTCCCATATTCTGTGACCAGCTAGAGTGACCAATATAAAAATGACTTTGATCATTCTCTCGGTCAATTCAACTCATCTCAATTTGCATATATTTCTATATTCCATTATTTCCACCAATAAACTTTTGCAAGTGGAATTTTCTCAAAGGAATTTATTGAACATACAGAAAGAGATTTATACGTCAACGTATCTACGAATGTTTAAAAAATATATTGTACGAGTAACGAACGTGTGTATACAAGTAGTAACATACCCATCATGCCTGTACAAGACTTCAGTTACAAGCTTATTGAATTACAAATTCACATCAAAAGTCCTTCAAAATCAATGAAATCAAGTTGTTAACAGATCTTCGGTGTCCGTTTCATTTTGTTCAGCGTATCCGTTTTTCGTTTGTTTAAAGCGTTCGTTACGTATTTCAATGAGTTTTACTTGAGGAGGATGAGCAAAATGTTAAAATTGTTGCAGCATTTGTAACACTTGAGAAAAGAATCTTTTGTGAGAGTCCATAAGGATGTAAGCACACGTATGTATATGTAAGTAACGCTTCCTTAAATTCAGCAACTTCTTTAACGTTCAAAGTTTTGAATATCATATAGGACTTTATTGAGCATTATATATGTACATGGTGGAGCAGTACGAAGCATTGTTTACGCTTATTACGTTACGTAACATTACTTATTATTATGTAACGTTGCGCTACGCATTTCGATTTAGGATGCTGTAGAGAATTCCTGAAACTTAATGTACCCTATGTAATGTAAAAGTTCCCAAAAGGGTTTTATTAATTTAAAAAAATTGTATTTTTGCTTACTCCTTTGAACGTGGCACATTTCATCCAAAACTATTTCATCAGAAACAAACTTGTACACTTTATGAGATTGATGAGAATTTTGTACAATATTTCCTTGTAGGCGTAAATTTTGCCAATATACCGAAATGGCGATAACAATTTGAGTCTCTAAACATATTTGCATTCAGATGTTTCTTTACGTTTCAGTTTGCTGAGAATCGCTGACTCATCAACTAAATGAAGCAAACAATAGAAAAAAATACAAAACAGATATAATCGAGTTGAAGCGAAATTAAAATACCTTTGACCATTTGGTGTGTGCTGATGCAATTCTTCTCTCTAAGCTTACGAACGATTCAAAGTACGTTTGTACTCTCATCCCTAAATAAATCACAGTTCTCTGTGAGAGAAAGTGATCTTTTTGGCACTTAATATATGTATTGTCTTAGTTTGAAGTCCACAAGCAATGTCTAAATTTTATATCGCAATTTTCAAGGCGGTAGTACAACAACCAGGTTTTCATGATTCAACTTAAAATTCAACTGATATGAAGAAAAAGCAATACGGGAGATTCAATAAACCATAAAGTGTGCTTTCATTTAATGACAAATCGTTGGCTTAGCTCGAGGTATTACACCATGCAACCAGACACAATTTATTGCAATATGTAGCCCAAAAAATCATCCACGGATATACACAAAAAGTCACACTGTGTTTCGTTTGTGGAGACCCAAAAAAAAAAAAGAAAAAAAACAAAAAAAAACAAAAAAAAAAGGCAACACATACACAACTGTATTAATGAAATAGAAAAAAACAGATTTAATGGACTCTTTACTGAGAGGTGGGAACTGCGTCAACTATTTTTTTTATAGTTAACAATTTAAAATGGGTGTTTATTCACTTTGCCGAAACGTTGCGTTACCAAGCATTAAATACGCAGTAAGCGTACACAATGCTTCGTATATATAATTGCGTAGCATAATACTGCGTACGTTTCTTATGTAACTATAAGTAATGTGACGTCACGCGTTAAGTATAGTTACGTATATTTATTGTGTTATGTAACATTGTGTATTATTACGTAACGTTACGTAGCAATGCATACGCGTATAGGGTTTTTGAGTATACCGTAACGTTGCGTTACGTAACATTGCAACTTATAGTATAGTGACGCGTTACATAGCGTTGTGTAATATTGCATAACATTGCGCTACGTGTTATTGTATTCCTAACATTACGCATTATAATATAACGTTGCGCTGCATAGCGTTGTGTTATAATTCATAACGTTACGCTACGTATTATTGCATTACATTTTATTGGTATTTATCACATTCCCTATTGTTACGTTCCTTTGCATTAGTTTGCGTTACGCAATGCTATATAACACAATAAACATACCCAGCACTACGTAACATTGCGTTATCAAGCCAATTAAGACAAGCAATGTTTATTATTTATGTATATTCGTGTTAATAGGAGAATAACAGGATCATTGAGAAATTTCTTATGCCTTTGACGACACAAGTACTTCGTTTGACACTATTTAATACAGATATAATGGAAGGATGGTTTTATTTCGATTCCTTTCAAATTTCAAAATATTTTTATTTATTTATTTATTTGTTTTTTGTTTTTTTTTTACACAGAAATGCTACTTTTGTCACAATCGTCAGTTGACAAAGTGAGAAGTTGTTAAGCTTTTTATAGAAATGTTGATGATAATGCGCTTTGCACTATGTTGACATCATAATGCAGTTAAACTGCATGACATCCCTATTGTTGCTTTCAACTGTGTGATGATGTATGTGTATGTGTGTGTGTGTGTGGGTCCTTATTTCCGAAGAATCACTAGTCATTCCACGTGCACACGAGCAATGTTTCAGAAAACACTGAGTGAAAACATAAAAAGTAGGGAAAAATAGTATAATGCGGCGAAGTTAAGCCGATTATTATACACCCTCTGACTCGTCCATTCGTCATGGTGGTAGAAACATCTTTTTGGTTTACGGTGATCTCAAATAGAAATGTAAAGACGTCTGTAAAAATTAATTAATTTAAAAATAGTTTATTAAAAAAAGGGGGCGTGGCAAATTGACTTATTTAATTTATATAATACATAGCAATCGAAAATAAGTGAAACCATTGAAAGAAACACAATTTGGATTAAATATATATAAATACAAGTACAAATAGTGGGCGTGGCAGATACCTGAATATGCCGTCTAGTATTGCATGTATGTATATATGTATTGTATGATTAACTTAAATGTTACATTTTGCGCTAAAAATTGTTTTTTGTAAGATTGTGGGCAGATCTCTTATAGTAACCCGCCAATTTTTGGCAGACCATGGGACCTAATTATATATTACAGATATACCAAATTTAAATAGCTTAACGTTTATTGTTAACAGAGATTTATATGTTAAATGTGGGCGTGTCTGTTAAGCAAACCCGCCTCATCATAAATATTCCTTATGGATCAAATTTAAACTTCAAAGCTCAATTATTCTGGCTAGTAGATGGATATTCGCTGATTGTGGGCGTAAACCAATATTTTGACGCTGACCCAGAATGAACCATAAATACTTTGTGAAGTTGCTGACGTATGTGACGACATAACAAAAATTTTATAGATTTACTTACTCCTTAATTTTACGGTAGGTGTCATAGTCAACAGCATCTATGTAAATAGAGAGCGTAAAAGCTTTAGTTGCTAGCCACTAAAACCAATAAGGGTGAGAAACATCACATAACTTCAGTTAGAATTGCTTTCATTGTCAATTATACAAAATCGTATTGAAAACATTTTAAGCTTAACACAAAACTCATCCTTTTTGAAGTTGAGTTCTCCTCCTTTTTCATTTATTTCCCCTTGAAACGCATAAAAAGGATTTCATTCAATTACAAATTTATTGATTAATTAGGTTCGTTGTTGTTTATATTGCATTATACAACCAGATAAATACACTGTTCTGTGTTTCTGGCATAACCATCCCCTCCTATGGCTTGATCTTTATTGTTGTATATTAAATTGGAAAAACTAAACTTAGGTTAAGCCAAAGACCTCTGCATGTACATACAAATAAGTGGGCGTGGTAGATAAATTATTACGCCCTCTCATAGTGTATATATAACGTAACAGCTTGCAAGTCGAGTTTTACGCTGAGTACGGTTTCTTGTAAATTGGGGGCTTGTCTGTTATCCAACCACGCCCATTTTTGGCACATCAATGAAAGAGATAACTATAACTATGTGTATCAAATTTCAACTTCATAGCTAAATTTTTGTGTCCGCCAAATAGTATTTTAAACATGATGGGCGTGGCTTTTAATTGATTTTCCCCAATTTAAATAGCGATCTAAGTGTCTGTATTAAATTTTAATATAAAAAATCAAAATTTTTCAATATCAAAATCTCAGAATTTGTGATCACAAGGGTGTAACAACAGACGGACGCACGGACATACCTGTCTAGTTGAAATCAATTTTTGATGGATGTCTGACGCTTCGTTCTGGGTGTTGCAAATGGAATGACAAACTTAATATACTTCTCACTTTATGTAAAGGGTATTATTCTGGTGGCAAATATCAATAGTTTAAGAATTATGAGCGCAATCTCTACAGGTTTGATGTAATGGGTAAATAAAGGCAGCGTCTTGACTGTTTCATGATACGCAGCTCTTAGCATCAATATAAATTTAGAACATTTTAAGTGAATCATAAGCTTCTCCAGCAAATGACTTAGATTTCTTATGATGGATAAAAAATGCAGGATGAGACTGACAACGAACCTCACCGAACCTTCATAATACAAACGCATGCATAAGACACATGTAACAACATTATGATAATGTATTGAAATTATTTGAAATGTCAACCTCCGCGTGAATCTTAATTTTGTTTTTCAACTTCATCACTTGAAGGTAACGGAACATTTTAATAATAATAAAAGTATTATGTATTTACCTTAAGGGGGCAAGTAGATGGAAACAAAGTACACATTAAATTTATGAGTCGATCAACTGAGTAAATATTAATCGTTTTAATTTTATCCATTGCTCACAGCACCGCATGACACAGCTGGCTGGAATCTCCGGTTGCATGTTGCCAAAGCGACAGTTCAGAAAATATGTGGCTACTCTACCCACCCGTTCATTTAAACATTTCACCGATGCTTGGATATTGCGACTTCTTCAATATCGAGTGACTGGACTGATTTTTTTTATTTTTTATTTTTTTTTGTTGGCATACAACAACAACGCAAACAACAACTACGATACATTGATTTTATTAATTTCATTGCTGATACCAGCGGTGTTCTGGTTCATTACTGCTTGCTGTCCACCACAGATTTTTATCCTCCCACACGAAAGTTGACAGTAGGTATACTAAATGTGTCACGCTTTTAGGCACTTTGAAATAAAACTTACGGGAAAATTACTCGAGGTCGCTTATACTTTGTATTGGGTTGCAGTCTCTTCCACATTCATATTCACTCGATGTGTAAAAAATTTGTGAAATCAATTTTATAGGTTACAGTTAATTGCGCTAAGGGAAGGGCACTTAAGATATCATTTTCAGCCAAGACATTTTTGTTTGTTACTTGTTTTTGGTTGCATATGATTATACGCTCCACCTCAGTGATGGGGGTATACTAAGTGTGCTATTCCGTTTGCAACACCCAGAAAGAGGCGTCGGAGATCCAACATATATCAACATCAAAATTTGAGTCGATTTAGACATGTCGGGGCGACTCAGTGTCCGCGTATCTGTTGTTGGAAGATATTGAGCTGAAATTTCATACAAATGCATCTTTACGTAGATTCCTATTTAAATTGGACCAAATGCCACGCCCACAATCAACAAAAAACGTACCTATCAAGATAAAATTTGGTACATATGTTTACAATTAAGGCTTCTATCAATATATTGTACCAAAAATGGGCGTGGTTGCATAATACACTTGCATAATTTACAAAAAAAACAACTATGTTTTGTGCCGCATTCCTTATACTGTTCAAAGCGTTATCAGCTACTTGGCCCACCCACTGTTTGTATGTGGAGGTGGAGGGTGTTTAACATTTGATCTAAGCCAAATTTAATATTGTGACTTATTTTTATGTTATACCCAGCTATCGATATGTTATATGAGAAAGGGGAAGGTTAAATATTTTTAAGTGGATTTTA
This sequence comes from Ornithomya chloropus, assembly GCA_963971445.1. Taxonomy (NCBI): domain Eukaryota; kingdom Metazoa; phylum Arthropoda; class Insecta; order Diptera; family Hippoboscidae; genus Ornithomya; species Ornithomya chloropus. Next base: position 49,654,995 of record OZ020530.1, on the reverse strand, counting down.
TATGTTTGCATGCGTGGGAGGTATATTTCCAACTATCCACCCCATGGGGATGCCCCATAACAATGTTAATAAAGTATACTTTTTGGTTGGTCATGTGTGCTCTTAATGCCAGTGACAAAATATTCTTTCATTCAACCTGCACCACCATCGGGCATATATTTATAATGCAGATGGTTTAAGTTATAAGAAATTAATAAAGAAAAGCAGATAAATTGTATACTAAAGGATGCTTGGGACTGGGTGAGTTTGTAAGTCATACTAAAGTTCTGTACGACTGCAAGATTATTATCTGATGATAAACGAGCATGAGAGTGCCAACAAAAGACAGACATACGGACGAACATGGCTGAATCGTTTCAGATATTTATGCTGTCTTCTTCTTCTTATTATGTGAAGGATATTCTGCACGTACAATTTACATTGGGCAAAATCGAGTGAGAGTCACGCCCACAATTGAAACAAATCTACTCAACTGTCAGCAAAATTTACTTATGCAGTTGAAATTTGGTATAAACAATGTACAAAAAGGGGATGTTGTCGAATAACAGACACGCCCACAATTTACAAAAATCCTTACTCAGCGAAAAACTCTACTTGCAAGTTATTATGTAATACATATTCTATTATTATTACTCTAATAGTATATGTATTACATAATATCGTATATATCGTGCACCTGCCACTCCTTTTTTTCACAAGTATATATATTGATTAGTTTTTTGCTTGTTCTTTTTCTATGTTTTTTGGTTTTCAAACACTTTAATTACATAACTAGCATTCAAAGCCCTTGCATCTCTCTGTTTAAGTAGCAAAAGTGCGTCTGGTTGTGTTGACTTTTTGGAACCGAATCAAACATTTTAAAAGTTTCCTCAACACTCTACCGTAATAAATATTTAATCAAGAGTGTGATTGTCGTCTTGTAACTCCTTTGAACAAATTCCTCAGAAAATTGTTAGTTCAACGGTATGTTTTTTGTTTAAGTTAATTTTTGAAGTTCATTTTCACTCATTTAGTTCATCCCGAAAAATGCAAATTTTTCATTACAATACTATAAAAACAATGTTCCCAAACTCAACCAAAACATACACTTATCTCAACATATTATAATTAAAAAAAGTAAAAAGTAACAAAAAAAATATTTTTGGATTAAAGCAAATCATAAATACCTTTCACTTATATAAAGAATACAGAGCAGAGGGCGCGACGCGATGTCGGATTATGCGCTCTATACTATATATAGAGTGCGTCAACTAAAAAATAGGATTCTGCGCCAAATACAAGATTTTTGTAATTTGCGGGCGTCCATGTCTACCGATGAAGAGGCTAATTACAACAAGTAAGAATACAAGTAACTCATGTACAATAATGGGCGTGGCAGGTATACGTAGAGTATGGTTTTTTGTAAATTGTGGATCTATCTGTCATACGATCATGTCCATTTTTGGAACATCGATGGATAGAATAACTACACATATGCATATCAAATTTCAAATTCATAGATAATTTTTTGTAGCAGATAAATAGATTTTCGTCAATTGTGGGCGTGGCTTTTGCCCGGTTTTGTCCATAATAATTCAGCAATCTTGCCTGTACTAATGAGAAATATCTGTCTAATTATGTCAATATATTAAAATTCACGAGCGTAAGAATGCCAACAACTAACGGACAGATGGACAGATAGGACTAGGCGTAAGCAAAAAGAATACATTTATTTTTATGTTTGCACGCAACTGCTTGGGATACAGTGGCAATGCACAAACCAAGCCAAACAAAAAAACAAGATAGAGAAGTTGGGTTAAGACCGAAGCTTAAATACCCTCCACCTTTTATAATCATCTAAAAAATAAGTTCCTATTGCCATATTTATGTATGTGACTATTTCATGTACTTACGCAAATAGTGTTTTTTTTTTAATTATAGGCGTTTGCGTTATTCAATCACGCCCATTTTTGGCACAGTGTTGGACAACGGTACCACTTATATATATACGAAATTTCAACTTGATAGACGTAGTATTGTGCGATATATAATTTTTTAAAGATACAATTTTTTCGAGGTATGTTGAGATTTTTGTTTATTGTGGGCGTGTCCCTTAACCGATTGTGCCCAATTTCAATACGGAACAGCGAAATTGAACTAAGAATACGTATGCAAAGTTTCAATTTGATATCTCTAAAATTACGACCGTGAGAGTGCCAACAATAGACGGACACACGGACATACGGACGGACATGTCTCTTTTCATGCTGATTAAGAATATATATGGCTTGTGGGGTCTCCGAGGCTTCCCTCGATGTGTTGTAAACGGATGATCAAAATGAATATACCCTCTTCCCTAAGGTGGAGGGCAGAAAAAGAAGGAATGAAGAACTCTCAACAGCAGCAGCAATATACATATATAATATACATATAAAATCAGGAATTATATTGCGGTGGAAAAGAGTGTTTTTAAGGTATTCTAAGTTCATCATTACATAAGTTACAATGCTTATGTAATTTGATCACTGGTGCAGAATAAAGTTTCCACACCAAATCAAATCAATTTAGAATGTAATTCGCATTAAAATATATATAAAGGGATTAATGGCGTTCTTTAAATATGTTGCATGGGAAATTACAAAATTAATAAACTCTTAACGCACCAAAAATGCTGAAAATGCTAAACCTTACCAGAAATATGCCTGGGTGCGGTGCTGTGATTGAACGAGCAAGAAAAGACTCTTAACTTAATTAGTACGCTAGAAAAAGGCTGAACGAACTGGAATGTGTTCTTTGCCATTGCCATGAAATCTTGTTTCAGACAGAATTTCTTTCATAAACCTTCATCATAAAGTGGGCTAGATGCAGTATATCAAACACACACAAAAAATAGAAAATAAAACATCATAGTTTATATTGTATATTGGGTGACGGGATTTGGGTGTATTTTATAAACTTTTCTCATTAAAGTTAATTATTGCGGTGCCCTTAAGGGTGTGTGTGTGTATGTGCACCCCACATCAAACCATTAACCACATCGTAAGATGAATGAAACAAAATAAAGTAAAATAAGTTAAGTTAAATTAAGTTACGAAGTTGTGTGCTTTCCACACATTTGCATTTAAGAACAAAGCTCCTCTCTCTCTCCATCTCACAGTCACTTTCAAAAGCATCATAAAACCATACTTTGCATAATATGTTTAAGAATTACAACGACAGAGCTCCAAACAAGTTGGTCGCCCTAATGGAGTTGCCATTTTAATACCCTCCCCCCGGGTATACTAAGTTTGCTGTTACGTTTGTAACATCCAGAAAGAGGCCGCAGAGACCCCACAATTTTTTTATATATATTCTTGATCAGCATAAAAATGTAGTCGATTCAGACGTGTTCGTCCAACTGTATGATATTTTTCTCACTTTCATGGTCATAAATTTTGTTAAGCTAGAATTTTGTACAGATACACAGATAAGTGTTTGAATTGGAAAGAATCGATCAATGGACACGCCCCTAATTACGCCCCAAGAGTTCATCTAATACAAAAACAGAGCTAATAAGTTGAAATTTGTTATATGTATCCATGGATAAGCTAAAAATGGGTGGGGTCGCATAAGAAACACGTCCGCCAATCGACAAAAATATTCTTATCTGCCATAAAATTTTACTTTATAAAGTTGGAATTCGGTACAAATATTATATCATTAGTCGATGTTCCAAAAATGGACATGGTTGGATAACAGGTACGCCCATAATTTATAAAAAACCCTGCTAAGCTAAAAAATTCGATTTTGCAAGTTGATATGTATTAGAAGAAGGCATAACCATCTACCTGCCACGCCCACCATTTGTATGCAAATGTGGAAGGTATTTACGATTTGGTCTGTGCCAAATTTAGTTTAATTTTTAATGGGTTGAAATGGTTATAGCGGCACAATTTAAATAAGAAAGACTTTCTCCCAATAAAAATGTTCCCATCTTCACTCTTCTACATAAATGTCTATATAAATGTAGACGTGCTTTAAGTCAAACCGCTAAGTATTTTTATAACCTGCGCCTCTTTAACACAGAGGGTATATTAAGTTTGTGTGGATGTATGTAACATCGCAATTTTTTTAACAATTTTTTTTATTTAGCATAATATTGCATTGTTATACAGCACAGGACAGGTGTTAGCTTTGCCACGCGAGGCAGAGATTTGCTGTTGAATTACTTACTTAGCTCAAAAAGAAAGTTAGTAGCACCCGTTTCATCTCTATGCAAATGGACGAGTTATTGTGCTAGCTCGAAATTGTATCCGTTGCAACATGCAAGGGATTTAAAGCGCCTTGAATCACTGCTTCGTTTGAGCTTTACACCCCCGTTGATTCAGTTCGTCGAATAAAAATTCAACGATGGCTACGACGTGTTTGTCGTATGAATGAAAATGCTGCAGAGGGAGCAAGATGGCGACGGAGACCCCGGTGGTGGGACCAACACTTTGATTTGTTGTACAAAACTGAAGAAGACGTATAGCAAACCAAAGCGCACGTCCCTTCATCTTAATAATGGGCCAGTAATGATGATGATGTACGTTGTGTTTTACTAAGACCCGATCGTAGAATGGAATGCCTCGCCATTGATATTTCACTATACGACTGATGTAACCATGATTAATTAATATTCCCTTATTCAACCAAGCAAGTTATTGTATAAAATTTAGAAGTGAGTAGTTTAGGCTATTAAGGCATCGGGTACAACCAACTTTAAAAAAATTTTACATGTTTATTTATTTTTTTTTTTGTTCAGTTTTCTTATTTGTTTATTTGCATACATGTTGTTTTCCAAGATTTTTGAAATGACCATAAAATGGCAGACTTTCATAAAATTTGAATAAAAACCACAAAAAAAAAGGAAAAGGGAGAAGCCAAAACAAGTAAAGGCAAGCATTTACGCGCGTTAAAGAATTTCATTTGAGAATAAATTTAAAACTTTACAGTGTTTAGCTGGGAAGGCAAAAATGAATTGTTTAGCGGAAGCACCATACCACACGAATGTTATGTGTGTGTAAATAAAAATGAATTTATTTGAAATTGATATGCTTGCCATATCTATTAAAGGTAATAATAATAAAAAAGGAAGAAGAAGAAGAAGAGAATTTATTGAATATTGATAATAAACGGTATATTGTTTCGCCAAATCAATCAATATCGATTAGCAACGAGATAAAAATATTTTCATATTCATTTATCTATTGTGGACACGTACACTACGTACATGTGCATGCATATACCGTTATAACGACAACTAACAAATAGAGAAAAATTCAAATAAAAATGTATCGATATATCATGTCGCGCCAGCAAACATTCACCGTTTCACTAAGTGAACAAATTGAGTATGTAATCGTATAGCTGTCAGCAGTTATTTACATATATCAACTTGTAATGGGTATCATTACCAACTGCATCGTCATCATTATCATTATCATCATCATCATCATCATGATCATCATTGCTATTATCATTGTGATGATCAGCCAGCCAAGCTGAAATAATGGAAAAATGAAATATTACATTAATACAACAACAACAACAACAACAATAATAATAATAATAATAATAATAATAATAATAATAACAACAACAACTATAACATAAACATAATACAGTTTACATACAAGTAAATACATTCCTCTGTGTCAATATATCAAATCAAACAACCAACCAAACAAACACACATGCATACATATAAACACTATCATTGATACACTACAGTACAGTAGTGTGCTATGCTAACAAAAATACAAGGCAGCAGCATACAAGCTAGTATACAAATTCATTTATCTGTCGTATAAATCCCTATGTATGATATGTATGGTGTGTACGTATGTATGTGTATGCAGTTGACTGTGTAAATATTTTATACTACATTGAGGCATAAATGTTGTTGCAAGTATAGAGCAAAATCAATAACAAGGAATGTTGTTGTAGCAAGGATGCCGAATGCACATTTAATGGCGTTCTCTCGTACTATAATAGGATGTAGCACAAAATTAAGCAAGGTGCATCTAACAGCACACAGGCTCTGCCAACCAATGCAATAACTTCCTTAACAGGATTTTCATAATTACTCGTAATACGCCTTCACTTCATCATCTCCGCCAAAGCTGCTTAATGTGCTTTGCTTTTGATTAGTGTGAAACTATTATTGTATGCCAAGCTTTTATAATTGGTTGCGCCACTTTAATCTAATTACTTAAAAATACACATAATAATAAGACAAAATTAGTTATTTGATATTTGATATTTGATATATCGTATATAATGTACAATAATGCGGCAGACTTGAGATGTTCATCGAATGCATCTTCTTCTTTTATTATACGCAGCATCACTTGTAACAAACTGAATATTAAGTTTGTGTAGAGGTTTATACATTCTAAACAGCAAATCCCACACCCACCTTCAATTTTATATCAATTCTGAATCGATTTAACCATAACTGTCTGTGTGTCCATGCAATTTTCTACGCAAACTGTAGGACGAATTTTTTGAGAAATTGGATTGAAATTTGGTACAATGACATGCAATGGTCCATTTTTAGAATCCCTTCTAATTATGCAGTGTGGCTGGAGCCGTCGATCAAGCAAAGTGAGGATAATAGAAATAAATTTATAATAAAAATAAAATAAATTAATCTATTCTTTCTTTGAGCTATTGGCTGTGAGAGCAGCGTTGACCAAATCGCGCCTAGATATCCTGCAATTTTTACATTGCATGGCCTAGGCCGCGCATCGTCGCTGTCTCTGTAGTTCGTTGCTATCTCTCTGTCCCCGCGCCTAGATAACCTGCAATATTTATATTGCACGCGCCTAGGTTGCGTCGCCGTTGCTATCCCTGTATCTCGCGCCTAGGTTGTAAAACCTAGACCGCGTGACGCTCCACGATAATTAAACACTCACCCAGCGCCGCCCGACACCCGTATCCAGTAAAATGCTCTGTACGCTCTCGTTTCCAGCAACGCTCGCTACTCTGCATCCTGTAACGCTTGCCGCTCTGTATCATACGCCGCTCAGCACCATAAGCCGTTACCGCTATAAAAGTCAAGTATAAGAAGGCAAACCCAAAGACTAAGAGACAAACTACATCCTCTCGTATAAATTTCTTTGGAAAGGAACTTTGGACTCGCTGAGTTATACTCCAGCTACTTCAAGAACTATTGTAAAGATTTTAATGTATTTTCAATAAAATTTCCGTTCTATTTAAAAACAGATTCCATTTAAAAAAAGAGGGCAAAAAAGCTATATTTGGCTTGGCTTAGAAAACCTTCAGGTCTATATACAAGCCATGGGCCCGTTACTGGTGTATGTACATATTGTATAATGCAGACAAGTCGGATTCTGCTCCAAATATGATTTTTTTCTAAATTTTTTCCTAAATCCGCCAACTTTTGCCGTATTGTTGGATGAGATAATAAAATATAAAAAAGTATTTCTATTAAATTTTATCTTATGGTTGATAGATAGATTTTTTATTGTAGGCGTGGCCTTGGACAAATTTTGCCCATTTGAACTAAGAACCTATTGTATAGAAAATTGTTGTCACGGCCTAGGGAAAGCCGTCGGTAACAAGGTTCACTCAAAATAATGATACAATTTTCCACTTTAATTTATTTATTTTTCACTGTTATTCATTTCTACTTTTAAATATATATATATATAAATTTAACAGAACAGTTGGCCCTTCCGCGATGGTTCCAGCACTCCCTCTTAACGGGACGTTCGCGATTTTCAGCTCGGACTGTCGCAGGGCGTGAGACTGAGTCACCTCGCCTGGCGTACGCCGACTTTGGTGGGACGACCTTCCTCGGGGATTCATTATATACTGGCCGTTGACGCTTGAGAGGGGATCTGGCCATGCTGCGTTCTGTATTGATTTTTTTTTCTAAGATGTTTATTTTTTGTTACAGGCCGACACAAAAAACAAATGTATCACATAGCACAACCACTCACTTCTAGGTCTCGAAAACAATTATCTCTCTGAAATCTCGCACTCGACTGTCCACTTACAACTTCTCAACTCGAACACTCCGTACACGTCAGCCGCTCGGCTCGATCACTCGTTTTCACCACTCATTTACACACGCTGACGCTGGCGGCCCTGGGCCGGTAAAGTTGTTGAAATAAACGTTGTGGTGAAACAAGCTAATCGATGTAGGGAGAAAAATACATGGCATTTTTCTTCCTTACACTATGTACAAAAACATAATAATTTTGTAGACAATTTTACTTAAATATGTGAAAATGTCGACCATAAGCATTCCCAAAAAATATGGACACAGGAACGCACTCAAATTTTGATTATATTTATATGTACGACACAAAAATGCTTAATAGAATTTTAAGAAAAGCGGCTACAGATAATATTATATAAATATACATATTGTTCACGTATATACATATACTAGGTGTCTAGAAATTTTAAATGGACCAAAATCTCTCGCAACGTGATTCGGGACTTGAAAAGGTAAAAAAGCTTCATATAAACATATGTGCGGAAATGTTTGTACTCGATCGATATTCCAGTCACCCTGTATATGTTATATTATCATTATTTTTGTTTAATTTTATCATAAAAACTTTGTCACATATTATGCAAAACTCTAACTATTAATTAACATTTGTGTGTATAATTACTTGTATAGAACGCATTAAGCGGAGAACACATCCGGCGAAAATTACAAGACTGAGCCTTTTAATCCAACCGCAACTAATGCAATACTTGTGCCCTATAATATAATTGTAATAACTTGTAATTATATTCGGTTATATATAGAACTTCAACGTTGTTGGTCATTCTAATAATGAATGATGATATGATTTTTTTTTATTCACATCTACCAGATATATGTACATTATTGGAGATGATTTTGAGCTGATTAAAAAACTATATACACTGTGCTCCTAATGCAGCTATTGCCTCATTCTGACACGGCTTAACAAATTTAGTGGTATAACCAACCAAGCTCCTCACAGTTTTTATGCATAACATAACATTATCATACCACCCACTTGGTTTCTTATTGCGTTTGCAATACCAAGAAGGAAGTATCAAAAAGTCCCTACGAAGTATATATATTCTTAATTAGTATTAAAGTCTAATGTGATTTATACATGTATGTCTGTACGTCCATGTGTCTGTTGTTAGAAACCTTATGATTGTGAATTGTAAGATATTGAGATGAAATTTATTACAAATATTTTGTAGCGGATTCCTATTCAAATTAGGAAGAATCGGTCAAGTGCCAAACCCATAATTTACAAAACCTTTTTTTAATTGGCAGATAAATAATTGGTGTATAAGACATGCTCCATTAATCAGCATAACTGCCAGGCTCACATTTTGTATATAGATAGAAAGAGTACTTAAGATTTATTTTTTTGCGTATTTTGATTACCACCAACTGTGGGTGTCAAAGCGTAAGTCAGAGGAAGTCTAACATTTGTTTTTGACGGCACCAACTGCACGTGGTAGGTTTGCGCAGTATAGTTATAAAATTACAACAAAACCTTATCAAAACACACCCTCGACCGAAAAAAATTTGGTTTTCTTAAGTATAATTATGCGGAACGAAGAGGCCAAAAATGGGCGAAAATCGGCAAAAAACCGTTTGATTGTATATGTGAAGGGTATTTAAGATTTAAGATTTGACCTAAGCCACAATATGTTTTGTTATTATTATTACGTTCCATACTGACATGTGCAAAATCTCTTTGCGTAGAGCTGTTCTTTTTGCTTTTGTTTCACGTTATTACTCATTTAAATGCCATACGCGAATTTACAAAGCTTCATTATTACATGACAATTTGCAATCTTTGGGGAATTATTTAACTCTGTACGCTCTATCTCGGTAAGCCGCGTATGCATTATATTTTTTTAGTAAAGTTTTCAACACACAACCACTTATTACAACATAACATACAAGTACAATATAATGCATTGTATACGGTTGGTTATGTATGCATTTGCATCCATTATCTGGGTGTGTTGTCTCTGAGCTGTTGTGTAGCTTGTATTTTTTAAAATGCTCTTAAAATATTAATAATGCACGAGGTTGTACGGTTGTACGAGCAAACATTCTTCCATAAATACATTTATTATTGTGGCTTTTACCATATGCCAAAAGCGCTCCCATAGAGCTAATATTATATACGGTATTGGAAGTAAGGCAATTTTGTTAGCAAGTAGTAAGCAGCAAGACTTTAGAGTTTAGTAGGACAGGATACACTTATGGCTGGAGTTCTTTCTAATATATAACCAATGAATGTTTCACCTTTTGGTTAAATGCATAAAGGTAAGTGAGTACGTGAAAGAAACCGCAATCTTACGCTGCTCTGCACACACCGAACTTACGCTATACGTTATATATTACTTATGGTAGGAAAGCTGTGTATTGTGTGTGTGTGTGTGTGTGTATGTGTGTGTTGAATTTTATGTTCGATTCAGTGTCCACGGGAATATTTTTAAATTTGTACAAGTCACAGTGGAAAGTTTCCCGTTTACTTGCTTCGAACTTTCTAGATGCACAAAATCAGAGACATAATATAAGTAAAAATCCTGCATAATCATTAAATGCGAATACAAGGATTTTAAAGATCAATAATAGCTTTTAAAACTAAAAAAATTAATTTATAACTTGAATGAAATCTTAAATATCCTTCGTACATATACATATAAGAAATGGTCGTGCAAAAGTACCTGATTTATGCATCAACTAACAAGTGGGATCCTGCCCTAAACATTTTTTTTTATTGTGGACGTGTCCTTTATATTACCTCTATTTTTTTGGCGCATCGATGAATTATTATTCATAAATTTATTTCATAAGGTAATTTAGTTGTTCCGTTTGCAACACTCAGAAAAGGAGATGGGAGCAGCAAAGTCGGAATTGATCCATACGTCTGTGCATCTATCTGAAACTCTTACAATCAGCTAAAAGCCATGCCCTCTTTTTATATACATATATATATGTTTAAGTCATTTAATTGAAAAAATTTTAATCATTATTTTCAGCCTCTGCAAAAAACTAACAACAACAAAACGTCTCAAACAAATTCTCAGTAAAAAGTGAAGAAATAAATAAAATGAACTGCCCTCATACCAGTGAACATATGCACCTAAATACAAAACAACCGTGACGAAAATGAAAATCTTCCAAATGTGTATATAAAAAGGTTTGCGTGTATGCTTGTGTTGATTTCATTTTATTTCCTTTAAAGTATATCAAATTATTCTATAAACATGTGCTGGCATGCACACTATTCATACATAAATGAAATGTGTTTCAAATAACTACTCTGAGAGAAGAGAAATCTTTACCTTACTGGAAGGTTACCAGATGTTGATGTAAAACAAGTAAGAAAAGTAAATTTGGCTTAAGCCAAATCGTAAATACCCTCCACACCTATATCGGGCGTTGCAGGTATATGATTACGCCCTGTAATAGTGTACGTTTTACACGTCACCCTGCAAGTCGAATTGTACGCTGGGTATAGTTTTTTGTCGATTGTGAGCATGTCTCTTATCCGACTACGCAAATTTTTTGCACATCGATGGATGAGATAACTATAGATAAGCATATCTTATTTCAAGTTCATAGGTAAATTTTTGTAGCAGATATATAGATATTTGTCTATTGTGGGAGTGTTTGTTATCTTACTACGCCCATTTTCGATGATTGATAGATGAAAATTGACAGATACGCCTAACAAATTTCAACTCAATAGATTAATTTTTGTCGATTGTGGGCGTGACTCTTGACCGATTTTTCCCAATCTGCGTACAGAAAGTAGATGTGTCTGTACAAAATTTCAGCTCAATATTTCAAAATAAACAACCGTGAGTATGCCAATAAAAGACAGACATATGGACACGCGGACACATCATACATGTCTATATCGACTCAGTTTTGGATGTTAGTTACGCCTCCTTCTGGGTGTTGGAAATGGAATGGTAAACTTGGTATACCCGTCATATTGTGTGAAGGATATAAAATTAAATACAGTTGAAATTTATTTTATTTGGCTTCTGAGAATGTGGCATATACTTGTGTATGTACTTTTGTACACTTGAAGCCATTACAATTTCTCTTTTAACATAATTCCACTTACATGAAAGTACTTTTATGTATTTGTATGCATACATATATAAATACAGTGTTTGGCAAAAGTATAAACATACGTTTACCACCGCATATTGAATTGAAGTAATTTAAAAGTTAGATTAGCCATAATTTTGTGAATAAAACTTTAAAATTGTTCAGGTGGCAGCAATACACAAAAATCTAAACTGTCTTAATTGCATACAGTCTAAAAGTAAGAGTAGTGGTTTTTTTTTACCCCCCGCATAAAATGGGAAAGAGGTATGTATATTGGACACCCTACAAAATGTATAAATTGTTTATCAGAAACAAAATCTAAAACACGACACAGACATGTCCGTCCGTCTGTCTATCTGTTGTTGGGACTCACACAGTCGTAAATTTTTGAAATATTGAGCTGAAAATTTTTACAGACACTTCTTATTCCATTTTTTAAATTAGACAAAATCGGTCAAGAGCCACGCCCACAATCGACAAATATACATTTTTCTGCTACGAAAATTGAACTATTAAGTTGAAAATGCGTATACTATTAATAATCCATAATTGTGCCAATAATGGGCGTGACCCTAAAGTACAAAAAATCGAACTAAGCGTAGAGCTCGACTTGAAAATTGGTACGTAATACATATATTATTAGGAGGCATAATCGTGTACCTGGCACGCCCAATTTGCATGTGTGTGCATGTGGAATGTGTTTACAATTTGGTCTAAGCGAAATTTAGTTTATTTCCTTGTTTGCTTATACCACTTACCCCAGATAAAATCCGAAATGTATGTTCTACCCTATAGTTTAACACATATATCGACCATACCCACACGTGCATGTATGTACATGCATACATATGTCGTACGAGTGCATTTGCCAAATTTTGTTAGTTTAATTAGATTTGCACACATTTTAATGTTACTTCAGTGGTAACACCAATCGGACATGTCCGATTAATTACTAGTTATACACATGCATACGCACCAACATACACATGCATAATACACATACCATGGGATAGCATGCTACTCGTGTTTGACTGCATAAATAGTCGTACATGTGTAAATTTCATATAAATTATCACGACAAGTATTAAATAAAATGTCGCTTGGTAACCAGAAAAACCACGTAAACCATTTAAACCAAAGTGAAGATATTTTTCACGATCAAATCAAGCGGAAAGCACTTTAGTTCATTACATCGTTATCTTTACAATTTATTTTTACAGTTTTACATATTGTTTTTGTTATTGCTATTGTTATTATACCCCCGTATGTGTTGCTAGTACAGCTCGACTCAAAAAGTTTATTATTAATATTCTCTCTCATACAAAGAGGAAAACTTACAAAAGTATTTTATATGAAGTATGCATTATAATAACAGATACATTCGAAAATTATCAACTTGAAAACGAAGACCGGGACCGAGACCCTCTTCTAAAAATAAAAAATAAAAAGCTCAATTCTAAATTTATTTAGCTGTGTTTGTTCGTTCGTCCGTCTGCGATAAACATTGGTCCGCTAGCAAAAAGTCAGCTATTGATGGAAATTACAATAAATAAAAACACGAAATTATCCTCAAATTTCCTTCAAATTCCTTCAAGTTAATAGACTATTGGTGGGCGTGGCAAGTAGTTATTTACGCATTCTAATAGTATCAATTTATAATTGAGCTTCTAAACCAAATGAGGTTTTTGTGGGCACTTCTCTTATCAGACCACGCCTATTTTTGATACATAGGTGGAAGGGCTAATTATAAACGTAAGTACCAAATTTCATTGGTCAATTCTTGTGGAAGATGTATAGATTTTTTCGATTGTAGGCGTGCCTGTTATTCAACTACGCCCATTTTTGGCACATCAATGTACGGTCAATTTTTGTGTCAGATAAATTAATTTAGTTGATTTTGGGCGTGGCTCCCAACTGATTTTACCCAATTTTTAATAGAAACTAGTGTGCAAAATCTAAAAACGTTTATACATACAAATATTAAGTTTGTCATTCCATTTGCAACAACCAGAAGGAAGTGCCCGAGATCCTATAAAGTATATATGTTCTTGATCAGCATTAAAGATTGGGTCGATCTAAACATATCTGATGGTCTGTCCGTTGTTGTCTGTCTTAAATTTTGTATACGCACTTCATAGTTTCAGGCCCATTATTTAAATTAAACAAAATGTATTAAGAGCCACGCCCACAATCAATCAAAATCGATTTATCTGTCACAACAATTTTGCTATAAAGTTGACAAATTGTATACCTATTTAAAATTACCTTATCCATCAATGTCCAAAAGGGGGCGTGATCGGATAACAGACACGCCTACAATTTACAAAAAACCATATTCAATAAAGCGTAATACATACACTATAAATCTGCCATGTTTACTCTTAGTTTTAGTTTTTTACTTGTTATTAATTAATTATCCTGGATATTAAGCACTTAAGGAAGATTTGGCCTCAAAGAAACTCGTTGTCCGATTTAGCTCTCTGTTGAAGTACACATTTGAATACGTTGTGCTAATTATGTACTGTAAAGCATGTAATGACACAAATTGTTCCTACCTATCACTCCTTTGCATTGTAATGCCTCACTGGGAAGTCTTTTATTGAGCTAATAAAATAACAATAATATACAATTATTATATGTTGTTACATATGTAATACAGCTGAACAAGTTCGTGATTCATTTTTCATTTTCTTAAACCGAATCAATTATTAATTGTTTTACAACATAACTGTTAACTATTGATTTATTATCATCAAGAACATGATAAAATATTTACTTAAGTGAACATAACATAACCGAAACTGAAACAATATGTGTGTAATCAAGTAAATGAATATAAGAGAAGGACCATGTATATTTATATACCCGTGCATAGTTTGTTTGTCATATAGAGTAGCGCGTAACACATGTTTGCAATAATTGTCGTAGGAGGCGAATGTGTTTAAGCCATTACATGATATATTGTGTATTGACAACAACATTTTGTTGGATTTCGAGTAATTTTGAAGGTGGGAACAAACAATAACAATACAAACATTATAAGGAATCACCATAACTATGGCATCTAGCACCACAACCACGAACACTACCCACATGTGACTGCACTGCATGGTACTACCTTGAAATAGGCAAACACCACACCCACCTTCACAGTTTCCACCAATTAAGTGCCTTTGCAATAGTAAAATATTACTACTCCCTCTATCCTCCTCCCTCTAATCCCTTCTAACCACCACCGTGCTTGCACGTATAGGGGTTATCCCCTGAGTGGATGGTTATATAATAAAAAAAAAAAAAAAAAAAAAACAGCTAAAATTCAAATATTACAACAATACGCGTGCATGACAAAATAATAATTATTCCAACAGTACACCCCTCTAATGGTTGGTTGATGTGGACGACAACACAAATGTAAGCAAACATTTGTACAAAATACAGCACATACAACTACATTTCATTCATTTTTTATATGCCATACAACAAACAAAAATTCAACATCAAAACAATCAATTGAACATGAATTTGTTGTACCATTAAACACATATTTTCATATGCTGTGTGAATTCCATTCAATATACTTGTATATTCAAGATTGCGTATGCACTTTGTTTTGTCCAGAGACCAGATTTAACGATTCAAATATGGCTATAACAGATAATTTAATTCTAAATACTTCATAACGAGTAAAACACATATTAAAGTCATATTAAGCGTATGCCAAATCTGGGAGACCTTCCATCATTACGTTTCTTTCAAACTACATGTCAGGCTATGCTACAGGAAAGGTACACATCTTCTCTTTGATGTTTCTTTCGAATGGCTGTTTCTATTTATTTTATTCATATACCTTTAAAATGTCCTTGGAAAATACTAATTACGAATTGTTATCTCAACAATATATGGACAGAAAAGTAAATCGAGTCAGAATTTGATATAATTTTGTGCTAGTGACTCGCCCCTTTTCGGTATTAACCAACGTTTGAACAAAACCAATATATACCCCACATTCTAAAGACCCATTTAAAATATATTACATAGATTAAATCTGAGTTTAATGCATTTCCACAACAGAATTTGTTATAATTTTACATAATTTTATTTATTTTTAATTATGTATATTTTATCTATATGTACGTCGAACAATTGAAATTTGAAGTAAGCAGCCAAAATATAGATCAATTCAGTCTAATATTTGGCCACTGCCACACTTGTAATTACGTATAAGTATAATAGTATATATTATCCGTACGTCTGACAATTGAAAAATATGCTTAAAAGCCAAAATATATATTGGATCCAAATTGATTCTTAATATCAAACTTTGATATTGATTGAACGAAAGGCACGCCCATTATTGTAAAATGTATATACTCGTAAAATGCCAGATAATTCGCCTAAATTATATAAGGCCATAGTGAACCATTTAATCTATATTTTAGAGGTCTATTGAAGAAATAGGCGGGGTGAAATTTGAAGGGAATATATTTTTGTTGGTAAAATGTCCGTACGACACGCCCACAATTGACATAAATCTTAATATCTGCCAAAAAAGTTGACCCAGGAACTTGAAATTTGGTACGCGTATACATAGTTATCCCAATGACTGACGTGCCAAAAATAGGTTTGGTCGGATAATAGAAGCGCCCACAATTTACAAAAAACCATATTCAACGTAAAAGTAGACTTCCATGCTGATACGTAAGACATACACTATTAGAGGGCGCAATATATATATATTTTCCACGCCCACCGTTGTGGAGGTGGAGGGTATTTAAGATTTGGCCTAAGCCAAACTTAGTTTTCTTACTTGTTAACAATATTTTTAAGATTCAAGTAACGATTACTTGTAATGTAGAATAGCATGGAATTTAGCAGGTGTAGATGTATGTGACACACACATTCATTGCTTTAATAGAATTTTAAAATATTTTCCAATTTAAATGTGTGAAATATGTTAAGAATGGCAAAATGTAAGACGGACTTATGCACACACTTATTTAATTCATTTAAACAAGAACCCGAACAATTTGAATTTGAAAATTCAGACATCAAATATATCTTCAAATTAGTGCAGACACTTTATCAATTTATTTAACGTGAAATTCCGAGACAAATTTTACTAGTTTTGTAGATCCATGTAACGCACTTTATTTTTAATCTTTATTTATTTCAGTCTCTGCTTGTAACACATTATGTTCTTCCATCTTTAGTGCAAATCTAAACGAAAAACGCAAATAGTTACCATTCCTCTCTTATTTACCCACAATCCATGCGATTAGTTACACGAATATTTACCAAAGTAATAGATATGTAAACATTAGCTGTGAAGTGTTGTAGATGAAAAAGAAAATAGGTGGTAGAATGAAAAATCCATTAGAATACAAATACAAGTCTATAGTGATGACAGAAAGAAGAAAAATAAATGAAATTGAACAAAAATGCGAACTAAAAAGTTTAATTCAAATTTGCCGGTACACACAAGCACAGCATGCATATGCATGTGTACATACTCACCGACCGGATATAAATACAAATCATATCAAGCTGAAGCTAACAAACGTTAAATATTTAGATAGAAATGAGGATAGAAATGAGGCGAGACGAGACGAGACGAAACGAAACGAAAAGACACGAAAGGAAAGGAGAGCAAAGAAAACGGATAAAAAATTCACACAGCATCCTAAATAAACAAGAAAAAGTTCCATTGCATGTGTGAGTGATGTACAAACATAAGCACATCGTACACTATAAAGCGTATGTTTTTTTCAAACACACGAACCGGCAAGTAAGCACTTCCTTTCCTGCATTTTGAAGCATATTCGCACCAAGTGGGAGAAATCTGCGAAGCACTACCCCAGCTATCATATTTACACACAAATCGTGCACAGACATGCACGCAAATCAACCAGTATTTACAAATTTAAATTACCAAACACAAACGCACACACACGCGCTCGCGCACACACATTCCCATGTATACGTTCAATATTTGTAAAGGGAAGCTGCTCTCAACTGAACCTAACTGAACGAACTGAACTTTCAATTGCAAATGCTGTTTACTTAAACATCTTCTGTTTGCATTCCCGTATCAATCATCCGGCAGTTTTCCGACTCTGTAAATAGTTGGCCGGGCAAGCAAGTTAATGAAAGATAGAGATGCTTTTAAAACTAGTCGATTGGTATACTAAAGTGTAATATCTTAAGTGGGATGTGTAAACATTTTGATGTAAGGAAACAAACAGCGCAAACAAATATTAAATATTCCAATGCCGCACCGCTTGCCCGCAAAACCACTTTTAATAATTGGTTATATTGTTATTCACACATTGTGTGGCAACATTGTTTTCATAATTGCACCCAAACAAATAAACAACCAAACAAAACATTAATTTTAAGAGCAATCAATACAGTTATGATATGTACCAAAAACACATCACTCTGCTGGAAATCGTACAATTTGATACAAGTTTAGCAATAGTTGTCAAGGAGACATCATTACGAAAAGAGGTACATGAGTGTGTATGGTGTACTGCAAGCAAATTGGTTTCTGCAGAACTCTGTTGCTATTTATCTTTGTGTTTCAATTATTTTCCCAGTACATGCACTTGGAATTCAAACAGGTTTTAATTAAAGTTTCGTTTATGTTATATAATATATAAATACTCGTATATATATGTGTATGTGCGTCTTCACAAACATTATATCTCATTAAAATTATTTTACATCCAACCACGTTACCCGTGCTAGTGTCAGAAACATCACCCAGCATTGCATCACATCAATGGTTTAATATTAATATGCGTGCACCCGAAAGCTTCTTTGCGTTCACGCAAGCATCACACTTTCTTAATTATGTCAGTATATATATATATTTGTCACTTGTCTTCCTCCTACATCATAAACTGCCTTGTACTTGCTCTGCTGGTACACCCCATAGCGTAACGTTTTCTATTTTGAAACGTGGGCATTGATTAAGAAGTAAAAAAATTAATTTGGATTAGACCAAATCTTAAACACCCTGAACCATTTCCTCCATAGTGGGCATGCCAGGTACATTATTCCGCCTTCTAATAACGAATGTATAACTTATCAGCTTACAAGTCTTGTTTTATGCTGAGTACGGCTTTTTGTAAACTTATGATCTAATATCCAACCACGCCCAGTTTTGAACAAACTAATTATACATAAGTGTACCAAATCCCAACTACATAGCTTAATTTTTATGGCAGATACATAAATTTTTATCGATTGTAGGTGTGGCTCTTGACCGATTTTAAGCTAAAGTCTGCACAAAATTTGAGATTAAAATTGACTGACGTGAGAATTGATACAAAAGACAGACTTACTACACATGGGTACACGGACATACACATCTAAATCGACTAAGTTTTTGATACTGATCAAAAATATTTACATTTTGTAGGATCTGAAAAGCTTCCTTGTGGGTGTTGTAAATGGCAAATGTAAATAGCAAACTTAGTAGTAACCTAATAACTGTAGCGTACAAAAACTAAATGTTTCCTTCATAAAAACTTTACCTGATTATTATGATTTTATGTATTACTCCTCAACCAGCAACTCAGCTTTTGCGGCAAATGGGATTTTTTGTTCTATGTACGCATCTATTGTCATTTGACCGATTTCACATAGAATTTAAATGGAAACTAACGTACTCATAATGTAGAAACTAATATTTCATCCCAAACCTCAAAATTTAACGACAATAAACCATCCAATAATACGCACGGACATGGCTAAATCGATTCAGATTTTAATAGCGATGAAGGATATGCACGAACTTTGTAAAGTCACTGACATCTCCTTTTAAGCACTGCGGACAGAATAACAAACTTAGTAGACTGGCGTGGAGAGCTTAAAAAGCATGCAGCACAACCTCTTCTCTTCTTCTTCACAAGTTGAGCTTAATGAAGAGCCATCCGCACGTCCGCACTTATGTAAATAATTCCGGTAAGCGTTGTGACACCCGGGAAAATTTTAAGTTATGTTGAATTTATTCCACGTATTTTCTATTTTTCCATATCCTGATAGTTACAATAAATCGGTGGATTGATGAGTGTACCTTCTTTTTGCAATCTTAAGTTTTTTTTGATATAACGTACATGCCAAAAAATGTGAAATCTTTATAGAAAACATATTCCTTCAGATCAGTATCAGTATAAAATCAGTTAAGGGCCACGCCTACAATCGACAAAAATCTATCTATCAACCACAAAAATTGGGCTACGAAGCTAAAATTTATATTTAGCACGCTCATTGAGGTACCTAAAATGGGCGGGGTCGCATAACAGGCACACCCACAATTTACAAATAACCTTTTCTTGTACCGCATCTGAAGTATAGGCTGATATGATATTAAAAGGGTGTAATAAGGTACCTGCCACGCCCACATTTTATATATGGATATTGAGAGTATTAAATATTTGGCCCAAGCCAAATATAGCTTCTTTACCTGCTCATTTATCTACAATCGCATATGTAGAAATGATTGTAATTCGCTCCAAGCAATGTGTACATTAAAGCTAATCACACGAACAATACTTTTATCTAATTTGCTCCCTAAAATAGAAACGTGTATTCCATGTATAAGGGGTAAGTAGACATTTTAAACTTTTTTATAGTTTTAGGAAAACTTTTAATGTTACCCACTACCAGAAGCTTACAATACATAAAAAGATGTTATCGTATGTAAGAGCAACCCGTTCACTCGAATTTGTGTGTATAACTAAAAAGTCATTTTTACTAAATTCTCCGATATAAACTTTGACGCAAAATTAACCTAATAAAACTCACTTCTATATATGTATGTATATGTTGTCAGGGTCATAATATTTATATAGCCTGAGTGTGTGTGTATGTGTTTGCACTTTTACAATTTGTAAATATGGAATAACATGTGAAGCGGATAAATCAATTTAATGAACGTAATAACTTTAAGCACACAAGTGGAAGTCACTTATGTATAAATTATTTACTATTACAGTTCGTTAATATCATTCACATTAATCAGGGCAATTGAAATTATATACAAAAAGAAAAACAACAAATCACTCTCGTGAAATTACTTATTTTTCATGTATTGTAAAATGGATTATGGCCCTGTGTGTGTGATTGTGTGTGTGGTATGTGTGGTGGTGTGTACATCGTCATTAATAGAAACACATTAATGCAGAGGTTACCAATTGCAATTGGAAAGATTTCAACGAGAGTTGGACAAAAAAAAGTTCGAAATTGAAAGAAAATTCTGCTTAATATCCGTAAAGACACGCAGCAAGGATAATTTATTTATTTAGATCATTAGTAGGAAAAGCTTATGTGTGCTAAGATTAATATATAAAAAAATTATTAATACAATAAAACAAGTAAGAAAACTAAATTTGGCTTAGACCAAATCTTAAATACCCTCCACCTCTATAAGAAATTGAGTAGTGTTTGTGTACGTTGATTTTGAAATTGCGCACACAAGGCATGGCGGGAAATACCCCTGGAGGTAGGTGGTTCCAGAGGCGAACACCACGGTTAAAGAACGAACCGTTTCGGTAATGCGTTGTGCGATACGCCAGTAACTCCATAACGTATGGGTGAGATCGGTGAGCAAGCCTGGTTGCCCTGCTGAAGGGTTTCAGCGCAGGACACATCTCTTTTATCTCTCTAGAACATATGCCATAGAAGTACCTGTACATAAGCACATATGTTTTTTTTAAAATTGTGGGCGTGTATGTTATGTTATCTGACCGCGCCTATTTTTGGCACATCGGTAGATGGGATAACTATGTATACGCGTACCAAATTTCAAGTTCCTAAGTCAACTTTTGTGGCAGATATAAAGATTTTTATTAATTGTGGGCGTGCCTGTACTCTGAATACGCCCATTTTTGGCATACCGATGAAGCTAATATTCATAGTTAAATAGTGATCCGCGTGAAAAAACTAAAAGTGCCTATACAAAATTTCAGCTCAATATCTCAAAATTTACGCCCGTGAGAGTGCCAACAACAGACGGACACACGGACACCCGGACATACATGTCTAAATCGAGACAGTCATTCTTAAGTATTGTGGTGAAAAGTGTTAAAATTTTTTTGTGCTGAAAATAATTTCAAAAATATTGCTTTTTCGCGATTTTTTTTGATCGATTTAGCGCAAAGGGCGCACTTTTTTCATAATAACTTGATCATAAACTGGTTGCCACATCAATTACTTCAATTGATAGTGTTTTTCTTCCATTTGTGTATAAGGAGCCATAAAAACGTATAAAGCAGGCACCCTTCATAGGACCATAGAAACGCTAAACTTCTTTTTATATCCTCCACATAACATGAAAGTGCACTAAGTTTGTAATTCCGTTAGCAAACACTGAAAAGAAGGCCACCGATGATCCTACAAACACATTCTTGATCAGCATCATAATTCTAAATCGATGTGTGTCTGTAAGTCCATCCATTGTTGCTCACACTCACGGTCATAAATTTTTGATATATTGGGGTAAAATTTTTGTATAAACATTTCTAGTTTCTGTAAACAGATAAATATTATAAGTGAGCGAAATTGGTCAAGTATCACGTCGATAAGCGCAAATACAAGCATTGAGTAACAAAATTTTAAATTTGGTACATATGGATGTGTTAAAAATGGGCGGGGTCGCATAATATAAACGCCCACAAGTTACACTAAACTTATTTGCCTTCGAATGCATCTTATTACTCGATACACCTGCGTACATAAACTATAGAGAAAGCAATCAGGTACCTGCCACGCACACATTATACATATACTCGTATACATGTTTAGAGATTATTCAAGATTTTGCCCAAATTTTTTTACTTATTATTTATTAGACTAAATGTGAAAATGTAGCTTGTGTGTTAAGCACTAACATCACTAACAAAATGTGTGTAATAACAAATAATACAATAATAACAACAATAACAATTGTAATAAAAATAAATATTTTTTACAATGAATCACCTGCCAGTGGTAAAATTGCATAACAATGCAGAATTCATTCATTTCATTCATTCCAGTTTCACGGATCCTAACAGAACCTGTTAACGTATTTACAAACTGTTTACCTGTCAACTTGATAAAAGTGCAGTTCGCTTAGTGTAGGTGTCAATGAGTGTGTGGTTGTGTGAAACAGAAACAGCAACAAAACTGCCAACGGTGGTAGTATAATAAATAATACAACAGAGCTTAAATGAGAAGACAAACGGACGGATGGACGGACGGACGGACATGTAAAAGACGAAACTGTGTGCACATGTGTGCATACAAACATAAAATATATTTTAATGTACGTTGATATTTTGCATTTATAATAAATTTATGCATCAATGGCGCGAATATACGTTCAGGCTGCTGAACACGCACACACACACACACACACTTCCGCACACATGCACCCACATTAGATATATACATACATGCATAATGACTATCATCAGATAGAAATTGCATTACATGATATATACATACACACGTGGATGGTAGTCGGACACACTTGGCGTTTCACTTTATGTATGCACTTCACACAACATCACGATCGCATACAAATTGCTGCCATTACTGGCATTTGTTCCACTAAAAGTCGGTCTATAGCATATTCTATGTTATACTTTGTAACCACATGCGCTTACTTTTGCATACATGCACATGTACATGCATTTGTACGTATGTTAGTATGCTATGTTATGCACACACATGTTGATAAACTATATTTTCCTTATACGTATATTTACACATGTTTATATATTGTATGTCCATTATACACACACCAGAGTGTGGAGTACACCATACGGCTGCAAATACTTGAACATACACATGGCGCAATCATCATCATTCTTCACACTCTTCGGTATGTTGATTTAAATTCTGTGGATGAGAGCGTTATGTAGTAGACTAAAGTTTCTTCTATATGCTCACACAAAAGTGTTTTACCACACATCCAGTATGTGAACTAAAAATTTTAAGATGTTGCACTTCTTACCCTGCTGCTCTCGCTCCAACCACCAACTTCCTTGCTGCTTACTGCTTACGCCTGTTTTTAGTTACGGTAATATGTGTGTGCTTACATTTCATCACTCGCTATTCATATTTTACAAGGTTATACGTATTTTTTTTCTTTGAAACATTTCTACGATGAAAATGTTGCGTATTAAAAAGATTTCAAAAATGAGTAGAATTGCAAAAAAATCACATAAAGAGGAAACTTTAACATTTTTTTTTTATGGAAGACCTAACCAAACAACGACATAATCTGCTGTTGTTTATTGTTATTAAACAATCATGTGCAGCACTTCCTCTTCCTCTTCCCATTAAAAAGTACAGTACCAACCAATAAAAAAAAGTGTCCTCCCCATTTTTGGCACCTTAATTGTTTGTACCTCAATTGATAGAGGGATTTTGGTGATTTGTGGACGTATCTATAAACCGAACGATTCAAATAGCAACCTGCGCGCAGAATGCCCGCAGAACGTATGTAGAAAACCTCAGTTTAATATCTCAAAAATTAGCGACCGTGAAAGTGCCCTCAAGGCTGGACATTGATTTTTATGCTAATCAAGAATATATATACTTTGTTCTATATACTCTATACTCGATTCCTGCAGCCTTGCTCTGGTACTGTCGTACCCAATGACAAACTAAGTATAACGCTTATGGAAGCATGCAATACATTACACAGGAATCTGTACCACATAAAGCCAATATTTTATGGGTATATATGTGCATGTCCGTGTGTGCATTTGCCGCAGTAATAATTACCCTATATGCTACGGTCGTTCTGGTATTGTCAAACTCGTAAAGAAACATTGATAGCTTATAAAACACTAAAAAAACGACAACAAACCAAAGCCAGAATTATGCACTTGTTGTTTCATGTTGTGCCGTACAATTTAAAAAATGTTGATTTTCCTTTATTATTATCGGAATAACTTTTAATTGTTGTTTAAAGCCGAAATGGTTCCACATAAGATGAGGGGTATATGAAGTTTGTCAATTTCTTTGCAACATCCCGAAAGTAGACGTCAGTGACCCAACAAAGTATACATACCCCAGCCCCTATGTGAAGATACCCTCCCACAAACCTAACCTAAAATTTGAACCAAGCAACAAATTTTATCCTCCTTACTAGCTTTTGTTCACATTATCATGTTAAAAATTAATTTCTTTGATAACCGCACCAAATCGCTAAAGTTAATGTTCCTGAAAACGCCCACATTAACATTAAACTATATGTGCGATGTTTACAATTGTATACACATGTGACTGCGCTCATAAAACGCTTAGTTAAACGCATTTAAAAAAGTTTCGTTCATAACTTTTAAGCACTTTTTACCAAAACAAAAAAAAAGGAAGAAAAAAACACAGGTTGTTAGCAACATTCTTGTGACGATATAGAAAACTGAAAAATATCCCAACCTTCAGAATGTCAAACAAAGATAAAGACATTGACTTTAATTTGTATGCTGATCAAAAACGTATAAACTATGTGATATCAATTGTCGAGTTAGCTAAGGCTTTGTCTGAAAAAACTCTAAACGGTACTATGGCACTTAGGTTCAAATCCAACTGAGGAGCAAATTGAGAAACTCTCTACCATTGGACTTATCGTTATATCGACGAACGTTTTGACAATGTCGACAACTGAGACCATTACTATTAAGATGAGGTTGGTTCAACAGATAAATAAGCTTTAACCTTGTCGCCATCAATCATACGTATATGGGAGTATATATGAACTTTGTCAAAACGTTTGCAATGCCTAAAAGGGGCGTCGGGGATCCCATATCCTGAATCAGCATCGAATACTGAGTGGATCTAATCATACTTCTCTGTCCCGGTCTGCGTGTTCTGTAGTAATCACTATCCTGGCTGTAAAATTTATTTATTGATTCTTAATTTGTCACAAGTGTTGGTAGTTATCGTACGAAGGTTGATATTGAGCAAAATTGGTCAAGCGAGACGCCTACAATACAATTTTTTTAATAAATTTTCCGTTTTCCTTATAAAGTACCTCGGGAATGATTGGTGTTCAAGATTTGGCCTCAGCCTAATATAGTTTTTATACCCTGCACCACCCTGTGGAAAAGGGTATATTAAGTTTGTGCGGATGTTTGTAACTCCTAAACGGCAAATGCCACACCCACCTTCAGTTATACCAATCGATTCAGAATCAAAATCTTAATCGATTTAACCATGTCCGTCTGTCCGTCTGTCCTCGTGTCTGTCCATCTAAATTTGTGCGCAAACTACAGGTCGCATTTTTTGAGATATTTTTATGAAATTTGATACAAAGACATGTATTGACCCTATTGAAAATGGACCGGATTGGACCATTTTTAGAACCCCTCCCCATATGAGGTCCTGTTATTTTTTGAGATATTTCGATGAAATTTGGTACGCGGAAAAGCATTGACCCAAAAATAAACGCTTTTGAAAATGGACCGGATTGGACCATTTTTAGAACCACTCCTTATATAAATATTTTTTTTCTTTTGATATCATAAACAAACAAAAAACAAAAACAAGTGAATATATTATAGTCGGTCAAGCCCGACCATCAAATACCCTACACCACTTGATACATTATATTATTCAATTTAATTTTTTTCTTTGAAAAATGAAAAATTTTATTTTTCTAAACCTACCTATATTTTTAAAAATTTCAATTTGCAAAAAACTTTATTCTGCATAAAACTCGATTTTGAATGTTAACGAATCATATACACTATTATAGGGATACATACCACACCCACTGTGCAACATCATCTAAGCGAAATTCAGTTTTTTTACTTGCTTTCTGTGTACCTATTTATCCCTTTGCCTAGTTTCACGACGTTGCATTTTTAATGGGTATGAAATATTTGCGCATAACGTGGAATACATTCGCACTCGATTTTAACTCAAATACATACGAGTATATGTATGTTTGTGTTTATTTTTGTGTTTGTGTTTGTGTGAGTGTTATGCATATACCATAAGTGTGGTAAGCCAATTTAAAACTTTAGCTTTTGTTTATTCTCGGTATGAGTTCGAATATCTTTATACTCTGCAGAAGCTATTAAAGTCTGGCACATATTCTCTTACGCTTTATTCCATACTTTGTACATGCCCTCCAGTTGGCTCTTTTCGGGTAGACAGCATGATTTATTGTATAATAACACTTAGTGTGTGCGGAGTAAAGTTAACACCCCATTAATCATTTGGCCTCTTCTCCAAACCCCAAATGCGCTCGCACTGCTACTTAAATCTGTAAAATTATGCATAACAATACGCTAGTCCAACAAACGCTCACAAGAACACCTAGTCATGCATTTACAATACATACACACTCGTACATACATACGTACATACATTCAGTAATAAAGCCAACAAAAATATATATTGTGTGTTAACAATCCAACAGCATTTAAGCTGCAGTATTTAAAATCTATTTTCACAGTGTGTGCGTGTGTGTATGTGGTATTTGTGTCTTTGTTTGTTCTTTTTGTTTTTTACTGGCTGCCGTACTTAAAAAATAAGCGAAACAAGTGAAAATGCTTTAGTCAGGCAAGCCCGACAATTCAATACTCTACCCTACCACTTAGCTTTACAAATTATGCTTCAATTAATGTAGTTGTGTCAGGTATTGCCACATAAGTCTCTTCCTGAAGTATCATTATAGGAAAGGCATTCTAAAAATAGTCTTATCGGGTTCAAATTTGTCACAGTCAATTATTAAGCTAACTAACTATTCTTCAACAAATTTGGTTCAAAAATTTTAAGAGTTGCGATTTTTCGTCATATAAAGACGTTCCCTTATAATAAAACATTATATGGAAAGGCATTCTAAAAATGCTCCTATTCGGTCCATTTTCAGTAGAGTTCCTTTCAGACATAGCCTTGTATCAAAATATATAAAAAAAATGCGACCAGTAGCTTGCCCACAAATATACATCAACAGACTGACAAACGAATATGGTTATATCGATTTTGATTCTGAATTAATCGATATAATTGAAGGTAGATGTGGCATTTACCGTTTAGGAATTACAAACATTCGTACAAATTTAATATACCCTCTTGTCACATGTGGTGTAGGGTATGAAAACTAAATTTAGTTTAGGCCAAATCTTAAATACCCTTCACATGTATTTACAAACGGTGGGCGTGGCAGGTACAAGAAATGTATCAGCTTTCAAATTCAGTTTTACGCTGAGTACGTTTTTTTGTAAAATGTGGACGTGTTTGTTGTATGTGTGTGACCACGCCCCTTTCTATCACATCAATGGATGGGGTAATTATGCATATATAAACCAATTTTTAACTTTATAGATAAGTAGAGTTTAATCGATTGTGGGCGTGATTCTTGATCGATTTTGCCCAATTTAAATAGCGTTCTGCGTTCAAAACTTGAAGTGTTTCAGCTGAATATGTCAAAATGTATGACTGTAAAAGTGCTAAAAACGACGGACACGTTTTAGATCTTGATACTAATCAAGAATATATATACTTTGTTCAGTATCTGACGCCTTTTTCTATGCATTGCAAACGGAATGACCCACTTAATATACAACCCATGTTATAGGGAGGGTATAAAAATTGGGCAGCCCCCCCGTTGTGTTATTAAAGGCAAATGAATTTTGTTCTCCTTATTATTTAGCATTATAGAATTTATTAAATATTTTAGAATATTTTAGAATGTTGGCCAAGATTCAAAAATCAATTTTTTTACATACTCTACGTAAACATGTTCATAAATATAGAAGAAATAAGGCATAAAGAAAATATTGATATTGCATCAAAGTTGTAATGTTTGATTTTACGGGTCACTGGATGTCAACCAGCGTAGCTGTGCAGAAAGTTTGGCTGTTCCATTTTAAAACACAAACATTGTTAAGGATTCTGGCAGTTGACTAATGACATTTACTTTGTTTGGGCCACATGTATAATATAAACGCATCGACCTAGGAAATAACTGTACTCGTTTGTACACTGTATATAAATATTGAGACTTAAGTATCGATTCATGGTACGATTATTTCTGAAGCACAGAACGGTTACCGTTTATAGTGACTTTGAGCAACAGAAAGTACGCAAATGCAACAACAAATGTAACAATAATCACTGCGTTTCAGTTCAAGTATTTCAGATCAAGGCTAAAAAAAAAGCACAGTCATTTGTGATTTTTATACAATTTATAATCGCCATTTAATTGGGCTTCCATTCGTGTGGATTAACTCTCTCCACCATTCAATTAAAACAATACATAAACAATTCTGTGTAAAGTCTGTTAACAAGGTAAATGAAATGTATACCATTAACATGTTTTCGACTCTGTGAATGTTCTTTCTAAAATTCAACGAATTTCGATTTTTAAGCGTTGACTCTGTACAGACGTCAGCCATCAGCCACATCAGATAATACCAAACCTTAATCATGTAATATTTAAATTACATTTTTATTTTACTTATTATTTATACATTGCAACGTAATCTAGTAGATCTGTATCTATCTTGTACTCATTTTTATGCCAATTAAAAAACTAAATTTGAATTAAGCCAAATCTTTAATACCCTCTGAAGCATAAGGCGTGGCGGGTGTATGGTTACCCGAAGTATCGATTTTTATCTTACATAATAAAATCTTGGTTTCTGCTTCTAATAAGGTTTTTGTGTAAATTGAAAGCACTTTACTTTGCCACGCCTATTCTTTGTTCGCTATCTGACTGCACCCATTTTTTGCACATCGATCAATGAGCTAATTATAAATATGTACAACTTCATAGCTCATATTGATATGAGTGATAAATAGACCTTTTTTGGCATGGCACTGATCCGATTTTCCACATTTTATAATAAATAGGAATGGACGGACATATCAAAATCAACTCACCTGACTCAGCTTGCTGATCAAGAACATACGTATATAATTAAATTTAAAGGGATGTCCAATCTTATGTGAAGGGTGTAATAAAGTAAGAAAACTTTAACTTCAAGGCAATAAACCGTTATTTTTATATCCACCACATAAGATAAATTTGTCATTTCATTTGCAACATCCACAAGGAGGTATTAGCATAAATATATAAGTTCATCTAGACATGTCCATCCGTGTATCCGTCTGTTGTAGGCACTCTAACTGGTCGTAAGTTTTATATTGTCGCATATTGAAATTGTCTTCTAGTTTTTGCATGCAGAAGGCTACTTAAATTGGGCGAAATCGGTCAAAAGCCACGCCCATAATCGATGAATATCTACTAATCTCTTACAAAATTCTAACTATAAAGTTGAAAATTGGTACAAATTTTTCTAATCATTGAAAATTATAACCGATGGTTATAACCAGGCACGCCCTCAATTTAGGAAAAACCATATTCAGCATAAAATTTGACTTGGTAGTTGATACGTAATACAAACACTATTAGAGGAAGCAACCAAGCAAACCTGCCACGCCTATTCTTTGTTTGAACATGTTGAGGGTATTTAAGATTTGACCTGAACTAAAATTTAGCTTTTTCACTTGTTACACCCACCACCGTTAAGTTGAATATAAATTGCTTTCCTTGTTTATGTAGGTACATGCACTGTACAGTGGAAGTTATTGTTTTTTGTTTTTTTTTAAATATTGAATACAATGCATCTACCTTTTTGTTGTTCTTAATCTTATACAAGTTTCTTCTCTTTTGACGCATACTAACTATTTAGGTAAGATACCTAGGCACGCGTAATAATTTACCGGAGCATTTTAAAGGATATACTGACACTGATGCATAGCATTGTCGTTTTTAGTTGAATATTATGTAGATTTTAGAGTACAATTAAGTTAGGGTGGGCCAAATGAGACAGTCATTCACAAGTGCCTTCGGCAACATTTACTTGCAATGTCTTTGATTCTAATTTTCTTATTTTACCACGAACAGCTTCACAAACAGATAAACAGACATAACTAAATTAATTTAGTACACCTAATTCTATTTTTGCATGAATTTTTTTTACACGAATTTGATTCAACACCAGTTAAAACGAAAAAAAATTCTCTTTTTACCCGAATTGTTTCGTTTTAACACGATTTTCAATTTTTTTTTAGGTCTGAAATCAATCTATTCTTCCATTTAGTCAATATCTCATTTTACACGAATTTTTTGGAAACGTATCTATCGTGTAAAAAGAGAATTAGGTGTATAGCATGCTGTTCAAGAATATACAGGGAATGGACAAAATACTATGAACACCTGACTTTATTTATTTATTTACCTTAATGCAGGAAACAAAAAATTCACAATTTTTGTTCTTTTTTAAGAAGTTGGTTGCGTTGTCGCGACAAATAAGATTTGTTATAAATTGTGAGTATGTTCGCTATTCGACCCCGCCTACTTTTAGTGCATCAATGCTATTATACTTGTTTCAATACTATATAGAATTTGTATCTCGAGTGATGTTGCACTTAACTCCTTGTTAGATAAGATACAGTTTGTAGGTGTATAATTGCTTTTTTTTTTTTTTTGAAAAAAATTTCTATTTTTGCTCACTTGTATGAACTTAACGCTTATTGTTGGACAAAAGTTTGATAAAATCGTGCCTATGAATTAATTTTTAAATGGATTTGTAAGCACATGTTAAACGCGTACGTTGGTATAAAAAGTTCTTTAGAAACCCAAAAAATTAATTCATACTCGTTGCTACCGTTTATCACATTTGGCATAAACAAGCAACACGTATGTACAATATATGTTTTCTGTGTGTGGCTGTAGCAAAACAACTTTTTATTCATTGAGTGAAAATATTGTGCCTAAACACGGACGACTAACTACATAGGTACACATAACAACACATCTCAGAATTAACAACCATTTAATAAATATTTAAATAACTTAAACTGAATGACTGTAATTCCGTAGAGGCTTCCTTGTGTCACACATAAGCAGTCAGGAACAAATAAAAAACCTATTGTACAGCCCTGACGACTATATTTATATACTATACTATATACGTACTTGTGTCAATAAACCTGTTATTGTCATACGCAACATTTCTTAATTGATTTAACCATGTCTGTCTGCTTGTTTATGTAAATTTGTGTCTAAGTTATAGGTTGCATTTTTTAAGATATTTCAATGAAATTTGGTGCAAGAACCTGTTTCAGCACAAAGAAAAACTCTACCGAAAATGAACTACATTGGAATATTTTTAGAACTACTCCCCATATAGTATCCTTTTACGAAGGAAGCGAAAATTCGCATTTCGTTATATATTGAAGAAAAAGTCCGTAAATAATATTTAATTCGCTCTATAATTGACTGTGTCAAATTTGGACCCGATCACCCCACTGTTGAAACCCGTTTCCATATAAAGCTTTTTCTCGAAATTATCCCTTATAGAGCAAAAATTCATAATTTTAAAAATTTTTCAACACAAATTGATAGATATCATTAAATTGGTCTAAAAATAAAAGGACCAATGCACCTATCAAGTATGTAGCATACTTACGTTACACTCCATTCATATGCACTGAGAATAGGGTACTTGGTATGGTCGGACTTGACCGACTATATTTTCACTTGTTAATATTACACAAATATATTTTGTTTTTTTACAGTATGAAACGTTGAGTAAAATTTTGATATTTATTGAAATACTCATAGAGTAACATTTACGTTATGTGTTGTGTTGCATACATTTTAGGATAAACTTTTATTTATTTGACTATAATACTTTTACAGCTTAATAGGAATAGTGTGATTTTTTTTCCATATATTTCAATTTATACTTTTGGCTTTAATATTGGATTACTACTTATTCTCTCTGATCATCATTAGTAATTGCAGCATCATGAGAGCTTGTACTTTGTCTAAGGGATCCATAAAGCCCCGCTGCAGCCACTTGGGTATGGTGGTGCGTGCATGACTGAAACCCAATTTATTCAAAATATAATCAATGCCGTATGGTTCAATAGATTTGCCAGCCCAATAAAGAATGCGAACCGTTGGTTCCAAGTGCCACGTTTGACACTCGAAACGCCGCCAATCTCTTACAAAGGAATCTGGATCGAGGCATGAGGGGCCAGCATTTACCTGCTTCAATAACGATTCTGTGGCTTTCGTGTTGGTTTTTAGATTACCATCCACTGAAATATTCGCGTTGGTATTCGACTTTGTTACGGTAAACTCGCTATTATCCGTTGCTAAGTTGTTGACACTGTTCGCTAACAAATGGGGTGCGGTTGAAATATTGGCGGCTTGCAAGTCTTTAAAACTATTTGTGGTTGAAATATTTGCTTTAGTTGTATCCATAGATTGTTGCAAAAGTGTTTCTTTGGGTGGCTCTTCATTATTAATGAGTTTTAATTGATGTTTCTGAGAAAGATTTGGCGAATTAGCTCTAGCTGTTTGAGCTCCAATCTGGAAAAGATTTGTGCGAATTTAAACGCTATCTATTCAGTTGATGGAAATCATTGGAAACTTACCACTTTTTCTTTTTCTTTCACGTACGATGTAATTAAATCGTGTAAAAAGAAAAATGCATCCGCATCCACCGTCACGAATATATGATCATCAAAATCTGTGATGAAACTGCACAAAACTTCCGGTTTAGACTCAGTGGGTAGTGGGGTCGTTGGATTTTGTTTGTGTTCAGTTTTAAAATGCAGATGGAGACTGGGTAGAGCGAATATTACTTCGCGATCTTGTGACTTGGCTAAATTACTAATACTGGAGGCAGCCGATCGGGCACGCTCTATGGAATTAGAAGCTACCTCCCGATCATATTCCAGCACAGGAAAACGATCCACTGCTACGTGCGATATAAAACAATAAATAAATTGATTAAATTTTGAATATTTAAGCAATTTTATCGCCCTTAACCCAAAAGGCATCCTTGTGCCATTTCGTTAAAAAAAATATTAAAAATTACTACAAACGAGTAAAAGAGTATATTTGGCCTTGGCCAAATATTGAATACCCACCATCGCTACATCAAAGCTTCCCTAGCAGTAACAACCTTGTCAACATATATTCTGTACCTGCTTAATAAAACTAGCAACACTTCTGCCAAATTAGGAATCGAGATCTAAATTTGTAAATCCACTCAGTATTCATTCGATGATGATTCAGATGGGGTCTCAGAAGCCTCCTTTTGGGCATACCAAACGCTTTGACGAAGTGATGTATACCCCCATATATGTACATATGATGGTGGGTATAAAAATAAATTAACAGACAGGCAGACGGACATGAAAATCAATCAGATCAATTCTGATTTTGATTCTAACGATTTGATTCCATATATTGCCGATTGTTCAATGGCCGCACGTCAGATAAAAATTACTCCAGCATACGCAAAATTACGCATGGTGTAAGGAAAAAAGATGGAACCTCTCTAATGTGGGTCGCGAGTTCGATACCTACAACAGTCAAACCCGTATAAGGGGTGATGGAATGTTTTTCAAATGTTTCTGAATTGGGAGTAATTTCTATATCTTAGTTATATATATCCGCATTTGGAGGAGACATCTCCTCAATGCCGATCTTTAAAAAAATAAAAATGCTTACTCTGCCACGAACATAAGCTAACTCACCATCAATTTCACTGTTGGCAAACGCATAATGGAACCATTCTTTAAGAGTTTTAAATTGTGGTGGAAATACTATATTCCTGCTGATGCGACTAACCACAGCCATAGAATGGTTTTGTTGCTGCACTTCCGTAGTTTGACCCAAACAAGATGTCAAGGTCTGCGTTATCAGTATCTGTCCCGTATTATAATCTTGATGGGCTTCAGTGGTAAAGTTGATGAACGGTGACTTCAAACTGAACAAAGCCCAAGATTTGGATTTAAAATTGATGCCATGAAAACAGGCCAACGATATATTGTTGCCGTGCAATTCCATAGAACCGCCCAAAACGTTGCCGTGCCTGGGTAGGCGTGTCACTAAGGTAGGCACTACCAGGCCAGCAACCATTTTTAGAGGTTTCTGCCAATGACGATGATGGCGGGCATCATTATTGCTAATCGGCACATTTATATCGCCCTGCATCATTTTTTTCTTAAACTGACGCCTCTTCACGCTGCTATTGCGCTCATGAAGCCGCGGCTCCAAGCTGGAAAACACTCTTTTCGAGGATTTGAATTGCTGAGAAAAGAACTCTTCTAGTTTATAATACATTTTTAATAAATCCGCAGTGGTTGACTTTGATATCATAATTTGTAGCTGAAGAAAAAAAACATAAAAATTATTTCTAATTAAAGTTTGGTTACTTCCTACCTGATCCCATGACAGATCGCCATGTATAAATATCATCGTTCTTGGTTGTTCATTATCCAAGGTGAGCGTAATCGAGTCAACAGTTGTCGTGGTGCCTTTATTTAGCAAACACGTTTTCCATTCATCTTTCATAGCGGCTGAAAAGGAACTGATGCGAGTCATCAATACCGAAGTTCCCATATAATCTAATCTCAATTCCAAAGCCATAAAACTCAAGCCCATTGTATGGCACGGTTCGACGCCTGACTCCTCCTTAATGTGGAACCGGGTATTGATTTTGTTCACCTCAAAGCTGCCGCCCACAATGCCACCTTTGGCATCCAACGAGGATCCCCCCAAATAAATGCCCATGTACATGTTTTTATAGCCTGTACTGCCTATGGAGAGTCGACCATCTGATTGGAAATCTTTGGTGAGCCACACCACGTTACCCATAACGTTGCCCATGTTCATTTGAACGTTGAGTTTCGTAAAGTTAACGGCAAATAACACCAATGTCTCCCAGGCAGTAATTTGATTCTTCTCCGAAGGCGGTGTACTCGAATCACCACTGGACGACTTAACCAAGGATTTTAACTTATTTGCTGGTATCACCACCGGCGTCCGAGTTGAAGTGAACGGTGGTGCTGCAAATTCAAGCGTTAATTTGTCTTGGGGATATAATGTGTCAGCTGGAGACTTGTTAATATCGGGACGAACTTCACCTCGGGGGGTCGATGGTGTACCCGAAGAAGATTCATTTTCATTGGTGGACTGTTGAACACTCAAATCTCCCAGAAACAAACGTCGCACAATTCGACGGCGATACCAAGCCTTGGGGAATGCCAATATTTCCGTCAGCCGTCGCATATCATACTTGAAAGAAGCACTCCCTATATCTACTATAGTGGAAAATCGTATAACGGCTCGCGACTGATCCAATACTTTTTTGGATGAGAGTGGTGACGGCTCTATATAAACTTTGCGACAACGTGTTATATGAAATTTCACAAACTCCACATTAATGCTGAGGGAATCTTTGCGCTCCGTGTCGGTGAGAGGAGAGAATTGTGCTTCCTTAATATTAGTCTTCTTGCCACCATATGGATGGAATATGTAGACATTGAAATCAGCCAAGCAGCCGGTAACACTCAAGCCACCATGATGCGTTTTATCCTTATCAGTACCCGGAGTAGAAGATGGTAACTGACTGGACGAGCCTGTTAAAGGTCCTACGTTTTGCTGCTCTTCATCGGCCGATCTCTTCGAACTGAACACAATATCTAAACTGGGCAATTGCAGCATGCACTCAACCCTGGATACCGGCAAACATGAAAATCGAAATGTTGATGGTTGCATGTGGAAGTATACAATAACATCCACCGGGAAAGATGCATACGTTACATAATTACTCGGTAAAATGTCTAAATTGACGGCATTTGTGGTCGGAGTTTGAGATTCGCTACTGTTTGATTTCGTGGGTATAGGTTCGAGTGTTTGCTCCAAGAACTCCAAAATGTGTGGTGAAATGATAGTCTCTTCTGGTATGGATTGTAAAGTCATCCATGCAAACAATGAAGCCCGCTTACTGCTTAAACGACGATACGTACCCGCCGAAGATCCCGAATAATGACTTTCCAAGCCTGTAGTAGTGGTGGTTCTTCCACTTTCCGTTATCGGTTCAACTGTGTGTGATTGATAATGTAGCTTCACATCCAAGCCGGGTATGTGAAATATGGTCAAGTCTGATAACATGGCGCTGGATGTATTATAACGCAACTTACTTTTGTCGCGGTGACGACGAGAGGGCGTCGGACTACCCCAATCACAGCCAACGCTGCGCTCCCTTTTATGAGTTTTTACACTCGTAGGGCCACTCACCACAAAACGATCATCCGTCGATTCTTTAGTGTGCAAAACACACTTTCCGGAATTCACCAACACTTTTATATCCAATTCAAAATCTATATTTGGTTCCTGCTGTTTCTGTTGATACTGATATTTACGCCTCATTTCCACTGAGGTGCCATCGATATCGATCTCACTGCGCGGCAACTCGCTTGTACCCTCGCCAGCACGTAATTCTGATTCATTATTACGTCGGTCTTCGTCGCTATCG
The DNA here is from genome assembly GCA_963971445.1 of Ornithomya chloropus. Classification (NCBI taxonomy): domain Eukaryota; kingdom Metazoa; phylum Arthropoda; class Insecta; order Diptera; family Hippoboscidae; genus Ornithomya; species Ornithomya chloropus. The sequence goes on along the minus strand of OZ020530.1, from coordinate 49,617,525 downwards.
GCATTGGGCAAGGAGCTTTGTCTCATGGATTCGGAGAAGGTGACACGATTAGCAGGACATGTCCTTAGCGAAGAACTGCGCGAATGCCCAGAAGCCGGAGTACTTTGCAAACTGGACATTTCATCATTCGACGCTATGGGATCTAAACGCCTACTCATATAGTTCGGTGAGCCGTCGTCTGTCTGATCTTTGTGCGACCCAACAAATGAAAAAGATCTGTTCGTTGCTTTTATGCCACGTCGCATAGAAGGTCGCTTCCATTTCTGTATCATGTCCCGCCTGAAATATTTGAAACAAATGGCCTGCAACTCCTGTAAGCGCTTCTCCTCCAAACCAATGGTTTTGTGGGATGCTCCTAAGGTGCGCAAATCATTGATAATTTTTAACTGTTCGGCCATTTCTTTTTCCATCATAAATGATCGCTTCTTTGAATCAATCGTAGGATCAAAGACAAATGCTGGCAAATTTTCAAACTTCCTTTTACGCATTAAGGACTCGCCGCCGTTGTGATCTCCTTCATCACTGTCCGGCGAATCGATGTTGGTGTCCTCTTCCTCAAAACCGGTCAACATTGTTAATGTGTGTCCCAGGGATGATAATTGTTTGCCTATGTTTATATCTAAATGTATGTCAACGCCTTCCATTTGCCACTTGACGTTCAATAGCCACTTGGCGTTTTCCATTTTTCTGGCGGCTATAGTGCGCGAGCACACCTCGTACGTGCCCTCCGACACAACACACACGTTCATGATGGGTTCGTTGGGGTTAGGCTTCCAATCATCCAACGTAGTCTCAAAGTCATCGGCAAACCTTAAGCAAAGACCCTGGAATTTTCCCTTAGACACCAGAGAACCTGAATTACAGGCGGATATAATGGTGTTCTCCAGAGTAACCACCACTGCTCCTTTGGGTTCAAAGTCTTGATAGGAACGTGAGCCCCACGACTGGAATTATCACACGTAAGAATACAAATATCGAGTCAACACAAAAGCACTTACATTAGCCATATGATTTAAGGGCAGGCATATACCCATGTCCTCCACGGTCAGTTGTAAAAACAACGTTGACAAATTGGAACTGGCAATATTGCTTAACTGGCCAAAGGCAACACGATCAAACACCTGTTGCGACTGCGACTGGCTGTTCATATTTAGATTGGCCCTCTTCTCCGTCCAGTACTCGTAAGCGTTCTTATAATTCAACCACACCAATATGGCCTTATCAACAGCTATCGGCTGAATGTATACCAGAGGACGTTTTAACGTTAGCAATATTAGCTCTTTGTCTTCGTTAAGTAACTCATCTTGGAATGCATTACGTAAACCGATAGTCGTATGAAAGAACGCATATTGTTGGAATTCTGGCTCGGCTTCATCGAATATTACGTTCCTGATTAGCTGGCCCAGCGACAGATTAAAATCTATGTGAGCCTTGCCGAACAATTTGCGGTCATTACCTTCGCCCAGGTTCTTGACACGATTCGACAAATGCAACTCCAGAGTGCCAGTTTCAAAGCGAACGGCCGAATTACAAGGAGTGGTAGCCGTCAATTGTATACGTTTCATGGACACATTGATCCAAAACAGAATACGTTTGAGACTCGACTCTTGTACACTGCCGCTGTCGCTATCCTCCGACCACAGAGGCACCGGCTTCTCACCGCCGTACACTTTTTGCAGCACTTCGTTTATTTCGCGCATGAATACCTTTTGAACGAACACTAAATGGTTGAGCAAATCGGTTGTGAGGCAACGCTCAAACTCGCCAATTTCTGCTGAAGCATTCACATAGCCACCCTGACGCAAGACAATGCCTTCGACTCGTTCGGTTTCCTGAAGGTTTTAATTCAATTTCAATAAAATTCTTTTCTATTTATTATGCATGTCTTATCATCACCTCTTGGCGATGTTCGGGTATATACTCGGCACTCACATGAACCATCGGCAATGCTATGCAAGCCTCTGAAGGCAAATTCATTTCATTCTTAATGATGAGAATCAAATTAATTAAATTCATTGGTCGCGGATAAAAAAGAAAATTGAATTCAAGATAACTCACCCTCACCTGAATTTTGGTATTAAAACTCAGAGTGTGCGTTGGTAAATCGATTACGAATTTGGCACGATTGCCCGACACCCCCTTCGAACTTACTTGATTCATGCGATATTGAGCCTGCAGGGATGGCAACAGGGCTGCATTAATTGATAGACTCTGCAACAGCACATTGAACTGCATAACCAAGGGCTGTAATAAACCATTGTGCTGGGGCTGGTTGCGGACGTTCTTATTTATTTTATTTCGATTTTGCTGTTGTTGGGCTTTCTCCTTAGCATCTAGACCTGAAGCCGCCGTTCTCGCATGGAAAGGAGACTCGGGCTCATCACTTGTATGAGCACGAGCTGTTGTGCGCCCCGAATTACGTCCCACTCGTAATTCTTGCAGCGTAGATGACAATTGTTTAGACGATCGTGTCATCATGCCATGCAAAGCTACCGGATGTTGAGGGATTTCAATATTAACTGGACCAATAGACAGCAAACCGCTATTTTTATCGCGACCTCGTTTCGTTAGGCTGGAGTACAACGTTTGACTTTTTCCTATGGTCATTTTTACAACAGTTCTGAAGAGATTACACGCCATTACAATGATACGTGCAATTTAAATTTGAAAAATTTTGTAAAAACTTACTGTTGATTAGGAGCCACACCTTCTAGAAGAACAATCATGGCTCTTCCCACCTGGCCGGTTAATGAAAATTCAACCGATACGGGGCGTGCTTTTTTTATCCACGTGGCCGATCCATTTAATGTCGTTATTTCAGCTTCCAACTTCAAACCACTCAAAGTAGCCATTAAACGAGTCTTGTGGATTTTGGCCACACCAAACACCACCAAGCGAGTCTTTTGTTGGGAAATGCTGTCTACTCACAAAGCAGACAAAGTCGTGTTGTGTTGGGTGTCTTAAAAATAAAAAAGAAGTAAAAAAAAAACTCACCAAATATTTCGCGGTGTTGAAGCATAGGGGTGGGCGCACTCGCCAAATCGTCATCTTCGTGACGTACATCATCCCGATTACCACTTACTGGCTTTTTCTCATTAGTCATGGACACTCGTTGTTGTACGGTTTTGGTTTCAGGCATAGTGCCGTATAATTCCAAGAGATTATAAATCGTTTTCCAGCAGTGCGGTATCTCCAAGAGCGGAGCAATTAAACCATTAAAACCATTCTTAGTTATGGTATTGTAGTCACCACTAACACTAGTAGCGCAGACATTATTTAAAGAGCCTTTCGATTCCATTGATAGCTTAAACATATGCTGTTCACTAACTGAGGTGGTGGGGCTGTCTCTAAGAGGCGAAGAACTGGACTCTGTTAAGTTGGTGTAACCTAAAAAAAAAAAAAACATTTTTTAAAATAAAAACATTTGTTAAGTGAAACTTATTTTCCATGTTTACCCAGCTTTCCCTTAACAGTTTTACCGGTGGAGCGTAACTTTTGAGCAAAGGATTGTGGCCGATTTTTAGCATTTGGCGATGGTGTCCGTTGTATTAAGGGACCCAAGGCAGCTGTAGTGGCTTTACTATAATTTACAAAATTCAAATCAATTCTAGAATTTCTAAAATCCAACTCACCCTGTTGTATTGTACGTTGTGGTGGTCATTTCATTGAATTTATCATATCGTTCATCGGCACAATTTTCATTTTGCGCAAAACGATCTGATGCTGATCCAAACGGCATCCCGTCATTCAGTTCAGAAGCTTTTTAGTAGTATCACATAATAAAAGTTAATAAAAAACATTTCAATGCAACAACATTATTGAGACGTACCCAAACTGTATTCATCTTTGGCGTTTGGCTTTTTGCCAATATCTGGATGTTCGTGGAATTCATTTTGAGCATCCTTAACATTTTGATACATGTTGGTGATTTGATGCAACAAACGCAACAATGGCATATTAATCTTGAGTGGAATTTTTAGGAGAATTAAAAAAATATTTTATATTTGATTTTGTGGGTATAAAAAATGTCCTATTTAAAGCTTGCTCCACTTCTGGCAAAGAATATACCAACTTCTATAGACTAAAAAATTAAATTTCTTCTTTAACCATGTCTGTCTGTCTGTCCATGTAAATTTGAGCTTAAGCTACAGGTCGTGTTTTTTGAGATATTTCGATAAAATTTGGTACAAGGACACGTATTGGCTCTAAGCAAAACCTTGGTGAAATTGAACCGAATTTGACCAGTTTTAGAGCCCCTCCACCAACAAGGCTTTATATGACGAAAATTCGTAATTCTTTATATTCTTTGAAAAAATTTAGTAAATAATAGTTAATTAGCTTAATAATTAAATAAAACAAATTTGTACCGGACGGGACCATTTATTGAACCCCTTTCCATATAATGATATTTCACGAAATGACTTACTTGGCAACTACATTAATTGTAGCATAACTTTGGAACAAACTGGTGTAGGGTATTAAGTGATGGGACTTGTTTTTATATACCTGTTGCGATATAAATCTGATATTGACGCTAAAATGTATCACAGTGCTTGTGTGCTTTTTTATTTGCCGACGAGACATATAGATGACATTCTGACGAGCTTGATCTACCATACCATCCGACATCTTCACCACCTCCAATTCAATGCCTACACGTTCGCACAGAAACAGAGGAGTGTCCATCATAATGGGCGGACGTACATTCGACTTTTTGTTATTGTTTGCTAATTTACAAGTTTTCGCCTTTTTATCACCCGCCTCTGAAACGGCAATGTCCACCCGTATGGAATCGAATGTACCAATTAGCGAAAGATTCGTTCCGAAATTCTCCAAAGAGGATATATCTGAAAATGATTTCAGTTAACATTTACTTGACAATAGTAGAACAAACTGACCGGTATTGGAATATTTGTTAACCATCTGTTGTGGCATAACGCCCAGACAGGTGAGCAGTGGTTCAAATATTAAGTGAGCATCCAAAAGTTTTATTGAATCTTGCATAATGCCCTGACGGGACTGACTATGGGCTGGTATTTTATTGATCGGTGTAAATCGTGCAGTTTCCTTTTCCGAAACGTTTTCCTTTTTGTTCTTATTTTCTTGTTGTTTGGCCATCCAAAAGTACAAGTCCTCCTTTTGATTATCGGAAATATCTAACCAAAATTTATTCAGCGAATTGGTAGAACTTAAGGATCCCTCCTGCAGAGTGCCGTACTCTGTTAAAAGGCAAGAAGATTAAAAATGCATCATTGTTATAAGTATTTAAACTATTATTTTAATCACCTATTTCAGGCTCTTGTTTTTCAACCAAACCCGATATAATTGGCAACATTTGTATACTGGAACGAGTAGAGGTGCCATGTGAAAAATTTGAACCTTTACTCAGATTAGATTTTCTATATATATGATTTTTAAAAACATTTTACAATACATTACAATGCTTTATAAAATCATTTACCCTCGTCTTGTTGCCATATTGGGTGAGGTGGAGTTGGAGCGTTGAGATCCAGTGCCGCCGTCCATAGCAAAGTCTGCGCCGAATTGAGTGGGACCTATTATTAAATTACAATACAATTATTATCACACATACATCGCCAGTAGTAGTGGTTTTAGTATACCCAACACCATGGGTTTATGTTGATAAATTCGAGTTTATGAAATATCTGGCATTCATCTCCTAACCATCTACAGGGACACTGATCCATCATTCGATTTCTCAATCGATTTAAATATATTCGTCTGTCCGTCCACCTGTTGTTTGTCTATGAATTGAATTTTTTAAAACATTTCGATGACATTTTGTAAAAAGCTATGTTTCGACTAAAAGACAATCCTATCGCACCATTTTGAAAATACCTCCCTCGGTAAGTAGGTCTGTTGTTGAAGCGATTATGGCCGCAAAATCCATGAAGATTAAAATTATTGAAATCTTTAGAGGTTACAGATTTTACTATGCCATATCATAAATAAGGAGCCAAAAACGTAAGAAATGTTGTTCTATGAACAGAAAATATTTTTGCTATGCTTTAACCGTTATTAACTGAAGCGAATGCAGCAAGCATATATTTATGTGTATATATATGTTTATATGATAAGGTCAAGTGTTAGAAGAAAAACGAAAACGTTTTTCGTTTAAGTAAGTAGGAGAGAGAAAGAGAGAGAGAGCATTAATCAAAGGAATACCAATATGAGTTCGATGATGTTGTGTTTGGCCAAGTAGTAAAGCATTCTCACTCTCTTCAGGATTTTCACCAACACCAGCGTACGCCCCCAAATCTCCGTCACCTTCACATTCTATGTCATCGCACTCTTCCTCGTTCTGGGGAAATGAGAAGGTTACATTTATCGGTCGCGCCAATTTATTTTTATACTGATGCTCGAATAGAATCGGATTGTACAAGGTGTTCTTCCACTGACGACTCAACACAATTATACCCTAAATCATAAATACGTTAAACTGTATATATTTTGGACATTAATCATTAATCACACACATACCTGTCTGAGGGTGTTTAAATGGGGCACTTCACCACTTTTAAATATCCTTTCAATTATATCGACACCCTCATCCAAGACCAACTTTTGCATAATGAAACATAACTGACAGCTTGGATCTTCTTGTAACGTTTTCGACAATAATGTGTAATTATTGGAATAACGGCTCTTTTTTATTTTCGGATTACACTGTATTTTCTCATTATCCAGCGCATTGGCCATTAGGCAGGCGGCCACAGCCGTTTGTCGGGAATGCAAAGCCTTCAGTAGAGCCACAATTTTAATAGCCAACCGATTACTGGGATTCATCCAAGCGGTGATGGCCGGTGATGCGGTACTCAACAAATTCCAATCTAAACGTGTTAAATCAATCTTTCGCGTTATGGGTACACAGGGCGGGGCCGCAAAATTAAACCACACGGACTTCAGTTCTATAACGCACGAGGACGTCTTGTCTGTTTCTTTGTTAGCTACTTTATCGAAATCTTCCGCTGGCTTTTTGCCATTTCTGTTCGCCTCCACGTCTTCATCGGGCACTTTAAAGCTTTTGCGATTTTCACCATTGCCGCCTACACCACCTCCACCTCCACCACCACCAGCACCATCATTACGATCACTTATTATAACATCTAAAGCTGTTTGGAATTTCTCTTTGGGGGTTTTCGGTGTGGAGGGTTTCTTCGTAAGCATACGCCAAGCAGCTCGTGAGGTCAACGACGTTACGTCCATGGTCATGTTGTTAATAACTGGGGAGGCGGCACTACGTCCTACAATATCATTTATAGTTCTGGCAACACCACCACTAGCTTCTTCTGCCATTTCGGCCAAACCTTCCTTTGCATTTTCAGACTTTTCATAATGTGATCGTTTTACAATTTTCATGCCAACACCCTCCAAACCACACTCAAACATAATGTAGCCAATACTATCTGCTCCGGTGTTGTCGGTCATTTTTAAGCATTCAAATAAAACTTTACTGCGATGTTCGGGTATTGCGGTGATGATTAGAGGAGTTTCTTGGCCGGTGGTGCTTTCCGTCTTCAAACGTCTCAGCTGGGCATGAGCTCGCCCTATATCCAAGGTTATAACCAATTCTTCCAATTGTTTTTCAGACGTCTCTATTAAAATGGGTTCACCTTGGACATTGTCTGGCCGGGACTGGGAGGATAAATGAGCCAACAAGGCCCTTGTGCCTTTCATTATGCCTCCTTTCTTGTGGCTACTGCCCGACTGCACCGTTTGGTGTATGTACACGTTGTGCATGGAGGCTCGCGTTGTTTTACCTAAATGGAACTTTGTGGACACACCCTCAACGTAAAAGGTAAGTAGAGAGACACAACTAAGATCCTAAAACATTTATCAATTATCCTACAATTCTGTGTTTTTCAGCTAACTTTTATCACTTGCCTGTACGTTATCTAGTGCTGCCACTGAAATGACTTCCTCTATAATGGATGACTGCAGCATGGTTATACTAATTTTGGGCAGTACTATCAAACCTTGAGTGCGGGTCGAAATGCTTTCCTCATACACATCGCTTAGGAATGAATCTCCGGGCCCCAACAAGTTGCGCTCCGTGGTGGAACGTTTCGAATTGGAGTGTACTTGAGACCAATAACTCAAACTCTGATCTCGCTTCAGAATATTATCATTCTTCACCTTGCTTATACAAGACGAATGAATATAATTGACAACGGTTAGTAAATGCATACTCGAGAATGTCGGTATGGCAGCTTCGACCATCCTATTGGGTTGTTTTTTTTTTTTTTTAAGAAAGCAAAGAAAATATTGAAAAGGAATAATTCAAATAATGTCATCTCTCAAGAAAAAACATTTACTCGTATAGACGAAATGTCAAAACGAAGTAAATCTATTGCAATATTTTTAGTTATTTCATATATTTGTTTACCGCAGAATGCATATTTTATGACTTTGGTAATAGAAAATGTAACAATGCCTTCTTAGAATAATACAAAAAATTATCGCTTGCAGTATAAAGAACAGGGTAAAAATTTGGATGTAACGAGAGGCCTCAACGATGCTGATATTGAAATGGCTTTAAACGATTTGTCGCTAACCGATCTGAATGCTTTAAGTGAGCTGATGGATACGGCTAATAAAATTGAATCCAACTATGATGACGACAGGTAATAAGTTGCAGACATTCTCAGTTTCAGTCTCTCTTCATTCACATGGCCTTACAGCTTTCCGTTGAACAATGTCCGAGACAGTCCTTTGTATGAAACAAATTCAGATAAGAATGGCTTAACAGCTGTAGAAGCTGTAGAAGGTGTAGAAGATGCTGCTGATTTTGATCGAGGTGAAAATGCGGATAGAAGTGTTGTGTACTTAATACAAGAAAACCCTAACGCTGATGAAAGTCAAAGAGCCAAACGAGATAATCATCATCAGGTAAAAGTAACTTTAATGGCACCCGTTTTATCTAATCGATCGTAAATCTTGCATTAGGTACAAGTGGACGAGGAGTATATAAAACAATTGGACTTTTCATTTCCTCGTTATATAGAGCAAAACCATCACGACGATAACGATATTAAGAAGGATCACGTTAGAGTTAAAAGAAATTGACTTTTTTAATTTCCAACTAAAACATGAAAACGATGTAAAATTTATATAACACTTCGTTTTTACATACCTTTGTAAGCCTTCCAATAATAAAGGAGTCAAAAAGACATTCACTTGACCCTTCAGTCGCGCCACCATCGAAGTGCAGGCAGCACCTTCAGCTTGCAAACTTATAAATTCACCATCATCGAAACCGTTAGTAGATTTGTCACTTTCCTCTTCTTTTAATAAAACGCTGGGATCCCAAGGATGTGACTTGGGACCACCCATAAATGTAGTCGAACTATTACTACCCGTTGTACTCTCATACCGTGGCACCACTTTTATTTCGCGCCACGATGAATACAAATGAAAATGCGGTATCATTTTACTCCCAATATAGGTGAGACCGCCTTCCTCATTCTCCTGAAATAGGGGTGTTGAGAATACATCCAAACCAGAGGGAAACGAACATAAAGTCCAATTGAAACATTTCACTTGTGACAGATGATTTAGATAACTGGCCATTAATAGAGGTGAATCAATTATCGGTCTGTTCACTTGTTGATGCAAATTCACCAAGGCCACATCTTCCTGCGACGACATGGCCGATATAAATGAGTTTGAGGACAGAGATGGCGTGCCCGAAGATGAGCCCCGTGAATCCACCTTTGTAGCGGTAAAATACAATAAGTTTTCTATATAAATAATAATGATTGAGTTCTTACTCTCACTTAAACTAAAACTGCTGAGTGATGCAAAATCTATTAATGACATTTAGAGCATTCAAGTAATCTAATAGAAAAGGGAAATTACATAAAATTGGACGCCGTAGGAGAAAGGTTGAAATAAAACAAACTATAACAACTATTTAATATCATGCTTGAAAAATTCTTCTCATACCCACCCTCCACATAGTAATGGACTGAACGTTTACTAAGTTTGTCATTCCGTTTGAAACAGCTTCATAAAAAAAGCTTCATTGACTCCACAAAACATATACAGTGGCGGTTACTTGAATAGGTAATAACTTCTTCAGTAGGATTCGTTTTGTAATAATTTTGATTCCTTTGAGTTTAGAAAAATTTTAATAATGCAGTTTGATTAAAGGATCTATTAAGTATAAGATTTTTAATTTTTGTCATACTTCATCATTGAATTGTTTCTAAAAATGATGGAAAAAAATTATTGCAAAAAATCCTACTCAAAGAGTTTACCTATTCATGTGACCACCATTGTATATTTTGGATTAACATCATAATATCAATCGATTAACTTGTCTGTCCGTTTGTCTGTTTTTTACAAATATAACTGCATAAATGTTATCTAAATCATTTCATTGTTTGTGAGTCATTTCAATTCATTAATTTTCAATAATTATATACCAAGCCCACGTGCAAACACATATAAACTCGGTGAAGGGTGTGAAGATAAATACGAATTTAACTAGCAAAGACACAAGTCAAAAATTTTAGCAGAGCTCTGTTAGGTAGTTAGCAGAGCTCAGTTAAGATGAGATATAAGAAGAAAATGGATAAAACTAAAGATTTATTATATAAATTAAATACATTTTACGTTAAAAATTTTTGTCCTGGGTCGTCTGGTTTATTTTTTATCAACTTTCAAAATGGCCATATGAGGCTATGTTAAGTGAAACTCATGTTAGTGCGTCCAAACTAAAAACGTCGTATGCATATGCTATTAAACCAGACGACCCAGGACCAACATTTTTTATGTGGAGTTGTCCTCATCCCAAGTAGGTTGGATGGTAAATAGCATATGCATACGACGTTTTTAGTTTGGGCGTGGTGTTATCTTAAAATGATTTTTTTCTTTGTATTTTCCATATGTTTTAAAAGTTTTTCTATTAAAATTAAATTTATAATTGTATTATTAATAATGTAAACGTAAAATGTATTTAATTTATATAATAAATCTTTAGTTTTATCCATTTTCTTCTTATATCTCATCTTAACTGAGCTCTGCTAACTACCTAACAGAGCTCTGCTAAAATTTTTGGCTTGTGTCTTTGCTAGTTAAATTCGTATTTATCTTCACACCCTTGAATTGGTGCAAGGAGGAGACTAACAACATTCACGACGAATACGTAGGTATCAGTTCTAAATCTAATGTAACCAAAAAGCACTGAAGGCATTGTCTCAGGAAAATGAAATAACTAATTTAAAAAAAAAAATAAACGAACAACTACTCACATCATGTATAAAGTGTCGATACTTAGGTCTTGATGAGATATTTGTTAGTTTTCTGATTGGAGTAGCAAGACCTTGAATACGTCTGACGTCTTCGTTCTATGAAATTAATGAATTTTGATTTTGTTTTCGTAAATCTCTAAAATGCAATAAACTTGCGAAACAGTGTCCATATATGTTATGACTGATCGAATTAATAATCAAATAATATGAAAAACAAAGTAAAACGTTTTTATTTGGCTTAGGCCGAACCTTCAATACCACCCTCAATATTTATATGTAACCAGAAAGCGCTCCCTTCTAACGGCCGTAAAAATATGTTTGGCATAATACCCTGACCTCATTTTTTATTGTATATTGTGGGCATGTCTTTTATCTGATCACGCCCACGTCATTTCGTGATTTATCATTATATGGAAAGAGGTTCTAAAAATGGTCTGATCCGGTTCAGATTTAGCACAGACACTAATTAAGCTAATAAACCATTCTCCGCTAAATTTTGTCAAAAAAATTTTAAGAATTGCAATTTTTACTATATAAAGACTTTCATTGTAATAGAACTGTATATGGGGAGAGGTTTTAAAAATGTTTCGATCCGGTCCATTTTCAATAGGGTTCCTCTTTGGATCAATGTATGTTCGTGTACCAAATTTCATCGGAATATCTTTAAAAATGCGACCTACACCTTGTACACAAATTTACATGGACAGACAGACGGAAATGGTTTTTCCCTTTCACCCTGTATAATAACCATTACATGATAATAATTACAGCAATTGTTGGTCTCGTTACTCTTATTAAATACAAACAAGTACAACTGTTGACAGACAAGTGTTTAGTCGATTGAACAAATGCCAAAAATCCCGTTAAATCCTTGATAAATTACATATATTAGATATAGGGTGTTAATGTATTTTGTTTGAAAAATCGTCTGTTAATGTGCCATCTGTGATTTTGGTAAATAAATTGTGGTATAGACGGTTGTTTGTTGTATGGTCGGTATCTGTGTGAAGAATATTAAGTGATCGGGTACAATAGTTCATATACGTATACTGGTTGGTGCATTGGTTACAATATCGCAAATCCACAAAGTTCAATTTTTTATAGTATATTTTCGGAGCAGAATAAGAAGAAGAAGAATTACAAATTATATACATAAACCCAATCACCAGTTACGTTGATTGATTAGCGGAAACAAAACGAAAAACATGCAAATAATTAAATTTTGTTTATATGAAATCTTGATCTCTGCAGATAACAATATACATATAGACATGTTATATACATATTATTGACTTGAAAACGTGGTAGTAGATTTTTTTTATGCGAAATGTAATTATCATCTTTAAAGCCATTTGAAAAGAAACTAAATGAGGTTAAGTTAGTTTTGTGAGAAGAGAAAATGAACAAATATCAAAATGCGACAGGTGCGCAAACATAAGAAAACTTACCACTTCCGTGGTACTTTGTGGTCGTTTCGGTAAGGATGTATTATTAATTTCTGGGGCGTGTATTTCCAAATCGCTACGATACATATTTAATGACGTCAAGTTAGCATTTTCGTTTTGAGCGCCAATACTGCAAAAATGATAATAAAGAAAAATTTCATTATTTATACATAAGCGTACAATTGAATGAAATACGGTTTTACCTTAAATCTGAGGAAAATCGTTTTCTGCCGGAAAATATGATGGAACCATTTTGGGTCTTAATTGAGCCGCGCTTAGACATCATATTCGAGATGTCTTCTTCTGCCGAAAAGAACATTTCCGAAGGATTCTCCGATGTTAACGAAATGGTACGCTGCACTTCACGTGTTAAATGCTCTCCACAAGGCGTGTCTACTCGCTGTGTTGGATTTTGTATTGTTAAATCGGCTATTTCAAATTCCAGCGGATGCGAATGAGGTGCTGAATGGGACATTTCGTCCGGTATCTATTTTGGAATATTAATATGCATACAGCCACTAAACGTAACTAAAACAACATGATGCACACATATGCATAATGATGAATAACAGTATTTTTTCATAAATATCATATTTTTTTTCGTTTAAGTTTAAGCGATTGATAGGGTGCCTAATACCCTCCACATAAGGCGCATAAGTTTGCTATTCCGTTTGAAGCACTTTTTAAACCGATTTAAACCGAACTATTTTTATACCGTACACATGACATGGGTGGTATACTAAGTTTGTCATTTCGTTTGCAACATCTAGAAGGAGGCGTCAAAAATTATATATATTCTTGATCAGCATCAAAAACTGAGTCTATCTAGACATGTATCATATATCCGTGTTTCCACGTGTCCGTGTGTCTGTCAGTTGTTGGCATTCTCACGTTCGCAAATTTTGAGATATTGACCTGAAATTTTGTACACATTTCTAGTTTCTGTACGTAGATTGCTATTTCAAATGAGCAAAATCGGTCAAGAGCCTCGCCTACAATTGACAAAAATCTATTCATATACCACAAAAACTGAGCTATCTGGTTGAAATTTGGTATGCATATTTAAAATTAACTTATCCATTGATGTGCCAAAAATGGGCGAGTTTGGATAATATACACGCCCACAATCGACAAAAATCTATATATCTGCTAAAAAAAGTTGACTTATGAACTTTATTTTGCTAAGCATATTTATAGTTATCTAAACCATCGATGTGCCAAAAATGGGTGTGGTCGAATAACGGACAAGCCCACAATTTATAAAAAAACCATATTCAGCGTAAAAATCGACTTCCAAGATGGTACGCAATGCATACATCATTATATAAATATCTGCCACGCCCATCATTCGTATGTAGATGTGGAGGATATTTGAGATTCGGCCTAAGCCAAATTTAGTTTTCTTGTTACTTGTTATAATCTCTGTCTCCCTTTTAGTTTTATAAGTTAATTATACAATAAAACAATTTGGAGAACAAATGTGGTAGAGTTGGAAAGAATCGGTCTTGACCCATTCTATTCTACTTGTTTTATAATTTACGTGATATATTCTTTATAAAGTTATTTTACCTGAAGATCATTTTCCTCGTTTGTCTCATCAGTTAAACGTGAATCGGATCTACTCGTTTTCGGTGAAGATACACGTAATTGATGATTTTGTGATTTGTTGCTATCTGAACCGCGTCTGATTATCACCTTTTGCAAGTCCTCTGAATCATGATGTAAAACCTTTTCGGAGGGACTGTCCACCAAACGAGCATAGGGTACTTCCAGAGATGTCTGACGGGCAGTAACATGCGGGTAACGCTTATTACGTCTCTCCAAAGTATTGGGCGAACCAATGCTTTCGCGTGATTTTCTACAATTCAAATTTTGCTTTTCCAATGACGATGCACCGCCTATCTTTACCTTGGCGTTTAAATCCTTAATAGTTAAATCAGATTTCTTTAAACTGCCATTCACCGCAACAGCTGGTCGGTATAGCTTACCCTGTAATTTATAAAATCTTTACATAATTTTTCTTTGCATCTTTGCTTCACAATACTTACCTTGCCGGTGAATTCGGTATTGTCATGTAAAGATACCGAATGTAAGCTGTAAGGTGGTGTATGAAACACTAGCTGTCCACCATGTAAAATACTTTCACCAAAGCCAAAATCTTTATTATTATTGATAACACTGGAAAGAGTAGCCACCTTTTTTTATGAACTGTTTGGACTATTTTGTGTTTTCTTTTTCAACTTACAAGTATCTCGCAATATTGTAGTTGTCCGTTATATCCTGAGCGGAAGGTTTGAAAAATTTGGAACCATTACGATTACTGCCAAAGAATGCACACCCGCCAATGCAGCCACAGCGTGATATTTCACTCATAGAATGCAGATTCGCATTATTCAACCACAAGAACCATAAACGTTTATATTTGGCATCATGTTCACGCAAGAAACTAAAGATTATTATAAATAAAAAACAAGTAAGAAAACTAAATTTGGCTTGGGCGAAATCTTAAATAACTCCATTACACATTCATTCACAAACGGTGGGCGTGGTTGATCCATGATTAGGTGCTTTGATAATTCATGTGTTACGTATCAGCTTGCAAGCCGAGTACGGTTTTTTGTCGATTAAGGGCGGCCTGTTGTACGACCACGCCCATTTTTGCCATATCGATGAATGGGATAATTAGAGATACATGTACCAAATTTCAACTTTATAGCTTAATGGTGATGACAGATAAATGGATTTTTTGTTGATTGTGGGCGTGGCTCTAGGCCCATTTTACCCAAATTAAAAAGGGTTCTGCGTGCAGATACGATATACGAAATTTCCGCATAATATCTCAAAATTTTAGAACCGTAACAGTACCAGCAACAGACAGACATAAGGACATAGATGGACTCAATGGACTCAATGACAAATTTAGTATATTCGCCTACCTTATGATAAGGGTATAATAATATAGAAATGGACAAGTACCTGTGCTGTACCAAATGTAATTTATGATCAGGAATGGGTAGGGCGGAAGCGCCCTCCAAAAGAATTGGGCCTAAAGAAGTTGAACCCACTTCCACCCAATCCTCGAAAAGTTCATTATCGTTATTGGCTGCTGAGCGACGGCAATCTACAAAACTATCCCTTAACTTGCGCATGCTGTCCTCACGCGAATCACGACGCTGCGAAAATGAATTTGAACTGCGCTTATGTTTGGCCATATGTGAATGTTGCTGCTGCGTATGCGATTGATGATGATGCACCTCGGATTTGACAGAATCTTGATCGGTTCTGCGTAATCTACCCGAACGATTACTGCTCGTGGTATTTGTATTATATGAATTTGTCATATTTGAGCCGCAGCCGGCATTCAGCATAAAAACTCGTATCAAAATTGAAGGCAGCAAGCCCGATATTCCCGACTTGACCCTTTGGCCGTGCAAATTACAGTTGGCCAGGCGAATTGGTGAAATCTACATTTTTGATAAAAAAATTTCAAATAATTTTATATCAAAAATTTCAGCATAAACTGATTTTACCCAAGAGTGCAAAGCGGTGCCACTTTCGATTAGATAGACGTCGACCGAGTCAATGGAAACTCGCGTCATTTTATATTTAATGTCCTCAGACGATGGACACTTGTATTTGTACGTCTCTTTGGTGTGAGGGCACTGATTGCTGGGTACGCCGTGATGACAGTTGCGCACAGTTTTCGGAGATTTCAAGCAATTCTCGGGGTCGACAAGTAGCAAAGCTAACGTTTCCAGGCCCACCGCTATATTGAACAGTTGAGGCAAAGTTATTTTGCCGGAGAGTTTCCCCAATTGCACCTCAATCAACCAACAGTACTCCAAGGTATCTTCGTGTAGAGCACACCCCTCATTACTGAACATGGCATGACCGCGAACCTGCACTGCCGACAACATAAGATGGCCCTGGTTTATGTGCCTGTCCCGGTTTTGGCGCATTAGCGTGTCTGAGGATATCAAATACGACGGACTCACCAACACCTGCAATATGGTTTCGTGGTATCGTTTATTCATTTCAAAGCCGAAACGTTCAATCAAAACCACTGGACAGGGTGGATCATTGTCGCTGCAGTTCTTCATTATGTGAGCTTGAACGTCATGGATAATAACCGACACTACAACTTCCAACGGCCTGTAAAGGCGTGGATCAAAGGGCTTTTGTTTTACATCATTTATCGTCACTTCCGATATAGATTTGGTCGCCAAATCCTTGTCCTTAAGTAGCAACTGATCTTTTGGATTAGCTGGTGTTGAGCTCAACTCTTTGGCCTTGATATTGGACTGTTCCATGTCCATGAAGTTTTGATCCTCACCAAATATGTTTTCCTTTAAATTTATAAAATTGCGCAAAACATTTCCGTAACACATGAGAACGGACGAGCCGATCTCCAGCTCCAGGGTAACATGATCTGCTGGCAAAGTACTCGGATCAAATTTGTTAGATTCCGACTTGGACCAACTCGTGACGGGAGATTTGCGCGATTTTGGTATGCGCATGGGACTGAGCAAAATCTCCTCTTTTTCAGGTGTAGTGATGTCGGCTTGAGGATCCGGTCCCAATGGCGGCATTGGATGATAAATATATTGTATAGACAAAGCCACTATGGGTACAGTCCAACAGTCAATCCACCCTGACGAACGTTGACAAATTTTACGCCATTTCTTCGTGTACAATTCGGGACGATTTTTCACTTTGCCATTACGCGTCAGTAAGCGGGCATTCTCATCGATGGCCATTACAATGGGACGCGTGGAAGATACCTCCGGAATATACAAACTCAAATCTAACCCCTCACCATGTATCCAAAACTTCAGAGTCACCGTTTTGGGCAGGAAATCATCAAAGGGCAAACTGAAGCTCATATCGAACACATCACCGCAAAACGCGAGATGGTTATTCTCCTGATTGGCACTGGAGCAATCTATCCAATTGTACTCATTGCACAGCATTAGAATCTCAAAGTCGTTAAGCAGTATATTGAATTTGCAGGTGTATGGAACAAATGTCAAAATGTCTGGGCGTGCTTTACTCGCCCAGTCTTCTATGAGGTCTTGAAAGAAGCACTTGTGTTTGTACACGATAAAGGCGGTGGCTTTGCAACCACTAAGCGATATACTCCAATCCTGAGAAGCATTCCACTTGGTGGGGTAGTGGATGCGAACTTTATATTCCAACGACTCAAATTCTGCCAAGCTGCGATACTGCAGGGAAGTGGTTGCTTCAGCATGGAACAGTTGACCCTGCACCTTGGTGGTGTAGCCATCTGCTTGCGTGACCCAGGGCAAGGTGAGTTCTATATAGGAGGCGGGCCCCACCGTTACATGCATTACGTTCGTTTCTTTATCCTTGGAGAAGAGAATGTCTATGGTGGCTTCGTTCAATACACATAAAGTAACGTCGAATGATTGATAACTGCGAAGTTCACCCGGTTTGGGTGTAGGAGTCACCTCCATTTCACGCCAGTCAGGCGGAAAGAAAAACTTGAACAAATGTTCACGCTGACGATCAGCCCACGGTCCATAACTAAAGTCCGTCCCCTTCAGGCATTTAATGTTTATGCCCCATACAGGAGGCGAAGGTTCCACCTTATCGCCATTGGCCATTATAATATGTACTGGTTCTTCGGGTACTACGCCCGGCTCATCCATATAGAAGTACAAGTCCATTTGGTTGGACATCATAACCACAAAGCCTTCACCCATGTAACGGGGCGGTTCATCCACCAGGCCCGTGTACTTGGGACTGGGAGCAAACATAACTTTGGCATTCTCCACATTAGCCTTAACGAAATGCATAAAGTGATCCAAGCGGCAAACCGCTGGTTTGGTACTGTACGTGCAATGGGCCTCATCCATGGAAATGGACAGAGTGGTCGGTGTTAAACGGTTACCAAACACAAATCGTCCAGAACAAATATCAATTTTAATGACCGGTATGAGATCCCTCCAGGTTGTTGCTTTCATGGCTTCTGAATTTTTCACGCTGTCTCGTTTGTTCTGGCGAGCGTTTTCCATATTTAAAGTATGCTCACGCAGTTTAGCGCGTTCCTCTATTGAAAGTGAATCCGTCTGCAGAAGAACACAAAATCGAAACATTTTAAACCGTAAACAATGAAAACAATGAACAGTTACTCACGGGTATTAAAATGGATGGTTTCAAACCGAACGTTCTCTCCAACTTATCGTACAATTCTGAGCGATTGTATATGTGCAACTCGAAACCATTGAGCTGTACGGAGAGTCTAGTATCGGAATGTGATAAATCTGGAACCAAAGTCAGTGTGATTGTATGAATGATTGTCATGTGTATAAAAAAAAAGAAATTACCTTCTGAGACATCTTTGGGTACATAAGAACGCCACCAGCGAAATATAAAATATCCGTCCTGCACACGCACCGAATAGTCATGGGTGATGTAGACGAAATCACGGAACATAATTTTTCCAGCCAGTGGATTTAGAGATGCAGATCCTTGGAAATAGTAATCAGAATAAAATAATAATAAAAGTGGAAAAATACAACGTCTGGAGTGTTACTAAGCGTTACCAATTTTAAAGAAGGCTCCTTTAATGAACCATCTGTTAGCCACCCTTGTTATTACGAGACCAATAAGACGGGAATGATAGAAAGTTATGTACGTTACCCATGTAATGGTGGTCAGCAGTGAGCATAAAAGCCATATCTAAAAATAAAAATATTATATATTTATTTCTTAATTATATGAGGCGTAAATTGGGGGTGTTTTATCCCACCAACAGAATTAACTTTAACTTAACCAAACACTAAGGACGTGTATTCATCGACTTTAAAAATTAAAATAAAGTTTGTTTTATTCAGTTGTTTATATTAATTCAGTTACCAAACTTTGTTATGAAGAATTTGTTACATCTCTAGCCAAGGTTTATATATATATAAACATTAGGGTCATTTAAAAATATATGTATAAGCATCTATTTTACCATGGGAGCATCTATTTTCATGTTTTCGAGGGCTACGTGACCTGTTGTATTCCAAGTGCCCACTTCGGGAAACCCGAAATCAATTTCATCCTCTTTGAGGTTCATGTCGTTTATTGATTTTTTACAAAACACTGACTCGTACACAATCTGACAAA
Source organism: Ornithomya chloropus (assembly GCA_963971445.1). Classification (NCBI taxonomy): domain Eukaryota; kingdom Metazoa; phylum Arthropoda; class Insecta; order Diptera; family Hippoboscidae; genus Ornithomya; species Ornithomya chloropus. Next base: position 49,597,670 of record OZ020530.1, on the reverse strand, counting down.
TTATTTAAAAACTTTAAATACACTTGACCAAACGTTTATTTACTTAAAGTTTAATTAACATTTATGTTGTAGACCAAAACGCTACTTATTTGTTGATCTCTCTTGCAAATATATTATTACATTGGGCTAAACAGCAGTGGCCAAGTATTCCAATAACAATTCAGTTTTCTTTAATATTTTTTATATTTATTCATGATCCTTTTTTTCCAATTACTTTAACTCTTTTCTTAAATTATAAACTAAAGCATCACTTTTTACTAATATTATATCCTTTAAATTGTTCGCAACGAAAAAATTCGACTTTGACTTTTCATTTTAATGTTGTTTTATCAAAATTTCCAGTTCAATTGGTTTTATCAACATTCAACGACTGTTTAGCAATTCGTTATATACCAAAAACCTGAGAGACAAAAAATTTATAAAATCCACTTTAAATTCAGAAATGGTCATTTACATTTCAGAAACCAACATTTGTTATGATCAATTGTAAATCAGAACAATTGATGTAAATTATCAAGAGTGATTTATATATCAGAAATAGTTTAATTAACTTATAATATCTATTATAGCATTTCACATTTTGCGTAATTCATCATTGGGTTGAATTGTTATGTTCACGGACTCGAAGTGTATAAATATCACATTATAATAATGTATTTGCCACCAGGTTTGTCGCAAATAAAATACAAAATATAGCGAATGATAAGAGCGTAAGGAATTTGCATAGCGAATATTAAAACAAGTAATTATATTATTGTCAATTCCACTCGATAATTTAATATCCTACACCACAATTTATGATATAAATAATATAGGTGTATTAGTAAACGCGAGCAGGCTTAATTATTAACTTAAACAACCTTCATAAAATGTTATTAAAAATTTTTAAGATTGATGGACAAACGAACATGGTTAAATCGATCCAAATTTTCATTCTGATCTGATCTGTATAATTAAAGGTAAGTGTGGCATTTGCTATAAAGGAGTAATAAACATCAGCCCATAAACCCTTGTATTACTTTATGGTGTACTTTATATATATTTACCCATCTATGCTATAATCATTATATGCGAGACAAAAATAATTTTTTTATTTCATATATATATATTGGAGGATTAATTTATTATATAACAATATACGAGTATTTACATATACGACTAATTTTAACATTTCCTGTTCTATTTCAATTTGTTTCAAACATTTAATATTTTCGTTAATGTCATCTACTTTAGTTTGCACGCCACCAAGACGCCATTTTTGTGAGAAAAAAAAGTATAAAGTAAGCGGGGTAAAATTCTAAGATTGCACATTAGGATTTCCCAAGAGTTTGAGTGAAAATTATTAGATCTCGACAAAAAAAATTTGTTCTACGCAAATAGGTCAAGTCACATATAGGTAAAATAAAATTGCATTAGAAAATTGCAAGCTATTGAAGAGCGTGCTTTTCTAGTATTTGAACAAAAAAAACTGCCTTTTAGAGTTTATACATAATGTCTGGAATCGCTATTACACGCTTGGGAGAAGAACGCAAAGCGTGGCGTAAAGATCACCCATTTGGATTTGTGGCACGTCCAGCTAAAAATCCCGATGGTACATTAAACCTAATGATATGGGAGTGTGCCATTCCTGGAAAAAAGGGCACGCCATGGGAAGGAGGTTTATATAAATTGCGCATGATCTTCAAAGACGACTATCCAACATCGCCACCAAAGTGTAAGTTCGAACCTCCACTTTTTCATCCTAATGTGTATCCATCGGGAACAGTATGCTTGTCGCTATTAGACGAAGAGAAGGATTGGCGTCCTGCCATAACTATTAAACAAATTTTACTTGGCATTCAGGATCTACTTAACGAACCGAATATTAAAGATCCTGCCCAAGCAGAAGCTTATACAATTTATTGCCAGAATCGCTTAGAATATGAAAAACGTGTACGCGCTCAAGCCAGAGCAATGGCAGCCACTGAATGAACGCTGCAAACTTTAACTGAATGGTATAGATATTTTTTAACTCTTTATAACCTTAAAACTAGTTTTTTTCTATTTAAAATTTACTTAAAATGTGCGAATGCACTTAACTGTGCTTTTGTGGAAGAAGATCCATTTTTAATTATTTACTCCAATTCAATAGTCGACAAGTGAAATATATTTGTATAACACATTAAAAAAGTAACGAAAGTACCACAAATAAATGAATATTAATGTAAGGTGATCGAAAAGTTTTTGCCGTGTTTCATTAAGAAGCATTCAAAAAGGTAATTTGGGGTTTTCTGTGATGTTAAGTATGGCGTGAACCCAGTAGAAAATTGAAACTGCTTTTTGCAATTTTTTTTTGCAAAAACCTTTCTCTTGTTGAGCGTGTAAAAGAATGAACAGAATACAGACACCGCTTTTAGTTTTACTACAATTTTTTTTAACTATTCCTCGTGTGCGTGGTGTAGTCCATTTGTGAGGGTGGGAAATAGACTTAATATGGCATTTCTCAGCAAAATACTTTGATGCGTTGATTGTTGTAGATGGTGATTGTGTGCATTGCATTCATGAATATAAATTTATAAAGAATCGCTATAAAGTGGAGGAAACTACTAAAACCTACGTGTCATAAATTTGTGCGCAAGCTGCAGGTCTCAATTTTTGGGATATTTCAATGAAATATGATACAAGGCCCAAAAGCGAACCTTATCAAAAATGGACCGAATTGGACCATTTTTAGAACCCTTCCCCATATGAGGTCCTATTATTTTTTGAGATATTTCAATGAAATTTGATACAAGGATATATATTGGTTCAAAGAGAAATCTTATTGAAAATGGATAGCATCGGACCATTTTTAGAACCTGTCCCCATATAAGGTTTTATAATGGAGTTTTATACGACAAAAAGTCACAATTCTTAATATTTTTCACAATATTTCATGAAAAATACGTAATTAGCTTAATAATTGGCTGAGTCCAAAATGGATCAGATTGGACCATTTTTAGAACTCCTCCTCACAGAACCAAATTTCCAAAATTTGATGAAAAATAGTTAATAATTTTGATTTTACAAACGAAAAACAAGTGAACATATTATAGTCGGTCAAGCCCGACCATCAAATACCCTACATAACTTGATGTATTATTCAAGCACCGTAAAAAAGAAACCTAAGTATTTTATTGTTGTTTTAATTGATTTATGTTTATTTGTATTTTCGTTATATAGACAGATTTCTATTCCAATAAAACGTTATAGGAGGATGGTCTCTAAAAATGGTCTCATTACTAATGTGGATGCTATATTAAATATAATTTTATGTAAATGCTAAATACTAACTGATTGGTTTTTAGACGGTTCACCTTAGTGATGGGAGTATACTAAGTTTACTATTCCGTTTGCAACACTCAGAAGGAGACGTCAGATGGGCAGGGCTCTGATCCAAATATGAGTCGTGCATCCGTCTATCCGAAAATTTTAAAATATTGAACTGAAACTTTTGTACAAACATTTCTGCCCATTATCAGCCACAAAAAGTAAATTGTTTTACAATGTACGTATTTTCTGTTTGAAAAGAACTCATGTACTGTACTTACCCCTACCAACACACATTCATTTTATGCATTTTATATCTTATATATATATTAGAACATATAATATATAATTAAACTGTACACGTTTCGCATTTTTATTCTAATTTATTTAAAGTTTACAACATTATATTTGGAATAAGTCATTATTGTCACATATACATATACACCTAAAGTACTTATACTATAGCATTACTATTGTATTTAGTTAGTTTTCTTAGTGAAGAGGAATTTCTCGTGTTTTATAAAATTTTGACGTTCTTTAGAAATCATAACAAAAGAATGAATTTATGTATATTTATTCAAAATATTAGATGCGATAATGGCCAACGATTTAATGCGCCACGCAACAATGTAGATGCACCAGTACATTATATTTTTGTCATATAAAAGATACTGTAAATGTAAATTATAACGCAACAAATTTCACACACATTGAATATTATTATTATTGATAATAAAAAAGACTTAAATGGGGTGTTTTAAGTTACAGTTCGTTTCATTCTGTTCATTAAGCATTATTGTTACAAATTTGAATGCAAAAATCTCAAATACTTAGGCCGGTAAGCTGCATTGATTGGTATAATAAAACATGGCTTAGGAGTTGCAAACATCCACACATAGTCTTTATCATGTGACTGTGATTTCTACCTTAATCAAAATTCTACTTTAGAGAATATCGAATACACTTTGAAACACGGTAGTTCCTAAACTTGTTATTCGCTAACGATGAAACGCTGAAGACCACATACAATGCAATATGTTTCGACAAAGTGATTGTAATATTCGAAAGGATATGGAAACAAAGCAATATGCGTTTTAATAAAAAAATAAAAGAGGAAAGATACAAGTAAAGTAAAGAAAACTTATTCTAGATATATACAGATGATGTGCTTTATAAAATTTGTACCCATGTACTTAAAGTCGACTTTAGAGTTTTTACTAAAAATAACCTTTGGCATTTTTCAATAACTGTTTACGTGATTTATGTGACGCAGTTTCTAATTTTCGTCTTGAATTTTTATAATCTTACAATAATAAAACATTGCGGAATTTGTTAACGTTCCTAAGAGATTTCACTTATTGCCCCCGAGATTCTCACAAATGAAAAAAAGAAAAAAAATACTGCAAGTTACAAAATATTCAACGCTACAAAAGATTTTCAAATAGAATGGAGAAATGTGTTAGATGTCGCTTAAAATTAAACTTCTCGCCAGAACCAGAATTTTTTGTGATTGCATTTTTGTTGTTTGTTTCAATTAAAACATTTATAGTACCAGTCCCAGTGGTATTGCTGTTGATATTGTTCCCACCACAATGTACGAGCCTATCATATGGCCGCCTCCTGTTGCATATTTTCCTTATTTTTTTGAATTGGCAAATTATTGGGTGACGGCATGGACATGATCAAGTTATCTGGATTTGGACTGGGACTATCACTACCGTCCGACCGTTTGATTTTATTCTTGCAATAGAATTGCTTGTGAGCTAAATATGTTTTCAAATAGTTAAATGATATGTCACAGCTCTGACAATATTTTTGATTAATGCACTCGTCCAGAGTATTATTTAAGGTAGATGGCGGTGGTCCCCGTACCGGTGTCGATGATTCTACTGCCAACTCCATGGGCTCGGTTTTAATATTTGTCATCATCGTTGCCATGTCGTTGTTTGTTGCCAGATGAGCCGTACTAGATATAAAAGAATTATTATTGTCGCGCGCATTAAGTATAACACCAGATATGGCCGGGTTGGGTGCCGTATTATCTACTGGTTCAGTTTTGATAGTAAAACTGAAAAGAGAGATAAGATTTGCATTAAAGTCATATCTTATTTAATAGCAGAAGTGAGCTTGTGTGGTCATTATACCCTGCACTACCCTGTGGAAAAGGGTATATTAAGTTTGTGCGGATGTTTGTAATTCCTAAACGGGAAATGCCACACCCATCTTCAATTATACCGATCGATTCAGAATCAAAATCTGAATCGATTTAACCATGTCCGCCTGTCCGTCTGTCCTCGTGTTTGTCCATCTAAATTTGTGCGCAAGCTACAGGTCGAATTTTTTGAGATATTTTGTTGAAACTTGGTACAAGGACATGTATTGGCCCAAAGGGGAACCCTATTGAAAATGGACCGGATTGAACCAATTTTAGAACCCCTCCTCATACGATATCCTATTATTTTTTGAGATATTTCGATGAAATTTGATACGCGGAAAAGCATTGACCCAAAAATAAACGCTTTTGAAAATGGAACGGATTGGACCATTTTTAGAACCCCTCCCCATATAAATTTATTTTTTTTTTTGATATCATAAACAAAAAAAAAATAAAAAAAAAATCTGACATATGTATCATTTTGAAATTTTTGAAAACACAAGTAGGTATAGAAAAATATAATTTTTCATTTTTCAAAGAAAAAAATTAAAAGCAGTACAAAAAAAACTTTTCATTTATCAAAGGAAAAAATTAAATTGAATAATATAATGTATCAAGTGGTGTAGGGTATTTAATGGTCGGGCTTGACCGACTATAATATTTTCACTTGTTTTTTATATACTTTGCAGCGTTATGTGTTTAAGTACGAAGGAATGCAATGCTTAGAGGCAGGGCTGCAACGATACCGTTACAGAGTATAAATATTTCTTTTCCTAAATATACACACAGCTCTCTATTTACACGAGTAAGTGGCTATTAAAGAATTCGTGTAAAAAGAAAACTATGTAAAATGGAGACAAGGCATCGTATAAACAATTTTTAAAAACAAAACAAGTCAAAATATTATAGTCGGCCAAGCCCGACCACCAAATACCCTACACCACTTGATATATTATTCAATTTACTTTTTTTCTTTGATAAATGAAAAGTTTTATTTTTCTGTACCTACTTGTTCTTTCAAAAATTTCAAAATGATACATATGTCAGATTTTTTTTTTAATTTTTTGTTTATTTATGATATCAAAAAAAAAAAATTTATATGGGTAGGGGTTCTAAAAATGGTCTGATCCTATCCATGTTCAAAAGGGTTCCTTGTACCAAATTTCATCGAAATATCTCAAAAAATAATAGGACCTCATATGGGGAGGGTTCTAAAAATGGTCCAATCCCGTCCATTTTCAATAGGATTCCACTTTGGGCCAATACATGTCGTCGTACCAAATTTCATCGAAATATCTCAAAAAAGTCGACCTGTAGCTTGCGCACAAATTTAGATGGACAGACACGATCCAGACGGACAGACGGGCATGGTTAAATCGATTAAGATTTTGATTCTGAATCGATCGGTATAATTGAAGATGGGTGTGGCATTTGCTGTTTAGGAATTACAAACATCCGCACAAACTTAAGATACCCTTTTCCACAGGGTGGTGCAGGGTATAAAAATTCTGACTTATGTAACATTTTGAAATTTTTGAAAATATAGGTAGGTATAGAAAAATAAAATTTTTCATATATCAAAGGAAAAAATTAAATTGAATAATACAATATATCAAGTGGTGCAGGGTATGTGATGGTCGGGCTTGACCGACTATAATATTTTCACTTGTTTATTCTTTGTTTATAATATCAAAAAAAAAATTTATATAGAGAGGGGTTCTAAAAATGGTTCAATCCGGTCCATTTTCAAAAGCGTTTATTTTTGGGTCAATGCTTTTCCGCGTATCAAATTTCATCGAAATATCTCAAAAAATAATAGGACCTCATATGGGGAGGGGTTCTAAAAGTGGTCCAATCCGATCCATTTTCAACAGGGTGTCCCTTTGGGCCAATACATGTCTTTGTACCAAATTTCATCAAAATATCTCAAAAAATGCGACCTGTAGCTTGCGCACAAATTTAGATGGACAGACGAACATGGTTAAATCGATTCAGATTTTGATTCTGAATCGATTGGTATAATTGAAGGTGGGTGTGGCATTTGCCGATTAGGAGTTACAAACATCCGCACAAAAATAATATACTCTTTTGCACAGGGTGGTGCAGGGTATAATAATAAAACTAAAATTTGGTTTAGGCCAAATTTCTTAAATTGAGATTCAAGTATACGCGAAGTATAGAATTTCATGGGCGTACCTGTGAAGCGAATTATCACCATTAAGACTATTGGCCAGTGAGGGGCTGTCATTTGTATCTGGAGCGGCTACCTCGGGAGAAATAGACGGTGAATTGGTTAGGGCATGCGGATGTAGCAGTTTCATGTGGCGCAACTAAATTGTTTTATAAAATAATTTCATAAATTTTTTTTTAATCTTCACACGCTACACATCTAATCACAATACTCACCACGTTGCCTTTATAGGTGGATGTATAGCTGCAAATATCACAATTAAACACCTGTTGTGATTGTTGTTGTTGTTGAAAATCTGCTGTCGGCACAGCAGCACTTACGGCAGACGTTTGATGTAAATGTTTTTGATGTTGTTGTTGCTGTTGTTGTTGTTTTGCTAATTGATCAACTGTAGGAATTTCAATGTTTTCATCTTCAAGTATACACGTCATATAATGCTCTTCATTAAAATCATTCGTCTTTTTATCAACATGCATGCGTATGTGTGTGCGCATACCCCTATTCGAGTAAAAGTAAAACATCCTCCTTGTTGGACTATATTCTTCTTAAGTACATGAATTTCAAAAAATTACCTCAAGGTGTTGCCCTTATAACCGCATATAGTGCAACGAAACGCCTTAACGGTACCGTGGGTTTCCATGTGTTTGCGACTTTCGGTGGCCGTCAAGCTCATTACATCGCACAATGGACATTTGTATAGGTTTTGGGTGTTGCTTCCACTGCCCGTTGAGATATTGCCACACGATGATAAAAATAAAGCAGTATGTTGTTGTTGTTGTTGTTGTTGTTTTTGTTGTTGTTGCTGTTGTTGTTGTTGTTGCTGCTGCTGTTGTTGTTGTTGCTGTTGCTGTAAAACTGGAGACATTGGACAGGACAAAGTTAATTCGTGCACGGTATTGCATTTGGTGCATTTGGTTTCTTTGGTTAAAGGCATTTGACCAGTTGCTCCTGGGGCAGAGGCACTAGCCGCTGCCCCCACACCCTTCGGACAATAGTAATTTTGATGAGCTCTCAAATTGTCCAATGAAGTGTATTTAATGCCACAGGCGGCACATATCAATTGCTGATACGCTACTGGCGTATTTTCAGTAGCGGGCGCAGAGTTCGCCAAAGCTAGTGTTGGAGATGATTTAGACTCTGCATCTCCAACGTCTTGATTACGCGACGAACAGTAATGCTGTTTGTGAGCTAAATAATTCTCATACTTACAAAACACAATATTGCATTCCTTGCATTTGGAAACGCCCTGTTTAACAAATATTTGCGGTTGATTGCCAGTAGCAATAGAATTGCCTCCCGAAGCATTACCTACCGGTGGCAAAACAGGCAAACCCAGCAATTGGGCTCGACCGGTAGCCGCTGCCACAGCAGCTGCTGCTAATTCGGCTGGATTAGAACTGTGAGATTGCATTGCACCGGATGAAGAACTAACTGCTGCTGCTGCAACGGATAACTTTAATGCCAATTCTAAATTTTGCTTAGCCAATATTGGATTCAATATATCAGTCGGCATCATGGATCTGAATTGTAAATTCTCCAATAGATGGGTAGAATTACTTATCAGATTGATGGACATGGCAGTTGTAGATGGTGGTGATATGGATGAGTTACTGCATGCACCCGAACTTCTTGGACTTGTAGTTTTTCGGCAAGGAGATGGTGTCATTGTAGGACTATTAGGTAATGAGGGAGCGCACACAATTTGTTCCGGTGTTACGCAACCACTCTCATCATGTGCAATGTGGTCCCTTCCCATATCGGGGACAGTTTCCCTTTCCACACCATCGGAATGTATACGTTGACGTTGCAACAAAGTAGTTATGGGCGAACGCCGCAGCGATAAGTCTAGTGGGGTTGACTCTCTGTGAAAATAGAAAAAAAAGCATGAACGAAAAGTTGAACCTTGTTAACCTTACCGAAGGATTTAACCTACCTGAAAGTTCTCTCCTTAGATTTTGGTGTACTCTCTCTAGAATCATCTGTATTATATTTAATATTCTTTTCATTTACCGACGATTCATTACTGTTGGATGGTGTTGTCTGATGAAGCGTGCTGTCTACCAATTGGTGGCTGTTACTGGCCAAATTTTGATTTGTTGCATTATTAAGCGTTGTGTTAATATTGACGACTGTGGCCAGAGGTTTAAGGTTACCATTCTCCAAAGCAAAGCACGTAGTATCTGGGTTAATCACACCAGGTGAAGAGAAAGCTCTATGTCGCAATAATTAGCATGCGTATGTTTCGCATTTTTAACTGAGAATAAATACTTACGAGGGACCCCCAATTACACTTGCGCTACGTATCACCGAGTACGGTATAATTAAAACCGGATTGGTGGGCAAAAGTAGGAATGGTGAAGCAGCCACAGCTGCCATCATACCAGGTGTAGGAGTCTTAGTACGGTTCTGAGGACTGATTATCCCACTGGTTACCGAATTAACACTTTTATTGCTATGACACGAGCTTGAGACTTCAAGTTTCGGAGTCAATGGTCTGCAATTATTATCACAATTAGAAGAACTTTGTTTAATACCGGATTTTAACGTGAACTCACCCTTCCGACCGCCGCGAATTACAATAGTGCTGTTTGTGAGCTCGATAGGTTTTCACATTATTAAATCGAATGTCACAATCACTACAATATCGATCAATTTGCTAAAAAAAACGTGTCCACATATTAAATTGTATTAAATTTTAGGCATATTTTGAAAAGACCCTAAGACTCAACTAACAACTCACTTGACTAGAATTATCATCCAGCTGGGAGCAAACCGCATTATTCGCAGTACTCACATTAGGCGTTGGCGTTGGTGATGACTGATGTATGCGCATATGACGATTAAGGGAAACTTTTTTATCCGCACTGTATGAACATTGCGTACACGCGTATTGTTTCCCAGTTTTGTGAGCTTTAACTGTTGGCTCGGAACTCTGAGCATTCGTGAAGGAGTTAGTCACAAGGGAAGGCGATGTCATAGTTTTCTCTGTCGTAGAACAAGAAGGTGCGGAGTTCTCTTCTGCTTCTTTATGCCTAGGTGTGGTAGTAAGATGGTTGTGAAAACTTGTTGTGGGATTTGAAAAAGCATTTACCTGTGGGAACAGTAATAAGCTTGATGAGCTTCTAAAGTTGAAGGAGAACTAAAACCAATGCCACATGGTATGCACATGAAAACTTTCATACGCGGAGGTGGTGGTGGAGGAACTTCCACCGCAGAGGGTCCCGATTTTATCACCGGTTCGACGGGCAAGTTATTGATATTATTCTCCATTGCGGTTAGTTTTTCAGTGGGTATGGTATGGGTGAAATGTCCTTTGCGGTGCTGAGTTTGAGCTTCTTCCTGTAATAGCTTGAGATCTTTGGCATCGGGCTTTAGAGCTGGATCTGAGGCCAAAAGGGCATTTAATCTTAGTTTTGGTAAATTACAGCTACTTAATGGAGAATTTCGTATATCCGAACTTGGTGGAGTCTTTTGTGTTATTTCTTTCGATTCATCAGTCATTAAATCTGCATCGTATTTTGGTGAAACAGATGAATTACGTTCCATAGAACCACTTTCTCTATGCTCACTTGAATCGTGTGAACTTCTACTCAGTTCTTCTTTAATTTCTCTATATTCAAGAGATTTTTCATCACTTGATTTTTCAGGAAATGTATCCACAACTTTTGCATTAATGCTATCCACGCTTTTATCTGCCATTTCTACATCAGTATCCCAGGTTAAACTAGTGCTTGGTGGGGTAGAATTCGAATTACGTTCAACAACATCTATGGCATCATTCTTGATACTGAAATCTTTAGGATCTAATTAAAAAGGATATACGCAGAAAAGAAGTTAAAAAATAGTTAAAATTTGAGCTCTTTTTAAAATGTTCCTAAAAAAACACTAGAGTTTTAAACTTTGCGAGTCTCAAACCGACTACGGGCCGCATTATAAACACGAATGTTGTGCCTTCGGAAATGAGATGAATTTTGCTTAATGCGGGGTCGGCATGCGTGATGCATGATTAGAGTATTTAATACGTAACAGGTGGAAGGTATGCTGAGTCAAATAAAGTTTTATTGTAAATTATCTGTGTGACCCTCATCTATTTTAAGCATATATGGGAATAATTTAAATGTGGGCGTGGCAATTAACTAATTCCACCTATTATTAATACCAGCATATTTGCGAACATGAGGTTCATAACAAAAGACGAGCATATCGACATATGGATGAACTTTGCTGGATCAGTTCAGAGTGTCTGGTACGTTCTTCTGAGTTACACTGAGTTAGCACAGCACACACATAGCACAGCTAACTCACTGTATGCCACATGTTATGTGGAGGGCATAAAACCAATTACAAATGATGTCTCATTTGTCTAAAGGCGCGCTGGGTGTATATTTAAACATTCGCACAGCCCACGAAATCATTATTTTTTTTTGAATGAATTTCTAAATCGGTTTTCAACTTCATATTGATTTTTGAGCGTAGATACTTTACAACGTTTATTGAAATCGGTGTACAGCCCCTTTTTAGGTATTTATAATTATATGAAAGTCCCACACACACACACACACACACAAACACATACAAACACATGAAATGGACAAAATCACCGACTTATCTTGACCAGATCATGATATTGTGTGTTGTGTTTGTAGTTTGTGATTCTCAAGAAAACCCATATCAAACACACACATACACACATGCACACATTTAAACAAAATAAAATAAAAACAAAACAAAGCAACTGTACAGGCGAGATCTTAAACTACTTACATTTATACAAACACACTTCACACATTCACGTAAACGAAACACACGAAATGCACAGTGTGTACAAACAATTTTCCATAGAAATTCTCACTCTGCAGCCATAAACTACCTGTGGCCATGGAATATGTGTCAAATTGACCAAAGGTTAACAATTATTATCGAACAAATTGTCAGAGGCATGCTTTGCAAATCCAAAAACCAAACTGAAACCAAACAACCAACCAACAGAACGGGCTAAAGCAGACGGTGAATAATAATAATAAGCCACTAACAAACAACACACCGATCACCTACCTACCTGTGTGAACGCACAAAAATAAAAACAAAAAATATAACAAAGCTTTTATTCGCGTATACGTTATATGTATATATGGCCATTTGTATAGTACGGCATCTGAGTGCGACTGTTGCTTATAATAAGTATTAGTATTAAAAAAAAAAAAGAAAATAAAGTGTACTCGCGCGCGCACGTTTCAATTGCACAAGTTAACACATGTGCAGCCTGACTGCACTTGCATTTATGTTGAGGGAATGTTTGTATATTTACAGCAAACATTGTAAGAAACACGTACTCGGCGATATATTGTATAAAAGACATTTGTATAAATGCAGGCAGGCAGACAGACAAACGGACACACAGACACAAAGGCAATCACAAACTAAAGTTTAAGCGTCTGCTTGTCTACCGTCTCGCCAACTGCCAATGACCAATTCATCGTAGTTAATCCAAATTTAGCCAGCTGAAAACAACTGCTGGCCATTGCAAACGCAAGTACTGTGCTGTGCTGTGTACGAGTATGTATGCCTTGGCGAAGCCTTTTTATCCGCTTTTAAAATCTTCACATTGTGTTGGATTAGGTTTTTCTTCTTCTTCTTCTTCTTTTAAATATATACATGTAGGACAACTGCTATAAGTATAGTAAATAAAGGGTAAAATATCCATCTACACCCATGAATTAGAAGTCATCACATATATACAAACTCGTTATAGATATTTGGGTTGATTACATAGGTCCGCCCGATGATGGCCGAATCGATGTATAGGCCGATGTAATAGAAACTAAATTTGACTTGGACCAGAATCTTAAATATCCTCCACATAGTGGGCGTGGCAGTTACATGATTCCGCCCTATAATAGTCTATATATTACATATTAACTTCCAAGGCGAATTTCACGCTCAAGAAGGTGAGTGAATCTGTTATCCGACCATGCCCACTTTGGCATATTGATGAATGGCATAATTATATATATGGGTACGAAGTTGTAACTTTATAGCTCAATTTTTGTAGCAGATAAATAGATTTTGGTCGCTTGTAGGCGTGGCTTTTGACCGATTTTGTTCATTATCCAGATCATTTCTAGATCGACTCGGTACGTGACGCCTTCTTCTAGGTGTTGCAAATTGAATGGAAAAGTTAATGTACTCCCCATCAAGGGGTCTCATAGGCATCAGCGCGTGTTCGAAGGCCTACACAAAACCTGCCCTGGCGAATTGTGATACGTTGAGGATAGAGGCATGGGTAGTTCCCTGAACACTTGTCACATCTAGCATCTTGTCTTTAATTAGCATATGGAATTCTGAGTAAGTAGTTTTAGAGTCTCTGTCATTCTGAATCAGTAATATCGGTGCTACGCAAATTTTCTAACCGTTCTGTATCAATGTTTTCAGACGACATGATTAAATCGATACTATATGAGCTGCTAATGCCTCTTTGAATACTCCCTGCAAGCATACTTGTTTAACTTATATTTAGTAGAGTCATGGGTGGGCGTTGCATGTATACAGGAGCTCTCCTTTTTAACCATTTTTGTGTGTGTCTCCCAATTTCGGCCATTTTGAATAAGAATTAATTAACACGACTACAAATGTTTTTACAAATTTCCCCTCAATAACTCAAAGTTTCGAGCGCTAGTTTGTGACGGACATACGGACATATTAAAAATTCTTGCTTATCAAAAATAATATATAACGCCTCCTTCTAGGCTTTCCAAACATAATAACAAACTTAATATACGTTGCATCTTGTGTAGAATGTATAAATACTGATAATCTGTGGAAGTTTTCGCATAATGACACATTTTCCCATTTAAAGATTCTTACTTGAATTTATATGAATATGCGTTAAGCTGTCATTTGGCAACTATTGAAGTGTCATCTAATGGAATTAACTTCTGCTAATAGTTATTGCTTAGTTTTTTGATGGACAATTTTTATATTGTTATTCGTGTTCGATTTCCTAGTATTACATGAAATAAATACCGTCTTCTGATAAAACTGACAATCAAACAAAGATTGTTTTAGTAAAATTTTAGCATGTTGAACATGACTGGCTGCACAAAGAACTGACAGTGAAACAAATCATGTACGCATATATTGTTTTGTAAGAATAACCGATAAGTAATCAACTGAAAAGGCTGCCTGAGGATTAGGAGAAATTGTGGAAACGCTCAACATCTACTCTAGAATGTTGGACAATAGACAGGCAGAAAGACAGGGTATAATTTTGATCAGGAATTTATATAGTTTATGGATATTTTGAGCCTTCTTTTCGTAGTTAGATAGTAAGTAACGTAAAACTCGAACCTCAACTGGCCAATGACAACCTAGTTAGAGTACGCTACGCGCTTCGGTTTTCTCTAGTATTTTTGAGAGTATGAGGATTTTATAGAATGTAAGTGTTGTTGCTCCAGAAAGAGCTTCGCTGTTGACCAGAGTAAATCAATCAACTCTTCGCCTCATAAAATAAAAGATAAAACAAGTGAAAATGTTATAGTTGATCAAGCTCAACCATTCAAAACCCTACACCACTTAATTCTACACCTTATGCTACAATTAATTTAGTTGTGTCAGAAAATGCGGCATTTGGTTTAGCCAATTATGAAGCTACGAAACTATTTTTCACCAAATTTTGTCGAAAAACATAAAGAATTACGATTTTTTGTTACATAAAGACTTCCATTTTCCATCTTTTAAAGGGAGGACAATTCGGTCCATTTTCAATGGGATTCCTTTCTGAGTCAATACATATCATTGTACTAAATTTCATTGAAATATCGGTTCAGATTTTAATTCTTAATCGATCCATATAGTTGAAGGTGGGTGTGGCATTTTCCGTTTAAGAGTTACAAACTTAATGTATCCTTTGGCACAAGTGGTGCCGGGTATTATTATTAATTGGAGTTATTGACGATTAAACCTTGGTAGACCAAAATTTCGTAATACTTCGCAGTTACATAAGAAATAAAGAACGAATTGTAATTTGGGTAAACATATCACATTGCTGCCATTTTTCCTTCTTTTCTATACAATGTTATGACAAGTAATCACAGAGTTTCTACACTTCATTAAAACATCAGGAAGTCGTTTAGCATAAAAATTTCTTAATACTATTATAGGCGTCATGTTAGCAGGAGTTTATCGTTTTACCAACACTCCAAACAAAAGAGTCACTACAGATGGTTAAATGAATGTGTGATAGACCGGATCTGGGATACCATCGCAATGTCTACAAAAAACTTACTGTTCGTTACAAACCTCCACCTGACTGTTACATATAATTTAATTATATGTATATATCATCTTCTTCGTGGAAATTCTCAGCGTATAGGAATACACACGTAAAGACCAAAAACAACGACCTGTGCCTGATGCGAAACATCGGCACCCACCAATATATTGTATGTTTGGGTATAAAATATCAAATTATGGCATGCAACGCACAAAACTCGGTTAAACTCAGCTCAGAAAGAAGTCAGAAGTTTACCGAACTAATATCGCCCAGCCAGAGGTTTATTGTTATTGCCAAGTAAATTTCGGTTAAACGCTCCCTTTTAATAAGAGAGTGTCGAACTGAAATAAAGTGTTTTGTATGCATTCATGATGTGACTGGTATACAAGGTAAGTATACAATAAATGCCTGGCATAACAACGACAAGCGCCAATCAGCGCCAATCAGCGCCAAAACACAAGCTAATCCATTTAACCGTAACCGTAAACACACAATTGAAAAAAGTGAAGTTAGAACAGACTTGGGATACCCATCAACTGGTTGCATTCCTGAAGAAGTTTTTCACTTCACCTGATTCAAAAAGCTTCTAATGAATGAAGTCGTACGCAATTTACGAGTCTGATACAAAGTACAACTGGGCGACTGAAACCTGCTTAAGAAATGGTTGTTTTCAAATGAATACTATCTACAAAGAAGAAGATGGGCGCGGCACATTAGCCTTTCTTCTGAGGGCCAACCCTTGAAAGTAAAATAAGAAAATCACTGAATTCGACGTAGGGAATATCTTAAACATTTTTCGCGTCTATATACAAAAGTGTGGGCATGGCAAGTACTTATTTAGGCTTTTTATATATGTAATATATATCGACTTCTATTTTGAATGCTGCACCAAAAAAAAAAAAAAAGTGGGCGTGTCTGTTATTCGATCTCGCCCATTTTTGCCACATCGATATTAGAGATACCTTATTAACTTTTGTGACTGATGTATAGATTTTTGCGAATTGTGGGCATGGCTCTCAACCAATTTTTCTCCATTTAAACACTGACCTTCCTAGAGAAACTAGAAGTGTATGTGGTGTGTAAGCAATATCTTAAAAAGTTACGACCAATAACAGTCAGACGTACGGGCAGAAAATGCCTTTGCATCTTACATCGATTTGGTGCATTTTCTGAAAGCTTCAAAGGCAACAGAAGACGAACAATGTGACAAATTTATTAAACATTATTTATCTATAAGGTGTAGGATATAAAAGCAAACAAAATGCAGAATCTTCAGAAACCTACCACCACCACCACCACCACCAGCACTGTTCTTATGAATGCCAGTTCAGAAATTTCAAAAGTGGAAAGCAGAGCTAAACACAAAGACGAAGGACTTGTTGTGGCCTGTAGTTAAGTTTAATTTTTTTTCTTTTAGTGGTGTACACTCGTTCTTATAAAGATTCTTTTCCTTACCGTCAGCAAGTTGGTAAATGTATGCGACGCGTATCAAGTGCTCTGTGTGTGTGTGTGCGTGTGTGCAACTTCGATGGAGGTAAACTGATGTTATTGTACATAATAATGTTTGTTATGCCGGTAAGTAGCTATATAACCACATAACAGCTAACCGAAGAGGCAACATTATACGCGGTATTTAAAAGTGTGTATGGTGGTACGTACGTACGCGTGTGTGTGTGTGTTAACTGTGTAGCCTAATTGATGGTTAATAAAGTATTTTGTACTCTCTCCAATATAACCGAACGCATATAAATGGTTTGATGTGACAGCCAACAAGTGTTTGGGCACTCGCACACATCGTGTCATCGTGTAGATGTGTGGTCTTTTTTTGTTTGTTTTTTTTTTGTTGTTGTTGTTGTGTATGCAGCATGTTATTAGTTTGACTAAAGATGCATGCATACCCACACACACACATGCATCTTTTGCATTATATTGTACATCTCGTTAGCACGCTCCAAAGAATCTCATGCCGTTTTGCGCTATTTGTCCTTGAAGCCAGAGACGGCTTCACAATTAGTGTAATAATAACACAACACCTGATGTTTATTAAGTTTACCACAAATTATCCTCTATTAGAAACGCACCATACAATTATCGCCATTAAGGCACGTGGATAGGTAGGTAGACCATAAATCTTATTATTCGTATTATTATTGGGACTTCCCAAGCGCAAAGCCACTTCAAATTTGATAAACCCGTTGTCGGTATCGAACCCTCCACCCTTCGCATTAAAGCTATGTTGTGATATGCCTCTAGCCTATTGCGTACGGCATTGTTGATTAGGTGTTATTACAAAATAAAAATGTTGCCTTTAAGCTTAAGATTATGCACACATTAAATTTGGAAACGATTGGATCTATTTTTGACAGCTAGTCTATTTTTTCCGTAGACAGACGTACGGACAATGTCACTTTAGCAACAACTGGCACTGGAAAATTCCTCTTTAATAAACAAGGGTATGGTGAACTGTATGGTCTGTCTGGGAGTTCACTGAGGACCTATTTTTTTTTAAACTCCAGGGACTAATGTTTGATCAAAAATCAATTTTCAATCTCATCGCAATATAAAGACAACTTTTACGGAATCTATACAATCTGAATGGCATGAATTAAATTATGCAAAGGCATACAGAAACATTTGTTAGTCGATGGTATGCTAACGCAATGACAACAAGAATCCTAATCAGCAGCGTCTGCAATAGCTGATAAAATGCTAAAAAATTAGCACATCTTCTTTTAAACCCAATAACTAACTTAACGGCAACATTACACAGTGTTCTGTCGTAAATAAGATATTAAACAGACATGCAGACAATTTCTCAAGGATGACTTATCTACGTTTTAACATAAAAATAACAACAATAACAAAAGCAGCAACAGCAGCAGCAGCAGCAGCAGCAACACAGCCATATCATGTCGTTGTATGTACGTACGAGTATGTCGTTAAAGCATTGCATGTGTTAATATGCAAATGCGTATTAAACATAAATTGGTTGCTGAAGTAATGCTTTCATGATGAGGAAAAAATACACGAGAGAAAACACATGAATAATAATGTAATAAATGTTAAATTTCTTTCATATTTTTCAACAACAATAAACATAACATGCACACTTATTGGGTACATGCCGAGGAAATGAATAAATGTATGCACGGAGTGTAGAGAACACTGTCGCGAGTTAAGTTGAAATGATTATTAAAAGTCGCCCATTTCAGTGAATCGATCTAAAATTCTTTTACTATAGCCAGCTTCATCGAGAATTTTTCACAGCTCCTCCTTATTTCTATTTTTCTATTTTAGGTACATTTGCAACTTTGTGAAGTAAATGTTTGATATATCAAAAGATGGTTAATTTTATATTAAAACATGTCTTATAATATATCATCGGAAAGGCACAAAAATGATCTTTCCATTTTGTTTAATAATTTTTTTATCCGTTAAGAAATAATTTTCAAAAAATCGTGATTTTGCAAACGATTACGGATTTTTTTTGGGCATTTTTCTGTTTAACAATTGCCAATAACTTAGTGTGCGCAATTTCAAAATCAACGTACACAAACACTACTCCCTCTATCCTCCTTCCTCTAATCCCTTCTAACCACCACCGTGCTTGCACGTATAGGGGTCATCCCCTGAGTGGATGGCTATACAATAATAAAAAAAAAAAATTAATTATTAGTCACAAGTGTTTGATGCTCTGCAAATACAAAAATGGAGAAGGCTCGCCC
Source organism: Ornithomya chloropus (assembly GCA_963971445.1). Lineage (NCBI taxonomy): Eukaryota > Metazoa > Arthropoda > Insecta > Diptera > Hippoboscidae > Ornithomya > Ornithomya chloropus. The sequence goes on along the minus strand of OZ020530.1, from coordinate 49,578,039 downwards.
AAAACCGAAGAACATGGCGTCCTTTATTGCAACAGGCTAAAGGTCTACATAGATTATAATCGGATGAATGATGATTCTCTATAAAATTTCGTGACAAAATATTAAGAATTGCGAAGATTCGCCATATATGTAAAGACTTTCTATATAATATATGGGGAGTGGTTCTAAAAAAGGTCTAGATCGGTGTATAGGGTTCCTCTCTAGGCCAATACATGTCCTTGAACCAAATTACATGGAAATGTCTGAAAAAATGAGACCTGTAGCTAGCGCACAAATGTGCGCGTATAGGCAGACGAACTGTCCGACATGGTTAAATCGAATCCGAAAGTGATTCTAATGTGATCGGTTGGTGTGGGCCTTTGCCGGTTAAGAGCACAAAAATCTGCCAGAAAATCTAATACTAGGCCTCCACATAGATTTGACGTAACGGTAAAATATGTTTTGTTAAAATTGTCGTGCAGCACGTATACACTATACGAGTATTGTTCCATTACATTGTATCACTTCATGTTATTGGTACGCTATTGCACTGTACTGTACTGCACCGTAACAATAAAGATGCATTTTTTTTTTAAATAAATCTACATCTATGTATGAATAATAGTGTTTTAATCTTGACAATTACCACGTACATTGTGAAAACCAAGTTGTTTGTTTGACAGCAAGTGCAAAATGGTCAATTTGATTTTAGATTACCAGTCATTTGAACAATCTACATGAGACTCAATTTCTTTGGTTGTTTTTAAACATTAACAACAACAACAACAACAACAACACAAAAAATATTCCAAACAATTCATTGGCATGTTCGTGTTATTAGATTTATATACACACACACATATATATATATCAGCAATGGGCAATCTGTTTGCCAGTCATAGCCAAATTTTGATATCTATTTAATATGGGAATAATACATAGAGAGGCAAACACCAAATGTTAACTTCAAGCTGCTTATGAAATATTCGAAAAATAAGTGAAATTGTTATAATTGGTTCAGCTCATGCTATAAATTGTTCACTAGTAACTGTCAACGTGAGTCATCCTTATAGAAAAAGGCCGTTCAGAATTGTACAAATCATCCCATCCGCTGAAAATTTACAACACTTAAATTTTAGGCTAATCAAGTGGTAAAAAAGAGGGATGGAAAGGCAAATAGTTAAAGATATATGATATTTGTTGCGCGAGGTTGTGGGCAGAGTATAAAACTTCAGCACGCTAAACTGTGCAATAATAATGTGCAATAATCTTTCCAATTATACCTATGAGAAGGGAGATCGCCATAGTGCGCCCACTTATAGGAATTTTCTTCCGAGCGTCAACAACTTTCCATCCATTTTTTTACGTATAATTTTGAAGTCAATGGTAAACTCACTTTGTGAAAACTTTTGTAACAACCAGATACTGTGTCTGTCTGTCCATCTATGTTAAACAATCTCCCGATCGCAAAAATTAAGATATCGACTGCACCTTTGGCAGAAGTATTAATTGGTCTCGCATGCAGTTTAGTATTATTGTATAATTTGGCACTCTCCCACAAAAACCGGACAGGGGTGAGCTTTTTTAAAGAATTATTTTATATATATATCGATAAAAAAAAAAGGGATAAAACGGTCAACAACAATTTAAAAAATTATATTTTTAAAGAGTTTTTTTACACATCACTCAAAAACCGCAAAAGTTAAAAAAATATCATTCATTTCATTTCCGAAGTGTTGCGCTTTAGGCGGCAAAAAAAATGGCACCTAAAGATTTCCTCCCGCTGGTATACAATATATCTACGTATACTTCATTTGCTCAGCTAATAAAGGTACGATTGATTATAAATTATCAAGTGCAAGGCTTTGATTATTACTATCAGATATATCAACCAAAAACCATTGCAATACTTTTTGTTATTTCATAAATTTTTTTTTTAGTTTATTGGCGATTTTTATATAAATTGATTCAATATTATACAATATGTACCACACGTACTAATGTATTTCACTCCAATCTATTACCTACTGTTGATGTTAATTTGAATTTTTATACTCTGCGCCATTGGTGGCAAAGGGTATATTAAGTTTGTGCGTATGTTTGCAACTAACAAAATCGTAAATGCCACATCAACTGACATTTTCTGGTTCTATTTAACCATAGGTGTTTGTCCGTCCATGTAAATTTGTGCCTCGCATTTATTGAGATATTTCAATGAATTTTGCTAAGAGAACATAGTATTGGCTCATAGCTAAACCGTAGTCAAAATGAATCGAATTGGACCACTTTTAGAACTCCTCTCCATACAATGATCTACTTATAGAGGAAGTTGTTGTAAGGGGAAAATTTTAAATTCTTAATATTTTTAAAGAAAATATTGGGGCAAATAGTCAAATAATTGGCTGTGCTAAATTTTAACCGGATTGGACCATTTTTGGGACATCTTTGGGACATCCTATGTGGATGTCTTTATATGGCAAAAATTCTCATTCTTAATATTTTTTAACAAAATCTATTGAAGAATAGTTAATTAGCTTCACAATTGGCTAAGTCAAATTTGAATCCGATTGAACCATTTCTAGAATCCCCTCCCATATAATAATATTTCTTGAAAATACTTATATGACAATGCCCCGATACAACTAAGGGTCTAATTTTGTGTGTATGGTGCCGCATTAAATAGTCGGGCGTGACCGTTATCATTGTTTTGTTTTTTTGCTGAAATTACTTGATAATCGCAAAATGGAGTGGTTTGGCATTTTATTGAAATTAAGGTTATTGCTTAATCGATCAAGATTTATTACTACTTCTTTTCTCTTTTTTTTCATTAATTTATTTATATCAAACTATTCCTCTATCTTCAATTTAATTAAAGAAACTTTAAACACAAAACTACCGAAAAACATTCATAGATTGATCAGCAAACACATGTACCATATCTTTCCTTACTTATTTTATTTTATTTTACTTTATTTATTTTTCTTGTTCGTGCTATGTACATACTTATGAAGGAAATTAAACAAAGCCGCACAACAGTGGCTTGCAAGCATGAAATGAACGACTAAATGAAATGTGAAATGTGAAGAGCAGAATGTTGCAATATAGTAAATATTTGTTATTGGTAAGTATTACTTAATAATTAATTCTAGCCTGGTCGTTTTCTATAGCTTTTCAATGGGCTGAAAAATAGAGACCTATGTGATCTTCCAGCATATACTCTATAATAATGTCTACATAATGCATGACTTCTGCTATTGTTAACGTTACCAGCTTTCGAATACTCTGCCCTTAAGATGGAGGGTATACTAAGTCAGCTAATACATTTGCAGCACTCAGAAGGAGGCATCAGAGACTCTACAAAGTATATATATATTCTTCAACTGCCTTAATCCATGTTCGTTCGTATATCCATTTGTTTTGGGACCCCTAGCGTTTGTACATTTTGAGACATTGAGATGAAATTTCGTTTAAATATTTAAATATTTAAGTTGGGCGAAAGCGGTGAAGTGACACGCCCACAATCGACAGAAATCCTTTTGAAGTTGAAATTGTGTTCAAATATACAAAATTATTCCCATTCATATACCAAAAATGGGCGTGGTCTTTTAACAGAAACTCCCACAGTTTAAGAAAAAACCTTTCTTTTCCACAATTCGACGCGTTACGTGTATTACATACACTGTTAAAAGACCTGCCATGCCCACATTTTGTATATACCTATATGTGGAGGATATTTAAGATTTTGTCTAAACCAAATTTCCTATTTCTTTTTTTTACTTGTTGACTTTAGTTTTATCAGTTGAAAATACGTGTAGGTATATATGTATGTATGTGTGTATGTAGAATATATCGTGTTGTGGCTGATGCAACAAATGAATATAAAACAAGGAACAAAATTTAACTACAACAAACAGCCTCATCATCAGTTGCAACTATTGCTGAGAAACATTGAACTGCAATGTCCTCCGTTTGTAGCATATCTTCTCTACATATGTTTGAGGTTTACACAGCATAGTCGTAAGTCAATGCATAGTGGCCATAAAGCAAAGCCCGTCCAAGTAAACTAGAGGCAGACAGACCACTACACTACTACTGCACAAGTAGTTGGTAGTGAGCTCAGTAAGCTAGCTTAACGTTTGTTTGTTTGTTTAGCAGTTGTATGCATTCGGTGCTCTCCTCGTATTCCATTTAATTAAGACATCAAAAAGAGTTTAGTTTGACTAAAGAGATTTCCTAGAATTTCGATAGTTTGAAGCTGATTTTAAGCATTTTTTTTTTTGGCTGCTGTTGCTGCTGCTGTTTGTTAATTTGTTATTGTTGTTGTTGTTATTGTTATTGTTATTATTCCTGTTATAGTTTATATAGCACTTGGTTTGTTTAGCTTGCTATAAAGCATTGCATACACCTCCAAGACGTACAGTTTGTTTCATGTGTTTGAATGTTCAACTAGAAGTTGTGTTTTGTGTTGTGTTTTAAGTTTTTTTTTTTTTTTCATTTTGAATATTGTCAAAGATGTCAGATATACTCCAGTATCCGCTTATAATCATCTCAGTGCATGAAGGTTATAGTTTTGTACAAAAAAAAAAAAAAAAAAAAAAAAAGAAAAAAAAAGCACTAAAAAAGAAAGCAATCTCGATTAAGAAAAAAAACGAAATTTCAGTGGGAGCAAATTGCTTTCAAGTACAGAAATTTTTAATTGGCTTAACTCTACCAACTCAGCTGTAAGATTTTCTAATCATTAATTATTTGCATAATATTGAATGATTGCCGATCTCTTTATATATTAAATGCACACAGTGCCGTACCCACTCTTTTATCACCTAATTATCTTTCTAGGCAATGAGCATCGCGCGTAAATTTTACTTATAATTTCCTCCACATAAGATGGCATTTCGGCTGCAATACCCAGAAGTATTTTATATTCTTCTCAGTAGCAAAATCTGAATTGATTTAAACATGTCTTGTGTTTGTCCGCTGTTAGCACTCTCGTAGTCGTAAATTTTGAGATATTAGGCGGAAATTTTCTATAGAAACTTTTCTTTCTGAACGTAGAATATTATGTAAATTGGGCAAAACCGTTCAAGTGGTACAAGGTTAGAATAAAAGTGGTTCAAAACTTATCAGTCACCATCACAAATGCCAATAACGTCATAGATGATTCCAAAAATTGATAATTATAAAATGAAGATAAAATCGTGCATATAAAATGGTACAAACTAACATGCGAATCAGCGAATACCACACAAGTGCTTCCAAGTCACAAATAAACCCCAAATTGATTTGATTGCAACTTTTTAGTATACCTAATGATCTGGTCACAAAAACGTAATTTAAAACAAGTAAGAAAACTAAATTTGACTTAGGCCGAATCTTAAATACCCTCCACCTCCACTCGATGGGCGTGGCAAATACATATATATTGCGCCCTCTAAAAGTGTGTGCTTACGTATCAGCATGCAAGTCTACTTTTACGTTGAATATGTTTTTTTGTAAATTGTGGGTGTGTATATTATGCGACCACGTCCATTTTTGGCATGTCAGTCAATGGAATAATTATGTATACGCGTACCAAATTTCAAGTTACTAGGTCAACTTTTTTGGCAGATATTAAGATTTATGTCAATTGTGGGCGTGTCTATAATCCGAATACGCCCTTTTTTGGCATATCGATGAAGCTAATATTTAAAGGTTTACATATCAAATTTCAAGTTTATAGCTAAATTTTTGTGGCAGATAAATAATTTTTTGTCGATTGTGGGCGTGTCTCTTGACCGATTTTGCCCATTTTAAAGTGCCTTTACAAAATTTCAGCTCAATATCTCAAAATTAACGCCCGTGAGAGTGCCAACAAGACACGGACACACGGACACACGGGCATACATGTCCAAATCGATTCAGTTTTTGACGCTGATCAAGAATATATATGCTTTGTAGGTTTCTCTGACGCCTCCTTTTGGGTGTTGCAAACGGAAGAACAAACTTAGTATACCCTCATCACTGAGGTGGAGTGTATAAAAAAACTGCTTACTTAATTGTACGTCCATAGTATCGGTGAACAATCGAAGGCAATAAATATCTTACAAATAAGCAGAATGCGATGGAATGCGGGCAACAACAGTAAAAATAATAATAATACCACCATCACCTCCACCTCCAACACTATTGCGATGGCGAGTACCACAACAATTGGACGATCAAATCACCAGATTATATATTTTGCGTTCCCGCGCAAGAATACCCAAAAAGAAAACAACAAATTCGCACAAACAAACATATATGTATGCAAAGGTAATAATATCAATAAAGCTCAAATTGTACAATAATAAAAACAATTGGAAAGTCCCTTATAGCCTTGTAGCCTTATAGCCTTATAATAAAAGAAAAAACTTGTAAAATAATCAGTAAAATGTATTGTATGAAATGTATAAACTTGCACACATTCACGTACACACACAGAGGTGGTGACGACTGGTCAGGCAGCCAGAGAAAAAAAAAAAAAGAAACTGCAAGAAAATAACACCTAAATAAAAAAAACGAGGTTGACGAGCTCACACACTGTACAAAAACAGCAACAGAAACAACAACAAGAACAACAACAACAACACAAACAATGCAACAAATTTGTATGAAATCGCTTAACAAATCGCACGTTTACGTATAACATACATTATACGTTATAGAAGAGTTGCCCTCACACACACACACACACACACACACGCACACAGGCAGCCATACATACGTACAGTGTGGCTAAGTATGCATTGTGGTTATATAGGCAGAGGTGTTATAAAGAGCTTTTAACAATTTTGGTTGTTGCTTGCTGTTGTTGTTGCTTGGTTGGTTGTTGTTGTTGTTATTATTATTATTATTATTATTATTATTATTGTTATTGTTGGTGTATGAGTATTTAGGGTCATAGCCGATAACGATTTCTATTTATATTAAAAAAAAAAAACACAAACACATACACACATACACACATTGTGTTGACAAAAATTGTCAATTTGTGGAAGTGGTTTATTGTTTGTGAAAATTGATATTAATGAGATCACCAAAGCAGTATATCCATTCCGATCCCATAACGAATGACTAAAGCATTTTAGTGACTAACCAGTTGCTCATTAGATGAGAGATAAGGCCAAGAACGACTCATCCCAAGCATTTCTTTGTATATGGTTGTTTTTAGTCTGTATGTGAAAGCAATCTTCCGAATAAATAAAAAGTTAAGTTTTAACTTGAGCCACAAATCAAAAATACCCTTCAAATGTACATGAAAACGGTGGGCGTGGTAGGTGTATAATTATTATTATATTACGTTTCCGCATGCAAGTAGAGTTTTACGCAGAATACGGTTTTTAAAAATTGTGGGCGTGTATGTTATACGGCCTTGTCCATTTTTGTTAATGGGATAATAAATAAATATCGTACGTGCCCCAAATTTCAACTTTATCGCTAAATATTTGTGGCGGATAAATAGATTTTGTCGATTGTGGGCGTGGATCTTGATCGATTTTGTCCATTTTCAATACATCTAAAAATTTGTGACCGTGAGAATGTCATCAACAGACAGACACATGGACGGACACAACTATATGAACTAAGTTTTAGATGCTGATCAAGAATATATATACTTTGTAGGGTCTCTGGCGCCTCCTTCTGGATGTTGTCAATAAAATGACAAACGTAGTGTACCCCCAGCTCATGTGGAGGGTATGAAACTGTAAACTACGAAATATATAATTTAAGGGAAAAGTCAAATAAATTGAGTGAGCTGATGCATCCTTAATCTGTGCTCATATTGAGCAATTTTGCGTGTAAGAAAATCATCTATAATGTAAATTTTTTGGTTGGAAATCTTTTCACAAATGAAGTATTTGTTGTAACAACTCTGCAGAAATATGATTAGTAGAGTACGCAAATACATTATAAAGGGAATTCAGTTTTTTGCATGTGTTCACAATGTACCAAGTATTGCATTAAAACACTGTCTGGTCGGTAAAGATAAGAAAATGTATCCCCTGGTTTATGGCCACATCTCCACATCGCCACATCCAATGTGTGTACCAAACCAACTTGCTAAAAGTCCCGGCTCGTCATATACACAAACAGGCGTACACACATACATGTGAGTGCGATTGCTCAAGTTTACACATTTATGAGCCAGCATTATATGAATATACGTATGCACATAAATATACGCAGACACACACACACACGTACACACATTTGTATGCATATGGCCAAGTTTATAAGCGTTGAATTAAATATGAAGTATTGTAGAAGCAAGAGCAAAAGTGATGATTTTTAAAATGCACTAAAAGTCGTTCACAAGGCAACAAACAGCAAACGGCGGCAGAATCGTGGTAATCATCATCATCATCATCACCGTCGTCCCATCGTTCACATTATCACCAAAGCACAGATCTTACGCTAACAGGGTTAAAAAAGGATTGTCTTCTTGTCTACTACGTTCATACATTAAACACACACACATACACATACGCTCCGTGCGCTTCGTGTAAGAATCAGTTTTTAATTTACAGATAAAATCTTTGGCGCAAAAAGGATATTTTACTCATACACAATACATTATATTGACACAGCTTATAGTGTGTGCATTAAAAAGAATTAAAAGAACATAAGCAGAGTCTTTCAATTCAATTTAAAGTCGAACATGTACGTGGAGCACTGTGGATTGAAATCATCATCCGTTCCGAGGACTTGTAAGATGTTTATGCAAAATATAAATGTGTCTGAATGGAATAGATTTTGCAGAAAGGATATGAAAAAATATATTATAACTACTTTATTATATGGTAATGGGTACGTGTCCAGCTTTTTAGAGTCAAGGTAAATTCGTTGGCGTGTAATGTAGCAGAAAAAAAAGCACAAATAAAAAAAAATTAATGTGGCTCTTAGGCCAAATCTTAAATACACTTCACATGTACACGCATACAAACAGTGGGCGCAGTGGGCAGGTATATTATTACGCCCTCCAATAGTGTATACATTATGTTTTAGCTTACAAGACGACATTTACGCTGAATAGGATTTATTGTAAATTGTGGGCGTGTACGTTGTCCGACCACGCCCTTTTTTTGGCACATATGTATTAACTGTCTACTTTATAGCTTAATTTTTGTGGCTTATAAAGAAGACTTTGATTTTAACAATTGTGGGCGTGGTTTTTGCCCGATTTTGCCCACATTAAATAGCGTTCTGTACAACATTTCAGCTCACTTTATCAAAATTTAAGACTGTGAGAGTGCTAACAACAAACTGAGAGATACACGGACGGTCTTGTCTAAATCGACTCAGTTTTTTACGCTGATCAAGAATATATGTACTTTGTAGAGTCTCTGATACTTCCCTCTGGGTATTGCAAACGGAATAACAAACTTAGTATACTCTAAATTCGTGTAGTGTATTTAATCCATCAATTTAATTTACCGAAGCTTATATTAAATACTTTCATTGTTCTCATAACTAAAGTCTCTCATTATGAACGCATTATTTTTTAAGTGGCGTAAGTTTACTTTTCCAAAAAAAACATTCAAATATGTATCTCAATGAAATTTTGCAGACAAGCACTTGATACCTAGAAGAATATTACGAATTAACTATTTAAATTTATTAAACAATTGGGCGTGGCAAGTTGGTAAGGAAATATCATGAAATGCAGTGAATAACAAATACGATGTGAATGCTTATATAACAATAGTATTTATATTTATATACTATAAAAACAGCAGCAACAATATTTCAAAAAAATAAGAAAAAAGAAAAAACAAACGCAACACAAAACATAAAAGAAATTGTTGAATAACGTAAAAATGCCAATAGCAACAAGAGTCACAATGTTGGTGATACCGTGATACAATAAGAGCTGCATCAGCATCAGCAGCAACAACAACAACGCCATCATCATCATCAGTATCATAACAACAGAAGCATCTATAAATATGCAATTTTTAAAGATAAGCGAAGCATTCATGAATTTCATAGATAAGTACCACACACAGTTGAATCTCTTTTTGCGCTACTTGGCATAGTCAGAGTTAGCGAAATATGGTAAATGGCAAAAAATTATTATTATTATCACTCTTATACGCAATTTACTAAATGTGGGCGTGGCAGGCACTTGATATAGCTCTGTAGCAATGTATATAATACGTATCATGTGTCCACGTTCAAGAAAATGTGTTTTTTATGTTAATTGCGGGCGTGTTCATTTCTGGCACATCTATGGAAAAGTTTAATACAAATATATGTTCGTAGCACAAATTTTGCAGCTAATAGAAAGTTTTCTTTCGACGGTGTGGACATGGCTCTCAACCGACTTAACCTTAAATAAATAGCTTTATGCGGACAAAAACTAGAATTGAAAATTTTAGTTCAATATTTCAAAATCTATTACCGCTAAAGTGCCAACAATAGACAGATTCACGGATGGACATATTTAAATCGTCTCATATATTTTGCTGCTGATCAAGAATATACTTCGTGGGGTCTCTGACGCCTCTTCTGGATGTTTTAAACGAAACAACAAATTCAATGTACCCCCAAACTAAAACTGAAATACCTCTAAGAATAGTTGCCCCTTTTTTCAGTTTTTGTGGCACTATTCAGGTATTGTAGGACCCATTTTGCTAAACATTCAATGTCAACCAGAAAACTATCTGCTAAGTTTGTAATAATATCTAAATTTTTGTGACTAGAAGTTTAATTATCCAACACAGTCACTCGGATGTACAGATGGCTATATATCTTGTTATGTATTTAAAAAAAAGAGGTTTTAGTGTAGGAAGAGCTTGTGTATAGGTACCAACACATATAGCCACATTAAACTTTATAAACCACCACCACCATCATCACCATCATCATCATCATTATCATCATGTACGACTATACCCACAAATAAGTTTTATCTAGCATAGTTGTTCTTCCTCTCCAAACTCTCTCTCTTTATGTTTCTGTGTGTACTGCATGTGTACGGTAATGCTTTTAAATGATATGATTTGCAACTCCAACCGTATTTAAAAATAAAATTTTCGTTGTAATGTAGAATAGGAAAAACCAATCATTTCGTTTTTAGTAATTAACTACATGCATATACATATACGACACAATAATAAATAAGAGAGAGACTTTTGCAGGTGCATTTGGCTTGGGCCAAATATTGGATACCCTACATAGTTTTTATAAAAATTAAGAGTGCGGCATATATACTCGGATATATATTTAATCATTCTTTTAAACATTATTCAAGTATGTGTTGCACACTTTTAATCGAATTCTGCATCAAAGAAAGTTTTTTTTTGAAAATTGCAGGCGCCTCCGTTATAACATGACGCCCCTTTTCAGCACATCACACATAGAGTTTATATAAATATTATAACTCTGTTTTTGTAGTAGTGAGAGAATTTGTGGGCGTGATTGATTTTGCACAGACTACCCTCTGGATGTACTAAATTTCAGATCAATATGTAAATTGTTGCTATAATTAATAAATCAACGTTAGACATATGGACACACGGACTCATTAATGTGATTAAACTGCTGATCATGAATGCATATAAATACTTTGTTGGGACTCCGAAGCATTGTTGTGTTAGTGTGAGTATCGTATCGTAGATTCGGTTTTAACTTGAAAAAATTCTTTTTTTGTTGTCTTTTTCTTATTAGATAAAAAGATGTCAGTTTGCGTAATGACAACATAAACTTGTAACACGATAATCCTTAAAATTGTGAACGAAAGAACAACACTTTCAATTTATGTTATGTTCCCTGTTATCTGCCAAAAAGCATACATCATTAAATTTCTACTCATAAATGAAGTAATAATGGTCACTTTTATGAAGGGTTGAATTAATAAAATTTCTCACTTACACACACACATGTACAAACCATGAAGTTAAACGTGAGTATGCACATTTTTAATGACTTTTTTTCTTAAGTTATATACTTCACACACACACACACACATACCTCTGTTATCTACCGTCATATCTTCTGCAGTATCTGAACAGTCACCTGAAAAAAGGACAGAATTAGATTTAAACAAGAGTAAACATGTAAATAAAAAAAAATATTGGCTTAGGTTAAATCTTAAATACCCTTCATATTATACATGCACACAATGCGTGTGGCAGATAGCGTATTACGTGTCAGCTTGCAAGTCGACTTTTACGCTTAATAAAGATTTTTGTAAATTAAAGACGTGTCTATTATACGACCACGCCTATTTTTAGCATTTAGCGTGATAGAAGTGTATGTACAAAGTATTCTGTAAAAAGACTGACGCACGGCCATAGGGATGGACACGTCTAGAACGACTCAGTTTTTATACAGGGGACGGTCAAAATATATACTTCATAACGGAATGACTATTTAGTACACCCTCAATCTTATGTATAGGGTGTAAAAATATTTAACTAAATTTGGTTGAGACACATCTTTAGCATCGTCTACATTTATATATAAATTGTGGGCGGACCAAGTATCTAAAAGTGCCCTTTGGTTGTGTGCGTATAGCACATCGATTTACTAAACGAATTCTGCGCCGAATAAACTTTTTTATAAATTGTGGGCGTGTCTACCCCTTTTTATCAAATTTCAACGTCAAAGGTGAATTTTTGTGGCTGTTAGTAAACTTTTGACAATTAAAGGCGTGGCATTTGACCGATTTCGCCCAATTTAAATAGCAATCTGAGTTTAGAAACTTAAAATAAACAAGTAAGAAAACTAAATTTGGCTTAAACCAAATCTTAAATACCCTCCACCTCTACAAGAATGGGCGTGGTAAATATATATATATATTGCGCCTTCTAATAGTGTACATATTACGTATCAGCATACAAGTCTACTTTTACGTTGAATATGGTTTTTTGTAAATTGTGGGTGTGTCTATTATTCGACCACGCCCATTTTTGGCACATCTGTTAATGGGATAACTATGTATACGCGTACCAAATTTCAGTTCATAGGTCAAATTTGTGGAAGATATAAAATTTTTTATTAATTGTGGGCGTGTTTGTGATCCGAATACTCTCATTTTTGGCATATCGATAAAGCTAATATTTATAGATGTACGTACCAAATTTCAAGTTTATAGCTCACTTTTTGTGGCAGATAAATAATTTTTTGTCGATTGTGGGCGTGTCTTTTAACCGATTTTGCCCATTTTAAATAGCGATCTGCGTGCAAAAACTAAAAGTGCCTGTACAAAATTTCAGCTTAATATCTCAAAATTTACGCCCGTGAGAGTGCCAACAACAGACAGACACACGGACACACGGACACATGTCTAAATCGACTCAATTTTTGACGCTGATCAAGAATATATATACTTTGTAGGATCTCTGACGCCTCCTTCTGGGTGTTGCAAACGGAAGAACAAACTTAGTATACCTTCATCACTAAGTTGGAGGGTTTAACAACAAAACACTGGCCAAAAGTGTCTTTTCACATTGTTTTTCATTCATATTCTATATATCCTCATTGCGGCCGATATGTTGTTATATGCCTTGGTTTGTGTTTAGATTTCAGATTTTAATATTTCATATGTATGGAAATGCTTGTGCCTACTAATATATACATAATACTTAATAGTTGGATATAAACTTGTATGGGCAGAGATAGTAGAGTGATAAGTGCAGTTGAAACAGAGAAAAACATAATGAAAGAAAGTTTTGTATAACATAAAAAAGATTATAACCGCAACAAAACACGTCACATGGCAATAAAATTATGTTCAAATGTAATGCAACAACAAACAATCAAATAGTTAGATAGTAGCTTAGATTGTACAAGACATTGACAGGGGGCTCTAAATCCTTTAAAACACAGGCGAGAGTATTTCCACCATCACTGTACCCGTACCCGTACGGTCAAGAATCTAAAAATAAAATATATAATAGAATGTCACAGTAAGGGTCTGGCTAGACCAAGGCAAGAAAAAGTAGAGGCAGCTTTCTGTCTTTAAATGCGTAAATTTAGTCCATTGCTTTTTAATGAAAGCCGCCTAAGCCGGCTAAGAAGCTTTCTGTTCCAGAACGTCAGATTAAAAGTGGTTTAAGTAATATGTTCTATCTTTATCTATATGGGACCCGCCCACAATTTACAAGCGTCAGCTTGCAAGTCTACTTCAATGGTGAATATAATTTTTTGTAAATTGTGGGCGTGTCTGTTATCCGACCGTGCCAATTTTTGACACATCGATGCACGGGATAACCATAAATATGTGCAACAAATTTCAAGTTCATAGGTCAATTTTTGTGCCAAACTTAAAGGTTTTTGTCGATTGTGGGCGTGCCTGTTAACCGATCGCGCCAATTTTTGGCGTATCTGTGGATGGGATAACTATGGATACACATACTAAATTGTATGTACATAGGACAACTTTTGTGGCAGATAAACAGATTTGTGTCGATTATGGGCGTGTCTCCGACTACATGCTTATTTTATACAGCGATGTCTGTACAAAATTTCAGCTCAATATCTCAAAATTTATGACTGTAAGAATGCCAATAACAGACAGACAGACGGACACAGGGACATACATATATAGATCGATTCAGTTTTTGATGCTGATCAAGAATATATGTATATGCATACATTGTAGAGGCTCCGACGCTTCCTTCAGGGTGTCTTATGGCAAGCTGTTGTATATTACATACACTATTAGAGGGCGTCATTATATACCTACCACGCCCACCGTTGTAGATGTGAAGCGCATTTAAGATTTGGTGTAAGTCAAAGCTAAGTTTCTTTACTTGTTTTTTACTAGTTTGTTTATAATGACAATAACAACGATTGTCGCATTTAATTAAATGCTGGTAATTTCTTAATTAGTGTTCTTTGCACTATAGATTAACAATAATTTAAGTAACCGGTTAAATGAAGGCTAATAATTGAAACGGGTTTTCTAGCACTATGATTTGAAAACATTGTAATAATTAATGTTTCCCCTCTTTTTTTATTTAAAGATTAGAGAAGACGTCGTTGCAACAATTCGAAGGCTTCATAAGATTTGTAAAACTTTATTATACAGATATTTCCCTTTCTGAACTCAGCTGCCTATTTGAGAAGAATAGCTAACTCCTTCCACATTCAGTGGCGGATACAAGAACTTGGGGGCCTTAAGCGGAAAGCAATTTTGAGAGTTACTTAGAAAGATTGAATGCAGTTTTTAGGCCTCTACATATAGCGGAGGCCCTCTTAATCCGCTTAGTCCGCGTACCCGTAGTTCCATAACTGCCCGCATTACTAGGCTTCAAAATCATATTTCCTTTGCAATCAATTTTGTACTCCGAACGACTCAAATTTCGTACCAATCAAGTCAAGTCCATGTTTCAGTTCTGCCCATCATATACAAACAAAAATATTCACCTAATAATGTAAACAAAAGGAAAACGAATTCAATTTCAAAGGCTGTTAAGTAATAATCACAAATATTCACATGAACATGCGTAATCTATGATATAAGCGGAAATATCTAAAACATCTGCTTAGATACACCTTTTGGGAGTTGGAACTAAAATACTAAATAATATAAAAAAGTATATATGTATATTTTTTAAAATTTTTTCAAAATCATATTTTTTACTTATTTACACACACACACTTATGTACAATACATAATTTATATATTTTATGATATACAAGTAGGTTCAAATTACCGAACATGATGGAATTTTTATAACACAAATGTTTGTTATAAGTTGTTATTGTTTCAGCTTATTAATTATATTAATGACTGGCTCCGCTTGTTATTGTTATTGTTATTGTTATTGCTATTATTGTTGCTGGTTTTTGTTAATTTGTGAGTGTTTTTTTATTATTGTACATTCATTTGTATATAAATGTAAAATGCATTACGCGTGAGATAAATAAACGATAAACACATTTCAGTGTGAGTGAGTATGACTTTGCGGCAGTACGTACATATGCGGATGTATGTATGCATATATATATGAGCGCGTATATTGCTGGGAGATTAAAACGCGCGATAATCGCATATTGTTGATGTTAAGTGGGTATTATATATATTTCCAGCACACAGCACTCTCGCAAGTCAAGATAAAATTGTTACAATACATATTTTGTTGTTGATTATTATTATTTTTGTTGTTGTTGTTGTTTTTACACAACAATATTATTATTATTATTCATTTCTCTTTATTTATAATAATAATAATTTGAATCAAAGTAAAATTGTACAAAATTTTTTTTTTTTTTTATATCAAAATGCACACCGAACCGAACTGAACTGAACTGAGTTGAACTGAACAGAACTTACTGGCATGTGTTGCTTCACTCGCGTTCTCTGGTAAACTGAAATACGAATGAGCGGCAAGTAATGAAATTTTTACGGTCAGATACTACGATACGAAGAAAAATAAAAAAGCGGAGCGCATGTTGATATTTCATTTCGGTTTCACCAAAGAATGAATAAACCAACAACCAACGGCAACAACAATAACATAAACAAAAAGAAAAACAAAAAACAAAAGTTGTCTGCTTTGCTGCTGTTTTATTGCACACGTATATGTATATATATATATAGAATATATATAGACGGCTACTATATATGTGTAAGTATGCGGACAAACAGCTGATAGTTGTGTGATAATATAAGAGCGGACGTAATAGTGTTTGGTGTGTACTCAGGCAGTGAACAAATTTGTTAAATGCGAGCTACGTACGTACTCCTCTCTCTCTCTCTCTCTCTTTCTTTCTTTCTCTCTATCGTACAATTTTACTGTTTTGTGTGTTTTCGTTTTTGTTTCGGAACAATGCAGACAAGCCAACCTAAGCCAACCCAACCAGCAGTCGTTCAAACTATTGGTTATACGGTTGGGCCTGCATTGTGGGTATTGTTTGATAACGTTCTACAATGAACTTCAATATATTTTTATCACACATATTTCAATTTTGGGTGATAGCTTTGGCTACACTATATGATGAGTGGTTTAGGACATTGTTTTAGCATTGTTACAACACCAACATCCTTGCCATACACATTATACAGACGAAGGAGTTAAATTTATCTTTCTTTCTCTCTTTCTCTCTTTTCTTTCATCTCTATATCTCTCTCTTTTTCTCCCCCGCCCCCTCACTCACTCTCTCTCTCTCTCTCTCTATCAAACTATACTTATTGGTATAATGCATATGTGTGTGCGTGTAAAAGTTTGCTTTAAAAGTAGGCTCTCGTATGCATGCACACAGTGCCGCTGTTGCTAATGAATACGAATACGAAACAAAAACTGATAAAGCACTGATAAGCTTACAGTCCAATGTGTTAGATAACATCAATCCATTCCAATCCAATCCAATCCAACCCAATTCATTTCAACCAAACAACCAACATACCAACTTACTATGACATCAACAGCACACAAAAAATGCAACAATATAAAAAAAACACTGACGGCTGCCGTGGAATTATCATATAATAAAATAGTATACAAATATCATGTATATGGATGTGTGTGTGTGTGTGTGTGTGTGTGTGTGTGTGTGTATTATATCATGCATGCAAGCGTGTGCCACACAATGTCTATACGTATGTATGTAGCTACATGTAGTTTGTATAGGGCTTAACATGTGAGAATGCATATGAAGAGCATACGCGTGTGTGTGTGTGTCTATTTATTCATTCGTCAGTCATATCGCAACTTTTATATATTTTCAGTTTTGAATAAAGTTGATCTAAACGTTAATACGAGTTCAAAATATTTATATACTTGTACCCAGCTTAGTACACATCAAGTACATCAAGCATGCGAGGGTCGGTGAAGTTTTTATACCCTCCACATAAGATAGCAACGCCCACAAAGAAGCGCGGGAAACCCTACAAAGTATATATGTTCTTGATCAGCACCAAAAAGTGATAAAAATCTATTTATCTGCCACAAAAATTGACCTTTTAAGTTAATGGTACATTATATTTACAATTATTCCATCTATCAATGTTCCAAAAAAGCCACGCCCACAATTAATAAAATCTACCCAATAGCCAAAATAATTTGGCTATGAACACAATCTCAACCACGAAAATTGAGCTATGAGGTTGAAATGTGTTTTTTTTTCATTTATAATGCATCCATTTGAGAAAAATGGGCGTGGCCAAAGAAGAAACACGCCTACAATTGACCGAAAAATATCGTATTTGGCTTGGAATCCAACTTGTATGTTACTAGGTATTACGGGCGTCATAAGGTAATTGCCACGCCCACCATTTGTATATAATGGATGGTGTTTAATATGCAGCCTAAATCTAAACTTTAGCTTTTTTTTACATATTTATTAACATTACCATTAAGTTCAGCTCAGCAGCTCTTTCCTTTAAATGCTTAACACTTTTTGTGTTAGAATTATGATTTGGATAGAACTCACTGTCACGTGGCATTACATTAATATTTATTAGTATAACTTTTGCAAAATTTCGTTGCGTTAGTTGGTTTATAAAAGGGTTTTACAACACCTCACAGCATATGGAGTTCTATACTGACTGACTGGCCCGACCAAGAATATTGATAAAGAAAAAAAAATAAAATAAACAAACTTTACGTATATCTCCGGATGGCTGAAATGAAATGTAGTCGTTGTAGTGAAATTGGTGGTGTGTCGTCTTGCTATTTAATCACGGGCAACCACCTATGCATACGTACATACGTTGATATGTCGTATACTTTGCCAGCTAATGGAATTCTGATTATTGCGTTGTGATAACACAGTTCAGTTTAATTGTATCTATATCTCTTTCGCTCAATGTTTTGTGCTGACTAACAATTTTTTGGAACGTACTTATATACATATGTGTTAAGTACAACATAGCGAAAAACAGCCAGCTAGACAGACATATAGAAAGTCAGTGAGTCCGTCTGTCTATCAGTCATTCAGTCAGTCAACCCACACATACTATCCAGCGCATAAAGTGTTATGCACATGCGACCAACAGCAAATATATATGTATATATATATATATACAAATACATATGTACATGTATTATATATATATATATATGAGTAGGTATTTGTATATAAATATTTATATAGATTTTAGATATATCCCACATTTATACGCGCAACACAACACAATTCAACATCACACAATGTATACGTAACAACACTAACATTGGCAACAACAACAACAACAACAACAATAATAATAATAATAACAACACATTTAGACTAGAGATGGGGATTTTTGTTAAGTTATCATCATCCTTTGATCAAAAATGTTGTTGTTGCTTGATTTTTGTGTTTTTTCATTTCATTTTGGTTTCACTATGCCCCCGTACACAGTTTCATACACTCATATGGCTTAAGAAAAATTTTTCTTCGTATTTCACTCTGGCATGGTGAATGAGTTGCAGCCTGAAGAAGAAGAAGAAGAAGATGAAGAGAAAAAAAAAATAAAAATAAAAATATCTGAAAACTTATCAGTTTCTACATTTCCCTAGCCTCCGCATTCACTAAGTAAAACAAAACCGATTCATATCTCTTTTTAAATCTTATTTCCATTTTAAATTTTGCTGTTTGCCGGTTGTTGTTGTTGTTTGTTGTTTGTTGTTTTTTTTTCGTTTTTTTTCTGAAAATCTGAAACTTCGAAACTAAATTGTTGCTAATTTTTTGTCATAAGAGTAAACGAGAGAGAGAGAGAGAGAGAGAGAGAGAGAGACCTAAAAAATAATAAGCGTGGAATCTGTGAAGGAGTCATAAGTATCTACGTACATATATGATATCCTTAATTATCCGTAAACTTACGGAGTGGAGGCCTTAAGGATTTCAACATCGCTCACAATGCCAAAGAGATGAACCACGTCATATGTAATGTAATTGGTAATAGAATTGTAGTAATACCCCTTTGGAGACCTAGCACCGCTAAGCAAAACCACGTCTGTCTTAGCCTATAAATAGCTCAACTTTACTGTGGCATTTATTTGGGTGATTCGAGTTTCAGCACTTTTGGAATATTTAAAAAAATCTTGATGTCTCTCTGATCCTTACTGTAGACCTTCCTTTAAATTGTTCACCTGTCCGTCTGTCTCCATATATGAATGTTCAACAATTAAAACATGTAAGAAAGAAAAAATTGGCTTCGACCAAATCTTTAATATTTTCTACACATACATACAAATGGTGGGAGTGGCAGCAGGTATATGATTACACTCTCTAGAAATGTATTTCGTATCAGCTTGCAAGTCGAATTTTTACGCTGAGTATGGTTCGTGGTGAATTTTTGGCGTGTGTCTGTTATCCGACCACGCCTATTATAACAAAATTTCAGCTCAATATCTCAAAATTTACAACCGTGAGAATACCAACACTAGGGGGACATTCGGACACATGGACATATATGTGAAGATCGACTCAGTTTTTAATGATGATCCAGAATATATGCATTTTGTAGGGTCTCTGATATGCCGGGTAGAAAAGCGTTGCCTTAGTAATAATAATTGTTAGATAAAAGTTTACTTAATCTAATGCGTTAAGCATTTATGCAGTTTTATTTATTAAGCACAGTTTTCAGAACACACGCGCTCTCAATATTAAATTACATGAGATTACCCGTACCTTCCAGTTTAAACATAGCTTACAGGTATAAAAGTTTCACATGGCATACCTATATGATTAGGTTGTTAACTGGCGTGAAAATAAAGACGCGACTTTTCGGCTACTCTCATTTACTTTTCAGTCTGAGACACAACTTGTATTTTTCCAGCTGTGTCTTGTTTGATTGCCATCTAAATTATGGTTATTTAAAAAAAAATTATCTTTCATTCATAACTGACCTTGCAACAGCGGGAATGTCACCAAAAGTAATGAAGCTACGCATTTCCTAATAGACTGACTGTTACTTCCTTATAAGAAAGGTTTTTTTTAGCTTGACAGATTTTCTTCATCCTCTATATGTAGACGATTTAGTATATTACGCATTTCACTTAATCGCGAAGAAATTTCTACTCTTCACGTAAAAGATGAGGGCGTGTGGAGGTGGAGGTTTCAAAATACAATGTATTCTCCACACTAAGTCCGTCAAAGATTTTCCGCAAACCAATTGTATACTTCAGCTTTCCTTAGTTGTTTTTAAGTAGTCCTTATCTTTATATATACTTATCTCGTTAGATGAAATACATACTTACACATAAATGCTTACGTACGTACGTACGTGCGTAAGGCATTTTCGTTTTAATGAATAACCGCCAAGTTTGGGCGGATCTGAATAATTTCATAAAATTATAACCTGCACGTTGAAAGTTAAAAAGTATGGCCAACACATGTAAAAGGCGCACACACTTGTCATTATCAATTTGAAATGTAAATAATCATTAAAGTATATGCAATTTTGATCATCAGCACTGATAAGGAAATGTACGAAAAAATACTGTAATTATCAGCGTGATGATCATAAGGCCAACATTATGTGATTGAAAGCACGCCTGCAATTTGATGTAAGTGGTGCTTGTACAAAAACAACAACATTTAACACCAGTTTAATGCTAGGCGTCAATGGTATTCATACCTTCCACTTAAACTTGTCATTCCATTGGTAACACCTAGGAGAAGACGCCAGAGACCCTACAAAGTATATAAATTCTCAAGTATATAAAATCTCAATCAACATCAAAAGCTAAGTCGATCTAAACATATCCGTCGTACGTCCGTGTGTCCGTCCTTTGTTGCCTTTCTTAAGATGGCAAATTTTCAGATATTAAGCTGAAATTTTTATACAAACACGCGCAAATCGCTATTTAAAATGGACAAAATTGGCAAGAACCACGCCCACAATCGTTAAAAATCTATATATCTGCCACAAAAATTAATCTATGAACTTGAAATTTGATACATATATTTATAATTATCTTATCTATTAATGTGCCAAAAATGGGCGTGGTAGCGAATAACGGAAGCGTCCACAATTTACAAAAAAACCTTACTCCACGTACAACTTCACTTGCAAGCTGTTACGTGAGACATACATTGGAGATGTTTAGGGTATTTAAAATTTGGTTTAAGTCAAATTCAATTTTGTTACTTGTTTATAAATCGTTTTTCCATTTCCATAAACATTTTTGCCAAATCATTTGATATTTATGAATGTTGCTGAAGATTCGTCGAAATTAAATAAACTTGCAACATTTTCGTTAAATATCCAAAGTGCCAACAACAACAACAATAACAATTACTGACAACACCAGCACCACCATCACTAACACAACAGCAGCAGGAACAACATACAACGATGAATAAATAACCTCATCATCATTATTATTATTATCACAAACATGAATATCAGTGCCATCGCCACTAACAAAAAACGCCACAAAAAAAGAAAACAAAAAAACAACAATAATACGAGAATAAAAGAAATAATGCCAACGTTAGCAGACTGAGGCTATGTTCAGTGTTTATACATATATACATATATATGTAGAAATATATAGAAATGTATATAAAAGAGAGATAGATCATTCCAAGTGATAAGATTTTGATTGTTGATAAGAAACGAAAACCTATTCATATGCATGAGCGTATACATAATGTAGTGTGTGTGTGTGTGTGGGTATGTGGGTTCGTTTACTTTGTACAGTTTTTGCTTCATTTATATCTTTGTTACACAGTCGATATATTTTTTTTTTCATTTTCACAGCGAGATTGTTTGCCACGATAAACATTTGTTTTTATTTTCAGTTTTGATGTTCTATACGATTTGAATTACATGACGTTTGTCTGTTTGTTTCAAGTTTCATAGCAGAGAAGTATCGTTTAAAGTGAAACGTAATGATATTGCAGGTGTTCTGTATTTCCATCTCCCGCACTATTGTACATATATCTGAGATAGTGGAATAGTTCCACAAAACCTACTTAAACGTCAAGTTAACACCAATGCATTATAGCGATGAATGTATTGTTTTTCATATTAATAACTAATTATAGGTTGGCTCTCTAAAATATTCATGTGTATGTGTGTATAGTTAATTCCATTTCCATTCCACATTAACACGCATACACCATCAAAGATGCACAGTGTCACACAACACAGCAAGTCTGTTGTAGGCATGTACCTACGACAATAAATGAAGCGTCACATGAAAATTGAAAATGTGCATATCTCACATATTCATTTTTTTTATCAGTAGCATTGATGCTTCCTGGTGCAATACAAAAGCCAAGTCGTTTGTCGTATTTAAAGAAAATATAAAAGCGGAATGTGTAACGAAAAAGACATCTTAAGAAAATCTCAACAGCAGTGATGACACGATATGAATGCATACCCTTACTACCCACATACATACACATATACATATACACACATACATATATATTTTAATGTATTTGTTCATACGTATTGGGTGCGAGATAGACATGAATCCAAAAGTATGTATTACATGAAATAAATTTTATTGCACCTTCATTTCCTCTTTATGGCTTGTCTCTTTCCGGTTCAGATAGTGCGGTAGAGACTGCTGCCGGCTAGCTAGGTACTGCACTTGCTGCAAAAATATAACAAAGATATACACCAAACTCTCGATTTACACGCACCTTTAGTGTGTGTCAAGAATTTCTTTCAAGTAATCCCATAAGTTGAAATAAAGATTTTTCAAATTTCATCAATATTGTAAATTTTTTGTAATTTTCAAAAATTGCGATCTGTAGGTTTATTACAAGTACGTCCTCACGTACTGCGATTTTAAAAAAATTTAGAGCCTTTCTTATGAAGTTTAAGCTTCAAGGTTCAATAGTGAACTTTCTCACAGAGTTGGAAACATTAAAAAAAAATTGTCATCGCTGGTCTCAGTCCCAACAATATCAAAGATTTTACTGTAAGAAAGTCTTCTTCATCGTTTACAATAATAAAATATTGTGCGGCAGAATTTAAGCGAGACTGTCACAACCCACTAAAGAGGCTATGCTAGAAAAATGAGAAACAAATCTACAAAATTGTATTGAATGACGGCCCACTAAAAGTACGAGACCTAGCAGACATGGTAGAAATTTCAAAAAGTACTGTGCATCGTATATTAATAGAAAATTTAAACACGATTGATATCGTGTTTGCTCGGAATGTTTCAGTCGATGTCAATGTTGGCAATGTTTCACAGCAATAAAACTAAGTTTTTTCTTCAACTCATGAACTTGGGTCTTTCAAGTCTTACTTGAGCCAAAGAAATTTAACTGTACTTAGTTTAAATAGGACATTGAAGCAGGCTTTGTTGAGAAATAAAGATAATTTTTTTTCTAAATTTTTTTGAACCGTACAATTAAAGGTCGCCGCTTAAGAGTCATAAACATCTCAGTTCAAAATTAATCACTGATAATGCATATATTAACTTGGTAAAGTGACTGTGGCTGCTCAATCTGACAGAAACTTTAAATTTCACACAAAAGGAGGGATCAGTGTACATCTCATTTTTCAAGCCCTTTTTTTTATCCTCTTCATATAAGATCTGGGTATATTAAGTTTGTTACTGCCTTAGCAATACCTTAAAGAAGGTGTGAGAAACGCCTTAAAGTATTAGTATCGAAGTTTGAGTCCATTGGGTACACTTGGCTACCTTTTGTGAGTTGTTGGATTATTCAAGGTCGTAAATTTTGAGATATTGAGCTAAACTTTTGTAAACATGAAGGAAGGATTCTTTTCAAATAGGAAAAAATTGGTCAAATACCACGCCCCCTTGGACCTAAAATTCCTCTACCACTTATAAAAATTACAAAATTGAAATTGAAGGTACATCGATGAGACAAAATTGGACATAAAATTATAATTTAATAAAAAACAGACGGACAGACTGAGACACATACACAAGATGTAAGTCTTTCTATAGAAGCAACAAACCGCCCTTTAAAATTGTTGTATTTCTACCTCTCTCTCTATCTGTCTTTCCCTCGATCCATATTAAAATAAAATTTACGTTGTGTAGAGTTATGCTCTGTAATTTAAACGAGAATGATTTAACATAAACTAACCCTAGACTTTTCGAATCCTTAAAGTGTACTTTCTCTCCTAAATTAAGGCCATTGTTTAAAGGAAAAATTTTACTTAAGTTTGGACGACTTTTCAACCAAAACGTTCAGCTTCATAATCATCGACTTTAAGTTTAATGATGATGATAATGATGATGATGATGATGAAGGTGATGAATTTTATAAAAATAATTGACTGAGAATTAAAGTTATACAATGGAAGGTACTCATGCTACTCTACATTTTTCTTAAAACATCATCAAATGAATGTAAACATAAAGGAATGATGGAAGAGTGGGGTGGGGAGTGGGAGCGGGGATAAACGTTATCAGTAATAACCACACACTTAAACAACAGCTATAAAAAGAACAAGAACAACAACAACAAAAACAACAACAATAAGCACCAGAAACAAATAATAATGAGATTTTCTATAAAAACCAAGCGAGAAACAAAACAACGACCTCACAAACACACACACACACACACACGCATATACACAGATAACTCACAAAGTTGAACTGCAAAAACCATAAATCCTTATCAGAATTTATGCATTCCTATGATAAATGAGTGAAACGTATAATTCACAAAAAAGAAGCAGAGGCAGAAGAAGAAGAAGATGAAGAAGCAAAACCAAAAACCATAGATTGAGATGAATTTTTCGGAGAAGGAAAGGGCAAATAACGAAAAATGTAGTGACAGTAAATGGAGGAAAAATTTACTCGGTTTAAAATGAACCCACTTCATAACTTTCACATCGAATCAAATCCAAACAGTGGTCCACAACATCCAGAAGGACTCATCAGAGACTTTACAAAGTTTCTACCAACATCAAAATTTGAGGCTGTCCATGTATGTGTCTGTTGTTGGAATGCTTGTGCTCATACATTTTCAAATATTTGGCTGAAATTTCGTGCAGACATTTCTACAAAGTTTTCATTTAAAATGGGGGTTTAAAAATAACGCCCACAATCGAATTTATCGGCCACAAAAATTGATCTATGAAAATGAAATTTTGTTGGCATATTTGTAAAGAGTGCATTTAAAATGTGCCAAAAATGGGCGAGGGCAACATTTCTTTTTTTATATTGTTGTCATTTTTGTCATAAAAAGTATTGATAAAAAAAAAAATTCCATTCTACGACGCCATAGAATGCATATTTTTTCCTCACCCTGTATATTTAAAAAAATAATCAGGTAAGCGTCTTCTTTCTCACCTCTTACATGCTCAGGGGGAAATGCTGAGTTGTAAAACTTTATATGTGAACTCAATATATGCTTATGCGTGTGCAAACATACGTACAAAAATATTATGCGTGTATAAGTATCTATACTCGTATATATGAAAGCAATATTTAAGGACTATTTACATTGTCCTTTTTTACACTGTTCACAATCCTTACATACCCTCTACTGCAGCGTATGGGTGCATGACAAAGAACTATTTTATTAATGTGTTAGTATAACCACATTGAACCGAATAAAGGAGAAGAGTGGAGAAGCGCAGAGAGTGGGAAGAGGACAAAAAAGAAATTGAAGCAGACATTCTTCAGTGTGTTGGCCCGTTATATTTTATATTTTTTTATTCTTATCAGAAACTCTCACTCACTATTCAACTAGTATCCGTATTTGCAACACACGCTCACACCGTACGCAGCACAAAGCTCGACAAAAATGAAATCAACACGACAGCCTCGCTGATAAAACCCGCGCTAATGGGGCCAACAACAACAACAACAACAACAGCAACAAATTCTACCAAATACTGAACAACAAAACGTGGAAATAATAGCGGTAACAAAGCATCTGCAACATAGTGGGCAGCGGCGTGACCCTTGGAAGTATCGTAATAAAAGTTTGATCGAACGTACGGACGTACGTACAAGAAAGAAACCATTCATATATCACAAGTAAATCTGAAGAATAGTTTCTGCAACATCTGATGATATATGAGCAAGAATAATTGGGGGAAAGAGGTTCCTTCTCATTAACTACGCTCATGTTGTTGAAAATATTGTAGCAAAATTGTGCGACACTATGAACGGAGTTGTATGTGTGTGTGTGTTTCCCACAAGGAGCAAGCTTATGATGGTGCGAGTAGCCGCGTATGTGTATATTTGTATGTACATGCAGGTTGTATCAGTGTATTGTAGTAGAAACGAACGACTGGCAGAAACTGTTATCTATGGCCATCAATCAGACGTAGAGCGATAAGCTAGAAGATTGCAAATGGAGTGCACCATCAACGGTGCCACCGCCGTGCCAACAACAAAAACAACAGCAACAACAAGAGCAACTGCAACAGCAACCAACCAACCGCCAGTACAACGAATAGTATAATCATGATGAATATACGAATAAACAAAACGAGTAAATGGAATGAAATCAACTAAAAACAGGAGCAGCAGCAGCAACAAACGAGGTGTGGCGCATTATGTTTACTAAGCTGACTGTGTATATAAATATCGGAAAATAGAAAGGGTTGCTTAATCGGGTATATGAACAAAAAAAAAAAAACTTTATTAAGCGATAAAATGCGCAACGATAGCATAGCTGCTGTACTGCTGCATTCTAAGCCACGTACGCTGCTGTAGTTTTATAAACTTTAATTTGAACTTCTTGCAGGATATATTATACATGCAGATATTATGTACACGTACACACACACCCACACATCCCCTACCATCAATATGTTTAATATTTTCAATGAAAGCGTATTTTATTGTTGCGCTGACTTTTGTCTTATGTTCAGCGTTCGCTTTGTGCTGTTCATACCAGTATAAACGAGTTGTGTGAGTATTTATTATTATCCTTGTTGCCAAATAGCAGGTAAGGAGCAATCATGGCAGGGGAGAAAACTCCAGTGCTGCTAATCAGAAGTCTACTACCCTGTGTATCTGTATGAACACATTTTACATTCTTATCAGCATTATCGCACAGTAACCCACACGCTCACCATATATACATATATATATACAAAACAAACACACGTATACTCTCATACACAATGCATCTGTGTGAAATGTTTGTCCCGAAGAATATTCGCTATGCGTTTTTATACACAGTTGAAGGACTTTTGCTACCAAAAACTCTTCCATTTACAATATTACAGTGAAGTTCACATATATTGGAACCACTTTTTGTTCATTTTTAAAACAATATAACAAGGAAGAAGTTTATGATGCTTCTTTAACCAAAATCCAAATATAAATATAATGATGGGGGCGGGGTATACTAAGTTTGCTACTCCGTTTGCAACACCTAGGAGGAGGCATGTATACATATACTTACAAAATATATGTATATGCATATATTCTTGATCAGTAGGAAAATTAAAGACTATCTAGATATATTCCTCCGTGCTTCCGTTTGTGTTTAGCACTCTCACGGTTGTAAATTTTCAAATATTGATGTAAAATTTTTTAACAGCCACGCCTATAATCCCCAAAATTCTCTCTATTAGTCAAAAATTTGAGCTAAAAAGTTAAAACTCAGTATACATATCAATATTTAGTTTTTCCATAAATGTACTAAAAACAATATTCCTGCCAAAAATTGGCGAAAAAGTAACAAATAAAAAAAGTTTTCAAAAATTTATTGTAGCAAAAGTAATCAAAAGATAAGTAAGTATTATAGAAAATAAACCTGTTTATTCACCCGCAAGATTCAATCTCCTTTACGCACAAACATAACGAAATTATAGTTAAATGTCAGTTTGTACTTAATCAGTTGATCTTCACTGTACACTGTTGTATGGTTACACAGATGTATTCCAGTAGTGAGCATAACAGAGGATATATCTACATATATAACAGCACTCCGTCGCCCGTTACACAGAGTCAACCTACACTTGCATAAAACACACAGGAGTTGAAAACAAATTTTTCATTGTATGAAAATGTGAAATTCATTGAATCAAATTGCAGTTTTCGCCTATAAAATATATGAGAAAAAAAATAACAAAAAAAATATAGAAAAACCAAGTGTAAGGAGAGCAAGTACACCCCGCACTTAGGGAGATTTTCCTAAGAATAAGCCATCATTTCATCTATCTTGGATGCTATGCAGAGTAATTTAATTTTGAAAATCTCAATTTTCAAATGAAATTATAAGGATTTTAAGACCGAAAGTTCATCATGCAACAACACCTTGCTTAACATGTTTTACAGTGGGAGTGGCATGTACTTGACGCCTTCATATATATACTATTTGAATAAGTTTTTTGAAATTGTGGGCGTAACTGTTACGCGACCACGCCCACTTGTGATAATTATAAACATGTGTGCCAAATTTCAACTTAATAGCTTTATTTAATAAAATCTTATTGTAAATAACGAATGCAATCAAGTAAAGACAAGACACCTAAAAAGGTGTCTCTAAGATTTATTATTATTGTCCAAACGTTTTTTTTTTAGACAATCTCAGATAACTGCGGAACAAGTAGTATTTATTAGAAATTCTTTCAATACGGAGAAGTCAAAATATTCGTTAGCATATGGCGTGAGGTACTTCTGCCAAAAATGCACAGATTTTTCACTTCCTCTTCTCGCGCTGTGCTTGACAGCTACCATATTATATATTAACTGATCTTTCTCAATAAGGACTAAAGTTTGTTTATCAAGCAGGCGTCTCACAAGGCAGTTTATTAGGTAGTGTTTTATACCTTTTACACCCGACCGATAAATCTTCACTTCATATCAGCATATATATTTTTACTGCTATAATCAGCACATGTACTAACGTGTACTTCTAGGTATCTACAGAGCCATCGCATACAAATGCTACAGAATCTACAGCTTGATAAAGGCCTGCATACAGTAAATAGTAATGTATGTACAGCATGTATTTAACATCAAATTTTAAAATCATTTTTTTTTTCTTTTTTAAATTAACTATTTTCTCATCATGGGTGTGACTATTTGTAAAACAATTATGGCGAGTTTTTCTTTTTTTCTTTTTTATTTTGTTTGTTTCTTAAAAAAATATATATATACAATATTCCCATTTATTTTTTAACGCTATATTTGATATATCGTATTAGCTTAACTTTGAAAACTGATTGAATAAATAAAAAAAAAAAACATTTCAGCTGAATTTCTCAAAATATACGACCGTGAGCCTTCCAATGTGCGATTATACGAACACACATGTTTAGATCGATTCAAGTTTTGACGCTGACTTGGTTACTTTGTAACTAAATATTTTGAGAAAATGTATTTTTTTTTTAATTTTGAGCACCTGAAATATTTTAGAGTGGGGCTTCAGAGTACGCCCCGTCCCCTCTTCTCATCTACTTGTCTGCCCACGTTACCAACATTTTATATTCTATACATTGTAGTATCCATTAAAGGATGTTGAGAAGAAGAGATGTAAAGGAAGGGAAAAGAAATGAATGAAATGCAAAAGTTTTGTCAAGGGTAAAGATATCATAAGAAATGTGTGTTAATGTAGGTTGCAAATCCCAATATGCAAATTTATGTGTTCAGTTGTAAAACACACACATACACATACACATACAGGGTGTTCGGGATAAATTTGACAGTTTCGTAAGGAGGAAGAAAATCTTCTTTGTATCTATTAAATTTAATGAATTGACCAAAAACATTACAGGGAGAGTTAATTATAATACTATCAACAAGCTTCACTCAAAATAACCACCATTAGCATCGATCACAGCTTCAATCCTGCTTCGGAACCTCAAACAGGCAGTTGCTACAGTCTCCCTAGGAAGAGCTGCAAAAACTGTTTTAATTTTATCCATTAACTGGGCTTTTGTATTACTGGAAGTGCGATTAGTGTCTTTTTCAACTGCGCCCCATACAAAATAATCCATGGGCTTAAGGTCTGGGGAGTTTGGAGGCCAAACATTTGGACTGATGAAGTCGTAGAAATTTTCAGACAACCATTTTTGACTTTTCCCTGACCTTTGCGGCGCTTGTATGAGTAGTGGCGGAGGTCTTCATTGAGTGCAAGCTTCATAGAAGAGGCTGCAACATTCATTTCACGTGACAAAGCCAGGGTTCTTCAACACCTGTTCCTGCAGATTTGCAAGGAATTCTGCTGTACGAACGCAATCAGATCGTCTGCTAGGGATCTTTCTTCTTGCTACATCCTCGCAGTCACCATTGCAAGTCTCTAGTTCATGCCTAATTGTTTTTACTGCATTCAAGGAGCATTGGGCAGCAGTCATAATATCCTTATTTTGATGGCCGGCACGAATTATCATGATGCAAGTTATTCTCTTCCATGATTCAGGTGGGTTCCAGCTATCTATCCTTTCTGACATCTTGTATGTGAATGAAGAAGGGTCCAAACTTTTAAATGATAAGTAGTGTGTTTTAATACCTGTAACTTACGGAGAAATATAATTAATTAATAATATGTCAAATTTATCCCGAACACCCTGTACATTATATTATGGACATTTTAAGAAGAAACATATAAAAAAAAGATAGTA
The DNA here is from genome assembly GCA_963971445.1 of Ornithomya chloropus. Taxonomy (NCBI): domain Eukaryota; kingdom Metazoa; phylum Arthropoda; class Insecta; order Diptera; family Hippoboscidae; genus Ornithomya; species Ornithomya chloropus. The sequence goes on along the minus strand of OZ020530.1, from coordinate 49,546,625 downwards.
TGTGCGTAAATTTACGTACTGTACGTGGACCACCATTCATCACTTAAGATAAAATACTTTTAGGGGCAGACACGGTGGTGGTTGGTTGGTTGCCTTGCTTTATTGTAATGACAAATTGATTCAGTTCAAATTATTGAACATATTATATACAAGTCTAAGTTTGTAATACCTGCAAGGAGGGGGCATCGGCGATATATAATTTCTGATCAAAAGCTTAAAATCTCTCATGCGATATATTTTTTAATGATTTACTTAATTTAACCTTCTGTTTTGTCCAATTGTTACCAAAGAACCACAACCTTATCACCCTCCATTCTTACGTTCAATTAACAGCTAAAGGTCTCCTACCCAACATTTTCAATGTAGTCATGCAGTCAGTCTTTTTATAGGATTGTACAACTCTTTCGTTTCAATGCTTGGTATACAATATCTTCGCTCTCCCAAAAACACTTTAAATATCATAAATTGTTGTTATCTCTCTCCTCTCATCCTCTCCCATTCCGTTTTCAACAAACCAGAAATATTCCAACACAAAAATGTTATCCATGCATACGCATGTGTTTGTGCATAATGTATGCATACATTTCTATATGGATGTGTTTTATCATTGAAAAATAAAAATCCATCAGAGCTATCAAAATTTGGCATCAAAACGCCGCCAGGCGACGATTAAAGCATTTTCATTTTTATGCTTCTAGTTTGTTTGTTTTTTGGGTCAAAACGAAATCAACAACCACAACAATACAGAACGTTGGAATGAATGAACACACACACACACAAACACACACACACAAACACACACTAAATATACATCGAGGTAGTCCATAACAACAAAAACAACAACAATCACAATGAAACTAAAATAAAACAAAAAACCTTATCAATCAAAAGTAATCATCATTAAATTTATATACATTCATTCATACATATGAAAAAGGGTCATCCATTATTGAGTATAATTTTTTAAACATTAATTCTTCTTTATACCATGTAAAAGAAAGCTCCGGACTGCTCAACAAAAAATTGACAAAAACTCCTTATCAGAGACACAAAATGAATTTAAATTTTAAATTGAAGTTTGGGAACATTTTTCCGTGTCGAATTAATGCAGCTCTATAACTATCGAGTCAAAGCCAGTGCAAAGATGCAATAATTGCTCAAGGTAGTAACTTACGAACATTTCATTGTGTCTCCTTAACAAAAATTTAAATTTTTGTGTGAAAAATTTTCAAATATTCTTATCACTCATTATTCTGTTATTTTATAACCTCCACTTTAGTTGGGGAGTATAAATATATACGATCTAGACATGTCCATTCGTGGGTCTATTTATTTGTTTTTCAACCTTTCATAATCAAAATTTTGAGCTAAAATTTCGCACCAGTCATTTTTAGTTTTTGCATGCAGGTTGCTAAATAGCTTAAATTTGGTCAAGTGACACGCCCATAATTGACAAAAATCTATATGTAAACTACAAAAATGTGTTTGTAATATTGAAATTATTATACATACTTAATCGATCATCATATATCGGTGTACAAATAATGGGCGTGGTCGTATAACAGAGATACCAAAATTTTACGAAAGAAACATACTTGGCGCAAATACAGACATCATTAGATAGCATAATAAGATCTCTGCCACGCCTACTATTTTGAAGGTTTCGCTTGAGTCATATTTATATAGTTTTTTTTACTTGTTTACTAAGAATTCAAGAGAAGAATTGAACGCTTGGGTCCGCTTTCGTATCGAGTAAGGAAAACTTTTGTGAATTTGAACGATTTTAGACAAACATTCATTTATTGTTGAGCGTCACAAGAAAATCGTTTTATTTTTATAATAATTTTATAACAATTTATAACATAAAAATTTTAATTATTGTCTACGCTTTCCTTTGAAATGTTGTTTGAAATATGTCGAATCATCGAAAAAATGTGATGAGTCTGTGGTTCTGAAGTGTGATGGCGTAGACATGTTTTTTAAGCCAATAAAGGGAAAGTGTCTCAGAGACAACCATTGTCCATTCTGCATGTCTGTGCGTGGAATTAAAAACAATATTGATTAGCTTTCAACAAAAGAGTGCATCATTCAACACCAACCATTAAACAATCATCGTTTACTAAAATTCAAATTCGATAGCCGCATACTAACTAGATTCAGCATAGATCCAATCTAATGGAACCTTTAAACCCTATTCCAAGCCGCCTCTTTAAAAATGACATTATTCTGAAAATTGAGTGAATGATGAACAGCTCTGTAACATTGGGTTGATATCAGGGCTTTACTAGCAGACATTCACACGATATTATATTCACATGAAACATTTCCTCATAATATATTACTCCTATTACTCAAGGATGGACTACCCTTTACATAAGCATACAAACTGTATCTTCACATTAATAAATAACATTTTAAAATAAAACAATAAAACAAACAAATACTTGTGCATTTAAAAAAGTGAATGAGCGGTCTTTCAAAAGTTTCATTCGGATTGAGGCATTTTGAAAATAAAAATGGTACCAATTAAACCAACGAATAAATTTTAAATTTTTTCCCTATTTTAAAAATATTATCTATTCCGATAAAGTTTGTTATATTCCCATAAATTAGATTAAAAAAGAAACCTTTTCCTTGACCTTCATTTTAAGCAAAGATGTACCATCTTTATACCTTTCACATAATATATACTAAGTTTGTCATTCCATTTGGAACACCCAGCAGAAGGTATCAGAGACCCTACAGAGTATATAGATTATTCATCAGTATCAACAAGTAAGAAAACTAAATTTGGCTTAAACCAAATCTTAAATACCCTCCACCTCTACAACAAAGGGCGTGGCAAATATATATATATATTGCGCCTTCTAATAGTGTACATATTACGTATCAGCATGAAAGTCTACTTTTATGTTAAATATGGTTTTTTAAAAATTGTGGGCGTTTCAAATTTATAGCTCATATTTTGTGGTAGATAAATAGATTTTTGTCTATTGTGGGCGTGGCTCTTGACCGATTTTGCCCATTTTAAATAGCGATCTGCGTGCAAAACCTAGAGGTATCTGTAGAAAATCGTAGAAAATTCACGCTTTCTCTCAAAAGTAGTATGATTGTATCTTCCGCGTAAGGCACACGGTATACGAAGAGTGTTATTTTTGATCAGCATCTAAATTAGGTGATTGAAATATGTCAATTTCTTGTGTTTTTGGCTCGTTCACGGTGCTTTAAAATATTTGCGACACCCCTGGTTGTTTTCGGATTTAGCTAAAATTTGGCAAATATCATTTTATTGTTAGTTAAAAGAATGCTGGGGGTGGGAACTGAACTGCTTTTCTAAAATAATGCATAATATAACAATTTTATATTTAAATAAATAATTGAGATATTGAGCTGAAATTTATTTCAGGTGCAGTAGACATGTTAAGTTGAACTATAGAATGCAATCTCGTTCATAGTACTGTGAGCACGTTTGCAGAAATCGCTTAAGCCAAGATCTTTATGCCAAATTCATCGCAATGTGGTTTGAGAAATTCCCAATTCCTGTGAACGACGTGGAATCAACTGTTGGGTTCATTTTGAACTAAACCATTTACGGTAAAATATTTTTGGTACTTCGACCAATCTCACTGGCATAGAAATATCCACTATAGCATACACAAGCTATCTGGTGGGACGATTATTGCGACCGACAATTGGAATAAGCACTATTACAGTTGCGCTAATAATGTTTAATAATTTTCAAACGTTGCTAGTTTGTAAATTTCATCATGATAAAAATGTCAACTCTGTCTAACGTTTTGACATTGGCAGATCATGAAAAACGTTCAAGGGTGCATTCGTATTAAAACAAAAAATTGTTATGTTCCTATTGAAAAACCCATTGCATTTATTAAAAATAGAAACATGAAATTTCGTTGGCAAAATTTTTGTGACAGTGAAAAAAATTTACTATTGTGGGCGTGGCTGAAAATGTATATTTACATATGCATGTACTGTTTAGGCTTGCGTAAGAATAATTAAGATTTAAAATAACCGCCATCAAAAATATCGCTCATCTGAAGCTTCTGATATATTAGGCATTTAAGATTTAGTCTTTTTTTTATTTATTTGTTGCTATTGGTTTCAATGTACAATGTATAAATCGAAATATTTTCAATGCGTTGGCTAGCTTATGGTTAATGTTTCTTCTCTCACGCACTCATATACCCCTGACACCATTTCCATATGATTGGCGGCCGCCCTCTTTTTTATATGACCATATTAACTCGATAAATAGCTAGATTAATATTGCACACTCATACACACACGCACCGGCATACACTCATACAAATTACTTACCATCAGCGGAATGATTATTTCATTGTTGTCGTTGCCATATGCTCGCTCGCTCTTCTTTAATATTTACTTACTTCCACCACCACTTCACAGGCCTTGTAAAACCCCGCGTATACTCTTCATAAAAAAACAAGTAAGAAAACTAAATTTGGCTTAGGGCGAATCTTAAATACCCTCCACATCGACAACGATGGGCGTGGCAAATATATATATATATATATATATAGTGTATGTATTACGTATCAGCTTGCAAGTGGCGTTTTATGAGTATGGTTTTTTGTAAATTGGTGGCGTGTCTGTTATCCGACCACGCCCACTTTTGGCATATCGATGAAGCTAATATTTATACAAGTCATACCAAATTTCAACTTCATCGCTAAATTTTTGTGACAGGTAAATAGATTTTTATCGACGATGGGCGTGGCTCTTGACCCATTTTGTACATTTTAAATAGCGTGCAAAAAAAATTGTTTGTACAAAATCACATTATCACATATCAGTTTTCGACTGATTAAGAATATATATACTCTGACGCCTCCTTCTGGTTGTTGCTAACGTAAGAACAAATTTAGTATACCCTCATCACTTAGGTGGAGGATATAAAAATACATTTCAAGCTTATACCAAAAAAAAAAAAAACATTAAAAGTTTAGATTTCAATTGTTGATAGCCACACTCGATGTGGCTTTTTAGATAGATTTTTCTGCTGGTTTTGCCGATAAAGTTGTGAGTGCGGTGAACTGGAAGACGATACATCCATTTACACGTTATATTGTGTTGTGTGTTGTGTGTGGTGTTGTGTTGTTTAGCTTTTAATTTCGTTTGGTGATTAAGCGTTTATAATTTGTTTGTTGTTGTTGTTGTTGTTGTTGTTATTATTATTGCTGTACAACAAAGGATAAACTTATCTTTCTTTTTAATCTAATTCATTTAAGAAGTTCAATTAGATATCAAAATTTTATTTTTTATTTTCATTTACATTTATTTTCAGTTAAAAGCCTTTTAACTGCAAGGTGATCTAAAGACCCGTCTTTAGAATGAAGACACCTACTTATAGATTTTAAAAAAGTTTCATCAAAAGTGGAACTTATGTATATTATGAGTCAAAAACAACTGAAAACCAACCATTTAATACCCTATACCACATTGCTATAATTAGTTTAGTTGTGTCAGTAAATACGAGACATTGCCTTATTAGACACTTCGTGACACAACGTTATGTGCGAAGGGGTTCTAAAAATAGTCTGATAGAATTCAAATTTGGCACAGCCATGTAAAAAGCTAATTAACTAGTTTTGCCAAAAAATATTAAGAATTACAATTTGTTGCCATATAAAGCCTTTTTTTTAATAGGAGGAGTGGTTCTAAATATTGTCCGATTCAATCCATTTTTAATAGGTTTTCTCTCTGGGCCAAGGTATTCGCAAATACCAAATTTCATCGAAATATCTCAAACAATTCGATCTGTAGCTTGCGCATAAATTTTCATGGACAGACGGACGGACAGACGGACCTAGTTAATTCGATTCACATTTTGATTAATTTGACTGAATCGATTGATATAATTGAAAGTGGGTACGGCATTTACCGTTTAGAATCAGTATTCCATACTGATTCAGAAAATATATACTTTATGGAATCCTCGAAGCCTCCATTTAGACGGAGCAAAGGTATATGTTGGTGGGTATAAAAATGCACTTTTTCGATTCAATCGATAAAAAAACTTTATCGATTTTTCTTTTATTATTTATAAAAATTCATGTTCACGTACTGCATTTAATGTCTTATTTGTATCAGGCATAAAAACCTACACAAATTTCATCGGGCAGTAAAAAGCGCGGGAGATACAAGCAGAATGGTACAGTGACGACGTAGTGGCCACTAGCTCTCTGACATATGTTATCTTGTAAGATAACAAAGACGCCAGCCGCGACAACATCAAAGGATTCTTATACTTTATTAAGTTTTCGGTATTAAAATATAACAAAAATAACAACAACAACAAGAGAAAGATAATAAATGAGCCAGACTAAAAGGAAACAAGTTAAAGAAGTAAAAAGGCTGCAAGTCTGCCATCTCTCTATATACACAACACACCATAAAAAGCTCATAAATCGCATTTATCAAAAATGTCGATATATCGATCATATCTATAAATTATATATATAATATATATGACTAGTAATGAATTAATTTGAAAAAAGAAACCTTAAACCGTTGTAAAGGAAATTGATTCCAAAAACTATGCTATCAGGTTCATAATTTATTCTTTTATTATTCTTTAAGCCAAAACATATGTCGTCATATCGAATTTAACAGCAGTGTTTAAAAAAAAATGCGACGCGTAGTTTGTACTCAATTTTTTATGAGCAAACAAAAGACGGATGGACGGACGTGGTTATATCGATTGAGAAAGTGATTACAAATCATTCGTTATAATAAAAGATGGGTTTCTTTGTAGCTCTTTAGGAATCACAAATATCCACATAAAAATAATACGTACTCAACGTCAAGTGGTGTAGGGTGTGGTACGTCTTATAAAAAGGAAAACTTAAAGTGATTACATCCGCTTTAATTGCAATAAGGATATTATTATAGACTCCTTATAAGGCGGAAGTTATACTAAGTTTTTAGAAGAACTGTTCTTTTTTAAGGCAATGGAAAACTGCCTTGAGCTAAGCATGTCCGTACATGTGTTTGTCTTTTGTTAATGATGCCACGTTAGCAAAAATTTAGATATTGAGTTAAAATTTTATACAATGTTTTTAATTTCAGCAAGCAGTTCCTATGTAACTTAGACAAAATCATCCAAGTACAGCTACAATAATACGTGCGCATATAGATACAAACGGTGGGCGTGGCAAATACATGATTACGCCCTCTAATAGTGTATACGAAATCTTGCTTACAAATTAAGTTTTAATTTCAGTATGGTTTTTTGTGAATTGGGAGCGTATCTGTTTTCCGACTACGTTAATTTTTGGTACATCCATGAATGGGGTAACTATAAATGTGAATATTCAATTTCAAGCTCATAGGTCAATTTTTTCGGCATATATATAGATGTTTATTGATTGTGGGCGTGTTTGTGTTCTAGTCACGCCCATTTTTGGCACAACGCTAGATGGGGTAATTATAAATAAATTTTTCAAATTTCAACTTTATAACTTAATTTTTGTAGAGGATATTTAGATTTTTGTAGATTTTGGGCGTGGCTTTTGACCTATTTTGCTTATTTCAAATAGAGATTTGCGTGCAAAAACTAAAATTGTATGTACAAAATTTCAGCTCAATATCTCAATATTTGCGGACACACGGACATACATGTCTAGATCGAATCAGTTTTTGATCCTGATTAAGAATATATATATATTGGGTCTTGCAAACGAAATGACAAACTTAGTATACGCTCATCACTTAGGTGGAAGATATAAAAATAATTATAAATATGTTGATAAGGTAAAAGTAAAAAAGGGCGGGGTTAGACATCATACACATCCATAATACTAAGCGTAATCATACATATATCTGCCACGCCCTCGACTTAATACAAATCTGGAGGGTATTTTAGATTTATCTTAAGCCAAATCTTGTTCATATCTAATATAACATGCATTTATTCATGTTCAGGAATAATGTATATATATAGGTGTGGGTGTGTGTGTTTTTTATGTGCCTATGAAACAGTTTTGTTTCCCTTTTTAAGTATTAATCTGTATGAAATTATCAAGTTTCACATTAAAATGTATCTCTGTCTCTGTACACACATATACACAACGAACGCATATAGAAAATATTTGAGCATAGCCAAGAGTACTTCACATACACATTAGAACGCATCCTCAGCTGTTTTAGTACGTATACATACAAACACGCATAAATTGTAGATACCGAATACTACAAACTATTTCCAGTTAGTATCTTAAGGATACACACACACACACTCACACAATAAACTATCGTAGTGCGCTATCATAGTTCAACAATACCAGTTCACATACATATAAACACATATGATGTGTAAGTATACATTTGTAAGTGTGTGTGTGTAAGTGCCTGGTGTATTGCTTAATGCCTGCTGGCAAGTGTAAATGTGAGCTTTTATCTATTTCTATACGTACCCATTTATGGCAGCGTGTGGGTGCAGGGTTGCGCATGTATAGTGTAGTTTGCTATCATTGAAATTTGTGCGAAGAAATATCTTAAGTTTTACGTTTCATAAAATTTTCGGTTATAAAATTGTTATTCGCTGATAAAAGTAATATTTTCAAATTTAGTTGAAAAATATCTATGTGTGTGTGTATCCTATTTCTTCTTCATTACTGTTTTATTACCATCATAGTATTATATGTTTTCATATGTGCACATGGAAGCAGATATAAATCTTTGATTGACTTTACATGCACGATTCGAACTGCTACCACATAATAAGTTTCACAGAGGGAAAAAGCCTTTATAATATATATAATATATATATGTGATCAATATCGAAATAGAAACCTAAGTCGACTTTATCATGTCTAATTAAACGCACAGGATGGAATTGAACAATATGGATAATGTGCCACGCCCACAATCACTCAAAATTTCTCATAGTTACAAAAATAAAGCTACAAAGTTAGTATGGCAATGCGACGCATATAGATTATTTATAAAATCGGCCAACCATCGAGGCGAGCGGGATCAACTACGTCCATATTTTGCGTAAAATTCTTCCTACAAATTAATACGTAATACTTTTTTTTTTAATTTTTCCACGCCCAAAATTTGCACAGCTGTTACATATGGAAGGTAGGTTAAATTTATTCTAAGCCCAATTTTATATTTAATATTTTTGTAGTCCATGCGCCCTTTATGTAATGATTACAAGAAAAAGCCTGCTTTTATACCCTACACGTACTAAAGTATAGTAAGTTTATTTTTGCGAGAATCGGTCAAGTCGTCCGCTATAGGGTAGAGGCATAACACATGGTTGTAATGCATATTTGGTCGCGGGTTCAATACCCACAACAGTCCAATCCGTGTATTGGATGCTGATGTGTTTTTATTGACGTTGAATTTCGTTACATATATTTATATTCAGCCAAAAATGGGCGGGATCAAATCAAATACAGGATCGATATTTAAAAAACAAAAAACATTTTTGTGCAAAATAGGGCTTGGAATGGTTCCGTATTACATATACTATTAAAAGTCTAAATTAGGTGCCTGCCATGTTCACATTTTGAGTATTGAAGATTTTCTCTTAAATTAAATTTATTTTTTATTACCTCATCATAAAATGGGGGGCATACTAAGTTTGTCATTCCATTTGCAACATCTCGAAGGAGGTATCAGAAATCGCACAAAATATATAAAAATATTCTTAATTAGCATAAAAAATGGAGTCGTTCTAGATCTATATGTCCATGTGTCTGTCTGTCCGCATTCTTACGGTCGTAAATTTTGCGATATTATTAGAGAACTGACCTTTTATTCAGACACTTTTAGTTTTTGCACGCAGGTCGCTATCTAAAATTGGCAAAATCGATCAAGAGCCACGCCCACAATTGCCAAATGTATCTATGAGCTACAAAAATTAAGCTATAAAGTGAGATTTGACGTACATATTTATAATAACTCTTTCCACCGATGTGCTGAAAATGGGCGCAGTCGCGCATCATACTCAGCGTAAAACTGAACTTATAAGCTGATGCTTACTACATACGTTATTAAAGGTTGTAATTATATACCTGCCACGCCCACCGCCCCACGTAATTAAGATTTGGCCAAAACCAAATTTAGTTTTATTACTTGTTTTTTCTTGTTTCTTCTGATATCTTCTTAACTGTGGTCACCCTTGAAGCAGAGATTTAGCAGATATTTCTGCGTCTCATTCTTATCCATTTTTTAAAAATGACAATACCTGTCACATTAGTATTGGGGGGAATAGTGAAATAGACGTTAGTGCGGTATAACTGATCAGCAATGGTCGATTCAGATGTCCGTTTGTCCGTACGTACGAACGTCAACACTTTCACTATTAAACTAAAAATTTTCCACAAACATTAGATTTCTTATGCAGTTGCCCATTTATATAAAGCCACGCCTACACTTTATACATACATACGTAGCGTGAACAAGATTTGATCCAAATCTAATTAAGAATTTTTTGTTGTTGTTGTTTTTGTTTTTATTACTTTATCGGGACTTGGATTGTTTTGTCAAACCGTCAATGTTGCTAGATAGGATACACAACAGAAGAACAACAATAACACAACGGCACAGCAAAAATCAAAACAAGCATTAAAGCCGTAAAACACAATTTGAATGGAAGTTGCTCTGATTGGTCTGAAAGTGAATGGTATGACGCCGCCCATATCTGGTTTTTATATTGTATTCTTCCTTCACACTGTTTTTGTGTGTAAATTGTATTATATTTATATATTTTATAGACATGCACATACACACTCATATATATATATATGAACACAAACACAAACACAAACAAATTTCCAATGCTGTCAGGCTACTTATCTTGCATTATCTCACCAGTAGGTATTATTTAGTTCCCCTACGCTAGCAAAAATACCAAAGTTGTAAGAGAGATACCCCACCAAGTATACACACTCATGCACACTTATCTTTTGTTATTGTTGTTGTTGTTGTTGTTGTTGTTAGTATTATTGTTGTTATTGTTGCCTTTGTATGAATATAAACAAACACAGCACAGCACACAATCTGTAAGTGCATGATTCATGTATTCGTGTGTGTGTGTGCCTGTGTTTGTTATGTAGTGTTGATGCAGTTAGTGGCAGCAAACTCGCACATAAAACTGATAGCAAACTGTTTGTATGGATATGCGATAGTGTATGTGTTGGTTGTTTAGCTAGTTTGATTGTTGTTGTTGTTTTCTTCGATTTTTTTTTCTAAACGTATACACTATACATGCACATTTACTTGCATTTGTGTGAATATTTTTAGTGTTTATGCATGATGCAGACATTTGTGTTGTGTTACTAAAAAATATGGCGGTTTGTGTTGTTTTAGTTATTTGTACCATATATCGTCTATACATACAAGGCATTGATTATTGATACATATATATATATATATATATAAGAATTACTGATATTGATGGAGTTATTTGTTGGTTTTCTGAGAATGCATATGTATTCACACACACATACGCGCACATGTAGTATATATGGGTAACAAGTAACAAGTAAAAAAAACTACATTTGGTTTAAGCTACATCTTAAATACCATAAATACCTCCATCACTATAGTAGGCGTGGCATATTCATGATTACGACCTCGAATATTACGCGTTAAGATACAAGAATAAGTTTTGTGTTTGTAAATTGTCAGCGTGGGCGTGTCTGTTAAGCGATTATGCCATTTTGGGCACATCGATTGATTAATTCAATTCAAATTCCCACTTCATAGCTCAATTTTTGCGTCAGATAAATGCATCAAATGTGGGAAAGGAATTAGAATTAGTTGCATAAAAATTCAACTTAATATCTAAAAACTTTTCGACCATGAGAGTGTCAAGTCCATAAAGAATATGTGGGCATGGAAGGTTGAACAAGTTGAATTCTGCGCCACATAAGTTTTTTTTTGTAAAATATAGGCGTGTCTTCTTTAAAACCACGTCCATTTTTGATATATCAATTTATATTTTAAATATAAATAAATTTCATCTAATTGTTGCGGCTGCAATAGATGTTCGTTGAATGTGGGCGTGGCACTTGAAAGATTTTGCCGCAATTAAATAACAATCAAGGTACAACAATTACAAGGTTTTGTTAATTTTTTGTGCTCACCTTAATAACTCAAAATTTGCTACCTCCGTGAGAGTGCCAACAATAGTCGCACATACGGACGCACTGGACAGATTGCTATTCTAAAATATATATATCATCGTTATGGAGGCTGTAAAAAGTAAACCTGCTACAAACATTTCAAATAAATTTAGGAGGATTTTGTTTCACCAAAGGAAAAATATATTCATACAATAATTACAAGGCAAGTTCCTCTTTATGACGCTTTCAGAAGGGCTGATAGGAAAGCTTGGATTGTGCTGAATGAAATTTTCGTCTCATATATATTTAAAAAAATAAGTAAAAATACCCGCAACACCCGGAACGTTACTGTGAAACCTTACAAATAATATGTATAAGGTGTGTGGAGAGAAATGGAAACTCTCGATTAACGCCATAGAATGAAATATTTCGATGAAACTTCAAATACAAAATTTGTTGGCTTAAAAGACCTGGATCTACATCTTTCCCCTTCTAACTCGACAAATTTTGTTTAAAAATTTTTTTTCGACGAATTTCATACTATGATTACAATCGAGAGTTTCCTTTTCTATACCTTTCGCCTTGGTGATGATGTTATACTAAGATTAGCTATTAAAAATGAACAAAATTGGTTGAGAGCTACGCCAACAATGGAAAAATATTCACTTATCAATCACAAAAATTATGCTACGAATTTGAACTTGGATGTTAATATTTTATAATTACATACATCAGCCATAAATATTCCAAAAATGGGCGTGGTCGGCTAACAGACACACTTACAATTTACAAAAACACCTTTGTGTAGAATAATACATATTAAGGCGTAATGACATTCTTGAAGACGTAATTAAGTACATGCCACGCCCATGGAGAGGTAAAGGGTATTTACGATTTGTCCTAACCTAAATGTAGCTGTACTATTTATTTTACCACGTCCTGCATATATTGAAACTGGTGTAAGTTTGAGCTTGATCGGGCCACTGTGACAGCTTCTGTGATGACATGAAACCCCATTAAAAAACCGCAAAATTAATCACCCACCTAAAGTTTAATATTCAAACGCGATTTTTAACACTGTGAAAAAATATTTCTTCTACGTTTATTCGAAGGGGCGAGTATTGATTATGATTTTTGAATTTTTCACTATCGTGTGAATAAAATGCAATCTATTGATTTCTAGGCTAAAACAAATGTTTTTCTTTTTTAAATTGTTTTTCCCAATTTGTGATCAGATTTTGTGTTCAAGTTTCACACTCTTATATACAACCATGGAGCACTTGTTATTTTTTTGAATGCAGCACACAATGCACACACGTACTCATGTGCACATACCCAATAAGCAACCGTTGTATGAAGTGTTGACAGCAGATTTTATGGCAACATGTGGTTGCTGTGGTGGCCGCTTGTTGATATAAACTTCTCCGTACAATATATGCACACATGAACATGGAATAGGTATACGCCGCACATAAATATTTATACCACAAATACGCGAAGTTTAAGCTGTTGGCGTCCTTTTGCTCAATTGAGTATTGTTTTGACGTGTGGTACTGGACAATATGTGACATGTTTGCAGCAGCAGAATTGAATCGTTCATATTATGTATGCTTAACAATATTATCGCAATTTTTCAATTTGCACATCAATGCACACACAGTTGCTTTCATTCGAAATCGTTTCGTTGTGCAGCATGAGGTGTTACAATGCTCCAAAGGACTTCAGATCTTTAGTTTCCTGTTGACAACATTAATGAACTTGCCACCCATGCAAGATTGATTGCATCATTTTCTTCTCTTACAATATATGCCAACATACATTCCCACACGTATGTGTACTTGAACTCGTCGCGGGAATATTCAAATATTGCAAAAATCGTTTCCAATGCATTTTTAAATTAGATTAAAAAAAACAATTAAACACAACGGTAACGACGGTACGTACGTATAATTAAATTTCAAATCCAATTTAATATAAAACAATAGATGGAGAGTAGGAGAGCGGCGGTTAGATATAAATCAGCAATTACGGAATTTATTATTTACACAAAAATGTGCAATCGCTACTAATGCAATAGCAACAAAAATAACACCCAAGTTAGGCATGAACCAAATTTTAATTAAATTTAATAATAATTCGCGGTTGGTGTTGTTGGGTGTAAACAAATATATGTTATGCAGCAATTGTATTTTAAACTCAACACCTTCAGTTCGATGGTATTCAAACTTTGTTAAAACGTGTGCAACATTCGAAAAAAAAGTAGAGAAGAAAACATTCAAAGCGTAAAAATGAATTTTGAATCGATTTAATTAAGGATGTCCGTACGTCCGTGCGTGGTATATATTTCCTCAGCCCCAAGCCCTGATTAAGGAAATACGTTATAAAGTAAAATTGGATTCGGCAAAATCTCAAATAACCTTCATCTACAAACAGTGGGTGCGGCAGTTTCCATGATTACGCACTCCCATAGTATATACATATATATATAATGTACATACAAGCAGGATTTAACGCCAAAAAAAGTTTTTTGTTATCTGTTATACGACCACGCCCATATTTTTTACTTAAATGAAAGGGGGTCAATTTGAATATAGCTTAAACTTTTGTGGCTCATAGATAGACTTTTGTCAATTGTGGGCGTGGCTAATAACCGATTTTTTTATATATTTGAGTAGAAACCCGCACACAGAACATAAAAATATATGTACAAAATTTCTGCTTAGTATCTGAAAATTTACAGCCATGGACATTTAAAAGCAAATGGACATACGGACGGACAATCCCACATAGATTCATATTTTGATTCTAATGAAAGGTATATGAATATATGACGCCTTTTTCTAGATGTTCCAAACGAAACAACAAACTTAGTACAAGTACTCGTATTCTACCCCATATTATGTTTAGGGTAAAAAAAATATTGTAAATGGAAAAAATTTCTCTTCTCCAAAAGCACGCTTTTAATGTAAAAAGTAGGCCAAGGGCCACTCCCATCACATAACGCAGACAAACTCTTATTTGAAAGTTTTTTATACCCATCATCATTATAATATGGGGGTATATTGTTTTCTTTCTGTTGACGCTAGATTAGCAAGGATTTGAAAATTTCCCTAAAAATGATGCTTACAATTTAAAAGTATCATTTCCCCCTTAATATGGGGAATATTTACTTTTATGACCACTTCATTGACACATTATGAAAATATATTGGGTTGGCAACTATGTGATTGCGGCTTTATAGGTTGGGTACTATGAACACATTAGCGAAACAAAAGAAAGTGTAAAATCCATCTGTCGATAAAATCCGTAATCCCATAGTTGCCAACCTAATACTTTATTTTAAGTGAAAATATATGAAACCTAGTAAGTAACGCGTCTGCATTAAAGACTTCTTCCTTCGGGTATATAAAGTTTGTGCCGATATTTATGGCAAATTAAGTCAGTCGCGAATTGTCCAGACAACAGTTTGACATCAAGATTGCTAATTTCATCAAAAGAACATATCAGTCAACTCGACAACGAAGAGCGCTGTATGAGCCAATCTGATTGATCCACTTTTTCAAAAACGTTGAAAAATTTTGAAGATATATATCACGATTGAAATAGTTAAGTGGATGTGTTCCGAACTTTCATTCGCAATGGCTTATATCAAAAATAAAGCGCCTTCCCTATCTAGTTATGATACAAGTCGCCAACTAAAACGGAAGAACGGAGAACGAAGAATTTAAAAAATTTATTTAAAACTTCTATAACTGCAGTAAGTAGGACTCGTTACTCTGTCTCACAAATCATATGGCCATCTGTGCCTTAAGAAGCTACAGCAGTGAAAAAAGAGGTGAAATAGTTTAAACATCTGCTACGGGAATGTCCAGCAATTATGAGAAACTATTCAAGTTTATTGAAGGGAAAATTGCCCAAAGAAGTCTAAAGTAGTTCTACACTAAAAACAGTTTATTACCGTAGGCAACTTGGTTGGGGTTTGAACCTTTTATAGGCAATCGCAATAGCCTTTAGTCCCTTTACAAACGTTCAGATCTACGCAGTCGTGCGTACGCACTTTTACAATACAATACAGGAATAATTACAGGGACTGGTTGTGTGCCTTATCTGTGCTTACAAAACTGTGAAATAGCAGTATTGGTGAAGCGACAAAAACATAAAGATGGGAGAGTAAGACAAAAAGGAAAAAAGAGGAAAATGAAAAATAGAAAAGCTCCAAATTATTGACATCACCACGAAACTTTAAAGATCTACTGAATGAAATATTAAATTTAATACAGCGATTTGTTGGTCACCAAGAGGTACTACTAGACCCGGCTAAACCTTGCCATTGAACAAAATTAACATTTATGTTTAGGAGAGACTTTAAAGATTTCAATTCAATATTGCGGCCCGTGAATACGCATTCGTAGGTATTCAGATTTCACCAAAACGTACCAGACCCAGTTAGGCATTAACATTGCAGAAACATACGATAACATGCAAGTTAAAAAAAAAGTCTCTAAGGAAAATCTTGGTTTATGTAGCGAACGAAGGCGAAGCTAAAGAGAATTACGTTTGCAGGCTTGTACGACACAGCACCAGCCGGTATGCAAAAGATGTCGGATGTTGTGTGCAAAGATCTGATGCGAGTATTAGTGCTGATGTTTAACGAAAGAGGCGGTCGTTGGCTTGCTGTACCTTACTACCATCACCACTGCCATCGCTTAATCCCGTTGCTGGTGGCTTTTGCTACTTCGGTGCTATTTTGTGTGACAAGTTATCGGCGCAACAGATCGCCTGTAAACGAATCAAATACTTTATACTTGAGTACGCACATATTATATAAAATTGTGTGAACAAATTTTCTTCATTTTTTTCTTGCCATCTCTTTTTATTGTAGCCGATGCCGTAAATATGCTTTCAATGCAATTGAGTGTAAGTGAATGTGATTATCGCTTAATTGGTATCATGTTGCTGTTGCTGTTGCTGTGTGCTAATCCATTTAATGAACACGCCCCCTTATACACATATGAGATGTATTTTATCTGTTATTTGTTTTTAACCTTACTTAATGAGCAGATTATTTCTTAAAGAGAATTTAACGAAAATATTATATACTTCGTTAAAGTGGTCCAAGTCGCATTTTTCAAAAATCTCAAAATTTGAATTTTTATGAACAAAAATTGGACTATTCAAATAAATAGATCGATGAGTGTGAAAAATGAATGAACATGAAACTTATAGAACAACAACAACAACAACAACAACAACATCTTCTTATTATGGGCCATGTCTGACTTCTTTAATAATCCATTGCAACACAATTTTGTTATTGGGCATATATGCAGCTTAAACTAGCGTTCCGTGGCCTATATGTATATGCACATACATGTACATACACGTATAGAGTGTACGATGATTTTCTCTTAAACAAATGTTTACCCATGTTGTGTGTGCACTGGAAAATGGAGCAATTGTAATCAGGCGAAAAATCTTCAGTGAAGAGTAGTAGAAGAGATCTACGGGTGTATTATAACACTTTCACGGCTCTTTGCATTAAATTGTGAGTGAAATCGGTATCAATCAGAGCTGTACACCCATAACATGCCATACCGCTTCGTACCTCCGCATAATATTCTTGTACAACGAATTTAAACAAGCAAAATCAACCAAAGGGCAACTGTACTATAAAGATCAGTTCGTTCAGGAGGATGAGAAAAAGGTAGAAGGAGACAAGGAAGAAGAAGAAAATGCTCTACACATCTGTTCGCTTCAATCTCAATTCGGGTTGGCTGTTATATTTTTTATATATATTATACTAAAAAAAAAAATAAAAGAAAATTGTAGATCATTTAAAAAGAGTCTGTCTTTGACCAGTTTAATCAGAGATGATGGTGTAAAACAAGACGGAGATTTACTTCTTGGTTGTTGTGCCGTCTCCGTTTTGGTTACACACAGCACATAGATGAGTATGATGATGATAGGAGGAGAAACCATGATGGTGCTTGTTTAGTCTAAGCTTAGGCATAAGTGTTTGTACGGTGCTGCTGTTGCTGTTACTGTTGCTGTTACTGTTGCTGTTGCTGTTGCTGTTGCTATTGATAGTGTTAATGTTAAATCCTGGAGATTTGTGGTTTATTGTGCATTATACACTTTTTACACTATACTTGTTATAGCTCTTGGTGGAGCATGAATGCATTATCCAGTTATATAAATATACAGTGGTGGTCACTTGTATATGTAATAATTTCTTTCAGTAGAATTTTTTGCTACAATTTTGCATCCTTCGTATTATACATAATGATTATATATAATACAAAATCATTTTGTTTAGAATTCATATTAACGTTCTATTTTGGGGAAATTTTCTACTTCAACTTTAACACTATCAAAAAGTGATAGTTTTCGTGTATATAATGTTTGAGTGCGATTTTTACAATATTTTTAATTTTTTTAATTCCAGAAACAATATAATGATGCAGTTTGATAAAAAATCTATTGCAAATAATATCAAATATATTTTTTATAACTTGTTCAAATTTTTCTATTTTTAGCGAATTTTTATTCCAACACTAAATAAAAAATTTACCTTTTTTACATAATGTTGTAGTTGTGAAAATCCGCCAAAAGTATAAAAATGTTACAGATTATAAAGAAAATGTTTAATATTATACACAAACGATTCTTTCATCGAACTGCATCATTAAATCTTTTGTAAAGTTAAATGAAATAATTTTATCCTACTGAAGAAGTTATTACCTATTCAAGTGACCACCACTGTATATATGTATATCTGTTCTTCTTCTTTATTTAGCTTCAATTGTTTCTTATATAAAGTATGTATATGTGTATATGGCACGATTGGTGGAGAGTTGATAACGAGTTGAAAACGTGCCTTAAGCAGAAGAGGAATAAAAAAAAGCTTAAAGAAATTTTCCAATCAAACGGTTGAAAAACACGTTTCACACCAAATAACTGCCATTGAAATTCCCTCATATGATAAACATGTACAAATATGTACTGTATGTATAAACTTCCCAATACATACCTATACTAACTACTGATTTAACAATAACAACAATAACAGTAAGACAATATATATTTTATTCTATAGCAGAAGATGTGAATTTTGTATTCGATACAACAACATTTTATCATATATAAAATACAAATGCTTATGTGTTAGTGTTCACTATGAAATGCACTGAAAAACCAAAAATAACAAAAAAAAATAGAATACGTAATAAAATCTATACTGGGATCCCGGGTTTATTGGCACTGCTCTGGTCAATGATACTTTTGGCTTTTGCTTTGCCTAGCGTTCACCATTTTGTTTTCGTTTATCAGCTTTGTTATTTACTCACATGTAAAACGTTCGTGTTATCTTTTCATAAACAAATTAATGTATTCACTTATTCTATGTATTGTACAATATGAGGAATTTCTATAGGCCCATAAAAACTGGCGTTATCAACGAGCAATAACCATGAAAACCTTAAAAGTTTTGATAACACGTACGACCAACACTCACTCACACTGTGTATAATTTATCGCACAACATTTAGAAAATATTACTGCTTTTGCTAATTTGTGGGCGTCCTATGTTATACGTATTTAAAAAAGAAAAAAACAAAAAAGAAAAACAAAAAAACTGAAGCGATAAGGTTCTCTTCGATAGTGATATGGCAACCGTCAGAATGTCAACGCCACGCACAACTACAGAAGAGGTTAACATCCAATCGAACATATTTTGAGAGTAGATTAAATTTTTGCACGAACGCTTGCAGATGTTATCATAACTTTTTATTACCGACTAAAATATAAATAAGCAAAGAAGCTATATTGAGTTTAAGTCAAATCATGAATATAATCCATAATTATGTGTCAGCTGTACACAGTTCCGCCCTCTTTTAAAGACCGCGCAACGTACATGAAAATGAACTTTTTTTTGTTAATTATGGGCGTGTTTGATATTCGGCTACGCCCATTTTTACAGGTCGCTTAAGCGGCTAATTATAACAAGTAGAAAAACGAAAATTCAATTTTACTGCACATCTCTACCCAAAATATGGACGTGACAGGTACTTGAGTGCGCCCGTTATCAATGAATATAATTCAGATCAAGTATCAATGTCAGATTTTGTGTATAAAGAGTTTTTTTATAAATTGTGTGCGTATCTGTTCGATCCGATTCCGCTAATTTTTACCAAACCGATGGAAAGGTACCGAATTTCAATCTCATAGCTCAATTTTTATGGCTGAGAAATAGGTTTTTGTTGATTGTGGGCGTGGCTTTCAATTGATTGTTCTCAACCCAAATAGCAATCTGCATGTAGAATATTTTGCACAACATCTTAAAATTTACGCCAATTAGATTGTCAACAGACACGGACACAGGGACAGATATGTCTAGATTGACTATAAAATGGATGTACTTTTCAAGTTGTCTGGACCCTACTTTTAGGTGTACCAAACGGGACAATAAACTTGGTATACCTTAGTATCTTTGGAGGAGGCTTTATTAAAGATTTAGAGTAGAAATTATGGATAACGATTATTTAAAAATTAATTGCTTTTAAAAAAATCAAAAAAAAAATGATCGAAATAAAATTATATCGATCTAAATTTAATGTACTTTCCAATGATATATCCACTTCAAAATTTGACACACCCACATCTGGTAATGGCATCTATGAGGTTAAAACAACAATTTATTATTGTACCCTCTACCTTAGCGATGAGAGTATGCTAAGTTTGTTCCTCCGTTTGCATCACCCACAAGGGGGCGTCAGAGACCCTACAAATATATATATTCCTGATCAGCATCAAAAACTGAGTCGATCTAAACATGTCCGTCTGTGCGTTCATATGTCCGTGTGTCCGTCTGTTGTTGGCGTAAATTTTGAGATATTGAGCTGAAATTTTGTACAAACCCTTTTAGTTTTTGCACCCAGATCGCCATATAAAATCGGTCAAAAACCAGAATCAACAAAAATCTATTTATAATCTAATCTATTTGCCACAAAAATTGAGCTATGAGATTGAAATTTCGAATATTTTTATAATTATTTCATTTATCAAAAGTGGGCGTAATCGGATAACAGACACGCCCACAATTGACAAAAATCTTTATATCAGCCACAAACATTAACATATGAACTTGAAATTCGTTATGCATATCTATAGTTATACCATCCAATAATATACAAAAAACGGTCAAATAATAGACACGCCCACAATAAATAAAAACCTTTACATCAGCCACACAAATTGGTCTATGAACTTTTATTTTGGCACGCGTATCTATAATTATTTTATCCTTCGTTGTGTAAAAAATGGGCGTGGTCGTATAATAAACATGCGCACAATTGACAAAAAACCATATTCAACGTACAACTAGACTTGCATACTGATACGTAATACATACACAATTGGAGGGCGTAATCTATATATTTGCCATGCCCACCGTTGTGGTTGTTAAGGGTGCTTAAGATTTGGCCAAAGCCAAATTTAATTTTCTCACTTGTTGAGATTTAATTTTCAGTAGATGAGTATTTAAGATAAAAAAATGCTTATAATTGAAAGGAACTGCTTGCATGCATAGACTGCAATGTACACATTTGTCGAATTTCTAATTCGTTTCTATATATCTGAAGAGTAATTCATTACATGTCAATCAATGAAATGTTAATAAAAATATGCCACACTAATAAGTGCTAGTAAGCATAAGTAAGAAGTTGCATGGCAAGCCATATACATGCGTACATATGTTGCAAACATTAGTAAAACATATTGTTGCTAAATTTTGTGTATGTTGCTCAATTGTCAGATAAATTTTAATGAAATCGTTTATTGAAAATCGTGATTAGCTCACACCTTAAAGAATAAATTCAGAATTTGTTTGTGTGTATGTGATAACAATAAACACACAATAAATATTGTGTTAAGAATATGAGCAAAAAACAAGTACAAAAACTTAACTTGGTTTAGGCCAAATCGTAAATAGCCTCTACGTAAACACTGTCTATGGCAGGTACATAATTACAAGCTCCAATAGAGCATATCAACGCCTTTTAGGCTAAATAAAGCTTTTTTGTAAGTTGTGAGCGTATCCTTTATCCGACCACACCCATTTTTCGTACATCGATGAACGATGTAATTGCACATATAAAGTTGAGCTAAATTTTTGTGGCAGGTAAATAGATTTTCATAGATTGTGGGCCGATCTTGCCCCATTTTAATAGAGTTTTGTATGCAGAAGCAAGAAGTGTATGTACAAAGTTCAGTACCGTATATGAGTTGGACATACGGACGGACATGTCTAGATCAACTCAGATTTTGATACTAATTAAAAATAAATATACTCTGTAATGCCTCCTTCTGGGTGTTGCAAGCGGAATAACAAACCGAGTTTACCACCCATCTTATGTGGAGGATATAAAAACACAAACAAAAAATGTTTATGTGCACACACAACAATACCTCAAAAGCTAAACGAGTTGCTGTTGAATTATTGAATACTGAACTGAAGTCAAACCATTGACTTCATATAGTGCAAGTAAGCAAAGCCAAGCAAAACAACCGTAAATAAACAGCAATGAAACAGTATTTATAAAACTCTAAACTGTTTAACAGCGGATTTTGTTGAACATTCAACACCTTTGTTTTTTTTTTTTTGTTTTTTTAACTGAAATTATTACAGCTTAGGATACAAAGAAGAAAAATAAAAACAATCATAATAATAACAACACAAACAAAAAACCATACAATACAACAACAACAATATTAGACAGGAAAACTAATTGGATGTACAATTATTTTTAAGCATGAAACTAACATACACACGCCAATAATGGCAACAACTAGTGCAATAAAAAATATCGACAGAAAATGAAATAAAAGAAAGAAAACACCGTTAACTACCAAGATTTCAATCCAGCCACCCTTCTTTGGTACCTACTTAAAATGAAATAACCATCATCAACCATTGTGCGGTATCATCGTAAAATTCGTTGTTTTAATGGAAAAACAACCAAAGAACAAGTGAAGGCGATGAATATTTGATACCCTTCACATTTGTATACAATTCTTCAACTTATGTATACAATATATACGATGATATGTTTTGTAAATTGTGGGCGTGTCAGTGATGGAATTCTCCATTAAATAATTAAATAATAATATGGGCATGTCCATGATAGAATTCTGCAAAAAGTAACATTTTTATTATATTGTGGGCGTGTCAGTGATGGAAATCTCCATCAAATAATCTTTTTTGTAAATTGTGAGCTTATTTGTTATTCCACCCCGCCCCTATATACCACTTCGTTTCATTTCAAAGTCATTTCAAATACGAAGCTTTATTACTACATCTGTAAGAATTTATATATAGGCCCGATTTTACCCGCTTTAAGTAGCCATTTAGCAACCATTTAGCAATCGTATATATATAAAACACCTCAACTAGCAAGACGTAGTTTATGTCAAAAAAAATTTTGTACACTTTTTTTGTATCTTTTATCTGACCACGCCCATTTTTGCCATACGTATACATACTTTACATATTAATGTGTTAATCCCAATTCAGCCAAATAAAAAGTTTTTTGTTGAATTATGGGCGTGGCTCTCCACGCTCTCCACGCCCATAATTTCAAATTTAAATAGCAACCTGAATATAGAAAATGGAAATGTATGTACAAAAAAAGCTTAATATCTTACAATTTACAACAGTGAGAATGCCAACAACAAAGGGAGTTCCGGACGGATTTAGATTTTGCTGCTAATCAATAATATATGTGTGTAGGTGGAGGGTGTTGCAGATACAACAATAAACTTAGTATACTCCCCTCACTGTTATGTTGAGAGAGGGTATGAAAAAATACATCATTGTGTTAACGAAAAATGACTTAAAAAAAAACTTGCACGAAAATATTTATCGCTCCAACATATTGCATATAAATGTATAATGCACACATTCTTTAAACATTCAAAAACAAGTCTTTTTGGCAAGAGTACACTCTGTTTACAATCTATTACTCCTACTGCAGAAGGGGAAGGGAAAACATTAACAACAACAAAGGTTAAAACCCCAATCAGCATTATTATCATCAAAATCAATAGCAAACGAATAAGTTACCGGAAAACATTGAACCTTCCATATATTCAGTGTATATGTACATGTATAGAATGTATATACCACAACTCAACACTAATATAACATTTATGAAACATCTTGTAACTGATTTGGCTGCACATTTATGCCACCAACTTAATTGTGGGTGGTGTTCAACTCAAAGCTATTATATCCATTTTCCAAGAACAAGAACAAGTGTAGAATCTTCTGGGCATTTATATATAAATTGTAGGAATGGCATCTATTCTTTTACATCTTCTTTTAACGACTGTTCACATTGACGCTTGAATGGTACACCAAAAAAAAAAAAAAACCCCTTTTTTAAATCTATGGGCGTGACATTTGTACAAATGCGCCCAATTTTGAAAACATAGCTGTGGCATAAGTAAGTGTAAGTGAATTCAACTTTATTTTTGTATTTTAATTGATTTTTGTTAATTATAGGCGTGTCTTTTCTTTATTTTTATTTAAAATAGAGAGCTTAGAAGGAACCCTTTTAAAAGCATTTTAACCGTGCCTACTCTAAAATCTATAGATAGAATCCATTTAAAAGTAACCATTTTTTCGTAGGCATAGGCCAGTCCCGCTATTATATATAGTGGATAAATAAATAACATGTAGAAAAAAAAACAAAATTTGATTTAAAATTCTAAAATCTTAAATTATCTCTACCTCCATATAGAAGTAGTGGGCGTAGCACGCAGATGATTATGCCTTACCTTACCCTTTAATAGGATAATTAATATGCATAAACTTCCATGTAGGATGCTGGAGGAGGCGTGTTTATTAACCTATCACGTCCATTTTGGGCACATTGATCAAAAGCTCAATATATGTCGAGTTCTACACAGAATAAAATTGTTTATAAATTGTGGGCATGTCTGTTACTCAACCACGCCCATTTTTGGCACATCAATGGATAAGACAATTATACATAAATATTTATATCAAACTTCAAGTTTGTAACTTAATTTTTGCGACTGATAGATCATTTTTTGTCGATTGTGGGCGTGGCTCTAAAATTTTATTATTATTTATATATATTATTTAATTATTGATGATTAAACCCATTCATACAAACGTCTATTATGTTCCTAGCACATATAAAGCCATTGAATTGTAATTCGATGTAAAAAACGAAAAAGCCAACAAAAGCAACAGCGTGTGCATTGCATATAATACCTATAAAAAAAAGTCATAAGCAAAACATATTTATAGTCTAATTCGCACCTCATGAATCATGAATCGTGTCTAATGTACATTACGAACGATGATGATGATGGTGATGGTGATAATGACGATTACAAAAAAAAAAGAAGAAAGCAAATGTTGCAGCTTTAGTGATATTTCTTCAATTGTTAACTGCACACAGTTGCGGTAATTGTTCGTTAAATTTGGTATGACTATGAAGTGACTCAAGTTCATTTTCCAATCAGATTGATTTAGCTATTTCAATGGACTTATTTCCATGTTTTTCGAAAATGTGGACTTGGGTCCCTATCAGTGTACACTCTTCATACTATTCTCTAATATTCCGCGTGGAATCACTTTATGTACATAATACAGATACAAAAATGAATTTATTAAGCTTACTACTTTACCTTTATTAGATAATAAGTGCACTTCATGCAAATATTTACGTGATAACCAAAAAATGATATCATTTGCATCTTATGGCATGTGCTGCCTACTTTTTATAGCATAAGTCACGTTATATGTGAAATAAAATCTTGTTGAAGTTCTTCTTTATAACCTGCCATAATTTTATATTCTACTTGGTTGATATGTAGCATCTTCCATGTGATACATAAATAGATTCATTTTATTGATTATTTAAGTATTAAAATGTTTTGAGAATCACTAAGTTTGCTATTCCATTTGTAACACGCAGAGGTAGTCGTCAGACAATCTACAAATTATACAAATTCTTGATCAGCTTCGAAATCTAACTCGATCTAGACATGTCCGCCCGTATGTCTGTTGGTTTTTGGCATTCTCACGGTCGTAAATTTTGAATTTAATCAGATCGCTGGGCAAAATCGGCCAGGAGCCAAACTCACAATAGACAAAAAACTATTTATGTGCCACAAGAATGGAGCTAATAAGTTGAAATTTAATTTACATATATATAATTAGCCCATCCATTGATGTGCTAAAAATGGGCGAGGTCGCTTAGTATACACGCCCACAATCGACATAAATCTATATGTCTGCCACAAAAATGTTCCTATAAACTTGAAATTTGGTACGCATATCTGTAATTATCCCATCCATCGATGTGCCAAAAACTGGCGTGGTCGGATAATATACTCTATTAGAGGGTGTAATAATATACCTGCCACGCCCATTGTTTGTATGTAAATGTGGAGGGTATTTAAGATTTGGCCTAAGCCAAATTTAGTTTTCTTACTTATTTTTGCTTTAGATTCAGTACCACCTCTCATTCCCAATCCTTAATGCATTTCTCAACAAATAATACGATCTAAAGGGAATAATAATAATAACAATAATAATAATAATGGGAATATAATAAAAACTCATTTTCGTGGTTAGATATCATACGCTGGTAAACACAAGTAAATAGAGATAAAACAACGCAAAAAGTTAACACTTTATATAAGAACGGGAACTAACCATAAAATTGGATAAACCTGAGAAAACAAAAGCGCACGTTCACACTTATTATACAAAGGCGCATGCGTGGAATGAAGCTACTACGGCAGCCTTATACAAGTTTTGGTTTAGTTTAGTGTGGTGTTGTATGATGGTGTGGTTGTCAGTAATCGGTTTAAGATCTTGTTTAACGAAAAAGGAAAAATAAGCAATTGTTTCGTGCATACGATAAGCTCCGTGTAGTGCTTTCTCACTCTATACGAACTTTGCCAACATCATTATCATCCTCGTCCCCATCTTCATCATTATTATCGTTATAAAACAAAAGTAAAAATAAAAATTAAATGGAGTCGTACCTTATGTCCTCAACAAAACTACTACTTTTGTATAGATATTAGGACGAATGAAAAGAAGTTTTAATCAAATGTAAATTATTACGCGAAAGTAAATGTTAGACGATCACCTTAAATACATGAGAATCCCCGAATCTTCTGGCGGCTCTACAATGAATTCCGAAACTCTCATAAATTTTATATCGAACCTATTGTGAATCTATTTATATTAGACATCATTTTCACGACTGATTTCGAAGATTATTAAACTTTTTCGGCAAAAAGATATTTTAAAATTTATCCGTCTGTCGGTCAGTCTGTTGTAAATTTTTAGATATTGAGCTAAAGTTTAATACCAACATTTTAAGTTACTGTACGCAACTTTACCATAATCAAATTGGGCTAAGTGGGCCAAATGCCATGCCTAGAATGGAGAAAAATTTAACTAAATTGCAAGCTGAATTTGAAGTTCAGTACACATGTTTAAAATTAGTCTATCCATCGATATGCCGAAAATTGGGCGTGCTCGCATGATATATACTCCCATAATTTCCTAAACATCGTCTCCGACTTGTAATTTGAAATATAATATATACACTACTGATCCTGCCACGTAACTGCAACGGTATAGATGGGGAGTGTATGCGAGATTTTGACTAAGCCTAGCAAGTAAAAAAAATTAAATTTGTTTTACATCAAATCTAAAATACCCTCCATATACACACAAAATGTGGGCGTGGCAGGTACTTAAATAAGCTTAGAAACTGTATTTAATACATATCAACTTCCATGACGGATTTATGATACGTTTTTTTGGTCAATATGAGTGTATTTGATATTCGACCGTGCCCACTTTTGGTAAAGCGATGGAAAATATATTTATATATGCATCAAATTTCAGCTTCGTAGCTCAATTTTTAAGGCTCATAGGTAGTTTGGGCGTAGCTCACCACCGTTTTTTATCAAAAGCAACCCGCCTATAAAATCCAGACATGTCTTTGCATTTGCAAAATTTCAGTTCATTATCGCAAAAGTTACATCCATACGGCAGACGGACGGACGGACACGGCTACAACAATTCAGGTATTGCCAACGGAATGACAAACTTATTACACACCCCACCTTATGTGAAGGATATAAAAACCTAAGAGCTGCATATCATCATCCACTTATTTTCATATCTCTAGTAGTGCAGAAATAGGAAATATAGCCAAAGCTAACTACAACACCTCTATCTTTTTGGTGGGGACATACTCACGTATAAAGTGATAACAACAAAAAAGAAGAAACAGAACAAAACAGAACAAAACAGAACAGAACCGAACAGAATAGAACAGAAGCTGTTTCGTGTAAAATGTGAAATTTTTTTTGTGCATTGTACTGGCAATGCACTAATAGGCAAATGTTGACACTAGCCAATCGATTGTGTGTTGTGGAGTGTGATCTGCATAGAACAACAACAACAACACGCAACACTAAAATCAAAAATCAAATTCACATGTAAAACAAGCCAATTAGATGAAAAGCATTCATACACATATCCATATACACACCCAAATACCAAATACAAATGCACAATTTCTACTCTTTGCAATGATTTTTTTGCCCACAATTTGTGAAATGAATTTAACTTTTATTCCCTATACTTGAGTGAAGGGTACATTAAACTTTGATATTCTGATGAGAGCTTCAAAAACTTTATCAAGAACAATCGATCTCCGATACAAAATCAATTACCAACCACAAGTTCTGTGCCAAACATAATGAAACTTTTGAATCTTGAAGTTTGGAATCAACGAATTTATAAATATTTTGCACTTTATATTGTGTAAAATAGAGGGGAATCGAAATATTTCCATGGGCATATAAAGAAAGTGGGAAGAATCATACAATCAGCCACGGCCTTGTACTCTAAACAAATCGTGTCAGGGTGAAGGGTGTTCATTATGTGGTTAATTCAGCCAAACAAATTTTTCTACAATTTTATTACAAATATATTTGTGTGTGTGGGTAAATGTTTGTTGGTACTAAATAGAAGCCGTGTAGTTGTTGCTGTTATACTTGGAGGAGATCTCTAAACGAGAAGGTGTTAATTTTCTTCGCGTAAACTTTTTTTATAGTTTGTATGTACATATGTACGAAACACATACATTTGTACCTGTGTCGTTATTACCGAAGTACCAGCGTGTCAGGTCATCAGAGATCATTGCTTTTTGACTGCTTTTGTTATACTTGCCTATGTATGTGTGCTCGTATGTACAAGTACTATGTGAAATAATATAAATAAAAAGTTATTAACTCATAAAAGTTGGTGGCGTAGTAGTCGTAGGAGACCTCATCAAATGGAAAGTATAGCAGTACTGGGTTGCAATGCAACACTGTACGGTAACTAACAATCAAGTTCAACACAACTTGTATACAATATTGTACAACATTTGTTGGATTAGAACAAACATAACAAGTAAGAAAACTAAATTTGGCTTAGACCAAATCTTAAATACCCTCCACCTCTACAAGAAAGGGCGTGGCAAATATATATATATATATATATATATTGCGCCTTCTAATAGTGTACATATAACGTATCAGCATGTAAGTCTACTTTTACGTTAAATATGGTTTTTTTTAAATTGTGGGCGTTTATGTTATCCGACCGCGCCCATTTTTGGCATATCGATGAAGCTAATATGTATAGATGTACATACCAAATTTCAAGTTTTTAACTCAATTTTTGTGGCAGATAAATAGATTTTTGTTGATTGTGGGCGTGGCTTTTAACCGATTTGGCCCATTTTAAAAAGCGATCTGCGTGTAAAAACTAAAAGTGTCTGTACAAAATTTCAGCTCAATATCTCAAAATTTACGCCTGTGAGAGTGCCAACAACAGACGGACACACGGACATATGTACATGTTTAAATCGACTCAGTTTTTGACGCTGATCAAGAATATATATACTTTGTAGAGTCTCTGACGCCTCCTTCTGGGTGTTGCAAACGGAAGAACAAACTTAGTATACCCTCATCACTGAGGTGGAGGGTATAAAAATTATGTAAAAAAGGCTTCCGGAAAATCTGCCTCGCTCTTACATGTACGTCTAAGTTAGGGGCGTGGCATGTGTACAAATTTGTTTTGTTTTAATGGTTATTTAATTTAACTTTCTGGAGAAATTTCGCTGTAATTTTTTTTTTTATAAAAAATAGGCGTGCCCACTACCATGTTCCAAAGTACGATGGTTAGAGAATAAAATTTTATATTAGATTTTAACTTTGTAATTTTCCGTTCATGATTAAAAGAGAATTGTAGCCTATTGCGAGTCCGCGTTCATGTTTATCTATTTGTCTGTCTGTCTGTCAATGTATATTAGTATTCAACCTAAAAATTTTTTTGTATAGAATTTCGATAAAACATCATTTAATGATATTTTCAAAGAGCTCTTAGTATGCTGAACATTCACGTTTTATACCCTCCACCTCATCACTAAGTTTGTTTGTTTGTTCTTTCGTTTGCAACACCCAGAAGGAGGCGTCAGAGACCCTACAACGTATATATATTCTTGATCAGCGTCAAAAACTGAGTCGATTTAGACATGTATGTACGTGTGTCCGTGTGTCCGTGTGTCCGTCTGTTGTTGGCACTCTCACGGGCGTAAATTTTGAGATATTAAGCTGAAATTTTGTGGAGGTGGAGGGTATAAAAAACCATATTCAACGTAAAAGTAGACTTGCATGCTGATACGTAAGACATACACTATTAGAGGGCGCAATATATACATATTTGCCACGCCCATCGTTGTGGAGGTGGAGGTTATTTAAGATTTGGCCTAAGTCAAATTTAGTTTTCTTACTTGTATTGTAAACGGGATTAAATTTTGACCATATCGCAGCATTTTTAAGAAGTCAATATCTTGTTAGATTAATTATACCCTGCACCAATTGTACCAAAGGATATATTAAGTTTGTGAGAATGTTTGTAACTCCAAAACGGCATCTTTGATTATACCGTCGATTCAGAATCAAAATCTGAATTTATTTAACCATGTTCGTCTGTCTGTCCAAGTAAATTTATTCGCAAGCTACAGATTGTATTTTTTGAGATATTTCGATGAAATTTGGTGCAAGATTATGTATTGGCCCAAAAAAGAACTCTATTGAAAATGTACCAGATCGGGCCATTTTTAGAACAATCTTAAACACTCTTCATCCGCCGTGTGTCAGTTACCTGATTACACCTTGCATTAGTTTATATATATGAAGTATCAGTTTACAAATTGGATTTTTCTAAGACCACGCCTATTTTCGGCACTTAAATGTATGCACTATTATATTTATAAGTATGTGTATGGAAATTCAATTTTCACTTTATAGAAAATTTGTTATATAATGTTCAGTAGTTGCTGCATGTAGGTGATTATTTTGAATTGAACGAAATTGGTCAAATGCCACGCCCACAAACAGCAAAAATATTTCCATCAAAAATTAAGCTGTGAATTTTAATATGACACCCATATGTTGAATTCCTCTATCGATGTTAAATAAAGTAGACGTGGTCATATAACAGACACGCGCACAATTTACATATATTCATATTTGGCGTAGAATCCGACTTGTAAGTTGATACGTAATACATTTCCTTGTAGAGGTTACTACCTCTACATCAGGTACCTGCCACGCCTACTGTTTAGGCATAAATGTACAGGATCTTTAAGATTTGATTCTTTTTTTTTATGTTTTGTTTATTTGATTTTAAGCAATGTCTAAGTGTTGTTAACTCAAAATATTATCTTGGCGATTGCCGCTAACTGACAAATCATCTCGCAGGGTTGAACTTGCGCTTGGTACCAAAGAATTTCTGCTATTTAGCAAAGGTGAAATACAATGCACTACAAAACTTAGAATGCTTGAAGCGTTCTGAGTGCAATTGTATTATCAGCTACATTAATAAATCATTATTAACTGTCATAATTAAGTAAAACCCACTCAGGGAATTAATATAATGCAATGGCAGAAAAGGAAGTGGCTACAACACGCACTAGGCTGCTTTAAGCGGTGTTTAGCAGATAATTAAAATGTTTTCATACCAACGTTTTGTTTACTTGTTCACAGATCTCGAAGAGTGCGTGCTGCAAGTGCTTTTTTTTTTTGTATTAAGCTTGAATCACACATAATACGAGACCAGAGACCAGCAGAGTTTCACACTTCTCTTATTCAGTTAGCTGGCGGGTAACTGCTGCAAAGCATATACACACACACATACAACATTAAACTTCACTAAACAACAAATACCCAACAAGTGGTCCATTGTTACACATACACACAAAGCAGAAACAAAAACAAAAACAAAAACAAAAACAAAAATAAAGCAAAAACGTGATTCTGCGCTGCATCAGGCAACCGAACATATATATATTTAGCGCACATAACATAGCATAACAAGTTGTTAACATTAATTTTCTCGCCATTTGCCAAGAGTCCACCTTTGCAACAGAAGCAACGTCAGCAGCATTGGCCACTACCGTCATCATTATAAGGTTACAAAACTTTTCTCAACATATTCCAGTTTGTTTACCCACATGGACATTTTTATAACGTATAACATAACATAACATAACACACTACATATATTGTATATATATTATAAGGAAATGCCTGAAGCAGTCGTCACGTTGAAGATGACATTAACTATAACAGACCGTTTCATATGTTATGACCAAGTGCTTAATGAAATTGTAATAAGAGGTATGTGTATGTGTGTGTATGTTTTAATTAATTATAGCCGCTAATGTTATATAAGAAGAAGATTTTTATGGATTTTACAGAAATTAATGTAGGTCAGCATTTACCATTTATTTTTATTCATTTTTAACTTGACATCAATTACTATCTAAATACAAAGAGTAGGCATGGCAAATAACCTGATGATGATCCTCTAATAGTGTATGCATTACGTGTCCACTTACAAGTCAGATTCTGTACAAAAAATGATTGTTTGTAAATGGTGGGCGTGTTTACCACCCACTACCGCCCATTTGTAGAAAATCGATAAGAGATCTAAATTAAAATTAAATGAAATTCACTTTCATAGGTCAATTTTTATGCCTATCAGAGATATGTATGTCAATTATGGGCGTGGCACTTGAATAATTTTGCCCATTTTGGTAATGGTTACCCCTTCAATATATTAAAACTTATGACTGGGAGTCTCTCAACATCAAAACAGATGGAAGGTTTGTTAATTATGGGTGTGGTACTGTTTTTTATTTTTTTTTATTTTATAGAAGTAACCTTTAATGTATCAAAATTTACAACCGTAAGCGTTTCAACAAAACACAGACATACGGACGGACACAGCTAGATCGATTCAGTTTTTAAAAACTCTAACGTCTACTATCAGTTATTGCAAACGGAATGACAAATTTAGGATGTCTTAGTGTCTGCTGTAGACCGTATAAAAATGATCGAGTAATGACTTGTTTTATGATTGAATCACACTGAAAAAGACTAAAATCGTCAGATTAAGTGCAATGATAATATGTAAAAACAAATACATTTACGTACATACACATGTATATTCGAGTTAAATGTCGGATTCCTTTTTCACATGGAGAATAACATTAAAAATAGAACAGCAACGGAAAGTTAAGGGAACTGTTGCATGACACAACCAACGACCTCCTGAAACTCAGTCACTCACTTAACTCGTGTATGATAATTTCAAAGTACATTCATACATACATACATACACGCACATACATACATACATGAACACATATGCACCATACCAACTGATAGCATAAAATGATGCCTTTAAAAAAAAAATTACCCGCTTATCTAAATGCCAGCCTCACAGTCTCGTTTTCCATTATGATACAGAGATATGAGCCACCAAAAGCAGAAATCAACCGAATAATCGAATGTCGCCAATGCAATGAATACACACGCACACACACCCTTACACATTTACATATGCAGGTGTGTATGCATGTTTAAAAATGTATAGTATTTTATACGGATGCGTTTATTGCTGTTGTTGTTAGTGTAAATGTATGCTTCAGTTTTTCTCAGTCATTTTTAGTTCCTTATCACTAACTACTCAACTCCACCTTTAACTATACTCAACTCAAGGCATTTGGGATATCAAGACTATCCATGAATAGCCGACGGCCACACGAGCGGCCAGGCAGGCAGCAGACAGGCAAACAATGAAGATGCTTGGTATGCCATATTATCAAAGGTATGGTAGTAGATGGGTCGGTGTGCCTTCTATGTAGTAGACTCCAGTTCCAGTCCACCACTCTCCTCGCATCCAACATCCAAGTACTTTATTCGTTGATTACTTGGTATATGGATGGTGTGGGTAAAGTGAAATAATTTACATGACCACAGCAAGCGCCACTTTTTTCCATCCCCACCATAAATATTGTAAACGTTGTTATTGTTATTGTTGTTGCTGCTCCTGTCTGCTATGTTTCGGAGATGCTTTACTAAGCACTCCAAGCCTAATAAGGTGAATAAAAAAAAACAACACAACTACAACAACGGATTACAAAATATTTTAAAATGTTTAACAAAATCATTTCCATCACGACAATCTCCTCCGCTGGTCGGCATGGGCATGGGTATGGGTATAGGTATGGATTAGTTTAATTGCTGCATCATAGCAGTCAACATGAAAATTGGAAAATGGACATCACATTAAAAGATATTCAGATAAACTTATAAATATGTTTTTGGTTTGACGATAGCGCGCCCAATAAATACTTAAGTCGATTTGAAAAAGTTCCTCAACCAATGTCATTGAACAGCTTTGGGAAACTTATGCTAAATTTGGCTTAGGCCAAATCTTAAATACCTTCCACGTCTATAAGCGTAAGCGTGGCAGGTGTATGATTACGCCTTCTAATAGTGTTTAGTTTATGTATCAACTTGCAAATCGATTTTTACGTGGAGTATGGTTTTTGTAAATTTTGGGCGTATTTTTTATTTGATCACACCCATTTTTGGCACATCAATAGATGAAATCATTGTTAATTTTTATAGCAGATAAATAGGTTTTTGCCGATTGTAGGCGTGGCTCTTAACTAATTTTGCCCATTTTAAATAGAAATCTGCGTACTGAAACTGGAAGTGTCTGTAAAAATTTCACCTCAATATCACCTCAAAATTAAGATCGTGATAGTCCCAACAATAGATGGACACACGGACATACATATCTAGGTCGACTCAGTTTTATATACAATATATATATATATTGATTCAACAACTCAATCAATTCAGTAAATGCGAGTTCTTGTCATTTCGTAAAAAAAGAGTTATATGGAGAGGGATTTTAAAAATGATTAGATCGGGTCAAAATTTGGGAGAGACAACTATTAAGCTAATTGGTTATTTTTCATCAAAATTTATTAAAAGATTTAAAAAAGTGGGAATTTTAATATAGGGCGTCATATAGGGAGGTATCCCAAAAATGGACCGACCGGGTCTATTTTCAATAAGAATCGTCCTTATCCCGAAAAACAACTTTCTTCAGTAGACAGTAGCCAAAATTACCACCTATAGATTGATTGCAAGAGATAAATAGAAGGTCAGACAGAAATCAATTCAGATTTTGATTTTGATTCGACATTTAATATAATAATAATTAAATGATGTAGTTTTTATGTATTCAAAAAACAAATTGATTTAGGTTAAATCGTATATATTTAAAATACATTAAATAATAACATCCATATGCAAAAAGTGGGCGTGGCATAAATTCAATTATAACATAAAAACTTACAAATAGGCTTCTAGGAAAACTTCAACTTTTTGTTTGAGAATTTTTTTTATACTTACTTTCATATTTACTTTCTGATCCCACCCCAACTTTAACCTTGTAGTGTGGTGGCTATAAAAATATTCATATATTATCCAATATTTAAACGGGTAAGAGAACGCTTCGATTAGATTTTGAATTTTTGCTGAAATTCCACATTTTTGCTCTTGTGAGCTCATCTAATATAT
This sequence comes from Ornithomya chloropus, assembly GCA_963971445.1. Classification (NCBI taxonomy): domain Eukaryota; kingdom Metazoa; phylum Arthropoda; class Insecta; order Diptera; family Hippoboscidae; genus Ornithomya; species Ornithomya chloropus. The sequence goes on along the minus strand of OZ020530.1, from coordinate 49,510,443 downwards.
ATATATAACAAGGCATATAAGTAATACATATACAACATTACATACACATACAATACATTGAACTTTTTCATTTTCTATTATCTTTTGAGAGGAATTCATTGGCACTCATTATCTTTCTGCGTGTATTCAATTCATGATATATTCTGTATATTAACTGCAGTACTTATGCAAGGCTATCTCTTTGCACTCGTACGGTACAGTATTGTTCAAAATACGGAATGTTCATGTAAGTATATATTTAGCTGGTATCGATTCATCAATTGATTTGGAAATTTATGACACAAATGTTAAGATAATTACCCTGAGAACAAAAGAGAAAGAACACATAATAAGTGGATAGACAGACATACGGACAAATGGACATTTATTCAGGCAGACAGATAGATAGAGTGAAAGAGAGGGAGAAGTAGTTTATATTTGTATTTCACAACATTTATTTAAATACACACACACACACACACACATAAATTAAGAATGACTAACTTAAAGTTAAGTAAGCAGTAAGAAGCAGATCAAGGTTTATTAGTAATAGACTGGGTATAATATTATATTTTAGATAATAAAGGTGCACAGTGTGTAAGCCTAAAAATCGATGCGTACCCTATACTATAATAACAATGCCATTTATTATATAATGACAACTCTACACATCGAACGCATTCCAGGGTGCATTGATTAATACCATGTAACGCACACCTACACCACAAATGAATCTCTTGTTACAGATTCGAAAATTGCCATTAAATTATTTATTAAGTAGTCGAAGCTAATAAGCTTAATTCAGTCTTTACATTCTCCCTTGCTTAGAGTCAAATTTGTGCCAGCAGTAGTGCTGGTCAAAGTGTTACCGCTCTGTGTTTTCATGCATTAGCATGAAATATTCTTAGTTCTGTGAAAGTGTTTGTTATGATATCGACCTTAGTATATACTCATTGAAAATAAGAAGAAGACGAGAAAAAAGCTAATTAGATATAGTTTAGGCACTAACACTAAATACTCATCATTATCTTCGTTAGTGGCCGATTAAAACATATTCGGGTCTTTGGTCGATGGTAAGAGAAAACGTCACGAGCTTCGGTCTTTCGCACTTATACTCCAGTTTTGTACACCGAAGTTCCGTCTCCCTCTTGCGCGGGCCGTCCATCCGGGTCTCTTTTCACACTAGATCACGTTCATCCATGCAACGATCTAGCCATTCATCGCAAACGATGAATTTTTATACGACAGACTATATATACTCACTACCCATGATACGAGTACATGTGTCTATTTTCAACTTTCTGTTTTTTATACCTTATGAAGAGTCTGAAAAATCGCTTTTTTTCAGTTTTTAATATACTGTGGGCCATTTCACCATAGGTATCACCTATGCTTCCAATAAATTTGGAATTGCTGAAACAATTTTTGCAGCTAAGAAAATGATTTTCACACAAGCAATGCAAATTTTGAGACGGTTGGACAGAGAGACATTGCTAAATCGAATCAGTATTCGATGGTGATTCCGATTAAATATACTTTGTTGAGTGGTGAGTGTAGTAAAAAATAGATATTCACTTGGCAGAAATTATTACTATTGAAGACTAGGTGGCACAAATGATTGCCTCGAGAGAGTTACCCGCCTCCAAGGTAAGCATATATGTGGAAAGCAAAGCGGCTGACCTGGCCCTTAACTCCAATACCATAAAATCCAAATGCGTGACGCAGTGTCTGACTAAGATTCGACAATATGATATCACCATCTGTTGGGGGCCTGGACACTCTGACCTACTCGGGAATGAGATGACAGATGACTATGCTAGACGCAGGTGGAAAAAGAAGGATGCTTACAAAAGAATAAACTTGAGGGTTTTCTTTGCATCATTGATTAGTCGCCTGGATGGCGAAGCAAGGAGATTAACTAACAGCAGAAAGAGGAGTTCGATCTCTACGGGGCATCTGCTTTGTGAATGGTCGGCTGTACAAAAAAAAAAAAAACGAGATACCAAACACTTGGTATCAAGTTCCTAGACTATTAGGAGTTACTGAAAGTGTAGCACAGATTTTTCAACTCAAAAGATTTATTACATCATCTCCATGGTTCTTGAGCAAAACATAGGGTGTATAGGTGCACTTTATGGGTACTAACACTTTGGTAATAAAATAGCTTAATAATATCTTAAATACACTCCACCTCTACTTACTAACAGTGGGCGTGGCAGGTACCTGATATATTTTTCTTATACGCATCACCAAACAAGTCCAATAAAATGATTTGTAAATTGTGGGTGTGTCTTTTATATGACTACGCCCATTTTTAATAAATAAGTGAATCAAATGGCCGTTTTATTTTTGTCGATTTTAGGCGCGGCACTCAGCCGATTTTGGCAAATTTAAATAAGAAACTACGGATAAGTATCTGTTAGAAATATTTTTGCAACTGAAACGCTGTTCAAGAATATATATATATATTTCATAAGGGGTCTCTAAAATCTCTTACAGTAACTTATGTGAAGGGTATAATAAGGGCGAATTTGTCTATTTTCCTTTCTGTACATTTTAAGCGGATTAGCGAACTGTATGTACGTCTCATTTAATGTGAGGGGTATAAAAAATATAGATTAAAATAACCAAATGGTTACTTATCTCTCTCGCTCTCTCTCTCTATCTGTTTTTGTCTACTAGGCAGGTGGCAAAATCTAAATAGACAAAACAAAACAATCTTTTTACAATTGATCAGTTTAGACAGTTTTGAAAGTATTAAAATTAATCGATTCAGTGCACTATCTTACAAGTGCAGTTTTATAGACAGATGGACTAATCAGCTTAGGCAGACGTAGAATTTGATAACAGTCAAATATTACGTCAGCGTCTGACTAATTTATTGAATCAAACAGTCAAGCACCGAAACATTCATTCATTCAATACAAGGGTAAAAAGGAGGCTTGCATGCTGATACGTAATGTATACACTATTAGAAGGCACAATATACATATATATTTGCCACGCCCTTTGTTGTAGAGCTGGAGGGTATTTAGGATTTGGTCTAAGCCAAAGTTAGTTTTCTTACTTGTTATACCCTCCACCTCAGTGATGAGGGTATACTAAGTTTGTTCTTCCGTTTGCAACACCCAGAAGGAGGCGTCAGAGACCCCATAAACTATATATATTCTTGATCAGCGTCAAAAACTCAGTCGATTTAGACATGTATGTCCGTGTGTCCCTCTGTTGTTAGCTTCATCGATATGCCAAAAATGGGAGTATTCGGATTACAGACACGCCCACAATTAATAAAAAAATTTATATCTTCCACAAAAGTTGACCTATGAACCTGAAATTTGGTACGCGTATACATAGTTATCCCATTGACTGACGTGCCAAAAATGGGCGTGGTCGAATAATAGACACGCCCACAATTTACAAAAAACCATATTCAACGTACAACTGGACTTGCATGCTGATACGTAATACATACACTATTAGAGGGCGCAATATATATATTTGCCACACCCACCGCGTATTTAAGATTTGGCCTAAGCCAAATTTAGTTTTCTTACTTGTTTTTATTTTAATTAATTATTTACTCATCACTTTTGCTATATATAGTAAAACAATAATGACGAGTTTATTTTTTGGTTTTTTATTTTTTCTTTTTTTTTTCTAGTTTTTTTTCCATTTTTTTTTTTTTTTACATTACTTAAATTAATTTTTTAGCACTTAAACTCTCTCTCATTATTATTTTAGCATAATTTTATAATTTAATTTGTAATTGTGTAACATTGCTGTGTGAATACTGGGCCCTACAAGGAAGATGACACAAAACACTTGGAGTCAGAATTCCCGGAGGGTCTACATTCAGTATAAGATGCGAAGACTTTCGATCCCGAACGATTTATAATATCCTACTTTCCTAGCTCTTCTAAGCGTAACGGGTAACACAGTGGGCCTACATATTGGCCTCGATGAATCACCCAACAACAATTTTGATTATTGTTATTGTAATTTCTTTTCCCATTCCAATATTTGTTGCTAGTGTTGTGCTGGTTTGCTAATTTATATCACCTGCAGCAGTATACGATTCTTGTTCATTGGACTGCTATGTGATGGACAAATAGCTATACCATTGCCCTTGCTGCCGTTATATTTAGAGTGTTATGTAAATCGAGTTAAAGATATCGTTTAGCATTTCCCTAGTTCGATACAATTCGTAATCAATGAAAACGTGCTTAAAAAAATGTACAAAAATACATTTCAACGGAAGTGTTTGTGCAATCATGTTGATTGATAAAAATGTAATAACTTTTTGTTTTGTTTTATTGTATATTTCAGTTTTTTTTTTAATTTTTTCTTTTATTTTTGTATTCCAATATCAGTTAATACACGTATCTTTGAATAAATGACGAATGTGAAATTTAAACGTTCGTACGTAAGTATGAATGTGTTATTGCTGCGATAATATCTAATTACAATTTGACACACCTGCATTTCAAATGCAGGCATGAAGGATGCAATGAATTGACAGCACTCTACCTAAAGTTTCTCCTTTCCGTTATAACTAGAATTCCAAGGGAACGCAAAGAGATTCTTGTAAAACACCCGCTCTATGTGACTTTTCTTTAATAAAATCTAAGTACAGGCTTGGTATTCATTGTTGGACTTAATATAGAACTTATGCACATAAGAGGGCGGTATACTAAGTTTGATATTCCGTTTACAAACACCCGGAAGGAGGCGTCATAGACCCCACAAAGTTTCTATATTCTTAATCAGCATTCTAAGTCTAGATCGATCTAGACACATCCGTCCATGTGTCTGTCTGATAGTACAATATAATACTGCTTCAAATTTTGAGGTATTCAACAAAAATTTTGTACATTTTTATGTATTTTGCCGATGACAGCACTATGTCTATGTCTTTCCTACTGGTTCAATAAAAGACCCATCATTTTGTACATAGATTTGTAAGATTTTTAAAATTTGGATTAATCCAAATTAAATGCCCTTAAATTCTTAAATACTCTTCACATCCACAACGATGGGCGTGGCAAATATATATACATTGCGTCCTCTAATAATGTGTGTATTACGTGTCAGTTTGAAAGTCGAATTTTATGTGCCGTATACATTTTTGTAAATTGTGGACGTCTATGTTATCCGATCACGCTTATTTTCGGCACATCAAGTTCATAGGTCATGTAGATTTTTGTCGATTGTGGTCGTGGATCTTGACCGATTTTGTCCATTTTAAATAGCGATTTATGTGCAAAAACTAAAAGTGCCTGTACAAAATTTCAGCTCAAAATTTACGCCTGTGAGAATGCCAACAACAGACAGACACACGGACACGCGGACATGCATGTTTTGTCAGCATGTCATCTTGGATGCTGATCAAGAATATGTATCCTTTGTGGGATCTCTGACGCTTCCTCCTGGGTGTTGCAAATGGAAGAACCAACTCCCTATCTTATGTGGAGGGTATAAAAAAAATTATTTAGAAAAGGTGTCAAGTAATAAAACTATATCTAGCTTAGGCCAAATCTTAAGCACCCTCCACATTTATAGATAATTTTATGTAACACTAGCGCTATTTTTAAAAAAATTTGTAACATTTTTACACCAACTCGTTGGGTTTGTCTGTTGTCTGACCCCGCCCATTTTTAGACACAGCTATGAATGAGTTAATTATAAATATGTTTGCGTATCAAATGTGAACTTTATAGCTAATTTTTGTGGCGAATAAATACAGTTTTACCGATTGTGAGTGTGGCTCTCAAACAATTTTGCCGATTTTAAAAGGCAGCCTAGCGGACATAGGCGCTCAGAAGAAGGCCTATATCAAAACAATATTTTAATTTTTGAGATCGCAAACACACACAATTAGATTGCTGCTGTGCCCACATGTTGTACCACACTTTGCACAATGCCGTCGGCATTTAAAATATATATTTATTTATTTATTTCTTATGTACAAATAAGTATCAAATTATTTTTTGTAATTTTTTGTGGTTTATAGGTAGATTTTTTCCGATTGTGGGCGTGGCATTTGAACGATTTCACTTAACTTAAGCAGTAATCTATGCTCAAAAATTTACGAGCGTGAGGGTACCAACAATACAGGAATACACGGACGGACATGTTTAAATCGACTCATATTTTGATGTTGATGTAAATCTGTGATTTTGGACGCCTACTTCTGGGCAAAGCAAGCTAATTATATTTATTTATTATTAACAATAAATATTTGTATAATTGAACACTCTGAGTCATCTATCTAGAATGGCCAATACTTCACATATTCTCATTATCAAGTTAGATTGTTAAACACAAACAAGTAAAAACGCTAAATTTTGCTTAGACCAAATCTCAAATACCCTCCACATGTACATTCTAAATGTGGGCGTGGCAAGTACATGATTATGCCTTCTGATAGTGCATGTATTACATATCAGTTTGGAAACCCAGTCAGGTTTTTTGTAAATTGCGGGCGCGTCTGTTATCCGACCATGCCCATTTTTGGTTCGCTCCATAACTATGTAAACCTAATTTTAACTTTATAAGTCAATTTTTGTGGCAGATAAATAGATTTTTGTCGATTTTAAAAAGCGATTTGCGTGCAGAAAGTAGAAGGAGAAGTTCAGCTGAATATCTCAAAAAAATTCCAAAAACAGACGGACACACGGACATAGATATCTAGATTCATTTAGTTTTCGATGCTTATTAAGAATATAATTTGTATGTACTTTTCAGGGGCTCTGACGCCTCCTTTAGGTTGTTGCAAATGAAATGACGAACTTCACATTTTCCCTAAAAACCTTATAGTAAATCGATCTTTGTTGGATTGGGGCTTAACCAATCAGGGAAAGCATTTTTAATGGATAATAACTTTCTTTAAGATCATTATGAATTTCGTAAAATGAACTTTTATTCATTCTGTATACATTCCTTTTTCATTATACCCTACGTACGATTCAATCATTATATAATATCATTATCGACTCACCTTTATTCAACGGCTTAGGATTCAACTGTTTGCGACGTGACATTTTACATTGGGCAGAATGTGCGAGTGAAAAAAATCCATCAAAACTACAATTTAACGCTTGTATGATGGTAACAAATGGAATAACAACAACACAGCACAGTTATTGAGGAGATACCAAAATAAATGTAGTCAGCCGATAACGATAATGATTAAGTGCATAATTATTTATCGTCCAAAAAAGAACAAAACAAAAAATGCGAAAGCACACTTTTACAACATTGTGCTGCAAATATTTGACATTTGTACGGTATGTTTTTTATTTTTTTACTGTAATGCATAGATTATTGCAGCAACAATCGTAGAAGCACAGTAAACAACATTTGTTTGTTTTTTATTTTTTTGTTCTTCACACGTATTGTTGCTTATGTTTATAAAATTTATTGAACACCTTTTGCACTGGAATGTATTTATATATGTTCCTTCCTTTTTATTACTTATTACTTTTTAACAAATCCTGTCAAACGAATTATTAAAAATGTTTTCATTTCACACAACAAAACTCGAACATTTCTATTCATTCAACATTCATTTCAGGGAACAACGAGCACTGAATACGTCCAAACACAACGACGAATTACTCACTACTAAATGCCGCCACAGCTATGTGCGTTGCAAGTCATGAGCAAATAAATGTATGTTAACATGCCAACACATTCGCGCAAGGAATAAAAACGTGCAATCAATAGCTTACCGCGATATGAATGAGACCCCACTTCAGCAAGCGAAACAGCGCCAAAATTTTTAATAAACGTTAAGAGAGAGATTTGCTGCTGTGCATGCATAGGCGAGAAATAAATAATCAACACAAGCACACACACACAACAAATAACAACACAATTTGTAGTAGTGAGAAAATTTCGCGTAACTTCACAAATATTTTAAAAGATAATGAGAGTAAATCAATGTAACCGGAACCGGGCAATCATCTGTGAGAGAAGAGAATATTGAGTATTTAAAATAACACTACTCTGCCTTAGCGTTGCCACCTAACTTTGCTACTGTTTCTCCAATTTTTCCGACATTTCATTAAATTGAAAAATATATTGAAATATATTTTTTTTTCGAGTTGATATCAGTTAGTCTGAGAATTTACTTTTCTGTCTAATCAATTATAATAATAATGATAATAATAATGATATATTTTAATGAACAGTGAAAAGATGAATAAGTATACCCATCATCATAATGATTATGGGGGTATATTGGTTATGTTCAAATGTTTGGAAGGCATACGCTATTGAGCGGGTGTTTGCTCATAAAGCGATTCACCTAGGCCAATTTAGACCCATTGTAATACGTATGGGAAGTTATGCTCCGGAAGAAAACCATCCAGTGACCCTACGCGACCATACAAGAATCTGACTCCAAGTGAGTTGTGCCGTTTTCCCTGTAAATTTGGGTATTCACACAGCAGATGCTCCGCAGTTTCAACCTGTTCTTTATCTCTACTACTCCTACAGAAATCATTATACGGAGCACAACACCTGCTGGCCATGTGCCCTATAAGGCATAACAACTGCAATGGTATTTATGTATTTAATTTGTATATCTCCCATTTAAGGGTAGTATGCTAAATTTTTCATTACATTTGCAACACCCAGAAGGAGGAGTCAGACAAAAAAAGAGCATTACTGATATGATTTAGTATTACTTTCTAAATCGATTTTATCATATGCGAATGTATGAATTTCTAAGAAATTTGGCACGACGTCCACATAATAAAAGTGGACCTAATTGGGCAATTTTACGAAAGAACTCTTTAAGTATTTTAAATTTGTCACTCTTAATAGCTTGCGGGCTAAATTTGGAAGCGATCGAACCCCTTCCCACATATAGTGCTTTTTCCAAAATGTGTCGTTACACTTTTCATAATTCGATATATATTTCTATGAACATTTGAAATATTTTTTAAACGATTTTACCCATTTTTAAAGGAAATGAATTTTATGCATTCTTATTTTGATGTGGGGACAAAGTGTAAAAGCATTAATCCGACATCGCTCTACTACCTGCTAATATTCTCTCCTTATTTGGATCTCTATCGTAACACTTTCTTTTCTTTCTATCCTTGTGAGGAGATAGTAATCAAAACAAAAACCTAAACAAGGCTAATGGCAACAAAATTTTAAAATTATTTGATAACAACCAAGTAATTAGAACTTTTCGTTTCACTAATTTTAATTTAACTTTACACACTAAACACCATTTTAGTTTCGTATTAACACAATTTCTCATTTGTTTTTTTTTTTTTTAATAACAAAACTATGGATTAGTTCTTGATACAGCCGGTGGATGGAAAATTTTGTTCTACATATATCCAAAAATATTTTCAACTAAAGAGTGGGGTGGATTAAATTATTATCATATGGCACCTCCTTACGCATGAAATTTTAAAAAAAGCTTAAGGTTACAAAATTTTACATAACCCTTGGCTGGTTACGGTATTAGCTAAATAGCTATCATAACCAGATAATACTTGTAGATAATGTACAGTAAACGGTAAAGTAAACAGATGTCTTTAATTCTCTTGCTAAAAAAGTAATGAAAAAAAATCGACTAGAGGTCGCTAAAAGTGCAGCAGGGACACACACCACAGAACATAGAATTCTATACATATATATATAATAAACAAGTAAGAAAACGAAACTTGGCTTAGGACTTAAGATTTGTCCCTCTACATCCAGCAGTGGGCGTGGCAAATATATATATATTACGCCCTCTAATAGTATATATTTTAAGTACCAGCATGCAAGTGGAATTTTATAGTGAATATGGTTTTTTGAAAATTGTGGGCGTGTCTGTTATTCGACTATGTCTGTGGCACATCGATGGATGGAATGACCATAAGTATGTGCACCAAATTCCAGCTCCATAGCTCAATTTTTTCGGCAGATATATAGATTTTTGTCGATTGTGGGTGTGGCTATCGAATGAAATTTCTCCATTTTAAATAGCGATCTGCGCGCAAAAACTAAAAGTATCTATACAAAATTTCAGCTCAATATATCAAAATTTACGCCCGTGAGAATGCCAACAACAGACAGACACACATACACACGGACATACTTATCTAAATCGACTCAGTTTTTGACGCTGATCAAGAATATGTATAGTTTGTAGGGTCTCCTTCTGGGTGTTGCAAACGGAATAACAAACTTAGTATGCCCTCATCATTAAGGTAGAGGTACTACTAACTTTTTTCCAAATAATAAATCATTTTGGAAAAAGCAGTATATGGGAAGGGGTTCATCAAATGTTTCGATCTCATTCAAATTTATTACACAAGGTACTAACAATAGCAAATTTTTACTATATAAAGAGTTTGTATAAAGAGTTCTTTCATAAAAGGACGTTTCTTGATCAGCGTCGAAAACTGCGTTCTAGACATGTGTCCCTATGTCTGTCTGTTATTGCCATTCTCACGAACGTAAATTTTGATATATTAAGCTGAAATTTAATTTAAACACTTCTAGTATCTGCATGCATAATGCTTTTTAAATTGGGTAAAATCGCTCAAGTGCCACGCCCACAATCGACAAAAATTTATATATCTTCCACAAAAATTAAGCTATGATATTGAAATTTGGTACACGTATTTATGGTTATCCCATCCATCGATGTGCCAAAAAATGGGCGTGATCGGATAACAGACACGCCCTCAATTTACAAAAAACCATATTCACCATAAAACTCCACTTCCAAGTTAATACGTAATACATACAATATTACAAAGCGCAATGTATATATATATTTGCCAAGCCCACTGTTGAGGGGGTGTGTAGGGTATTTAAGATTTACCCTAAGCCAAATTTCGTTTTCTTACTTTTTAGTAAAGTAATTCTCAATATTTTCATGGATTTTAATTTGCTTAATCTAACGTTTACTCAATATGTGGATTGAATCCGACCACTTTTTAAAACCTCTCTCTCCGATTAAGATTCCGATTTTTCAGGAAGTAATATGGGTGTAACTGCTAACCGAAATTACTTACCTGCTTAGAGCGTCTATATCGAATTTCAATATCCCAATGCTTATTAAGATCTCCTTGGAGATCTCATTCTATTAGGATTTTGATGCAGAATTCTGCTTCTGTTACAATAAACTGAATATACATCCTCACACTATTATGGAGCATATAAAGGTTAACGCTAACAGGCTCGCAAAACGGAAATGATGTTATTTCCGTTAGGTGTTAGGTGTCAACATATATTAAAGCGGAATGAAATTATAAAACAAAGAATAACCGAAAAAATAATAAAAGAATCATTGCTTTTAATTTTTTTTTTTTTTTTTCTTTCATTTCACGGACAAAAACCATAATGGAGAAGATTTCAGTTGAATGGCTACGAAAACAGTAATTGTCTAAAAAGAGAAGTTTATAAGCGGTGATTTAGAGTCATAGTATTAAAATGAATTTATTTCGATATTGGGGGCTTTCCATTTAAGAATTTATTATACCCTCCACATAAGATGGGGGATATACTACTTGTTTTTTAATATATTTTTATTGAATGGAACAGAAGGACGCGTCATATTCTTGATCAGCAACATATTCTTAATCGATTTAATCATGTCTGTCTGTCCGTTTGTGGTAATTATTCTTCTGGTCGCAAAATTACAAATAATACTGTATTATGAGTAGAAATGCCTCGCAAGCAGGTCGGTATTGAAATTGTGTAAAAGAGGTCAAAGGACATGCTCATGATTAAACAAAAACTAGGGTTATTTTCGTAGCATTCAAAAACTGTAACATATAAAAGGCTGACAAGTGCTCGGTAGAAGATTTTAGTACGTCCTTTCAAAAAAAAGTAGGATCGGAAACTGCCATCAGTAAATATTTAACAAGAGCGAAATAATTTTTTCCTTTTCCTTCTTTGAGTTTAATATTTTTAATAAAATATTCGTTGACACCACGGTCATATTTCTAAGCGAGTATTGAGATATTCAACTTAAATGTTCAGTTAGTTTCTATATTCAGGTTACTATATAAATCCTTGATCAGCATCAAAATCTGTGCCGATCTAGCCATATCCATCCGTGTGTCGCTCTATTGTTGGCACTCTCAAAGTAGCAAATTTTGAGAAATGAAGCTAAAATTTTGTTCATACATTTCTGGTATCTGAACGCAGAATGCAAAGAATTGACAAAATCGGTCAAAATCTACGCTCACAACGAACAAAAATCTATTTACCTGCTACAAATGCCATTACCTGCCAGAAATGTGCCAAAAATGGGCATGGTCAGATAACAGATACGCCTACAATTTATAACCTTATAAACTCAACTTGTTAGTTGGTGCGCTATACATGCACTATTAGAGGGCGTAATCATGTAACTGTCACGCTCACGTATGTACATGTGAAGGTTATTTAAGATTTGATTTTGAGACCTCAGTGATGAGGGTATACTAAGTTTGTTATTCCGTTTGCAACACCCAGAAGGAGGCGCCAGAGACCCTACAAAGTATACATATTCTTGATCAGCGTCAAAAGCTGAGTCGATTTAGATATGTATGCCCGTGTGTCCGTTTGTTGTTGGCACTCTCACCAGCGTAAATTTTGAGATATTGAGCTGAAATTTTATACAGGCACTTTTAGTTTTTGCACGCAGATCGCTATTTAAAATGGACAAAAGCGGACCAGATCCACGCCCACAATCGACCAAAATCTATTTATCTGCCACAAAAATTGAGCTATAAACTTGAAATTTGGTATGTTCATCTATAAATATTAGCTTTATCAATATGTCAAAAATGGGCGTATTCGATTTACAGACACGCCCACAATTAATAAAAATCTTTATATATGCTCCAAAAGTTGACCTAGGAACTTTAAATTTAGTACGCGTATACATAGTTATCCCATCGACTGGCGTGCCAAAAATGGGCGTGGTCGAATTTCAGACACGCTCACAATCGACATAAATCTATATATTTGCAACAAAAGTTGATCTAGGAACTTGAAATTTGGTACGCGTATACATCGTTATCCCATTGACTGACGTGCCAAAAATGGGCCTGGTCTGATAATATACACGCCCACAATTTACAAAAAACCATATTCAACGTAAAAGTAGACTTGCATGCTGATACGTAAGACATACACTATTAGAGGGCGCAATATATATATATATTTGCCGTGCCCACCGTTGTGGAGGTGGAGGGCATTTAAGATTTGGCCTAAGTCAAATTTAGTTTTCTTACTTCTTTTAATTTAGTTTTTTACTTGTTTAAACTTTAAGGTGGCATTCTGCGCTATTGAAAAAAGGCTCTAACGGAATACCCCATATAATATATATTTTCGCACTTTTATAAATTTGGTAGTTTAATTTCCGCTACAAAGTGCTTTCTATATGCATTTGAAGAAAAAAAATTCTACATTATAGTCCTAGTGTATTAAGAGATATGCACGTTAAAAAATATGCAAGAAGCGGATGGAACGTTTACCAATAAATTATATTGTGTGCTAACTGTGTTACTATTGAATGAGAAGTTTTTAAAACAAGTCAAACCTCACACGTTAGAATCGAGCAAAAAATCGACATCCATCTCTAGATACAATTTCTAGAATGCAAATGTATCGTATCGATTAGAATGTGATTTTATATAAGCCTTACACAGATTTTAATTGCTTTTACTTACAATTGTACAATAATAAAAGGAGGACAGAACACATTTCTTTAATCTTTGTATGGAATGACTCATGGAAAAATTATGGAAATTTTTTAAGATGAATTTGTTTCTTTTTTTTTTTTTAATATTAATCAGAGTTGGCCTTGAGTGAAATTACAATACATTGTATGTATTCAGAAATGAAAAACTATATTTGGCTTACGCCAAATCTTAAGTACCCTGCACGTACCCATACAAACGGTGTAAATTCGTAATTTTGAGATATTGAGCTAAAATTTTTTACAGGTAAACTGCTATATAAATTGGGCAATATCGGTCAGAAGCCTAATCGACAAAAACTTATTTATCTGCTATAAAAACTCCTCTATGAAGATGAAATTGAATATACCAAAAATGGGCGTGGTAGGATAACAGGCACGCCTACAATTTCCACAAAAAAAAAACGTTACTCAGTGTGAAATTCGAATTGCAAGCGGATACGTAATACATCTATTATTAGAGGACGTAATCATATATCTCCCTTGCCCACCGCTTTAATGTATATATAGAGGGTATTTAAGATTTCGCCTAAGTGTCAACTAATAAGCCAACTAAGTTGTACAAGAATTATTGAACAAATGCTGTTTAATATAATTTAAAATGAAGTGACGCAAGGGTATGAATTGTCGAGCTTGACTGACTTTTCTCTCGCTTATAAAATACATTGTATTAAGAGCATGATTCTTTCTGTCATAAATTAATTTTTACCAGATTTATGGTTTTGTTTTTCATTTGTAAAAATCATAAAAGCTGTCTATAAAGTAAAAGCAACTAAAAAAATTTAGTTTGAAGTAAGCCAAATCTTAAATACCCTTTTATTAGAGGTACATTATTACGCCCTCTAATAGTGTAATACAGCCTACCAACTTCTAAATCGAATTTCATGCTGAGTAATTTGTAGGCGTGTCGGTTATCCGACCACGCCCACTTTAGCACATCAATGGCTGGGGTAATTATAAAAGGCACTTTTAGTTTCTGCACGCAGATCGTTATTTAACATGGGCGAAATCGGTCAAGAGCCACGCCCACAATTGACCAAAATGTATATATCTGCCACAAAAATTTATGTATGAACTTGAAATTTGGTGCACATATATAAGATTATGCCAAATTTAGTTTACTTACTTATTAATTGAGCTGTGTCAGTAAACACAAACCCTTGTCCTATATTCTTCGGGATTCAATCAGATGCAAATTTTGCCAATTCATTATTAACTAAATTGTATTAAAAAATTAAAAAGTATGGCAATATTCTCCACATAAAGACATGTTTATAGAAATAGAACGTTATATGAGGAAGGGTCCTAAAAGTGAACGTATCAAGTCCAATTTTCAATAGTAAACGTCCGTGGTTTAAAATACATCTCTGAGCCAAATTTCACTAATTTCATTAAAATTCAACCTATAGGTTGATCACATTGATGTACGGACGGACAGACATGGTTGAATCGATTCATATTTTGATTTTGTGTAATGAAATCCAAGTTTGATATTTACCATTTAAACATCTCTTTGTGTTATTTTGTGGTGTAGGATAGAAAAAAACTTTATTGAAAACAAGTGAAAATATTATAGTCGGTCAAGCCCGACCATCAAATACCCTACACCACTTGATATATTATATTTTTCAATTTATTTTTTTCCTTTGATAAATGAAAAGTTTTGGGTGTGGCATTTGCCATTTAGGAATCACAAACATTTGCACAAACTTAATATACCCTTTTCCACAGGGTGGTGCAGGGTATAAAAATTCTGACTTATGTAACATTTTGAAATTTTTGAAAATATAGGTAGGTATAGAAAAATAAAATTTTTCATTTATCAAAGGAAAAAATTAAATTGAATAATACAATATATCAAGTGGTGTAGGGTATGTGATGGTCGGGCTTGACCGACTATAATATTTTCACTTGTTTATTCTTTGTTTATAATATCAAAAAAAAAAATTTATATAGAGAGGGGTTCTAAAAATGGTTCAATCCGGTCCATTTTCAAAAGCGTTTATTTTTGGGTCAATGCTTTTCCGCGTATCAAATTTCATCGAAATATCTCAAAAAATGCGACCTGTAGCTTGCGCACAAATTTAGACGGGCAGACGGACATGGTTAAATCGATTTTGATTCTGAATCGATCGGTATAATTGAAGGTGGGTGTGGCATTTGCCGTTTAGGAATTACAAACATCCGCACAAACTTAATATACCCTTTTCCACAGGGTGGTGCAGGTTATAAACATTGAAATTGTGTGCTTTTCCCAAAATTGGAATCAAAACATATGTATTATATATAATACTTACGAATATATCGATACATTCACGTGAACATTGAGGCATAATCATGAAACCAATGCGTGATCCACTATAATTTTTGAAAGCATTAGAAAAGCTTACAAGCTTTACGTAAATATATATTGATGTATTTCTATTTATAGTACGCTATTAATGAATCATCATTTCTCTGCTTTAAATGTGTTTTACTAGTCAGTTCATCTTAACTTTGGTTGGCTTTGATTGGCTGCTTATAAAACGAGCCCCTTTTCCACTACGCAGTACTGCTGCCGAAATGGAATTTCAAATACTTTTCTACTCGAAGCAATGTAATGTTTACATGCAGATATATAGGATTTAATACTGTTATCTGTTAAAAAACATAAATTATTTCGTAACTTTTCAAACAAATATTAGTTATCTCGGAGACGGGTTCGTAATGAAATTACATAAAAATGGTTGAAAGACGCGCTCTTAGTTAACTAAATTTGACTTATATAGACCAAATCTTAAATAGCCTCCACATCCACAACAGTGGGCGTGTCATATATATATATATGTTGAGCCCTCTAATATTGTATGTATTACGTATCAGCTTGCAAGTGGAGTTTTATGGTGAATATGATTTTTCGTAAATTGTGGTCGTGTCTGTTATTCGACCATGCCCATTTTTGGCGCATCGATGGATGGAATAACTATAAATATGTGAATTAAATTTCAAGTTCATAGGTCAACTTTTGTGGTAGCTTTTTGTCGATTGTGGGCGCGTCTGTTATTCGACCAAGCCCATTTTAAGCATATCGGTGGATGGCATAACTATGGGTATGTGTGCCAAATTTAAAATTCATAGTAAAATTTTTATGGAAGATATGTAGCTTTTTGCTGATTGTGGGCGTGGTTCTTCAACAATTTTGACCAATATAAATAGCGATCTGCGTTGTGGATGTGGAGGTTGTTTAAGGTTAGGCCTAAGCCGATATTAGTTTTCTTAATTGTTTTCTTCTGTTTTATGGCATACCCTAGAATATTACCCATCATCGATTATCTCTAATCTACATTAGACGTACATTATTTATAATGGTAGATAGTGATCAGCATTGATGAGACACATGCTTTTTATACAATCCAGTCTGCCACATCGAATTTAGTGTGTTTATAAGGCATTAACCATAATTTTATAAAGCATATATAAAAATCTTATCATATAAGTCATATGGCCCATTTTCGTATCTACGTCTGCTGCAACAATTTCTCAATAATACTATTCGCTGGACAAAATTATCACGACATATGTACGTGTTAAATTATCTAAAAAACAAAGTAATTATATTATAGTTAGTCAATCTTGATTAATGAAAACTCTACACAACTTTATTCCATTCACTGCAAGTGTCTGTTAAAGCTAGAACAGAACAATCAGATAGTAAAAAATGTGATTCCAAAAATGTTTTGATCTTGTTAGGGATTAAAAATCATTATTTTTAATCAATAATTTTAAAATCGATTTTTCAAAAAAAAATTTGAAAACTTCATTTGGCAAAAAAAAACATTAAATGGAACAAGGTTCTACGACTCGGAATGTAACTTGATTAATAATAATGCTAAATAACTGCTTTTTCACTCTTACAAAATGGAAGGAGATTTTCTAAAGATGATCCGACCAACAGATTCAGTAAATGACACTGAATCGATTTGTAGATCTCTCTTTATCTATGTAAGAGTTACAATCATCGTCACTAACTTAATATACTCCCTACCACACGTACTGTAGGATATAAAATAGTGGAAATATGCAAGGAATTGTTTATACAATAAGTGCTGCTAATAAAATTGGTGAAGTATTGAAAAAAATAGAAATCATTAAATATGGAATTTACCTGTTTCAGGCATCTTTGAATTGTCTCCTACGCCAATTTTTCTGAACCATATATTTGCCCATTTTCAGTTATTGAGCTTTTGTAGTTTCAAATTAAAACAAGTAAGAAAGCAGTAAATATATTTTTGTCCATTGTGGGCGAGGCTTTTGACCGGTTTTACCCATATTAAATAGGTAAAAGCGGTCAACCCCGGTCACTTAATGTCCTACATCACTTCCATACAAGAATGTTTCACGAAGTGACTGTTTCGAGCTTATAAATTTAAATTTAAGTTTTTTAAATATAATTTTTTCATATTGAATTAATTTTTTTTCATATAGAATTTTAGGAGTTTTTTTTTTAATTAAACGTTGAAATATTTCATCTACAATTTTGAATTTTTTTCCTTTTGATCTGGAAATGTTTTATATGTAATTTTCTGGTTTTTTTTTTAAGTGAACTTGTACTACTTTCGAAAGGGACGCTTTTTAAAGTCACAAAGTTCACAATTATTCTATCATGGAATAAAGTGGAAAACTACAATAATTAAAATAATAATTCTAGCATGGAGCGTTTATTAATAAAACACACAATATTATGTGTGCACGCATATACGCACATAAGTCCAACATTATCTACAAAGTGTTATGTAGAGCCTTCTACAACATGCACCCGCGCAAACATTATAGTAAATATTCGATCGAAAATACCCTCTCATCGTAGTACTCCTCGTTCGTTGCCGTCTTATTAACATGAATCCCACTAATTACAGTATTACCGCACATGCATCTTATTTTACAGAATGTCTACAAAATAGGTAGAAACGCATCATCAACAAGTTTTGTGTGGTTTGTTTTGTTTTTTTAATAAGAAAACGTGTGTTGAGGTGTTCCTTTGATGCATGGGTTCTGGTGTAAATGCCCTATTTTCGGTATGACATGTTGCCCGTTGGCAACCCTAGTTATCATAAAAAAAACAGAAAACAAAAACAATAACAATAACAAAAACTCAATACAATAGGAATCACACCCGTGCTTGCTTATATGAAGCATGTGCGTCCATTGCCTCTGTGTGTATATATGTGCCAACGAGCCTTCTTTTTCATTGAGACGCTTCTTGGCCGATACCACACAGTTGATTATACGTACAAATTTCATTCGTTTGTTGATTGTTCAGCTAAGCAGTACTAAATCGCGCTTATTTCTTGTGTAATTGTTACAAAAAAAAATAAAACTAAAAAAAGTAGGAAGCACCACTACATACCAATGTATACATAACGTGTATGCAAATTGTAAAGATTATTAGAAAGAAATTTAAAAAAAAACCGCTTAACAGCTATAAAGCTAAAAAAAAAATTAAGAACTGTTTCATAAAAATAATAATAGATTCACAAAACAATAAAATGGATATTACTTCGATATCCTTACCCTCACCACCAGCCACTCCACCTTTACCAGAACAGCCTACCACTGAGAGTGTAAGTAAAGCATGACAAAATTTTTTCCGATTAAACTAAAAAAAGAACATATTGTAAAAAAAAATTAATCAAATTGGAGCACATTTTATATTAAGTGATTTGGTACGTTTTTTTGGGCTTAACATATTAATGTCGATTTATAGTTTTTTTTTTAATTTTTTTTTTTTTTTTTTTGTAGTTGTAACATATTTTCAATGTTTTCGTCAGATAGTAGAGGGTATGTAGTTATGGGTATAGTAGCTGATGGATACTATTTCTGTCTTTGTTACGCTTCAAGAATTTTTGAAAACAAACATTTTTTGTTTCGTTTCAATCAGTTGGTCATGCTTTGATCACGCAGCAATCACTCGTCTATCAGCTGGTGTTCACGTGAACACTGCATGCCTAGCATGCAGCAAGCGAGTGATACTACAGCAAAATAACAACAACAATAATAATAGTAATAATAATAAATCGTTATGACGATGACTACAAATACAATGCAAATGAAAACAGAACGAAAATAACAAACAAAACACAACACTCACGCACACACACATGTGCATATATGTATATATATATATTAACCTGAGTCAATTTATATACAATGCCCATACGGAGGTGTGTACGTCATGTACGTGAGTATGTAGGTAGATTTAGGTAGTCATCCAAAGCATGTGTATTACGTGGATTTTTACAATTAAGTAAATACTAACAAACGACATACACACCTTCATACACATATTGTATATAAATTGAGTCAGGTTATTGCATTTATGTGTAGTGGTAATGATGATAATAATAATGATGAGCTTCCATGTGTTGTGTGAGATCATTTTGTTAGCTTCACAAAAAAAATAAGAAAAATTGTGAAAATATAACTTTTCGGGGGTTTGGTTAGTAACGTCGCAGTTATGTCTATATTTGTAATTCAAGACACACCTGCATATTAACAATACACAACAGCTTTGTGTTTCAACAATGCAAACACACACCACCAACGTACCATCATTGTTTAATTCGTACATTGTATAAAATCAGCATATGTAAGATACTTACATATATAGAGATAGAGAAGTTCGGTTAAGACCGAAGCTTAAATACCCTCCACCTTTTATAATCATCTAAAAAATAAGTTCCTATTGCCATATTTATGTATGTGACTATTTCATGTACTTACGCAAATAGTGTTTTTTTTTAATTATAGGCGTTTGCGTATTTCAATCACGTCCATTTTTGGCACAGTGTTGGACAACGATACCACTTATATATTGTGCGATATATAATTTTTTAAAGATACAATTTTTTCGAGGTATGTTGAGATTTTTGTTTATTGTGGGCGTGTCTCTTAACCGATTGTGCCCAATTTCAATACGGATCAGCGAAATTGAACTAAGAATATGTATGCAAAATTTCAATTTGATATCTCAAAAATTACGACCGTGCCAACAACAGACGGACACACGGACAGTGGACCGATTTTGCTTATTTTGAACAGAATACTGTTAACGTTGAAGAAGCACATATGCACCATATTTCAGCTCTAAGTTTGAAAATTTGGGAGTATCTTTTGACCGATTTTGCTGAGTTACAATAGGGGACCGTAGTAATTTCAATACGATATCTCAATTTTTAAGATTACGAGAGATGCAACAAAAAAGTGTAGGGACTTACGGACGGACATATTGGCTAAATCAACTTTTCTATTGATGCTGATCAAGAATATATATATACTGTTGGGGGTGTGACTTGCCCGCTTCTAGTACTTACCCGCACATCATTCTGATGATGGACATAGCTGATGATGGACATAGACTGAAATTAAACATAAATGGAATTCTTTTCATTTCCATTGAGTTTTTCCCATTCCATTCATTTGAATGTTTTCCAGGTACCTTTGACTTCTTTACAATTGCATTTGGGGTTATTCCTTTCCATTTGAGTTTTTTCTATTTTTATACGAATTGTTTCTCATTTTTGAGTTGTTGTTTTTTAAAATAACTTTTCCGTTCTTTGTACTTCTATTTAAGTTTTCTTTACATTTTCTTTTGAGTTTTTTACAATTTCAATTGAGTTTCTTTCATTTGTGGATTCTTTTCAATTCTGTTTGAGTTGTTTCTAATCATATTTGAGTTTTTTTCATTCCCCGTTGAGTTCTTTTCAATTTTATGTGAGTTATCTTTATTTCAAGTATTTTTCCACATCTCTTGGGGTCTTTAGTCTATTTCAGTTTGAAAGTTTTTCCACTTTGAATTGAGTTATTTCCTTCGATATGAGTTTCTACCAACATTTCTAACATTTGAGTTCGTCCACTTCTATTTGTGTTATTTCCAATTCTTTAATACCTGTTTTTTTTTCGTCCTGTTTTGAGTTATTTCTAATCCTATTTGAGCTGTAAGTTTTAGTCTATTTGCAATTCTATATGAGCTCTTATAATTCCTTATCAGTTATCTCCAATTCGTTACCTTTAAGTCCTCTTGAGTTATTATACCCTCCACCTTAGGAAAGAGGGTATATTCATTTTGATCATCCGTTTACAACACACCGAAGGAAGTCTCGGAGACGCCACAAACCATATATATTTTTAATCAGCATGAAAAGAGAAATCGTTTGAGACATGTCCGTCCGTTTTTGGCACTCTCACGGTAGTAATTTTTGAGATATTGAGCTGAAATTTTGTACGCAGATCGCTACTTGAAATTTTACATACACACACTTACTATGAAGATCTTATTACACACAATGGCTAGAGAAGAATCATGCACAGTAAGCGTGCCTCCGCTTTTTACATTGTGTTGAATGTATACCAAACATATACACACATATACATTTATGCATATGCATATGTGTGTGTATACGTATCTAAATACATTTTTCACCCAAAACTGAGGCATACTGGTATACGTTTGTATTTAAATTTCATATCAAGTGAGAAATGTAAGGTTACAGCCACATATGTTTATGTATGTATGTGTATTTGTATTAATGCATATATAATCGAGTGTTATCGTTCTTGTATAAACATACCCGAAATTGTTTACGTTTTTGATTTTCTAACAATGCTTGTGTTGGTGTTCCTGAAAGCCCATTCAGAATGTGCACTTCACGTATTTATTGTCTGTCAATGCATTGTCTCTAGGACTGATAAATATTGAAAAAGATTACATTAAACACATAGCACGATTTTTTAATTTTTATTATACCCTCCACATAAGATGGGGGCTTACTAAGTTTGTTTTTCCGTTTGGAACAGAAGGAGACGTCAGAGACCCCACAAAGTGTACGTATTTTTGATGAGAGCATCAATAACTGAACCGATCTAGACATGTATGTCCGCGTGTCCGTGTGTCTGTCTGTCTGTTGGTGGCGTTTTCACAGGCGTAAATTCTGAGTTATTAAGGTGAAATACGGACACTTTTAAATTATGCACGCAGATCATTTTTTGAAATAGGCAAAATCGATTAAGAGCCACACCCAAAATCGACAAACATCTGTACATCTGCCAACAAAAATTAAGTTATGAACTTGAAATTTGGTGCACCTATTTATGGTTATTCCATACATCGATGTGACAAAAAAAAGACGTGGTCCGATAACAGACACGCCCACAATTTGCAAAGATCTCTATTCTCTACTCTAACCCTAAACTACACCACTTCCAAGCTGTTACTAGAGAGTGTAATCATATACCTGCCGCGCCCACTATTGTAGATGTGGAGAGTATTTAATATTTGGCCAAAGCCCAATTTAATTTTCTTGCAATGTTCACTAATTATGTCTGTTTTTATCTTTTTTTAATTCAGAATTCATTGCGTCAACTGGATGATCAACTGATAAAAGTTCAATTCCAAGCCAAACAAAATGTAGTGGTACACGGTACGGGAAACGGGATTATTACACCGCAATCATCAGACACTGAAGACGATGTCGTGGATTGTCTGTTGCCTTCCAATAAAAAACCCCGCCTGGAATTGCTAGACACCAATAGCACAGCATCAAAAACGGCTGAAAGCATTCAACAGCCAGCCCATCAACGAGCCAGCGTTATAATGCATGTAAACAGTTCCGGCGTTTGCTCTACTTTAAATGAGAATATCTGTTGTCCAATTAAATCGCAAGACAGCGTATTATCAAACAGTTCGTATAATTATAGCAATGAGAGTAGCTTTGAACGTACTATTCGTGATAACTATTCTCAGACTAATGTGTGGCGTAGTTTAAAATTTAAAATCAATCGCAATCGCACCGTTACCGAAAGCCTCAATAAAATAAAAGGCAGTACACCTGTCGCAGATTTGGGTTATCGAAATAATTCTAATTCTAATCCCAATCCGCTAGAAGCTGCAGCATCGTTAAATAACAAAAATATTAATAGTTTTTCGACCAAGGCGCCTGTTATCAGCCAGCCTTCACCCGCACATTATCAAGTTATTGCAGCGGAAAATACCCAAACGGACGGCACAAAATGCCAAAGTATGCATAATTCCAGCAATACTTCCACGATTATTCCACAGTTGGTTTTATTAAATACAAATGTATTGTTCCCGAATGGGACCAGCGCACCCCTAATCACCGCCATTACAAAAACGCCCAATCAAAGTCCAATTAACAACAACAACAACAATAAGAATAAGAATAATAATAGTAAAAACAACAAAAACAACACAATGAATTCTTCTATATCAGCAAGCAATGAACGCAAACGTATATACGAGTGCGATCATCCAGATTGTGGCAAAAACTATTTCAAGTCCAGCCATTTGAAAGCGCATCAGCGCGTCCATACGGGTGAGCGACCATTTGTCTGCAAGTGGGACAATTGCGATAAACGATTTTCTCGTTCGGATGAGTTATCGCGTCATAAGCGCACCCATACTGGAGAAAAGAAGTTCGTTTGTGGCGTTTGCGATAAGAAATTCATGCGCAGCGATCATCTGTCTAAGCATGTTAAAAGGCATGCAGCAAAGCGTCAGGATAAAACGCGAAAAACAAGACTGAACTGTGCAAGCATTACACCAACAACCGCTACAGAGAAAGCAGTGGTGAGAACAGCTGCAGCGAATATTACCGGTAGTCACTTAAGGGCCATTGCTCCAGCTACCACCCAGCCCGCCAATTTGATTAATAATGAACCTATAAGCACGACAACAACCCCCATAACACGCTACTCGCCCCTAATACTGCCCATTTATAATTTAGGAGATGTTTTGGATTTGCACCAAATAGACGATTATCCAAATGTTTATATGGAACCCGCCACATCAACCACAATTCAAATGATCCACTAAACAATAACCATCGTAAAATTCAGGGTAGGGCTAAAAACGGCACTTTGTCTCACCCCATGATTTCATAAAAAGAAAAGAAGTTTCAGCGATTGAAGATCGATTAAAAGGATTCTTATATATATACGGCTTAAGCCTGATGTCCATAAAATTTGAATTCATCACTCACATGATGCGAAATAAAGTTAAACCATAACGGTAGATTTTTTCTTAACACTAGGTCATACTACGCTTTGGGTGGGTATCCTCCAAACTTGACAAAAAGTGCATATTTTTCCCTCTCATTAAATGTGTAATATGTACGTATGGTGGGAATGAATGGGTTATAAAAAGTTGCTCCCATATACTAAGTTTGTCATCATTCCGTTTACAACACCCAGAAGCAAGCGTCAGAGTATATATATTAGTCTTGATCAGTCCGTCCGTTTGCTCATCAGTGGTTGCAATGCTAATGGTCGTTAATTAAATGTTGAGATATTAAAATGGCTAAAATCGGTTGAACTATAGATTTGAAATTTGGCAAACAAATTTATAATTACCAAATCCAGTGGTTAGTTTGCTTCATCATCATCATTTATGGGAAATTGTGCAAGTGGTGATTTCGAATTCTATGTGCCATGTATACTATGAACTGTCAACTGTGATATTTACTTTTACTATAGTTTCCTCTCCTTCCGTTATATTCTCATATTAATATAATAATTATAACGTGTAATCATAACTATTTATTGTAAATATAAAATGCATCAGCAAGTGCAAAATACACAAACTTGGCATTCTATTAAACATCTATAAAAGGACTGTTTTTTCTTTTTCATTATAAAGAATCTTAGTTTTGTTCTGTGTTGAAAGGTGGCCGTGTATGCATGGTATGCTCTCACAATTTTCCTAATCGTTGAGTCGTAATATTTATATTTCAATTTTGTACAGAGTACTAGTGAAGTCAAAAATCGGTTTGGCGGCATTTGGGGAGCAAGCTTGACGTACGGACATCTCCCACGTATCTAAAATGTGTGACACAGAATAGAGTTTGGGCAGTTTACTTATACGGGCCATCAGTGCAATTTGCACTGTTTTCAAAAATGATGTTGCTGCATAGTCGTGCTGGACCAGAGTACAACTGGGCGATGAGAAAGGGTAGTCCTCTGAAATTGTATTTTTTTTTAAGTAAGTAAGTTACGGGGGCGTTGATAGAATTGATTACATACCTGGTACGATAATAGTTATTGGTGGCACACTTGGCAACTTCTTATCATCCAAGCAGCAGACTAATTTGATCGACTTGGAATTGTTTTGAACGGTAGAGTCGAGTGTTATTTTGAATTTGGAATCTAAGCGTGCCAATTCGCCCTGCATTAAATGTGGTATTTCCAATTCATTTGAATTGTTCGACATCTCGCCAAGTCCACTATCAATGATACGAGCCCTTTTCGAGGGTGGGCCATCATAGCTGCCGGTTGCAGCGGCTGCGTATATATTTGTGCCGAACATTAAATCCAAGCCTGTACGAAATGTACGACGCAGTACATGATTGGCAGCTGGATTTTGAAGGACTATTGTCAGTGCGTCCAGCAACGGATTGGTTGATTTGCTAAACTGTTGTGTGGAATGGACAATTTCCAACTTTTCCAAGACCTTCTCGCATTTGAGCAGGGTTTCGAGTGGTACTCGTTGGGTGGGATTTTGCAGGATTTCCAAAAGTTTGCGCATTTTAGAATATCCTTCAACATGATTTCCATCATTTCCAAATTTGGCAACCATACGCCGAAGCGGCTCAGCATATTTGGTGAGCTGTTTATACTTTTCACGGTATAATTGCTCTTCGCGAGGATTAAAGGGGCTGTTGTTGGCTACTTGACCAGGTGTATTTAGAGGGGCGTTGGGTGACTGTAATACTTGGCGTTGATTTGGATTCGGTATGAGATTGGACATTTGGGGACTTGAGGTGGACACCAAAGCTGGACTTGGTATCATTTGAGTGTTTGACAATGACTGCGGTGTTTGTGGGCCGCCCTGCTGTTGTTGTTGCTGCTGTGGCATAATTAATGCCTGCTGTAATTGTTGTTGTTGCACACTTAGACCACTCAACGGGGATGGCACGGTGTTGGGTGAAGGGCTTTGACTTAAAAATTGTTGCTGACTTACCACACTACGGTTTACACCAAATATTTGATTACCCAACGCTATATTGGGATTCTTTTGCATTCCAGGCGGCATGCTCAACATTTGATTAAGGTTGCCTTCAATTGATTTGATTTAAATTTTGTACAAATCACACTTAAATTTGTCAAAAACTTACCTCCCTGACCTGGATTTGTTGGCATTGTTTGATTTTGACCTTGCGAGCCTGCACCTACATTGCCACTATGCAAGGCTCCTACAGGACCCAACGGTCCTGAGGACTGACCTTGCGGAACATTATTTGGCATACCTTGCATTCCTGCTGTGGCTGCATTATTTGGACCACCCACTGATATATTACCAGACGTGACTTGATTCATACGAGCGCTCATAATTTGATTTAATTGGGAATGCTGCATATTCATCTGCTGCAGTTGCTGTGGCATTTGACCTTGTAATTGTGGTACGTTCATGGCATTTACGGTCATAGAGCCACCTTGCATTTGACCAGCGGCACCTAATTGCATTTGATTTGGACCACTAGAATTTGAGTTCATTGGACCTCCTGGACCAGGTACACCCATTTGATTTAACTGCCCTGACAAGGCCTGGCCAATAGGACCGTTGACGGCACCGGACATTTGTTGGTTGGAGCCAATCATTTGATTTTGCGGTGCACCTCCAACAGAAGCAGCCATAACATTCATTTGCATGCTACCAGGACCACCCATTTGATTAATAAGTTGAAGCCCTCCAGGTCCTGGCATGCCAGCACTCATTGGCATTTGGGGACGTATACCTTGCATTTGTTGCAATTGTTGTTGATCGGGCCGTTGTTGGCTCAGGCTTTGCAATAAATTCGTTGCAACCACAGGACCTCCGGGACCGGACATTGGACCACCTGGTATAGACATTATAGGTGGATTACGGGATCCTTGGCTAGCCAAATTTTGCAAAGCATTTAATGGATCTTGTATCATATTCTGTTGAGATATTTCTTCATTTGAAGGTGGCACCTGATGTGGTTTGTCAAAAATTATTCCTGCAATAATTATTGTATGTAAATATCGGGTTTTCATTGTAAAAAATTGTTTTCTCTACTTTTCGACATATCCTTCAGTCTCAAATACATTTTGCCCAGTAGATTCATGTATTCGTCTTTTGTCTTGGATTTCTTAAATATATGATTCTCCATGGCATTAGCATTGGTATTTTCTTGTCCAGTACTTTGCAGAAAATCATTTCTAAAAAATATATAAATTTTTTGTAAGAATGGGAAAGAATGGAACAAGTTTTTATATCCACATTTTGGCAATAGCACTCTGCCGAAATTGTTGTCCTTGCCAATCCTCCGACATTTTCTTTCAATGCTTTTTTCAATTACGTTCCTTTAGCAGAAAATTTAACAATTCTATAATATTCTTATTCTTGTCTTCTTTGTAGTTCTCTTCTTTTTACACAGAACAGCAAAGACAAATACTACTGGGTTTCGTTAAACAAAAGTACATAAAATGTTCAAAAATGTTTCCCTTTTCACTGAATATTACATTAATATACTTTTTATTCCTGTATTTTTTCAAATCATTTAATTTTAGCGTAATCATTAAATTCTGTTCGCGAGATATGATTTTTTCTTAACAAATTTTAATTTTCCGAAGTTATTAAGGTGATAACAACAACTCAATTAATGTCTTTAGATATGTCAAGTAGATGACGTGCGCAACGATAGTTAGCAACTACATTTTTTTTGTCATAGTGGAAACTCTGTGAGAGAATAAAGAAACAAATTTTGTTAAAGATTTTCGTGAAAATTTCGATTAATCGATTTTGAATATTAGCCATACATGTGTATACGGTATTATGGTAAAAAATATATTTTTTCAAATTACAGTAGAGCCTCTACAACGGACGAACCGTGCATACCATAATGGGATACTATTTCAATCGATATTTTAAGATCACATGTTGTTAAAGATTCTGGGGAAAATTTCGATTAAATCGACTTTTAAACTAAATTACGTATAAAAATAAATTTTCCTTTTGTAATTCTCTCTCAGGAAAATTTCTTCTTTAAGACATTTCTCTCACGAATGTTTCTTTCTTTTCTCTCTCACAGCGTTGCCACTACGTCAAAACAACAATCGTTGTGCTATCTTGACACACATAATTTGATTAACATGACAACTAACCTGATAAGTTAACAAACCGGAATAAAACGAGATATTAAAAGAATCAAATAAACATAGATGCCTAGGATGTATCCAAGTCATTTATATGATGCCTTGTTTTATAGTATTAAAGTATATAATATATATGTATATGATTAACGGAAAAGTTCTCCATCCAAAAAATCATTTATATAATAAAAATTGTCGTTAAAAACAGCGAAATTTAGCAACTCAACGCACTAAGCTAAGCGAAGCAAGCGAGCAAGGCAATCGCTGTATTTCCATTCTCTCGCATTATCTCTTTTACGGGCTATGGCGCAACTCTTAATAAGTCCGTTACGAACGATTGTTTAATCGTTAAAAACAAATCGTACATACTTAGTATTAGTATAATTTTACAATTCGCGACTGAGGGAGTAGTGCATTGTGAACGGAATATATTGTTATAAAATTTTTATTTTTCTTTTGCTGACGTTTAGTTGAAATGCGTTTTTATGTGCATAAACATAATCACATAAATACCTCACAAATGTATGAATGTGTTGTGTATGTGAGGCTTAATTGCGTAAAGAATAATACATTATTAATACATTTGTATTGTATATCTTCTGCATTTCTTGGTTTCTAATTTGATTAAGTAAATATTAAAGTAAATGCCATGCAATAAAAATTTCACCTTAAAGTCAAAACAAAATAACAAATAATTCATGAATGTAATGAAAAGAGAATAAAAACACCCTTGAGAAAAAAATTAAAAAAGAAATAATATGTAAACGCGTAAACAACAAGAATGCAAGAACAGTAAAGTAAATAAATAGACAATGTTTTAATAACAACAATTGTAACAATAATAATAACGGCATAACTCGTCAACTGTGCAAATAGAATAGAAGAAAATAAAAATACAAAAAAAAAAACGCCAGCGATAAATGAAAGAAAATCAAAACACCTGATGCCGAGAAAATTGCGTGTTTTAGTGAATACACAACAACCAAATTAAACAAAAACAACAATATCAAAAATAAGCGACAACCATATGGATACATAAAAAATGTAAGTAGATGCATGCATGCACGCATACATATACATATTTATATGCATGTATTTGCACGTAAAGGGTTGTAAATGATAAAAAAAATACGTAACACACGTAAAAATGTTTCTCTTTTGCAAATGGCTCACTCCGTACTTTACGTATGGTACTAATAAGCTTGACATATTATTAGTTATTCTCTTATGCGAATATTTATTATTGACAAGAAAAAAATTAAACGGTACAAAAACATGCACTTTTTTAAAAAAACTTATTAACTTACCCCTATGAAAATAGCCTCGCGTCTATTTCTGTTCCATGCTTCAGCGCATGCACGATAGAGAACAATTATGGACACAATTATGATTTTCACTTATTTAATGTATCTGTCATTCATATATTTCAACAAATATTTCACCAATCATAAATTTTTCATTACTTCATACAGTACAACTAATTCTCTTTTTACACGATAGATACGTTCCCAAAAAAATCGTTCAATTAAAAACGTTTAAATGGAAGAATAGATTGATTTCAGACCTAAAAAAAAAAATTGAAAACCGTGTAAAAACAAAACAATTCGTGTAAAGAAAAAATTTTTGTTTTGTTGTAACCCGTGTTGAATCAAATTTCTGTAAAAGAAAATTCATGTAAAAAGAGAATTAGGTGTACTTGAGTACACGATCTGTCCATACTGCATTGGCAGCAATGGTTCAAATCACTTTACAAACGATTTGTTTAACTGCAGATGCTTTATGAATATATTAGAAAAGAGAAAATATATGGGAAGTTTATTAATTATAAAAAGAAAATAAATATGAAAAGAGAGATGTAAAGAAATGTTAATGTTATGACAGATCCAAAAAAAAAAAAGAGAAAAAAAATGCATAGATAGAAGCCATATAAAACGCTTGAATTTAATGCGAAGCTATTGCAGCCACAACGAATCACTTGAAACGAAAAAACAAAATCAGGCTTAGACCAAGACATTCCACAACTATATACACTATGTGGGCGTGACAGTTGCCTCATTACCCCCTCTATCAGTATAAATAGTATAGTGTTGCCTTTATAAGCTAAATAAAATTCATTGTAAATTTTAGGCGTGACTTTTTGCCGACCACGCCCATCTATGAGTAGTAACAATATTATAAATATTGATGTAAACTTCCCAGCTTGGTTTATCTGATATATAAATTTATTATCGATTGTGGGCGTGGCTATGTACTGATTTACTGACTGGAATTAAAGTAAAAAAAAATACATTTGGCTTGGGCTAAATTTTGACTATCCACCATCTGTAAAGCTTCTTAGGGAGTATTATAACTAGATCGCCTCAGTATTCAATGATGAGGAATAATACGTACTTGTATATATGTATACATTGTAGGGTCTCTGATGCTTCCTCTTACTTGTTAAAAAAGGTTTGACCTCATATAGAAGAGGATATAAAATCTCTACACGTTTATAGATAACGAAAGGGGCGTGGCATATGCACAATTGTGCTCACTTGACACCATGTGTTGCATTTTAGTGAATTATTCTATAAAGAGAGCTTTGCGGCATAGCGCCCAATTATTATCAATAAACAAAAACAAAAACGTGTGCTGCAAAATTTAAACAAAATGACAAACTTAGTAGCGTCCACATTAGATGAACGGCCGTGCCTTCAACAAAACAAGTAAAGTAATAAAAAAAAATATATATTTGTTTTTATGTTTCATATTTTTCATGTATATGAAGGTGCAATATTTGAACTTGCATGCAGACGCCAGTACAGTATGTACAAATAAACAAAGGTATCGTTGTGTGTGTGTCCGATATAATATATCTACAGTCAAAGACTAAAAGCTTGTTACACGTTACGACCGCCTAATAATTGAATTAAGCTAATCATAATATTCAGTTAAAGTTAAATGTTATCAAATTATTCTACACGATACATATGGAAAAGCACAGCTAGATATGGAGGTTGTTCTATATTTACCCATTATAAGTGGGACTATTGTACATAAAAAACAAGTACGCCTGACGCCTCCTTCTGGGTGTTGCAAACGGTAGAACAAACTTAGTATACCCACATCACTGAGTTGGAGGTTATAAAAATAACATACTCAGCGCAAAACTCGACTTGCAAACTGACGCGTACTACGTACAGTATTAGGAAGCGTCATCATCTAACTGCAACAGCCGCCATTTATATGCAGAGGTTTGGGATGTTTGAGATTTTACCTAAGCCAAATTTAGTTTCCTTACTTCTTTTAATTGTAAGCGTATACGTTGTCCCACCCCACGCCCACTTTTGTAATATCGACAAATGGAACATATATATAGATTTGCACAACAAATTTCAATTTAATAGCTCGATTATTGTCAAATCTAGGCGTGGCTCTTGACCGTTTTTGCCCATTTGAAATAGCGCTTTTCGTGCAGAAAGTAAAAGAAATGTCTGTAAGAAATGTGTTTCAGCTTAAAATATCAAAATTTATGACCGCAACAATGCCAACATCAGAGAGATAGAGATTGAATTTTTAGACCCAATGTATATACACTTTGTAGCGTCTCTGACATCTTTTGTTGGGTGTTGCAAACGTAATGGCAAACTCAGTATACCGCCCTCCCCCCACCTTATGTGAAGGATATAACAAAACAAACAAATCACAGGATAACACTTTCAATTATAGCAATAAAACTAGTGATTGTTGTACTTTAAATTTGTTCAAGTCGTTGCTGTTGTTGCATTAGTGTAAATAGCACACACAGCGCAGCTAAATAATAAAATTGCACTAATACTCATACAAAGGCAATACGATGACATCGCTCTCATCAACCTATTATTTTGATTAGAAGCAAATCATTTAACCAGTGGCTAGGGCGAAGGTATGAGAGGGGGACAGTTAAATAATTGACAATTCATTGGTTTATTAACACTTTTAGCCTTTGACTATATACATACACATGCCCATGTACCACATATGTATGATACGTAGTAGTAGTATGTAGACGTGCTTAGAAAAGAAATAATTTTTAATGATAATACAACAAAAAAAAAACATCACCATTAAAGAAATTTGTTATCTCCCCACAATGCGTTTCATTCAGTCTGTCTAACGCTAACTGTGATTGCATTTTGTGCGAGTGTGTGCGAGTGTGTGTGTGCGTGCTTGTGAATGACTTTTGTTTGTTTGCTTGTAGTCAGATTATACTAAATATACACAAGCTTCGTAATATTTATCATCTGTTATGACTTTTGTGGTTTAATAATAATCACTTGATAATATTTTGGCTCTAAGTTGGGCAATACCGTCAGTGTCAATCACTTGAGCTTTCATTCTTTAGGTCTTTATCCTAGAAATTAATATTTATTTAGTATTTGAAAATGTGAAAAATTAATATTTGACTACTGGAGAGGTTGAACCTGGACTGGTTTCGAACTCGCCCTCGTCGAGTTCTCAATCAGCAGGCGCTTTATCAGCTGTGCCAAATCTACCATTGCAAGTTCATGTGCAAATGGTTTATATCAATGATTCACACTTCAATATCACATCCTACACATTTTTGTAAATTAAGCTGCGTTGTACTATATGTAGTGAAATTCAAATACACAAGCACTGCGAACGTTTATCTACAATATGTGTAACAAAGTAACTGCTAAACTAGTTGAAAATATATCACTTTCCCATATATGCAATGTATTGAAAAGACTTTTGAACATTGCAAACATCTCCATTTTCTATGTACCATAGATTTAGTCATGTTTAGTCCATATAAAAGGTTAATTGTAATGAAAGAACTAAGTGTAAATACGCTCCATATATATATACAAAATGTGGGCGTGCCAGATACTCGATTACTCGCCTTAATAGTGTATGTAATACGTACCATACTCCTACATCGGTTTCTACAGATTTTTTTTTTTTGTAACGTGTCTGCTAAATGATCACGCCTATAATATATATAAAAACTCAATTTTAACTTCGTAGCTCAATTTTTATGGTTGATAGGTAGTTTTTTGTCAATTGCAGGCGTGGCTGTAAACCGATTTCACGTATTTGCTTAATGCATACGAAGAAATAGATAAAAAAGCACTAGATGGTATATATATAAAATTTCAGCTTAATATCTCGAAATTTACGACCGTGAAAGAATTCGTAAAGTCTCTTACACCTCCTTCTCGATGTTGCAAACGATACAGCAAACTGAGTGTATCCCTTTACTTATATATTATGTGTATGGTATAAAAAATTTCAAGTGTTAACAAGTAAAATTCCATATATATCAATGTATCCATCGATCGCTTCAAAATCTAAATCAATTTACACATGTCCATCTGTCCATCTCTCCATCTGTCCATTTGTGTATTTTTTAAACTTAACGTACAGATCACAGTTTCTGATATTAATTGATAAACTTTGGTACTGTGGGGACAAGTACATACACTATTGAAAATGTATGTGATTGATCCATTTTTAGAGACTCTTCCCATACAACGCCTTTCCGCGTACAGTGTGTTTTACATGACAATGACTTGTCCAACTAAACTAATTAAAGCATCCAACTAAACTAATTAAAGCATAAATTGTCAAACGTAGTGATGTAGGGTATTAAATGTTCTGCTAGAACCGATTATTATTTTATTAAATGTATGGATGAGTTTATTATAACCATGTATACATATTTTTGGCTTTTGAGTGGATATTATCTATTGCAGGTGTGGCACTTGACCGATTATGGTCAAATATGAATCTCTTTATAGAAACTGGTGGAAATTGGATGAAAGTCAGCTCGAAATTACAATTTGACTGACCCATGACTCTCTTAAGTGCATATAAATTACATACAATACATGCGTAGGTTAAAAATTAAAATATTAGCTCAGGTTCATCCAGCATATTGTGTTCCCAACACAAGTGCTTCAACGTTAAGTACAATATTCAATTAAAAAAGAAAATTATTGTATAATAAATTTTATATGGAAATATTCAATTAAATGTGGCTTCCTGTACAACACCCTGTATGTGCCAGCCATGTCTCTATATACAATTACGCTACACTGCTGCCTTTGCGTAAGTGCTGCAATGAATTTATATAGAAAATACATATCATATACATATATGTTGTGAAAACACATGTGTGTGCTGTCATTGTATATATATGCATATGCATGTAAACGAAATTGAATACAATAGCTGTGTGGTATATGGTTATCGTGTTTGTCACTGCTGTTGCTTCAATACTTTTGTTTTGCTTGTCACTAAGTAAACATGAATGTATGGTTGTGTACTTGTTGTCAACGATTGACGCTAACGTTGTTCGACGCTTGTCTCTTCTGCCGTCAACCGCATTTTGTTGTGCAGTGCTCCACATTTTTGTTGTGCTCGCTTCAATGACGATGAATATACCCTTATATGTACAAACAGTTGTGGTCACTTGAATAGATCCTTTTATCAAATTCCATCATTATATTGTTTCTGAACTTAAAGAAGAAAAATTATTGTAATAAATGCTACTCAAAAAGGGTAAGATTACCTATTCAAGTGAACACCACTGCATATTATTGTGTACATACAGGGTATGCACACGGTAGTTGGGAAGAAATTTATATTAAAACTAATTTGTTGTAAAATTTATTATAATTCCATTATATTTTTACATGACGTTAATTAACTCCTGTTCTATACAATTATATAATAAAATCCCCATTAGCGGCAATAAAGCACTCAATCTGGAGTCGGAAACGATTGCATGCCCGAATCAAATGCTTTTTATTTATTTGGATCATTGTTGTTGTTATAGATGCTTCAGTGATGAAATAGTATTATGAGAATGTTTATCGGTCTCCCGCTGAACTACGCTCTATGCGTAAAAATGAAACGCCTGGAGAGCTAGGTGGCCATAAGTTTGTAAAATGTTGTTCAAAAGAGGTTTACCTCTGTTACCGAATTTGTGCCGACATAAACTGTCCTCTGCGCTTAATGAAGGACATATAGCGGAGGTCCTTGTGCACAACTCAACGGATTAGGCTCTTAGAGATATTTAGGTCCCTCGCAATGACCGTAATGGACTTTGAAGGCCTTTCGTCAACGATCTCTTGCACTTGTTGGACAAATTGTGTATTTCTAGTAAAGTCCGAATGTTCCTCATATTTTTTGCGTTTTGCAACAGTTTCTACATCTCCAGCTGATGCCTTGAATTCACTACGAACCGTGTGTACGAATGTTCGGGTGCAATGCAGAAAAGTGGAAATTCCTAAATCGGTATGTTTCGCGAATTTAGCGACGCTAACTGCACAACTCTTCACTCCTTGTATTATTTTATAGTCCCCCATTGATGATCGGACAAGAAAAAAAAACAGAAATTATTCTTCAGAAATTACATTCACATCTATGAGTGTCCTTAACTAGCGTACGCACCCTGTATATTATTATATCTAAACATAATGTATTGAAGGAGTGTAGGTCTTCCTGTCGGCTTATATATATATTACTGTACATATTGTTTTTTTACATTACTCAAACAAATAACGCAAACGATACATATAAAAAAACTGAATCTCTTGTCGTGTCAACATTTAATGTAGAAGCTTCCATTCAAAGTTTGCACCATAGCATTCAAAGCCCAAATAGGTGAGCACTGTTATTGGGGCGAAGGCGAGCAATTTAATTATTTAAATGGAATGTAAATCAGTTACGAGTGATATGATAAACTACGTTAGGCACGTGTCTTTGCCCTTTTTATGTATCGTCGTTCGAAATTTTTGAGTAACTTTTATATATTGCGACTTAAGTACATCAAATAACGTAACTTATTCTTTAATTTATCAAGTATTAATAGTTGTATTGTTTGTCAGTCTTTTCGTCTTAAGATCTTCTTACGAAAAGAAGTTTTCAAGTGCTTCCATGCGGTCCAATACTAAAATACATCACATATATACTCTCCAGGTAGCAAATAAAAAACTGAGTTGATTTAACAATATCAGTGGGTCCGTATGTCCGTCCCTTACGTATCTTTATACTGCTACACCTTTGGGTTACGTAAGAATTTGGAATTAGAGAAGTTCCAGTCTTTGCTTTAAGAGCACAAATTCATATGAACAGACAGATAAATAGATAGACAGACAAATATGCCCGCCTACATGTTTAATGAATTTGCATAGTTCCTGAATTGATTGATATAATAAAAAAGGGACCTTTCTTTATCTATAATTAAGTGTTATAAAGTTGACACAATCCTTTACCATCTCTATACTCTCTACTCTAATCTTTCCTCTGTCTGGTACACATACAATACAAAAAATAGCAGCAAACTAAATTTGGCTTAGGACAAGTCTTAAATATCTCCGTATCTACATACAAACGGTAGGTGCGTAAATGTTTGTGGCAGAAAAATAGATTTTTTTTAGATTGTGGGCGTGGCTTAGAAAATAAAAGTGTCTGTACAAAATTTCAGCTAAATATGTCGATATTTACAACCGTGAGAAAGCCAACAACGGACAGATTCACAGATACACGAACATACATGTCTAGATCGACTCAGTTTTTTGATGCTGATCAGGAACATAAATATTTTGGAGGGTATCTGACACCTCCTTCTGAATGTTGTAAACAGAATGACAAACTTAGTATACATATAGCTCTTTACAAGCCATTGTCGGTGGGTTATCAGTCCATTGTAACAGACGAATTCGAATTCCAGCTGAATCTCTAGCGTAGGGTAAGAAATGTGTTTTGTGCAACTTACAAAAATTTATCATAATAGTTCACAATATGAATTGTGGCCGTAATGTTAATTCGATCCGGTTTTCTTTTTTTTTCTTTTTGAGAAAAAACTAAATAATTGCATGAATTTCAAATCAAAGGTTAATGTTGCGGCTTTTCATGTATCAATAACAGTCTAGATCATGGTCATACATACGATAATGTGCAGTCAAAACAACATCATTGAGAATGTCCAAGACTTTTGTAACAACAACAATAACACTAAATGTATTTGGTTTTAATTATCACGTAACGGTAATAAACAATAAATAGTTTCTGTTTCTTCGTTGTGTAAACATCATGCAACAGAAACTATTCTAAATGTTTCCTACAATTCGAAGACATTACAGTACACAGTATATCGATCAAAGTTTAATGTACAGGAATTACCCATAAATTGACAGAGATTCGATTATATAATGAGTGAGGCGGCCTAAGAACGCATCAAATTACATATTCAGGAATCAAATGTTTCATATGATGTGACTTTGTTACAAGGCGACAAAAAAATATTTATATTAAACATACAGTTAGTTGTTTAACATAAACAATAAGAGCGCGTGATTCAACAATATTCACCATACAACACATATTTTTAGTTTTATGCTAATTGTTGTACACACACATATACTGTAGTACTCGCACGTATGTTTTTTTTTATTCCCTCCACCTCAGTGATGAGGGTATACTAAGTTTGTTCTACCGATTGCAATACCCAGAAGGAGGCGTCAGAGACCCTACAAAGTATATATATTCTTGATCAGCGTCAAAAACTGAGTCGATTTAGACATGTCCGTCTGTGCGCCTGTCTGTTGTTGGCATTCTCACGGGCGTAAATTTTGATATATCGAGCTGAAATTTTGTACAGGCACTTTTACTTTTTGCACGCAGATCGCTATTTAAAATGGGCAAAATCGGACCAGATCCACGCCCACAATCGGCAAAAATCTATTTATCTGCCACAAAAATTAAGCTATAAACTCGAAATTTGGTATGCACATCTGTAAATATTACCTTAATCGATATGCCAAAAATGGGCGCATTCGGATTGCAGACGCGCCCACAATCAATAAAAATCTTTATATCTGCCAGAAACGTAGACCTAGAAACTTGAAATGTGGTACGCGTATACATAATTATTCCATTGACTGACATGCCAAAAATGGACGTGGTCGCATAATAGACTTGCCCACAATTTCCAAAAAACCATATTCAACGTAAAAGTAAACTTGCATGCTGATACGTAAGACACACACTTTTAGAGGGCGCAATATATATATATTTGCCACACCCATCGTTGTGAAGGTGGAGGGTATTTAAGATTTGGCCTAAGCCAAATTTAATTTTCTTACTTGTTTATTTTTATTTTTATACCGACGTGTTTCTTTTCCATTAATATTGTTGCTATTGTTAAGTTCAATATGTTATTTGGAGTTATTATAGCAAAGGCCTGCAGATGTGCATTCCAACGTATAATAAATATATACCTGGCTTTCATAATATGAAAATATGTATTTATGTGGTTCCCTTTTTGGAATCTAGGTGTTTAAATATTTTACTTAACCGTACAATTTTTTTTATATGGACTTTACTGAACCCTCTATTAGTTTTGAAGCGAGAAATGCTAAAAATTCAAATATTGAGATTTACAGCCACGCCCACAATAGAACAGAATTCCTTTTTTGAAGTAAAAGAAAAAAAGCGTTTTTATAGATTTAGAGCACCTTGTATTGTATATTTCACGCCCATCATTTACATACAACCGTGAAGCATATTCCATTCGATTTGATCCAGTTTTTACTCGTTTATATTTTGATTCGATTTAAAATGTTGTAGTTTGTGTCTATATGCATGTCAATATAATACGCTTACATATATGCATGTGCACAATCATTCATTTATTTATCGCACATAAGGTGTACCTCTATATATATTAAATCGTTATATCTTTTTGATGCGGCTTCTTTACTACTGTTATTACATATCACCTTCTTCGTTTTATACACTCCACATATGAGGGCGGGGGCATACTAAGTTTGTCATTTCGTTTGCAATACCCAGAAGGTGGTATCGGACACCCTACAAAGTTTACATATTCTTGATCAGCCAAATGTGAAGCGTTCAAGATTTGTCCGTCCGTATGTTGGTCTGTAGTTGAAACTCTCAGTCTTGAATTTTAAGATATTGAGCTGAAATTTTGTACAAAAATTTCTAATTTCTGCGCAGAGAGAGATATTTACATTTGGCAAAATCATCAAGAGCCACAATCGATAAAAATTTATTTGTCACAAAAAAAAAAATTGAAAAGTTGTATGCATATGCATAATTGCTTTACCCATAAAAAAAACTAAAAATGGGCGTCGTCGTCAAACTGACACACCCACAATTTACACCAAAAAAAAACCTTACAAAGCTCAAAACACGCCTTGCAAGCTGATTTGTATGACAAGTACTATTAGAGGGCGTAATGATATACCTGCCACGTCCACCGTTTGCAAACAAATGCGACTGGAGGGTATTCAAGATTTTGCTTAAGCCAAATTTCACTTTTCTTTGTTTTTTTTTCTGTTAATTCATTATACATGAGCAGCAATGTCTGTACGCGCAGTATTTATTATAGACACATTGTTTTTATGTACCCTTCATATTTGTGTGCGTAGGGTACATTAAGTTTGTCATTTGGTATACAAGTAACCGGAAAAAGTTGCATAAAGACTATATGAAGTAAATAAATAATTAATAAGATAATGCATGTGGTTGCCTGTTGATGAAATGGTCACATAAATCCAGATGTGTTATTTGGAGGCCCTATGGTACTTACCTTAGAATATTGTGTCCACCTCATTATGTCAAAAATTATTATTGTATTTTTCATTGAAAATTTCTGCCTTTTGCGCTCAGTTTCGTATTTAAATAAAATTAAATCGATTTGCAGCTACGCCTACAATCGCAACAGACCTCTTATCTGGATAAAGATAAAGCTATAAATTTCATATATATCCATTTGTAAGTGATTCATTGATTTATATATGTACACAAACAGTGGCGGGGGTTGCCCACAATTTATAATTGCTTTATAATGTGTGCTTCACCTCGTTAAAACATCACGCAACGCTACAGTGCACGTACAATAGTGAAGGGTATCCAAGTTTAGGCTGAAGCTAAGTTTATATATATATATATATATATATTTATTTATTTATTTAGTTGTTTTTTATATTCAACAATGTGATGATTGTGTTTCGCGTTGGTATATTGTGTATGTATATATAATAGAAATGTGTTGTACACTTGTGTGTGGTGCATGAACCACTACCACTATTATATATGATAATTTGCTTTTGTTTTTGCTATTTATATTTACAATGTGTTTGTACCACGCACTACTTGTGCTTATTGTGTTTATTAACCTATTTAACACGAGCCCATCTTTGTTTTATACCCAACACGACTCGGAATCGATCAGTTTTTAATGGAATTTCGAGCGCTGTAAAAACCTTTGAAGGTGTAGTATTTCTTAAAAACTGAGTTTCGGAGATAATAATTAAAATGTAAAAATGTTCCATCGCAAGATGGCGCCCCATGGAAAAGGTTTTTTTTCAAAAAGGTCGTCTTTTATATAAAATATTATAAAAGTTACGTTATATGCTTAATAAAGAATACTTCCGGATTTAATACCCTCCAGGTTAATTATTGCGTACCAGATAGAAGCCCCAGACATTTTACGAGGAGTCTGTTTTTCTCTCTTCAGACCGCGAAAATTCAGACATCGACTTCAAACTGTGCAGAAATAATGATGACTCTTGTATGCAAGTTGGTACTGAAATTGGGCCAAATGGATCTAAAGGCGCGTTTACACTTAAACAAAAACTGGAAATAGTCATTTTGTAGAGTTTTTAAGCGGCTTTTCTCTTAAAAATTGCACTAACACCCCGCCCAAAATACATAATTGCCGATCTGCACTGTAGTCTGAAGAGGTTTATTATACTAGCCCAGTCTCTTACAAGTCTGACGTATTTAATGCTTTTACGTTAGTACGAAATAAAACTCTTTTACTTTAGTTTTTGGTTGGTTTAGATATGGATTTGTACCGCATCGAATGTATAGAACATATACCTATTTCGATTTAAAATGGGTGAAATATCTTGAAGAAAACGCTACAGTGTAATAAAAAATGATAAAAAAAAATTAAAAAATGAAATTTTAAAACTTTCCTGCGCGGACATAAGAAGTAGAAAATTTCACCTCAAATTCCACCATGCCCACGCTCTCTCACTGTTGGTTATAGACTTTATTTTAAATTACTGAGATGGTATCCACGACCGTCCCGATTTTGAACGTTTTTTACAATACGTACTTGCTTATGTTTTTTATCCCCTCTCTTAACATTTACTTCGTTAACTGTGCATTGTATCCCCATAGTGTTTGCAATCATAATAATCATAAATATATTTGTATTTATGTGTGTATATATAAATATACAGTGGCGGGCATAAGTGCTTAAACCGCAATAAATTTGTAATCATTATAAATAGTGTAAATTGAAATTGAGAAGCACTTGATTTAAAAAAAAAACAGTCAGCCACGTAGTTATAATGACCAGATCGATTCA
The DNA here is from genome assembly GCA_963971445.1 of Ornithomya chloropus. Taxonomy (NCBI): domain Eukaryota; kingdom Metazoa; phylum Arthropoda; class Insecta; order Diptera; family Hippoboscidae; genus Ornithomya; species Ornithomya chloropus. Next base: position 49,468,201 of record OZ020530.1, on the reverse strand, counting down.
GATATGTGGAATAGGTAACTTGATACACGCCGTAATAAAAGTAATTTAAAACGCATTTGCGTTCATTTTAAAGTTGACAGTATTTGAGATATTTTGCCTTCTACGTTAAATAAATAATTTCATAAGAAATTAGTTATTTATAGGTTTTGTTAAACTGTTTTTATTATTGATTGTAACAATACTAAATAGGGTGTAACGTATGTTGCCATACCGTATAAGATTTTCATTTGTTATATGTTCCACCTTAATGATGGACGAATTCTAAGTTTGCTATTACGTTTGCAATACCCAGAAACATACATCAGAGATCCTATATTCTTAATCAGCATCAAAAAATGAGTCGATCCGCTTGTGCGTCCATATGTCCGCATGTTTGCCAGTTGTTGGCACTCTTGAGATATTAAGCTGAAACTTTGTATAGGCGGTTGTAGTTACTGTACACAGATTAAAATGGGCAACATCGGCCAAAAGCCACGCCCATTATTTAATAAACAAAATCTACTTACCTGCCAAAAATTGAGCCTTAATCATGAAATTTGGTACGCTCATCTATAATTACCTTATCTATCGATATGCTAAAAATGGGCGTAGTCGTATAGCAAATGCGCCCCCAATTAAAAAAAAAAACCATACTTGGCGCAAAACTCGACTTGCAAGTTGATAGATTCTACGTATTGTGTACGCAGTGGCCGTGATCATATACCTGCCACGCCCACCATTTGTATGTAGATGTGGAGTGTATTTAAGATTTGGCCTAAGCGAAATTTAGTTTCCTTACTTGTTTTTTAATTTTTGTAAATTACTGGGGAGCGCACAAAAATGTTCAGTCAATTTAGAAAGAATCCGTTTATTGCCTGTAGTACACTAATAATAATAGAAAGCCCCAGTTTCCTAAGCACATGAACTGTACTCTACCAACATATGGTAAATGTTTAATACACTAACCGTTAACCGTTATTGTGTACATGCATAGGAATAAAGATGACATATGTGTAGGCATTACATCTATATAGATACCACCCCCAATTATTACCCCGGCAACCACTTGTTTTCTTGTTACAAACAACGTTATTCTTTATTTTTTTTTTTTTTTTAATAAAATTACGCATACCCATACACTTATACACAGCTGTAAATGCTTGTGTGTTTGTATCATATTTGACTTGTTGTTTATGTTACGTTTTTGTTGACGATTCAGTCCTTGTTCACTTCATTTACCGTTAAGTACGCACTGGTGTTACGCAGCGCTAAAATTAAAAACAATTTCGTGTTATTTATTTAATTCGCTCGCTTATACATATAAAATAATCACTCTGGTGGCATTTGTGTAAGTGAATAAATATAAAGTTTTTTGCACTACTTTACAAAGAACGAACCAACCAACCATTCATGTTGACAAATTCAAAGAGAAGCAAAAAAAAAAACACAAAACAGATAATGGATGAAAAATTAAACTTTGTCAAGCGTTAAATTGTGATTTACCGAAAAAAAAAAATTTAAGAAAAAAAAAATTAAAAAAAAAATTGGTGCTGTTATTATGTTATGCGTTTGTATATTGATAAATTGTCTTCTTATAATTTCTGTTGCGGTTTTCTGCATTCAAGTGAAAGTGCTGAAGGTGTCTTTATTATTTTTTATTTTTATTTTTTTGCTTAATCGCCTTTCCGTCGATTTTTGCTCTGCTTATATAAATAATTTGTGTGTGTGTGTGTGTGTGTGTGTGCAAGTGTTTGTTTAATCACAATACTCTCTGTTTCTTCACTAAGCATTCGTTTAGGGAAAAAAACTTGCCCGTTTTTTTTTTGGTTAATTCTTTAACATATGGTTAACAAAAGTTTGCTGATAACGAACAAATGTTGATAAATTTCAAAATATTTTGCAATCATAATATAGAAAAAGACTTGTAAACTTTATTGTGCAAGCTGGTTATTAAACAATTTATATTCTATAGAAAAATATTGCCATGTAAGGATGGATGGCGTGGAAATGTACTAAGAGATCAATTTTAAAACGCCTCGCCAATGCATTAAGTTCAATAATTCAACAGGAACTGTAATTTTAAATTTTGTGGAAAAATTTTCAAAGAAAATAGAACAGTCGCAGAATATCAAATACGAGTCCAAGTAAATCTTGCAAACAACGATACCATATGTTTCGCCAAACAAAATTATAAATAGAAAATAATTATTAAAAACAAATGAAAAAACACTAAATACAGTTTATCAACCGACCGGGGGCCTGACAGGTACTTGATTATGCCATTTAATAGTGAGTGTTAAATACGAATTGACGTGAAAATCAAATTCTACAATACACCAAAAAAGTTTTCTTTTTTGTAAATTATGGGCGTGTCTGTTAACCGGCACTTCGATGCATGTGGTAATTATAAATATTTAAACCAAATTTCAATTTCATACATCAATTTTTATGACAAATAGATCGTTTTTTTGTCGATTATGGGTGTGGCTTGCAACCTATTTTAGCCAATTTAAATAGTAATCTGAAAACGGAAAATAAAAATTTCAGATCATTCTTTTAAAATGAACGACCATAAGACAGACACACTGATGGACATGTCTAGATTGACGCAGATTTCGGTGCTAATCAAGAATATATTTACTTTATAGGATCTCAGACGCCTCCTTCTGTATGTTGCAAACGAAAAACCGATAGTTATTAGACTTCTCAGGGAAATATTGTCGATCCTTGGTATATGCGTCCACAAAGTGAATCAAATAGAATGCTATAGGGTCTACATTTTGTCTTGGGTCCCTAAAAAGGCCCTTAGTCTTATTTTTCAATCGACCTAGATACAAAAAAAAATTGCACCTACAAAACATTAAACACTTGATCTCTCCACTCGAGTTTCAGTTTCTCTTTTCTACGTACCTGCACGGATACCATACTGCGTGGAGTATTATCATCCATGTGATCGACATAATCTAGCAGGCATAGATATTAAGTTTTCATACGATAGACTATGTCAATGTCGACATAGAGCTCATTAAGTTCATGATTCATTCTAATGCATACAAAACCAAAGACCTTCCGAAGAACTTTTCTCTCCAACACTCGCAAAAAAATATACATCTTTTACTAGCTTAGGACTCATTCGCCTCCACGTTCATAAAAATATTTTTAACTGCCGATGGTTTTACCAGTGCAATGCCACCTGCCGAGTTCATATTCCAGCTGAAAAATTTTTATACTTTAATCCTCAGCTGGAGTGTTTACTAAGGCACGGCCTTAACTAACTCGGCCATATTTTAAATGAATAAATCACAGGCAAGCCCTTTGATTTTAATGCTGAAACCAGGGCGTGATTAACCACCGGAATATACCAGATATGGAGCATCAAACATGACATTAAATTTAATCGAAATTAAGTGTCAAAGACTCAAGACAGAGTATATATTATAAATCAGCATCGAATACTCACATGATCTGGCCGAAACAAATGTTTAACACGTTCCTCCTATTACTTACAAATTACAAAAGTTACCAAATGTACAATTGGTGGTCACCGGACCTTTGAATCAACGGCGGAGTATATACAAAAGTTGGTACAAAATAGTACAAATTTAGCGCCTTTTAAGAAAATTTTAAATAAATGACTTTTTCAAACCATACTTTTATTTAAGTTTTTGTTATTAAGTCACCCGCATAAACATTTATAATACGCACACCTTTACATACTATGCAGGAGGAGTTTTATTGTTTTTATTGTGCCAGTGGAATTTTTTATATTGATTGCGTTCTGAAGGATTGTCCAGTCAATGACAGTTAATCGTTAATATTTAATGAAAAAGACGTTGTATACACTCGTGGGTTTTTCACTAAATGCTCGGAAAATTACCATGTGCTTAAACATGCATATGTGCACAAATACAGACAAATCATCAGTATACACACTCCACACTCCATGCCAGCAAGATATAATGAGCTTTGGCAAATGTTTGTAGCTCCGAATGGGGCGAAAAAGCCATCTATCCTTTAGCATTTTCACTTATACGTTCTAGTTTAATATGTTGTAGTTGTTGTATTATTTTCCATTTTCGGTTTATTATAAATGTATATATATATGCAAACTTATATGTATAGCACATACACAGTGGCATTCTATGTAAGCGTGGCGTGCAATATTGTAGATGGAGCTTTTATTGAGCTTTATGCAGAATTATAATAATTTATATAGCAGTTCCATCAATAATTCATTTATAGCCTTAGCAGCATGTCTTTGTCTATGCCTAAGTTGGTTTATTACATGTAATCAATGTTCTTCTTTTTCTTTTCTCTTTCCACTATCATTTATAGTTGCTTCCAACGTCAGTTTCGAGTAGAGAGCATTTGCAGATATGTATGGTTGAGTCGATGGAGGGCGAAGCGGGAATATCAGCAATCAATAGGGCAAGTGCAATAATGCCTATAATGGGAGTGAGTGCTAAGCATGGACATGTGCCAGGCGGAAGTGGGAGTAGTAGTAGCAGCAGCATTAGCAGCAACAGTAGCGGATACGACAGTGCAACCACAACGCCTACTAATAACAACTATGAATCGGCAACGGCCCAATCGTCCACATCTACGACTCCGGTTGCAATTGCTGAACCGATACCGCTTGCAACAATAGCGGCCGTAACCCCCTATTACAATGAATCTGCCAATACGCAGAGTCTCGGGGTACAACATTACCAGCAGCAGTACTGCAAGCAGAACTATTACCATTCATATGATTATCAGCAAAGTTCGAACGTAATGGGCTTAGCATCATACGATGTCAGCGGGAGAGGTGGATATGACAGTGGAGTCGGTGGATCCGCACTCAGTTTCGAATCGTATGATTCAAATGTCTCCGGTGGATTGATGCACAAGCCATCTACATATCGTAATATACCAATTGAACCCAATAAAACAATTCCAACAAACATGTCATTAGAACAACCCATGCAGCCCCAGCAACAGCACCAGGATTACTACTTGAACAATTCTGTGAAATCTAGTAACTTTTTAGCCCAAAAAAACAGTGCAATTATGACCAATAATGGTAATAAACCTCAAGCGGCTGCCACCCCATTTTTTGCTCAACCCTACACACAACAATATGGGAATTCTTCCTATTACGATACTTTTCGTACAAAAACGCCAAATGAATATCATGACCCTTACGCTGATAACGTAAGCGCGGTTACATATCAAGCACAACATAAATATTATCCGACTGCCAAAACGCAAATCAAGGAGTCCTGTTCGATCTTGCCCAATTATACAGCAATGGGAGTAGCTTCAAAACAATATGCGAATGATCACGCACCAGGCGCAACTGGCAACAATTTTTGCAATAGCAATACAGTAAATCATGGTTTGGGTTCCTACGACAAATACATATATCCTACACTGAATGCAAGACCGCCTAGTCTAACAAGTAACACGCCAGTCAATACGACTCCATATCATAGCAATGGTGTACACTCGACTGCTCCATCTCCCTGGCCTTGGCCAATTGAAAATATTACAAACAATAATGGCTCTTTGTCGCCAACGGCTGTTCAATCGATTGGTCACATCCCTACTGCTACAGTAGCTCCTACACAAGCAAGTTACTTAAACCAAAATGCAATCACTTCACAAAAAAAATCTCCATACCGTTTGCATCATGAGATGTATAATGATAAGTATCGAACAATTTGTCCACCGGGACCGACTTCACAAACGCAAGCTTACCCACAACAAACGTACATTAGTCCGGCGCCTCCCAATCGCAACTTATGGTCTGGCTCCCACCCGCAAAACTTGCCCACATATAATGAACGTTTACCATATGCTAGTCATCACATGACATCTGGGCAGGGTCTACATCATTCGTTAACTTATTTCAGTGCGAATACCGGGCATACGACCACAAATAGTCGCCAAGCGTGTTGTTCACAGCCTTTTCAACCTCAACCTTGTTACTTATCACCGCATTCACAAGCCACCTTGAAAACTTTGGAAAGTATTCCTATGCCATCACAACCGACCCTAATTCATCGTTTCAGCCCATATCAAACACACTGCAAATACGCCAACATGACTGATGAGAAAATAAATAATCCGAATAATCTCTACTTAAATACCGCATCGTACGACAGCTTGCCGCCTACTTATGGCGTCCACTCTAATCATACATATGCAATTGGAGGAAATTCAAATTCATATCACGGATCAAATACCGCTCAAGAAATAATGCGGGCTCACAGTGGTTCAATAATACAACATACAACAACATCCAAAAATGGAAGCTTAACTTCTATACCATTTTCTAACGATCTCAATTTAATACCAAATGCTTTTGGAAGCTATGTAACGAATCCATCTAATCATAATGTCCCAAATATAAATTCACAATCTCATAATTTACCGCCACCTGTACATGGGTCCAATTTAGCAAAACGTGCCTTAATGGATTATCGTAAACACATAAATCCAACAGCTACACAACAACCGTTCTCATTACCTGAGGACTATTACCTAAACAATTTAAGAGACCAAGGCCACCACCAGCCAACGATCAATACAAAACAATGCAACTCAGAAAACATATTGAACACCTTTGATACCACTCAGGAAGCTATAAATATTATATTCGATCCAACACCCGAGATAACTGATATAACTGCACAAAAGCTGTTGAACGATGATGGTACAAAAAATCTCAGTCTACGTGATTTTATTGAAAATTGGAATGATGACGAAGAAGATGCTATAATTAATGACGAAATGCCTAGTAACATAAATGAAGTACTGTGCGGGATACCGACAATGAAAAGAAATCCGGCCAGTAATAACGAAATATTATCCATAAATCAAGGTACTGAACAAAAGGATTTCAACGAAGATATTTTAAGACTTGACACCGCCGATACAACAGATACAACAAATCAATATGCAAAATTGCCGGATATTGTGATTGATACTGAGAAATCTGCAAACTGTATAAATCTGGGGAATTCGTCCATGCCCCCATCACAAAGTGCACCCTTTGCACTGAACAGTTTTGATGTAGAAAAAGAATTGGATCAGTTACAATTAAAGAAGTGCAATAGTCAAACTATTGCGCACTTTAATGAAGATATTGATGACGAAATGAAAGGAACAAATAAAAACGATATCCAACCCATTCCAAGCAATGAATGCAGTAAAAGTCTTGATAATACTATACAAAATAACATAATCAGCGTTCAAGAACCGAAGGCTGGCATTTCAGCAGCAACCGTATCACACATTTTGTGCCAAGACGGTGGCAGTGATTCTGGACAGAAATCGCAGGATAATGTATACAAAGATAACGACTCCTCCAATAGTGAACACAGTCTTAACTCGAGTGGATCCACTTTCGAACGCGAGTATCATTCTTTTATACATAAACTGAACACAAATGTCCCTTCTAATTCGAACAAAGAAGAAAAGCCTGAATATGACAAAAATAATGCAACATTTCGCAACAGGTTTTATAAAAGTATAAATAAATATAAGCAAAATGAACATAAAGCAATGGTTCCGAAATCAGTACAAAAACTGAAGTATAATTCAATTTTTCCACTAGCATGCAAACGAAAATCCCGCTTTAAAAAGCTGGCATTAAGTAATAAAAATAAAGCAAAGTTCAAATCTACATTTTACCGATTCGTGCATACCTTCCGACGATCTAGCCGTTTGAAACTGTTACAACAACACATATACAAATTGAGAGACAATCATTTGCCCCGCATAAAGGGGAATTCCCTAAAGAAATTCTCAATTAAGAGACTGCAACCTAGAACATTACAAGCAATGTGTATCACGGTTATTAATACGAAAGGCTTTAGAAAGTATTTTTTGCAAAACCATGCAATTCGTAATTGCCCCAATTATGTGGAAATAGAGAATATTTCAAACCAAAGTAACCATGAAAAAGAAACACCTAACGCAGAAGATCCGCACATTTGTACCGATCCGCAATGTGAAACGTGTGATGTTATTAGAAGTTTAATGGAATCGGATAAGTACGAATCGTTGGTGGCAATAAATGATGATGTAGGGGTACAATCTTATAACCAAAGTACAAATACAGAACCCATAGATTTATCATTAGAGTCCAGAATGGAAGAATCACCAACAGAAATTACAAAACTGAAAAACACTGAAAATATTGTTACACCTTCAAAGTTAACAATGGAGAGTACTCGCAGTAATTGTTTGGTTACAATATCAAATGAAAAGGAAAGTGCATATGGTTTTGAAGTGAAAGGATGTCAGCTGTATAACTCTGAATGCCTTGAAAATTTTAAAACAAACAAAGTGTTGAGTAGTAGGCTGGAAGAAAATGACTTGGCAAGTAAAACCAAAGAAAATTTCATAAATGAAAAAGACGTTAAAAATATTAATAACAATTTTATCGAACGGCAAAGCGAGCAATTGAATATTGAAGAAATTACGGTCCAAACTAATCTTAATCCAAGCGCAATAAATAAATGTCCATTATCTCCTAATGAAGATCGAAAGGACTGCAACAAAAGTCCGCGAAGCATTGCAGATAATACAGGTGAGAAAAGAAAACCTCTTGAAAATGTTCAATCATTAAATACTCGCGATGAGAATAATTTCGTACATGACAATAAGCAAAAAGTTGTTGAATGTAATAAATTAGTAAAAGATAATGATAACTGCAGCAGTGAAACTAATGCATATATTACCCCAGGCGAGCTCGTAAAAGTATCCGAAAATTCAAATCAAAATATGTCGCAGGAACATATTGTGAATGAAGAAGAAGCAATGATTTGTAATGATGACAAAGAAGAAAAAATTTTTGATGAATTTAAAAATGATGAAAATGAGCATAAAGTTGTTGAAGGTAATAAATTAGTGAAAGATAATGATAACTGCAGCAGTGCAACTAATGCATATATTACTCCAGGTGAACGCGTAAAAGAATCCGAAAATCAATATCAAAATATGTCGCAGGAACATATTGTAAATGAAGAAGAAGCAATGGTTTGTAATGAACACGGACAAGAAATTTTCGATGAATTTAAAAACAATGCTACTGCTCCAGAAGATGGTAATATTGATTGCAAAAATACATTGAAAAATGAAATAGTTGATGAAAATAGGGAAGATGCCTTAGAGAATATTAAGCAAAAAGATATGGAGATTGAATTTGCAGATGAATTGAAAACTTTAAACAATGAGCAAGAAAATCGCGGATATCACATCGAAGAAGGCAGCTGCGCTTCTTCCTCACTCGGAGAAGACTTCAAAGGTTTCAGGGAACAAAACCCAAAGCACACCTTTGAAGAAGACTCTGGAGAATCATTTATGGGTTTCGCTGAAAAGAACGCTGAAAATAACACTTCCAATGAACAACCCCTTAATGAACTCGATGAAAGTTCGGATATAATGGATGCTTTGGATACTACTTCTACAAGTTCTTCTAAAATACTGAATTCAACTGAATTGAATAATGACAAAAACAAAAGCGACAGTGTATCATACGAACTGAATGAGTTGGAAGCTTTAAAAAAAGAATTAATACAAAATGATTATAATATGGAGCAAGCGACTAACGAAGAACAACTCGGTGAACAAAGCCAAAACTTAAATGAAAACGGACCAAATATAACAACCAATGACATAGAGCACATAAAACAAATGCTGGAAAGTGACGATGAATTACCCAAAGAAAACAATGGTTGCAGCGTTGGGACAGTAGTCAAACACAACATAATGGTAACAAATGATAAAAAAGATATTAACACAATACTAACAAAAACGATTCTTATACCAAAGTTAAGTGACCTTTCCAGGGATGCCTTAAATAGTTCCTCAGAGTATAATAGCTTTTCCAACATTAGTCCTACGGAGTCCACGACAAACGATCTAGAAGTAGAACGTGAAATGACCGTTGAAGAAGCGTTAGCTGAAATGTATCGTCAAGCGGGAGTAGTGACCGATTCCGATGACGCGACTAGTGTTAAGAACGTTTTTGATTTTGCCGATGGCGATGATGGAGGTAAAGATGATGATTATAACCAAACTAACAACACCCATAATACGCAAGATATATTTCTAGTAAATTTACAAGAAATTTTAAACAGTGATTCCGATGTTTATATAGTACAATGTGATATGAATGAAAATGTTGTGGATGTAGTCGATGAAGGTACGAATGATAGCGTTGAATTAGAGCGAGTAAGTACTCTGCAATGGATTCAATTACCAAACACCAATGATAGTTGTAGTACAGCCGAAGATATTCAAAAGCCAGAAACTAGCGCTAGCGCTATGTGTCGCAAACGTCCACCATATGATATTAATGAAATTAATTTTATACCAGTTCTCACCGAACCTGATCAGGCCGTATCAATTATACATCACGAAGAGATAGTACCTGATAATTTTAAAGAATTTTTACGTGAAGAATTTTTCAAGTACTTACATGAGAAATACGTGCAGAGGAATATACCACGATTTTATCATCCTAATCGTATTTTGAAGAAGTATAAAAAATTTATTTACAAGAAAAACAGTAGTCGCCCAACAGCTACCCTTAAATCAAAGTTATTGTAATAATAACAACTAATTTGATGAATTTTGTTTTGAAAGGAAAACAGATAGAAAAACCATGGGCGCAGGCAGGTATATAATACTGATCTCTTAAATGATTTGGACTTTAATTCAAAGTTTGAAAAAGGGCAAAGGGTACATTTATTTTGTAACTCCACACCCACATACCACATAATACCCCATAATACCGATCAGAATCAAAATCTGAATCGATTTAAGCTTGTCCGTCACAGCCATTATATGGCAAAAATTGCAATTCTTAATCTATTTTGGCAAAGTTTGTTGAAAAACAGTTAATTAGCTTCACATTTGACTGTGCCAAATTTCGATCCGATCCCCCTTTTCATATAATGATATTTCACTTCAGTGACTTATACGGCAGTGCCTCGCGTTTAATGATATAACTAAACTAATTATTGTCTAATTTAAGAAGCTAAGTGGTGTAGGATATTAAATGGTCGGACTTAACTGACTATAACATTTTCACTTGTTTTCTTATATAAACCTCTATAAACCTATGAAAACATGGACATAACTAGATTTTTAATTTTTATAAGGTCTCTGAAAATGGCTTTTTAATTTTCTAAATTAGACAGTGATGCATTAAGATACCTGGGGGTCGTTCTAAGCACAGAAACTTTTTGTAAACACTTTTATACAATTTCTGAGCAGCTAAACATTGCAGAGATCCCCCTATTCACTGTGGTAATAAAATTAATAATAATAACAATAATAAATGCAGAACGATGGATATTTCTTTAGAAGAGAACACTTTTTGTGGTTATCTGTTGCAGAGTATTTATTGAGCTCTTCATTTTTAAAGAGTCAAATATGTTATGTATATATACATAAATATCTATCTAGTGCATGTGTAAATGTGTCATTATTCATATCGCAATGACAAAATATAATTGTATTGTAATTTGGTTTCAAATTATACACGTGCATACACATTTGTAATGTATTTAATATTTTTTCCATTTATTCCACACTGCATATATGCAGTCAGACAGAGAGAGAAAGAGAGAGAGTGATTGAGAAAGATGGGGAGAAAAATGTCAACACCTTAAGTGCTTTAAATGTTATTTTGTTAAAAAAAAAATCAATAATATATAAGTGCATATATATATACACATACATATATATAATGATATATATATATATATATATATATATAAATACTGTAGACAAATCCAATAGAAAATTTTTAACATTATACAATACATACATAAATTAAAGCTATACATACCATATGTATAAACAAATAAATAAACGCGACAAACAGAGAAATATTTATATACATACCTTAATAATGAATTGTACACATGTTTTAATAAATGTTGCTCACACTTTACAAGTATTAAATGTTCCACTTATACGAATAAATATATTAATGTTTGTAATATAAAAAAAAATGAAATTTTTAAATATCGCATATATCAGATTGACCATAAAATTTTACATGAAAAATTAAAAGCAAAGCAAATATATAATAATAATAATAATAATAATAATATATAATACTGAGCAAAAACAATAAAATAATAATAATAATGTAATAACGTCCTAGTAGCATGTTTATAGATATTGCCATAAATATTAAAATGTTTATCAGGCATATTATAATAATAGCAACGTACACATAGATAATGTGCAAATCAGGCATGAGCAACACGCGGCCTGCACGCTCTAACGCCATGATTCCAACTAGACTTCCTTTTTATATTTTACACATAAAATGTTGGTATTGAAAGTTGGATATGTCATTTGCATCACAAAGTAGACGTCACAGACCTTTTCTTCGAAAAAGCAAAATCTTATTAGATCTTCATATTCATGCACTTCAGAAATTGAACTGAAATTTTTTATAGGCGAAAACGGTTAAGAGTTACGCCCCGAAAACATAAGAGAATAACTTTCATAGCAACATTTTTAAGTTTCTACACTTAGGTTGCTATTAAAATTAGGAGAAATTGTATAAAAGGCACGTACACAAAAGTTGAACTATGATGTTGAAATTTAATACAAATTTCCCATACATAGATGCCCTTAAAATGGTTGGACGCCCTCAAGAGACACGCCCACAACTTGTAAATACCGAATAAAGCCATTTAGGAAATATATAATGCAATAAATACATGCCACGCCTACAAGATACTTACAAATGTGGAGGGTATTTAAAATTTGTTACAAGTCCACTTGTTACACTTGACTAAAATTAAAACCAATTGTTGAAAAAAAAGAAAACATAATTAAGCACAACGCGCGACGAGTGTCAACATGTTATAATAGAAACGTGTCCTCGACACAAGACAAAAGTATAAATGTAAAAGATTAAAAAAAAAAAAACTGTCAAATTTGGAATGATATCTCAATTTTGTGGGCTCAGAAGGAGGCTAAAAAAAAAGTAAAATAACTAAATTTGACTTTGGCCAAATATTAAATACCCTGCACAAACAGTGGTTGTGGCAGGTGCATGCTTCTACCCTAATAGATTAGAAATATCTGTACAAAATGTTAACCGTGAAAATGCCTCCAATAGACAGACAGACACAAGGACATATATGTCTAGATCGACTGAGTTTTTTATGCTTTTTAGTTCGTTTGACGCCTCCTTCTGGGTGTTGCAAATAGACAAATGACAAACTGACTCCCCATCTAATGCGAAGAGTATAAGAAGTGGACACCCTATGTGTACATTGTATGGTGACAATTTTTTTGCGAGAATGTATGTGTGCAAGAATTTCAATTTTTATTTGGACTAGGCCAAATCTTAAATACCCTCTACATCTATATAGAAAATATGAGCGTGATAAGTGTCTCCTTACTCCCTATATTAGTATTTGTATTAGGTAGTAACTTACAAATAAGGTTTATTGTAAAATGTGGCCGTAACCACGCCTATTTTTGTCACATTTATGAATGCATCAATTATACAATTATATAATCGATTAAAACTACATAAATACATCAATTTTTACATAGATATGTATCGATTGTGGGCGTGGCACTTGACTAATTTCATTCAATTAAACTATACATTTATAGTAAGTGCAGAAACTAGAAATTTTAATATAAAATTTCAGCTCAATATCTGAAAATTTACGACCCTGAGAGTGCCCAGAATATACAGTGGTACAGGCGAACAAGTCTGGAACGATGCATATTTAACAAGAATTCATATATATTTATAGATTGTAGAATGTCTAAAGTATGCTTGCTCGGTATAAAGAATATGAAAAGTTGCTCATGCCTGGTATGAAAAGTGTGCAAAATATAGTTTCACCCATCGTTCTACTACAACCTGTTCCTCTTAGCTTTATATTTAATATAAACATTATTGTAACAACCAATAATATAAGTTGCATTTTTTCCGTTAATATTAATTCGAACAATTCTGAAAATCACTCGGAAATGACAAAGCTGAGATGGTTACAAAAAACAACATGTATAGACGTGGTATTCAGTTCAAATTATTTACATATTTACATTTAAAAGTATAACACATAGAAATATATGACATTGTATTGTATTGTACTTTTCATCTTCATAAATGCATGGATTTATATAATACAATATACCGGGTGCGTACGGTAGTTGTGGACAAAACTAATTTGTTCATATTTTTTGCAAAATTTATTTTAATTCCATGAAATTTTTACATGACGGTTATTATACAATTATACAATAAAATCCACATTAGGGACAATAACGGACTCAATCTCTTTATTGGGCCCCCGCTCAACTACGCCCCATACGTAAAGATAAAACGCGCATTTAGCGACGCTACCTGCACGACTCTTAACTTTTGGCGTTATTTTATAGTCCCCCATTGATGATCAGACAAGAAAAGAAGCAAACAAAACTTTTCACCAGAAATTACATTCACATAACTAACGTATGCACCCTGTATTGTACAATATAATTAGATGCAAAGGTTCAACTACGTAAGTTAGAGAGGTTGCGGGTTTCATATTCTTTACAAATTATATTTAAAAAAAAGTATCAAAAATTGTTTAATAAAAAACTATATTAAATGTATTTTAGTGTATGTGTATACAAGTAATAAACTAGTGTGTATGTATTGTAGGTATATATGCATTCATTTCATTTCAAATCAATGCCAAACGAAACAATTTATATAATTTTTTTTTTTGGTGATTTAAAAACGAAAATGGATTTTATTCACACTGCATACATACCATATATGATTTGTGCTCAATGTATTTTACTCATAATGTGTGGAGGTCCCTTTTCGAGTATCAATAATTGCACACGTTAATCAAGTCATTCCTCCTATACCTTCCACCTTTTCTCTGTTATTGTTCAAAGCACCTTTTACCACACCTTTGTACACTAGAAAAAAGGAAAACAACCTGACAAAAGATGTAGAGAAAATATTTAGAAAAAATATAGTATCTTATAGAATAATACGTGATGCTTATTGTTAACATTTGTGCAAAAAAATTTGTAATACATTCCAAAGCTATCAAACCACGCTGTTTTTAAATTAAGTCAACAAAACTAATTTAATTATTGTTAATTATTTTTATTGTAGTATAGCAAATTGTTTCTGTTCTACTGCTATTCTCGTCAAATTATTTATTTTTTATGCAAGACAAACAAAAACACTTAACAAAGCAAAAGACACACATCTATAGCCACCACCTTGACATTGAAATTTTACAATACAATACAAAACATTACTAATGCCGAGACGTTGTCAGTGCCTGGTCTCACATATAGAATAATAAAATTGATAAAATATTGATAAGCTTGAATAAGATTTCTGTTTGTCCTTCTGAATCTGAAATCGACAAATCCATATATTGTATAAATGACGGAATGACCCTTCAAGTAGCTGCAGTAGCAGATTGATTGCAAAAGAACAAGTTCAACAACAAGTGAAAATGTTAAAGTTGTGCATACCTGACAATTGAATACCCTACGCCACGTCCCATAATAAATAGTTGAGTTGTGTCGGTAAATGTATACTAAGTTTGTCATTCCATTTGCAACATCCAGATGGAGACGCTAAAGACTTTACAAAATATACATATATTCTCATAAACTGCGTCGATCTAGATATCTAGATATCCGCATATGGAACTCTCACCAAATTTTGATTTACTGAATTCACACTTTCTACAAACACTTCTAGTGTCTGCACGCAAAACCCGATTTCAATTGGGCAAAAGAGACTAAGAGCCACGCCCATAATTTATTTACCACAAAAATTCAGCTGTAAAGTTGAAATTAATAGGTCGCATTTATTGCGATATTTCGATTCAACTTGGTACAATGACATGTATTATCCCAAAGAGAAGTGGTGTAGGGTATTAAAAGGCCGAGCTTGACCGACCATAACATTTTCACTTGCTTTTTTTTCTTAGATATGTTCTTATTATTAAAGCAAATATAAAATTCAAATTACACTTAAACACATTGCAAATACTGTACGATTACGCCTCAACTTCAGATAAGGGGAAGGTGGTGGATACCTAAGATTTGGCACAAGTCAAATTTAGCTTTTTGTTTTACCTGTTTTATCATCGCGTTTAACCAAAACAAAACCAAAACAAAGCAAAAACAAAAAGAAACCGGATTTATAATACATAGAAGCAAGATACATGCATCATTTGTATATGTAGGTACTATATGTATATGTATGTTAAAATATCAATAAATAAAGTACCATTTCTAAAAATGTTCAATATTTTCAAAGGAACGAAATTTATCACACGTTTTTTTATGATCATTTAACGCTGTGAACACCTAATGTCATAACTGAGTGCATCTTTACAGGTGCATTGAGGTTTAAATTTTCAGTGTCACATTATTACCAACAGCAGACACAGAAACTTTGGTGAAGCAGTCTGCATAAATGCCATGTGGAGAAGTTACGTTTTGAAAGAAACGAAGTTTTTTTTCACCTTGCAAATGAAAGATTTTCATTTAATTTTGAGAAAATTTCCTTTTTCGAGCAATTCATTGATAATCCTTTCAACTCGCCCAAAGTGGCGAAATTGCAGATTTAAATTGTATCCCAAATTGCAGGGAGTATTAACACTTTTTAATTAAAAGTGTAAAGCATTAAATTCGGATGGGAGGATACAAGTAGAAGGGGCTGAATAAAAAACCTTTTATTAGTACGTGTACGCGGATCGATTATTATTAGTTTTTTTATTTTTAAATATATAGATAACACATTTCATAAATAAATATGACGTAAAGTTCACGTGCGCTTCGTTTATAACAGCAATGCCCGTAGATGGGTTGTCGGTAAAAACTATTGATGATTTTAGAAAAACGCTTTGGCTATCGTATGGATTATGGTCTTGCTGAGTCCAAAATTCTTATGATTTACGTCAGTGCTTAGCCTTCACTTTTCGTGCAATATGTGCTTACTTAACTAATGTACAGTTGAGAGAAAAAAAGCTAAGGGTCCTTCAGTCAGTCCAGCCTTTTCATTTATATACTCGTATAAAATGTTCAATTATAGAATGTATCAAACATATCGTTTCTATTATTAACTTAACAGTGGCGAGTACACTGGTACGCGGACAAAGTGATCACGGGCCGCCCCGCAATTTTTAGATATCTCAAAATTGGGAAAAAATCGACTTCCTTTAGCTAATGGGCCCCAACAACATTTTGAAAATGTTTTTGTGCATCAAGACTCTTCATCTTTACTGTAAACACAAAAAAGGCATCAGTGTCCTCTACAGCATGTTAGAGATCTAAAACGAAGTTTTTTTAACAATTTTGTGATTATGTACATAAGTACATATATGTATCAAATATATTTTTTTTTTCGACACAAACTTAATTTTTACTACATACTTAATAATTTATAATCAGACTATATGAGTAACCTGTCTAACTACTTGGTATGCGATGAAGTCGAGTTTGGGAATGAGTACCGTGCAAAAATGTAATAAATGCTTGCTTGAAAAATAAAATTGATTGCGTAATTCATTGCGAACGCTATTCGTATTTCTCGAAGAAACGTTTCTTCAAGTCTGGCGGATACGTTACGTATATGTAGTGCTCATTTTGGCCGACCTCGTTCTGTATGATCTCGTTTATGGAGGCCGATGTTCGTAATGATTGTTGGGAACCGCTGACATAACGTTGACGTGCCTCCAGTGGACGCGGCATTGTATTAAAATGTTTACCACCTCTACCACCGGGACCACTGACACCGATTTCGCCATCGCAACGCGGCGGGGCAACGGGATAGTTTGCGGCTGCAAAAGCCGCATTTGGTCCAATATTTGTACCACTATTTATACTATTCACAGTAGTTGTGGCTACGGGTCTACTACTTATATAGTCGTGTCGGTCTAAAATGTCCTGTTGGTACACCATACCGGAGGTCGGTGGGTGACGCAGTGGTGTCTGTCCAGGGCCTACCAATATTGGCATCGTAATCGTGGGCGTACCCGGCGGATGCGGATCGCCTGTGTATCGTCGCGGACTGTGGCGATAATCGTATAGCACTGGTTCGGGGTACAAATCGTGAGACGTGACGGGTGCCATGTTTTGCGCCTGTTGCTGTTGGTGCTGCTGCTGCTGCTGTTGCTGTTGCTGCCGGTAAAAATACTGAATGCTCTCGGGAGGTGTGTCGTTGGTCACTCCATGATGAATTCCGGTAGTGGGATACTCTTGGTAATGGTATTGCTCCTGTGGGTGCAGTAAAGCCGGCCCTGCCCCTGCTACTGATGGGTGGTGATGGCGATGAAGTGATTGAATATTCTCGTAACCGTGATTTGCATTGTTTACGGTTGTCTCTTCGGAGGAGCTGTAACAGATAACTTGGGTTTGATTAAAATTTTCTCCCTTGAATTTCTTTTCACATGTGATTCTCATCCACTGTACAACTTACTCAAACAATATCCAAATGATGTAATAACAAAAGCAAATTCCGGTTGATAGTACAAAGGTTAAAATCAAAATCAGGCCCCAGGGAAAGGCACGTGGTTCTAATGGGCCATCCTCCCAATACCGTTCACAGGTCAAATACCAACATACCGCCTTGTTCATTTCCTCTATTAGAGAATTTTACCAAACGAATCCAAAGTTTGTAAACAAAATATTTCCTTCCTCCTTACCTTCCATTTCCTGGAAAGCTTGATCCGTCATTTGCAAGATAAGTCCACCGATGCAAGTTCTCACCAAATGTTCACATTTCGCTTTTAATTTGTTTATCTCTTCCGTGTTGCAATTGGCTTTCACTTTGTGCATAATACTGTCCTCCTCACTGGCACTTTCATTGCTTTTTGCCTCCTCCACGGTGTCTGACGAAATGTTGTGGCTTTCGTTTTGGCCCTTATTGTGAATAGAATGGTTTGGTGATTCGGAAAGGTTATTCTGTATGTTTTTTGCTGTTACTGTTCCATAACTATGACTCGACGTCGACGAGCTGGCCATATTATCAGCTGAATGGTAATGACTGTACTTCAGATTGCTATCATATTTAAATGAATTTTCATTGATTTTGTTATCTAAAGATTTAATAAGGTATTCTGAAACGGTATCCTGGATAAGATTTAAAAAAAAAGATTTCTTGTATTTACCAGTCTGCGAATAAAGGTGTTGGCCAATTTGCTCCTGGCGTCTTAAACGATTTTGTACTTTGCCTGCTCCAATTGCGGAAGTTCTAAATAATATAAAATTTTTAATGTACATTTTCTATAATCTTTGGAAACTCAATTTAAATTATTATACAATTGCCATAAGGTAGTTACATTAGAATATTCGTAGTATCTAATTATACCCAATAAATCTGACTCTATTTAACCATGTGCGTCAATCCGTCCTACCTACAACTATCAATTTTTAATATTTTTCCATGAAATTTGGCACAATCGGACTAGTTTCTGCATGCAGATCCCTATATAAAATGAACAAAATCGGTTAAAAGCCACGCCCACATTCGACCTAAAGCTATTTATCTGCCGTTAGAATTTATAATTACCTCATTTATCAATGTGCCAAAATTGAGCGTGATTGGGCAAAAGGCACGCCCACAATTTACGAAAAACCGTACTCAGCGTCCAACTCGACTTGTAAGCTGCCCTATTAGAGGATGGGACAATAAACCTGCCACACCCATCGTCTAATTTAGTTTATTTACTCGTTTAAAATAATTCTTAATATGATAAAAATTCCGATTTTTATAAATCTTTTAATACTTGCCCTATTAGAGGATGAGACTATAAACCTGCCACACCCATCGTCTAATTTAGTTTATTTACTCGTTTAAAATAATTCTTAATATGATAAAAATTCCGATTTTTATAAATCTTTTAATAAAATTTAGTGAAAAAAGAGTTAAAAAAAGCTTCATAATTGAATCCGAACGAACTATTTTTAGAACTCTTTTTCATATAAGACTTTTTCACAAAGTAATTTCCAAAAACAATAACTCACATTTACTAATCCAACTCAACTAATAGTAGTCTAAATTATGGAACCAAGTGGTGGTAGATATTAAGAGGACCGCCTTTAATATCACACCTGGATTTAAACTTACCTTAGTGGTAATAAACTTAAATAGGCGACATTTGCTTTAGCCAATGCTGAATTTTGTCCAAATGAATCACCCCAGACCTCAATATCGGTGCTAACTTGTTGATCGCCAATTTTTAAACTGGACGATTCCTCTGTTTGGAACACTTCGCAACGCATAATATCACAATAGTCAGCCAGGCACACAGCATCTTCAGCCTGTTAAATGTATACTAGTACATATGTCACAAAAAAAAACTGATCGAGCTGTGCGTGAACCTTATTTATGGTGAACTTGTGCCTTGTCTCAAAATGAAGATCTAGAAATTTTTCCTGATAGAAACTTTTGCCACATAAACGACATGTCCATTGAGTTGGTCGATCACGTTTCTTAGCATCCTGTCGTGGCGCAAATGAATCCCGCGTAGGATGTAAAGGACATTCTAACGGAAGTTTAACCTGATGATAACATATGGTAAAATTAAACGGCGATGAAGTATTTTATTTATTTGCTAACCTGATATTTATCCAATATTGGCGTCCATTTGGAGCGAACTATTTTACGTACCAAGCGAGCGTTATCTCTGGAGCACAAAAATTTCAAAATCGGAGTATAAGGCCATGGTATAAGCAGCAAGCAGTAGATTAATAAAATCTACAATAGATGAAGACTTGATGGTACTGTTTGCAGTTAATAAAAGTAATAAAGAATAAATGGTTGGTTTAGACTCGTTCATTTACTACCCTACACTACCTACAGCTGCTCCAAGCATTTAATATGACAATTCAAAATTCAACTCATCTCTCATTCATTCTGTAAAATCCTTCTCTACCACTTACATATCAGTGCTGCAGACTCGGGCACTAACTTTCAATAAGGAAATAACTATTTTGTATTGAAATAATTGATTGGAATAATTAAGATATTAACCTGAAATTTATTCCAGAAGCAGTTTACATGCTATACTTTTATGACCACTACGAGAACATTTGCAGAGACGAATCTTCTATGAAAAAATTTCGTCCAATAACACCTCTTCATGAAATTCACATCACACTGTCATTTTTTGTGGTTGTAAAGGAGTAGCTTGAAGCACATGTATTTGTTGCTGTCCAATAACGCATATATTTTGTTTATTGATAAAACCTTAATGGTCAAAAATTACGGATTTTCTTCTAACTTTAGCAGAGCCCAATCTGAAAAGTTTCGACGTTTCCGAGATCTTTACTCAAAATTGGCCACAATGAGGTTTGAGAGATTCCCAATTCCCGATTTGGGTGACTGACTGATTTGGCTCATTTTGAACTGAAGAACTTACGGCACCAATATTTTTGGTACTTAGGCCTTTGCGTTGCCTCACTGGCACAAAAACATCCCATAGTAAATATTTTTACTCGAATTTATCCACTATATGGCAGTAATTTCCAAACATTACTAGTTTGTGAACTACGCCAGTATAAAAATGTTAATCTTGACTGATGTTGTGACGCTGACAGATCATGAAAAACGTTCAAGGGTGCGTTCGCATTAAAAAAAGAAATTGTTATGTCCCTATTGAAAAACCCGTTCGTACATTGTATGTATGTCATGACCGTATATAATGCCAGAACATTTCAACAATAATTATCATATGGTTGCAAGCATAACTTCAAATAAAATGTGAAACATTACTCCTTCTTCTTTAATTTAATTTTCTATCGAGTGAAAAGTACACATACACACACATTTAGCACAACAAGCAGTAAGTGGAACACGGAAAAATAATAAAATGTAGAGCATAATTTTGGGAGAAAAAATCAATAACATCAAGTTTGCTGTGCATTTTATACGTGCTAATCGCACAACCTCGGAGTCACATATAAATTTTAAGCATTTTTACACAATTCACACGCTCACCTCTACGTTAATAATTTTAGAACCCATACATAATAATTTTTATCGCAAATGATTTTCAATACAGTAAATTTTTTTAACGGTTGTCTACAAACACGTTGCGCTACAGAAAAATAATAAAAACCTTTGAAGTTTAATTATTTTTATTCCAATCGAATATCCTTTTAAATTTTCGATTACTATACAGGTTAAGAGTTTCCATAAAAATTATCAATTTTTCATTTATTCAATTTTTCAATATTTCTCAAATATAAACTTGTTCCGGAATGGTTGACTGTTGAACGTCTACAACTGTAAAAATTCCTTTAATATCTGAAGAGAACTTCGACATATATTTACGAACTGAGCACATAAAAATAAATGTACGACAAATGGATAACAAACGTATTTTCGTACATTTGTATCCCATTCAAGGAAAAGCTATATATAAGGATATATAAGAGAGAGAAAGAGAAATGAAGAAAAAGTTCTCTTTCAAAGAACAGTTAGATTAGGCAGCAAAAGTAAAGAGACCCTGACGGCTAGGAGTACGTTTTAAAAAGATGGCAGTTGTCGAATAATTTAGCGACTCCTTAATATAGTGCATTGCAAAGATTCCTTAAGCCGCATCAGCACTACACATTAAAAGTTTATAAATGCCAAAACAATAACACCAATTCTACAAGCAATAAATGACCTGGACTTTTTTATTATATTATCGAAATCTAAATAGATTTAATCACATCCTTCTGTGTGTCTACATAAATTTGTGCTTATGCTATAGGTTTTTCTTTTTGAGATAGTTTGATGAAATTTGACAAGGGCATGTATTATTCCAATGAGAAAGTCTATTGAAAATGGACCGAATCGGACCATTTTTAAAACCCCTCCTTATACATGGTTCTATTGTAATGGAAGTCTTTATATGGCAAAAAGTTGCTATTATTAATATTTTTCGACAAGATTTGGTGAAGAATAATTAATTGGTCTAATAATAGGCTGTGCCAAATTTGGGTTCGATCGGAGCAGTTTTAGAACCCTTCTCCACATAATCATATTTCACGAAGTGACTTATACGGCAGTGCCTTGCGTTTATTGATACAAAAAACTAATCAACTAATTGTAGCATAATTTGAGGGATTCGGTATTAAATAACACGACCATAAATTTTGAACTGAAATTTTGTACAGACACTTCTACATAGTTTCTGCATACCGATCGCAATTTAAAAATTCCTTTTATCTGCCATAAAAAATTAGTAATAAAGTTGGAATTTTTCCAATTTTTCTATACATATTTGTAAATAGCCAACAGGACCACAATTTACAAAAAACCGTACCCAGCATAAAACGACTTGATACGTACTTGGCTACCTACAGTTTTTCAAATATTTGTGTAGTCCATTTTTAGGCAATTTTGTATACTTGTTTTTATTATTATAAACGTTCTTAATTTTGAAATTGTTAACATTGCAGTAGCACTTGAGTACAACAAATAAATTGAGCTCGACCGTCTAAAATAGCTACCATTATCAGCACCGGAATATATTGACGTTCATCGTATTCAGTTTTAAAATAATTACTTCCTGACACACAGGCAGTACATATAAAAGTAACGACATCCGTATCCGTTATTACAAATGAACGTAGCTGGGTATTACGCATTCCGGGCTGTACTAAATACATATGAATTAAGTCGATAATTTAAATTCATAATCAGTTACCTTTTGCAACACGAGAATGTAAACAATTGGACGGTTCCCTTGAAACCGTTATATCTAAAATTGGGTATATTCTAACAAAATCAATACTTAAGCAGCCAACAAGAATGCCATTTTTATTGGAAATTTCTTGTTTGGAAAACTGCATATTTCAAATATTATTTTTAGTTTTGACTATTTAGAATCAAAAAATAAGCCATCGCGGTCAGAATATTTTTGAAGATTAAAATATGTATCGTTCGCAATATGACGCAAAAACTAGCGATAAATGCTGCAAGAAGTTTCATTTTTTCTCAATATGACGCAAAAGCAAGCAGTTTCTCTGTTTCTGAAAAGAGAGTAAAAACAAAAGTGATGAAAACAGTAATATTTTTACTTTCTCGAGATGGCGCGAAAGCGTGCGTTGAAAATATTAAGTTTCGTTTTTCTCTTAATGTTGCAATTTCTGCAACAGCTTTTGCGCATCTCTGTTTTTTGATAATTTTATGTTATTTCTTTGCAGTGAATGTTGCCAAATTAAAGAGAATATAGAATATAACCAATCAACGTAAAACACGATTTTGTGCGCTTGTAAAATTTTAATAAATGATAATAAATTCTAAATAAAACAATACTCAATAATAATTTTCTCCTGTGACAACTGCAAACGTTTTTTTGAAATCTCGTATTGACAAATATGAAATTATTAGAGACGGTGTTTGTGATTCAAATTTTTATATGTCTTCTTGAGTCGACATTAGCCGGCAGAGATTTTTACAAAATACTTAAAATTCATAAAACAGCTACAGTGAACGAAATTAAAAGAGCATACAGAGCGTTAGCCAAAGAACTCCATCCGGATAAAAATAAAAATGATCCAGACGCACAGGTAAAATTTCAGGATTTGGGGGCAGCTTATGAAGTCCTCGTGGATGAACAGAAACGAAAAACGTATGATAAATGTGGTGAGGAGTGCCTGAAGAAAGACGGCATGATGGATCATGGTGGTGATCCCTTTGCCAGTTTCTTTGGCGATTTCGGATTTCATTTTGGTGGCGGCGATACTCAGCAACATGACACACCCAAAGGCTCCAATATTGTTATGAATATGTATGTTACGTTAGAGGAATTATATTCTGGGGATTTTGTGGAAATTGTCAGAAATAAACCGGTATTGAAGCCGAGTGCGGGTACACGAAAATGTAATTGTCGTCAGGAAATGGTTACACGCAATTTGGGACCGGGTCGTTTTCAAATGATTCAACAAAATGTCTGCGACGAATGTCCCAACGTTAAATTTGTGAATGAGGAGCGTACGCTAGAGGTGGAAATTGAGTCTGGAATGAGGGATGGGCAGGAGACACGCTTCGTGGCTGAAGGTGAACCCCATATAGATGGTGATCCGGGTGATTTAATTGTAAAAATTTTACAAACCCCACACCCACGTTTTCATCGAAAGGGGGATGATCTTTACACAAACGTTACGATTAGCTTACAGGTTTGTAGTGATCAGATAACTTACTTCGTCGAGTTGTGTAATTCACTGTTTTTAATTAAATTATGAAAATTATATCAGCAGAGTAGGGCATATGGTTCCTGGCTTTTTTTTTTGTAAATTGTTGGCGTTTCTGTTATCTGAACTCGCCTACTTTCAACATAGGTGGCTAGTTTAAATAAACCCCAAAGTAAAAACGTTGCAAACTACTTGTACGACTGTCAATTATCTCAATTTTGACCTCAGTGAATTAAATTTTGCTAACATGAACGTTTCAACAACACACAAACATACACGGGCACATACCCAGACCAACCCTATATTCTGATGAAATGACAAACCCCTCAAACCTACTAATGTGGAAGATATACAAAATTCAGTTTAGAGTTAGGAGCTTATCATGAAAATTATTATTACAGAAGCATTTTTTTATTAAAGGATGCTTTGATTGGCTTTAATATGGATATACTGCATTTGGATGGACATAAAGTGGCAGTAACACGGGAAAAGATTACTTGGCCTGGAGCTCGTATACTGAAGAAGGGTGAAGGTATGCCCAACTACGACAACAATCATATACGCGGAAATTTGTACATAACTTTTGATGTAGAATTTCCAAGGAGAGCTTTAGAAGATGCCGAAAAAGAAGGCAAGTGCTTAATTTATATTTATTTCCTTTTTGAATATTTATTCAGGATTTTGTTTTTTAGAAATCAAAAAAATTCTCAATCAAGCGTCTGTGAATCGCTCATATAACGGCCTCTGAAATGGCTGAATGACGTAAATTTAATTTTAATTTACTTCAACACTATCCAAACGCTGTGTCATGATTTATATGAAAATAAAACAATGCTCGAATGAACAACATTAATAGATGATTTTGAAAAAGGAAATATTTTATTGAAATTCACAAAATTTTCAGTTTTGTTTTGCCTGGGAAAATACATCTAAAATATATATGAATTAAAATAAGGTTTTTTTTAGTAGATTTCTAATATTCAATAAAAAAATTTTAAAATCATTGGCAATAGGGTGCATAATTGCATAACACCAGCCATATAGGAAATTGCCTAAATCATCCTAAACAAGGCGTTTACACGTGTTCTGTATCAATATTCTACAATAAAACAATGTAGCCATATCGGTACGCCCATGTGTGTATGGAAATCATTCTCCTTATTAAGAATGCTGATTTAGATTCTGAAGATGTTGAGAATAAGAAAAATAAAAATAATTTTAGAAGTTAAACCATGTCAATGAGTATGATGATATTTTAGAATTTGACATGACGTCTCTTTTTCACACTTGCCAACTCAATTCCCCGTATTCGTTTCGATTTTTCCTTGCTGTTTTCGTGTACATAAAATATTTTAAATTGCCAATCTGGCAACGCAATATGTTAAAGTGAAATAATACACAAATAAATGAAGAATTCAAATTATTTTTAATCAAATTAAACATATTAAATACTATGAAGTAACTGAAAATGCTACAAAAACATGGAATAAAAACAGCGGTCCATGTTTTTTCTAAATCTCAAGTGCAATAGGAAAACATTATTGAAAATAAGCTGCGAAAATGACATTCGAGAACTAGCAGTCTATCTCCTCAAGTTGTTAAAATACAGTTATGGTATTTGGAATTTATGGTATTTATACGGGTAAGTGTTTTTTTGCAAGTTTTGTATAAATAAATTTACGTATATATTATTTTTTTTTTATTAGTCACTAACAAATAATATGTGCATTTTGTCCTCGCCTAGTAACCTACAAACATCCGCTATAACAAATATTGCGATATGAATTTTTTGTAATTCTTTACAAACTGATTGTTGATGTACGTGAGTTAATGTCTAATTTAAATGGAAATTTAGCATATACATTAATGTTTGTTAACATGGATACAGAACTTTTAAATTGCTTTCTAATTGGTATTTGTTAATAATTGCCACTACTAAATTACATAAGTATTATTCCATGCATATGACTAAGAATTGTTCTCGTAATTGATTAAGAAAATGACTCATAAGTAAAAAGATAACGAAGCGATTTGTTAAAAGAAAACAACTCACACTTACTGTTTGCTATTAAAAAGTTACGCTACACGATTACGTTCCGTCGTATATATCTTTTACACTTGTGAACTTTGTATTTATTTTGTTTGTGTTTTGTACTTGTGTAGGCTATACAAATGCTAAGCGTTTCATCACCCCTTCAGTCATTTTTTCAACTTAATTGGCAGTTTACTACCTGTTAGAATAAAATTCATGTTGCATTGCGAAACCTTACAAAGATTAACAACATTGTATTCCTTGACGCAAAATTTCCTTACTTTTACTCTATTATACCCTACACTCAAATATACAGTATTTACGCATGATGTATGAAGTTTGTTTATATATTTTTAACTGTGGAACGACTTGAAGATAATTAATTTTTTTAAGCCCCTACTCAAGTCGATTTAATTGAGGTATGTTTATAGTACATGAATTTAATTTCAAATGAAATCATTGTGAACACCTTTAAATGCTTTTACTTCATCTATTATATACGCTGATAAGTTTTATGGCAGGACTATGGACTTTGGACTATGACTTTCTTGGCAGTGAAGAAAATGTAAAAACCACTTTCAGAAGAAGACAGTAAATAAAAAGAATGCTTAAGTTGTCTTTGTGTGTTTTTTGCCTTAACTGATTATGAACCCTAAAATGCGTATGTGGACACACATGTACACAATATATCTTATGATTCAACAAACGTACCGGTTCGCATTGTTCAACTTTGAATATAAAATAAAAATAAATTATAAGAGAAAGTGTGTTCTATCACCTTAAACTTACTGGAGAAAAATATACTAAGATGCCTATGCCGCTGTTAAAAGTGTTGACAATAAGAAGGATTTGTAACTGTTTCGTAACTTATTATTATTATTATTGTTGTTGTTGTGTTATCAACAATATATTTCGTTTTACTTTTATATCGCCACCCAGAACACAATACAGTTGACTTTCATTTTGTTGAGCACGCCAACGTTAATGTGAATAAGACGATACTCTGCTCAAGTTATAGTTTAATACCATTGTAGGTCAGGCGCTTATCATAGATTCATCAAAAATATCTAAAAAAAAACATATATTATAACATAAGCAAAGACATATACGATCTAATTTTGTAAAATTTTGCAATTTCGATTTAAATATAATGGCGACTTAATTTTGAAAAATTTAGGAATATTTTTTTAGAAACATACGCGTTTATGATGTTTTGCCAGAGTTGCAGTGTAACACAGCGGAAATGTTGGATTTACGGTTGGGCCACACTATTCTCCATTGGTGCTATTGTGGCTTTGTTATTGTGGCCCAAATGGTCAGTACATCTCATGCATAAAGTAAGTACCCATCACGTCTCATGTCTCCCGCTGAGGTCATGTAAATGGAAACGTTTTGTTCTAGAGTTTGGTAATAGAAGTGGGCACGGATAATTATAAAAATTGGGTGAAAACGCCGATACCGATTTATTTGAAATTCTACTTGTTCAATTGGACGAATCCCCAGGACATCAATAATCCTCATGTGAAACCGCACTTTGTCGAAATGGGTCCATATGTATTTTTGGAAGAGCACTCCAAAGAGAATTTAACTTTCCATTCCAATTACACGGTATCCTACTACCAAAGACGGACTTGGTATTATATAGCAAATGCTTCTAATGGGTCGTTGGATGATTTGGTAACAGCACCTCATGTCGTTACAGCGGTAAGTCATTAACTATAAATGCATCAATAATGAATGTTGTTATTTGTTATTATGATTTTGAGATCTATTTCGAACCACACCAACCACACCATCCACTATACTATATTTTAAAATTGTCGTTTTAGACGGTGGCTGATGAAATGCGTCATAAAAACCCCATAATAAAGAAAATTATAAATTTCATGCTGAGGCATGAAGGTGGCAGGTTGTACGTTAGCAAGCCGGTTAGAGAATGGATATTTGATGGCTATCAGGATAAATTAATCGATTTCCTCCGAATGTTTAATACGTCAAAAATCGATATGCCTTATAAGCGGTTCGGTTGGATGGTGGATCGCAACAACTCGATGGAATATGATGGCTTGTTTACAATTCATACGGGAAGGGGCAATATAAACAACTTGGGTATGTTGAATCATTGGAATGGCCGCAGTGACACAGGTTTCTATCCGCCACCTTGTGGAGTTATAAATGGCACAGCGGGTGATTTGTTTCCTCCCACTCTTCAATCACAACAATACTTGACAATATTTGCAAACGACGCTTGCCGTTATTTGAATTTGCAACTTAACGGTTCAATTGAACTAATGGGTTTGAAGGCTCTGAAATGGGAGGGCACTGAAGAAACTTTAGACTCGGGCGAAAACTTCCCGAGTCAACAGTGTTTTTGTAACAGTACATTAGAAAAGTGTCCCAAAGCTGGCGTGGTTAACTGTAAAGAATGTCGCAATCATGCACCGATATATGCCTCCTTCCCCCATTTTTTAAGCGCCGATCAATCCTACAAAGATGCCATAACCGGTTTAAATCCCAATCCCCTAAAACACAAATTCGTGTTAGCTGTGGAGCCGACCACTGGTATACCTGTGCAAATTAATGCCCGTTTACAAATCAATATGCAGCTCTCTTCCAATCCGGACTTTGAGTAAATGTTTTTTTTCAAATTCATGTTTAAATTTTTCAAATTTGGTTTGGATTTAAAATGTTTCAATTTTTTTTAGCATATATCGCCATGTGCAAAATGTTATGATGCCGTTATTTTGGTTTGAACAAACTGCTACATTAAGTAAAGTATTGGCCGACAAAACCAAGGTAATTTCGTATAAAGTTCTGTTGATTTTGAATTTTTTCTTTTCGAAACTATTAAATAACATAAT
Source organism: Ornithomya chloropus (assembly GCA_963971445.1). Taxonomy (NCBI): domain Eukaryota; kingdom Metazoa; phylum Arthropoda; class Insecta; order Diptera; family Hippoboscidae; genus Ornithomya; species Ornithomya chloropus. The sequence continues at coordinate 49,438,132 of OZ020530.1, read as the reverse complement.
AATAACATTTTTCAGGTGGCGAGTAACCTTGAGAAGTACGGTCAGTACAGCGGCATTGCTTTACTTTGCTTCGGACTTGCATTATTTATGTTGGGTCTTTATTTAACAATTACCAAAAAATGGACTCATATGCCTAAAGATGACGATGATGAAGCTATATTAATTCATAATTCACAAGCAGATGATTTATTGTCTAATCAAACACCAATTAGCTAAATCTATTTTTATATACACATATTTTTATACATTTCAAATGTACTTTAATTCATAAAGTAATAGCTATTTAGGTATTACATGAATAATACTTAATATTTTATGTTCCATTAGATAAGCAAATGTAAAGTTCTGATTTTTATTTGCAACCTATGTGATAATTTTTTTTTTTTTTTTGTAAATAAAACGTATTTCTTATAATTAGGTTGTAAAATAATAAGGAAATTACTTATATTTCTGATGTAGATATGATGCCACTTGGAAACAATTGATTTCACAGTAAATTCCCACAATGTAGCAATTTCAACGTACTACACTGCTTCACTAAGGTATATTTTTAATTTCACTGACATTTCTGCTTTTTTTTTTTTTTTGGAAAAGATTTTGAAAAGAAATTTCATTTGGAAACTATTTTGAATATTACTTTCCAAAAAGAAAATTGAAACAAATTATAAATGTATAATTTATTGTAAGATATAAAATTTGTGTGACTGCACTATATGAAATAGATACGGCAACTATGAAAAAACGATGCAGCAGCCAACTTAAGCCTAAAATGTACGTTATTTTCTAATTACTGTAAACGAAAAAGAGTAGTTTCTCATATACAGCTTTGAAATAAATAAGCTGCACAAATTTTAGTAAATTCGAGTATTGTGAGTTATTTTCGTTAAAATGAAATGTGTAAAGATCAAACTTACTTTACAAGTTGATTACAATTAACAAAGAAAATGTGGAAAATTTCCCAAAAAAAAAAGCATTTCCGGTACAATTGGTGAAATACCATATATATCTAATAAGCAGCCGTTTATAAAATAAATAGACATGAACATGGCGCGAAATATTGAAATGGCCTGGCTATTCAGTCGTTATAATCCTTAGACAAACTTTGTATTAGAAGTCTGTAGATTATAGATCACTTTATAAAAGAGTTAGCAATATATGAAATAAGGCATTGGAGACTTCATCAAATATATGTATTCTGAATTAGCATCGAATCTAGACATGCTTGCTGTCCGTCCGTGTGATGAAGTTAGTCGGATCGCAAAAGTATACAAACTTGGCATAAGCACTAGTTTGTATTGGAATTAAAAACTTTTTTTTTTTAATAAAGTTTTATTTATGGAATTTCTATATTATAAAAATTTGCTTACAATACTAGAAAATATAAAATCGAATAAAACTTAATATGCATGCCATAATGAAAGGGCGATGAAAAAGGTATGTGCCACAATGTTAACAAAGACCAGTAAAAAGGTTTAAAATGACTTGAGCCAAATGTTTGATACCCTCCACATGTGTACGTATTTAAATTCGGCTTCCTATAAGGACTATTAACGGTTTTTGTAGCTTTCGTTTGACTATTTGGTAAATTGTAGGCGTAACTGTTATGTACAACAGCCAGCCTATTTACAACGCACAAACGGACATGAAATTTTCAAACAAAGTTTTCAATAAATTTTAATGAAACAACAGACATTATATTTGGATTGGATCACGTACTTTAAGATGCTTGAATTCTATCTATATGCGGTATAAAAATTGTTTACTTTTGAGGACACAACTTTTTTACATTAATGTGGAGGGTATAAAAATTATTATAAATTGTATACCTAACAGAGAAAAACAAAAATTTGTGACACTATTGTACTAAAACACTAAAAAAAAGTATGGGTATGTTTATTGCTTTAGGAAACGCTGCGAAAGGGAATGTTGCATTGCTATTGCTTATGGTTAGTTGTAAAGAGAAATAATAAAACAAATATAAATTTTCAATAACACAATCATATACATATACATATAAAGGTATACACAAAATTATTTGTCGTATACATTGTATGATTTTTATAAACATATATTATTGAAAAATAAAAAATTTATATTAAAAAAAAACATATCTTATATAGTTCAATGTAACAATGCCTCGTGCTAGGTATGTATGTTGGGTGCACTTTTTTTATATAATTATGAAATTAAAAATACATTGTATGTATGTATATGGCAAAAATTGGTTGATATTGTGGTGTATGGATGTTTTCTTGTCTTTTAATAATAATTTAACTAATTTAACAAATACAAAAGCACGGTCAACTTAGCTATAGATTTTCTTAAATAAAATCCATGCAAATCTGGTGCATTTGTACTTTTTGTTGAAATATTTTATAGCAAATCATGCGTCGATAGATGCTCACTTTCGTCATGAATTAAATGCACATTTATTTTAACTTCATTTGTCATGAATTTGAATATTTTTTTTTTTTATGAAAAGAATATTCGTTTTCTGGGTATGTTTCAAATTGATTTTAGTGATGAGACTGATGCATGTAGTTATAGTTTAATGCAAAATACTACCGCTGATACTTTATTTCGCTCAGTGAAAGAGTGTTTATCATTTACAAACAAAAACAAAAAAGGGAAAATTTAAATGCGGATTTTGCATAGTTTTTTAAATATAACTTGTAAACAATTATATTTATAAATATATATAAAATACGAAAAAAATCAATCACAGTTGTTTTGGGCGGAGTTATTAGATTGAAAAATTGAAAAAAAAAAACAGATAATGGATACTTTGTTGTTTACTAGATAGTTATGTTAAGTATGATTTCAGCATGTGGTTTGGAATAGGGAGGCTTAAGAGAGATTTAAAAAAAACTCTCATCTATCCATTCGACTTGTGTATGACACAAGTTCTCTTACTTTTAAAGTTAATTGCGTTTTTAATTAGATACATAGATATAATCCGTATTTTATACATGAGTATTTTGATTAGTTTTGTGTGCTCCACTGCTCGTTGCAATTATAGTTTTCACATTTCACTCGTAATGTTTGTTTCCTAAAAGTGACTAGAATTAGTTAAGTATTCGGTTTAACTTGAGGTTAGTTATAATTTCTTTAGTGCCTACTCGTCACCCCTATTTTCTTTTCTTTTCGTAAAGGAGGGTGGGGGGTGGAGGGTGGGGTAGTGATATTTTTAAATATTCAGGCGTCCTTATGTATAATGTTGGGTTTTTTAATTGTACAATACTTTTCACCTGTATGAGCACATGGGTTAAGAGCGAAAACGTTAAAGCTTCGCGAGTAGTGAGTTTAACAAAAAAGTATATCAATCGTTTGGTTATTAATTCCAGTTACAAAACAGAGACTTCGTACCTGAATGAATGTTAAACATTGCAAACGCTTTCTAAAATCTGCACAAGTAGTTTTACACTTTTTTTTGTGCACTGAAAGCTTAAGTGTCGCATATTTATCAAAGTTCATATCGGTAAATCGATAGGATTGTGAAATGTGTCTTGTGGGCTGGTTGGAAAGCTTTCACAATATACGCAATCCTGCTGACTTTTACTCACAAACTGTAAAAACCAAACTTACATGAAATTTCTCTTATGGTCAATATTTGATCTCGAAGCACCCTAAATAATAAATAAATTGTATTGTAATGGACAGTAAGGTATGAATTTATATAGATTTGCCAAATCTTTTACGAAATTCTGCCTAATTGTAAAAACTTTAGTTAGAAGCATTGAATCCACCACAAAACGTGAGATTCTTGGCAATAGTTCCGAAAATTGTTGAAACTTTTTGGAGAGCTTCGTTCGTAAATGATATGTATTTATATAAAACACTCTTTCGACTGGTTCATGTGTTGATATTGCAAAATGAATCAGTGTAGTATAGATGTCTCTGTTACTATTGAAATCTACCTTTTAAACGAAAACGAATACCTTTCATATACGCCTTTTACAAGTGATTGATAGTATAATCACAAGATTCTAAAATATAAGTATATAAGTAAGTGTAGCACTATGTATGAGAATTGTGATTCTTGTGATGTTTAAGAATCGCTGGATCCATAACATAATTATTAGCTGCGGCCATTTGCATTGGCAATGGTGGCAATTTATCATTAGGATGGCGATGACTGACAGAAGTTCTGCGTGCTTTACCGTTAACAACAGTAGACACGGCAGCTGGAGTTAAGAGCTTACTGTTAATACGTGGAGTTGACGAGGATGTCATCGTTGTCATCGTTGCTGTGGTGCTGTTATTTTCCATTGATGTTAAGCAGTTACTGGGAGTATTGGGCATTTCTGTAGAATTCATTGCATTGTATTGTAATGCATTACTTGTGCTCTTTGTGGTCGTATCTGGTGTGCGCGGATGAACCAACATTTTCGTTTGTTTAAGCAACAAGCGATCATTACACAGAGCCGATATTAGTGGCAAGTCTAAATTTTTACTCTTCTCCCTTAGCAATGCTATATCTAATTCGTTCGGTGGTGCAGCGATAGCATTATTCAGGCTAATGTTAGTTGTTGTTGTTGTTGTCGTCGTCGTCGTTGTTGTTGTTGTTGTTATATTTTTGAAATTCTCAATGCTTTCATTTGAATCATTGCCTCTGTATATTGGGTCCATCCGTTGTGCTCCGCTAGAAGATTTTGTTATATGGGTACAAATCGTGTGCTTATCAAGGTATGACTCCTCCAATGCCGGAGGCTTTGGTGATATAATATTTGTGCGTAAATCTGGTATCATTGAAGCCTTGAATTTGCTTGTGCTAGATTGTAAGGGCTTGGTGGGGACTTGAAAGAAAAAGGAAAGAATATCGATAATATTTTTATTTGTTTTGTGTATGTGTACGTGTAGGCTTGCATGCTTACTTGGAGGTGGTTTCTCTGTTGGCGCTGGCATTGGTGCCTTTTTGAGTCTTCTATTCACATATGGCGGAGGTGGTGGTGGCGGTAAGCGTTTTACCTTTGGTAACAACTCCAATGAGTTCAGAATATTATCGTCGGAACGTGAACGTACATATAGTGGTGCGTTAGGGGGATGAAATATTGTTGATGCAGCTGTTGTCATTGCTGCTGGATGTAGGGGTGGTGGTGGTGCATCATAAGATGAGCATAAACTACCAATGGATGGACTGTATATGGATGAGTAAGCGCTTGGCAGTTGAACGTAGGTGTCGGATAAGTTTTGCGTAGAAGCGTAACGTGAGTGGGATGAGAGAGCAAGGGGTAGATATGGCGTACTACGGTAGATAGCGTGACCTTTATACGTCTCCCATGCTGCCGTTGCGGCAGCATTGTGGTAGGCTGCCAGATAGGGATTATGGTGATGAGATGGTTGACATTGCGCCATTGCGGCTAACATGGAACCTTGCTTTGCATCCAAATATTCCTGTTGGCTAACAGCAGGATCCTGCAAAGGATAAATAACATAATCAACGTCACTGCATAATTGTTGTTGATACAATTCCAACTGTTTGCGCGCCACATGACTGGGGTAGAGATTATTGAAGTGTGTTGGTGGAGGGGGTGGCGGCTGACGCGGAAGACTGGGCGGTGGTGGTGGCAAATATTGTCTTGGTTTAATGACTGGTAACAATACACACGTTGGTGATGCTTTTAGTTCGGGTTGCTGCTGGTGGAGGGAGGACATACTTTTGTGCACACCGTGTAAGGTGTACGGTACCATTGGTATTCCGATCGAATTGGGCAAAACGCTGCACGTAGCTGCTGCACAAGCATGCGCTACAGATGGTGGTTGTTTTCGAATTTTCGGCCCAGTGACCAGATGATGATGATGATGCTGTTTGTAATTTAGAGAGTTTTGTGAGCCACTTGCATAATTTGAATTGCTAACGGACTGCTGTGACAAATTGCTGGATAAATGGTGACTACATATTGACGCAGTTAAAGAAGCTGTAGAGGAACAATTTGTAGGTGCCGCAAAACTCGGCTTGGCATTCTCATTAACAAAGCTGGTATGTGCCTTAAGGATATTAATCTGGGGTCTGGTCGTTATAAATCTGGCGGTGATTTCTTCAGCTTTAGGGGAAGTCGTTGATCGTCTTGAAATCGAGACGGCATTCAAATATTCCATTTGTCGGAATGAAGAGCTTGAAGAAACTTCGGGAATAAGAGACGGATTTCTGCTTTTTTTGATTGATGCTGAATATGGCGGTGGATCTATAACTGGTTTAGCAGAAGACGGGCTCTTGTCAGTATTTAATAACGTGTCTGGTGGTAGCCTTGTTTCAACTGGCGTTAATGGACTTAATAGTAGTGTGTCTTTGGGAATGGCTGTACTGTTGGCAACCAATGCAGAGTTGAGCGTGATCTTTACTGGAGGCCCACAAAGTCCTGTTTTGCGATGCCTGGCATAGTAGGGTGGAGGGGAACCCAAACGGGGAAACAATGACATATTTTTGCTCTCAATTCGTTTCGGCAATGCTGGTGGATCAGTAGACAGCAAATCATTAATTAAGTCCACGACATGATCTTCGGTAGGAGCGGTATCCCTATGGCCCTGTATATAAGATCCTCCTGTTATCGATAACGGTAGGGTTACGTAATCACAATCGGAATCAAGAGTGCTAGAAACAGTTTTGCGATTTGGATAGATCCCTCGGCCTACAATCAAATCAGTCAGTTCTTCGGCTGTCAGCAAGTTGTGTTTATTTTCTGTGGGATCGCTACCGTCACCACGAAATGATCCACTCGTGCTTACGTTTGAATTTAAACGCCGGCGGAACTCATTATTGGCTTCGCTTTCCCGCCTAAAACTTCCTCCACCATCTACAGCATCTTCCAAATTACTCTGATTGTCTTGTAAATGATTATTGCCAATATCACTTTTCGTGGGTTGAAAAATGCCATAATGAGAACTTTTCTCAGACTCGGCAATTTCTGAAGACTGGCACGTCAACTCACTGCTGTTCATTGTATACACGCCAGAAGTTTCAGTGGGAGCCATCCCACCACCCATGGTGTATACCTCAGTGATACTTTCATTTTCACCATGATGAATTCGCATCAAGTCATCGTCAATGCAAGTAGATTCCGCTTCACTTAGCATGGAGTTTTGGGCTGTGTGACTGAAGCCTAATTCCAAGCTAGAAGATGTGGAATTGCGTCGTTGATTATTGCAACTACTAGAGGTTATGGCTTTAAGATTGGATCGTACAGCTAAAGTTGCAAGTGAGCTCAAATTTTCAGATGTTGATGAGGCTACAACTACAGTACTGCAAGTCGAAGAACATTGCGAACCTTTATTGTGTTGAGATGTAGGCGATTCGATCGATGTAGACGATTCAGTATTACATTTAGATGCTGCAGTATTTAAAGAATTACCACTCGTTGAGGACGAATTACCTGCAGATGACGTGTTGTTTAAATCTGTAGGCGAATCAGGGCGTTTATGAGTAGAACACCGCGTTTCATTTTGCCGTATAGACAGGGCGGCTAAATGTTCTTCCAGATCCTTAAGTGATACTTGACCAACTGAAGAAGTTTGTCTACTTACACTGGGCTGATCAAGCAAGTGCGCCAGAGCCAAACTCTCGGTGGATGGGGCTGCTATAGGAACCGGTGGCGTATTTATCATTATTTCTAATTCATCCTCAGAATGCACCCTATCACTTACTATACCCGACGTAGTATTTGAACTGGTGCTGGATATAACTGAAATTCTCTGATCGCTTTTATTTTTATAAGGCGGCAAGTGCAAACTGCGTGAGTACGCGTAACACGCGTGTAAACAATTATTTTCGTCTTCCTCACGCTTAAAAACTTCTTTTAGGCGTGCCGCTATTTTCATGCTAAATTGGTGGGTATCCCTGCATAAGGTCAAAAGCATTTTATTTTTTTCATCCGACGTAGCAAACAACGTAATTTTATTTTCCCCTGAACGTATTTCGAATTTTTTGCGTTCAAACGATAATTTCGTAATATTGGGCCAGAGGAATGTGATTTGTTGTTGCACACTAGTCGATTCTGTGGTACCCCCATTACTGGCAAATATTATAATGCCTTTGGCATAAATCACGAACCAAGAGTTGCCAGGTCCGTTTTCATTTTTTGATAAACGCATACGAAACGTATGCGCGTTAATGCACTCGTGCATCATGCATGCCTGTTGGATGTAATGTAGCTCAGCATCGCTAACGGACATGCCACGATTCTCTCTATGACAAGCTCTTAGGGTGCTTGCGGCCCGTGCTGTCCTTAGATGAGGCGGCAAATAGTCCTCCAAACGAAAGTAATCGGGCCGACTGCTTGCATTCGTAGATGTGGAAGCATTGGTGGAAGCGCTACTGGGACCACGGCTTATGGATGATGTGGAAGATGCTGGCGATAAAGGCACCACTGAATATAAACTGCGTTTTAGGACTTTATGGGCAGCACTCTTACTTCCTTCACTAACCATGTCAGATGCATTACTACCTTGATGGGCGCTTGAAACGTAACTAGATAAACGCATTATACGCTCATGTACCATATTCGTTCCTTTATTAATCTTTGGCAAAGTTGTTGTTGTGACTTGCTTGGGAGGAGGCATGGCTTTCGCATGAAATGCATGTTCTGCACTCTTGTTAGTCATATTTTGAACTTTATCATCACAACTGATTTTCGCCGCTATAGGATTCCTTTCCACACCGCCATATGGTATCGACACATCACCCAAATCCGCCTGTAATGCTAGACCAGCTAGGAATATCATAGATTGCTCGGAATAATCGCAGAGTATATCCCGATGTAAGGCGTTGTATTTTAGTTGTAAATAGTAGTTATGTCTGGTGGTTTCATCTTTTAACAATAACGGGCTTTCGATGTAAAATTGCACACGAAAATATAACTCCAAGAGTGGTCTTCCATTCGCGTCCAGACCCTGCCAAGACAGAGAGAGCTGATAATTGCGAACGATATGTTACATGAAATTAATATAAAAGAAAATTACGTGTGTGTGCGATGATCGCCAACTTTTCGGGCCGTACTTTGAAAGCTTGCTTTCCGGATCCGCAAATAAATACTCGCCATCTGTAAAAATAGATGAAATAAAACATTATCTCAGCATTCGCATAAGATTCAATTAAATGGGATATAAGTAAAGAATTAAAAATAGCTTAGATGAAATCTATGACCCTAATGGTTGCAACCTCAAAGTAGGTAGGGTAAATGCCATACACACGCTTAGTTATACCAATTGATTTAGCATCAAAACCTGAATCGATTTAATCATGTTCGTCCGTCCAGGTTAATCCATGTACCCAAGCTACAGGTTACATTTTATGAGATACTTCGATGAAATTTGGTACAAGGATATAAATTAGCCCACAGAGAAAGCCTGTTAAAAATGAACCGAATCGGACCATTTTTAGAATCCTTCCCCATATAAGATTCTATTATAATGAAAGTCTTTTTATGGCAAAAAATCGCACTTCTTAATATTCCTGGACGAAATTTGGTGAAGAATAGTTAATTAGCTAAATAATTGGCTTTACCAAATTTGGATCCAAGCGGATCATTTTTTCAACTTTTTCCTATACAGTAATATTTCACGAAGTGTCTTATATGGCACTGCCACGCGTATACAGATACAACTAAAGTAATTGAAGCATAATTAAAGGAGTTTAATACGGCTTGGAGTAGCGGAGACGGGCGTTTTCGGCCATAGGTGTGAAAAAGTTATCACTTTCTATTCAACTTCCAGGAAATGTTTACGACATTAAGAAGTTATAGAGGATAAAAGAACTGATTGCCGAGAGAAACCTTTACGTCCACAACCTTTCTTTCGTAAAGGAAAAGAGACGGATACAGGAAAAATTAGCCAGCCCTTGGAATTAGTGTACGTGCCAACGGCACGCTAAACAATTTCTAACATACGAGCCCACTGATTTTGGATACAATTCGTGGGTTTTACGGGTAGTGGCAAATGACATGATAAAGCGTAGCCACTATTTCATCCATTGCACGTACACCACTAGTGTGGAGACTCTATAATAAAGCAAGCATCTGCCGCTGCATAAGACACACATGCACACACATATACACACACATTTTCTACACATCATACATGTACACTATATGCACAAAAGCGTGTATATTCTTAAACATATATTGCAAACGTTCTACATACACACAACCGACACATGCGGTTAAATAGCAGCTCTTAAGCGATCTTGTAGAACAGCTATTTATGATGGAATGTGTAGACTTTGTTTTAAATTGCTGAGCTTGTTATTTTTGTTGTTGCTGTTGCTGTTGCTGTTGCAGACCAAAGCAACACCATCATAACAATGTTCGGGTCTCTTATCCCAGCTCATCGAGCGGCATATATATATATTTTTGTATATAAGTGTACACTATATAGTTATAAACGCGCATTCAGCAACACTGTGTATAGTTATTCGAATTTAACCTCAACCGTGCCACTAACTACTAAGTGCTACATCATTAACATTATTGTAATGAAGCATCAGTAATACGGTGGCAATATATCCAAACAAAACATATGTGTATTACGGCTCACATGTAAAGGTTGTATTGTATTGTCCGCATGTGTATTCGTTAGATTGCAGTTAACATACATCCGAACATGTCATTATCAGTGCTGATATTACGTTGATTATCACTTTTTCTCGTTCGACATTTTTATTGTGAACGTTAGCTACCAGACGTTTTTAAAAATAACCAGCCAACGTCTTTCAATCCAGTCGCCTGGTATCGTACAGGTACGGCCACAATACCAATATCAACAATGCCAACACATATTTTTATGCAACTTTATCGCGAATATATGTTATCAACACACTTGTATTCTAAATAAGTGAATATGTCGCTCAAGTCTGATCATATTAATAACTTCGATTCCACAGTGGGTTTTAATGGAATTCTAGGCAAATATTCATTGTGAAATATTGCTTTTTAAGCTTTCACTTTTTATCTATTTTAGGGCGGCTTTTAATAAAATTAATCCGCACTGTAACAGCCAATTGCTAATATGTTTTTTTGACACCTCGATGAATGGGGTAATTATTAATTTATATCCCAATACATATGTGCTTCGCCCTGTTACGGAACATTGACCCAGGCGTTCCGTGCATGGAAATTGAAAACGAGGCAACAGTAGACATGCTAACAAGCTCAAAGATTTTTGTACTATAATACAAAGATCATAAGATTATATAGCAAATAATGGGTTACCAGCCCGGTGGCTTGAACTGGTCGACCCTAATTAGGGTCGACGGTCCAACCAGACACAATAGCTGGTACCGCGGTGTACTGGAGCCTCAGGAACTTCGGTTCCTGCCACTTGTACTTGGGATGGCCCCCTGTGAGAGCATTGCGGGGGGCTGTGGTGGTTGGTGCATGGCAAAAAAACCCTTCGACCAAGGAGTGAATCTGCATTACCTACAATGCAATTCTAAAATTGGTGCCTATGGGGGCGCTGGGAACACTTAAAAACTCCTAATCGTGTGTCGAAGTCTCCACGGCAGGTACACACGTAAAACACAAACTGTATCCCAATTTATAATACAACTTCATGGCTCAATTTTTGGTCTCTTTCGTGGGCGTGGCTCTTGACCGTTTTTACACAATTTAAATAGCGGTCAACTCAGTTTTTGATGCTGATCTTTACACTTTAGGGTCTGATGATGCTGATGCTTCCTTCTTGATGTTGCATATTGAAAGACCTACGTAGTACACATACATACTCCCATCAATTGGGTGGCATGATACGGTAATAGATCGATTGATTGTACTTGTTTTATGTAATCCAGAATGAAATAGATATTTCAAGGGTAAGGATTTTATAAAATCCACCATCCACGGCTTCGATTTTGATAAAAAGAAAAAATATTGAAGGGTTTTATCGACTAAAAATACCTTTGACAACTATTAAAGATTTATATCTATATGCATGTTTTAAAGTGTGTGTGTGTGTTTATATATATTAATGCAGTTATTGCAGCTTATTTTTTGTGATGTGTTTTGCTTTGAAATAAGAGTAGGTTCATATACGGGTATTGGTTGTGGTGCCAGCCCATTGTACAGCAACATATTTTTCGTTTGGCTTTTCATGCCTTTTGATTTCTAAGTGTACGCTTGTAAAAATGAACATACGTACGTACGTATGTACGTATGTATGTATGTTTGGGCAACAGCAGCAGCAACAGCACCACGCTCACTTGCGGTTGTATTAAAGCAATGCATAATAGCTACCTGAATTACTAAACACGCGTCGTGTACCTTGTATTGGTCTGTGCTACAACAAAAACAAGCAAAACAAAAACAAAAAACACAAAAAATAAGTAAAGAATTCTACCATTCAAACCATCTTAGCTATCTGTCTGTCTATACCTCCCGACTATCATACACACATATTGTGGTGTTTTCAAAAAGGTATGCACACAACTTTTAAAGACTTCTTGGTTTGATTGCGCTTGTGTTGCGCATTTTTACGAATTTCGAGTTGACTTTTTTCGAATAGTACTACAGCACCAGCACCAGCACTAGCACTAGCACCAGCATCAACACCAACCAATCAACTTTTGTTTGATATTGTTTATACATTGTGTGTGTGTGTGTGTGTGTGTGTGTGAGTGTGTGTGTATACACACAATAAACTAACCGGTCAACCATCCCAACCAAACAAAATTTATACATATGTGCCTGTGTGTTTGTGTGCGTTGGCACATTAAGGTAGAAACTGGTTCTGCCTCTGATGGTGTTGAGCTTTTAAAGGAAATTCTTGATATTTTGCTTATTAAGGCATTCAGGTTGCATGTGCCTTGGTGTGACTTTGTTATACCTAACCATCCAGGACAATTTATTGTGTATGTGAATGAATCGTTTGTCACAAAACGTGCAATCTTTCCATGTTTGGAATGTCTAAATCACATTCGTAAAAATTTGTTGTTAGTCACAACATACTTTGACTATATACGTGAACAATACAACCGATCAAACTGCGACTATTTGACTATGACTTCTACAATATCAATCATTTTCCTTTTCTTTTTCTTTTCTTTTCTTTTTAATCCTATCAAAATTACCGAAAAGTTGTACGGTGGCCACTATTCGGTTGAAGTTAACAACCGAAGCTCTCTTTATGTTTCGCTCTATTGTTCATTTCTCCTAAATAATTCTATGCCCTACCCTCTTACTAGGGATAGTTGGTGGTTGTATACTAACTTTGCCACTTGGATTGAAAACGATCAGCTTCAGAAGGAAGCTTCAGGGACCTTATAGAATATGTATATAAATATTTTGAATCTATTTAAGGTATGTTCACAGACGATTGCCATTTTCAAGGTGATATGTTTTAATCGTTAAAAGTATCATGTATCCATGGATCATGTACCTGCCTCGTATTTTCTGTACTGTTTTAAATGTGGACTGTACTTGATCCAAGGCAAACTTATGTTTATATTTAGCTAGCTACACCTGGAGCCACGGGCGGTGTTACTTAAGTGTACCTCACTGAATGGTTTTCCGGCTGTATCAAATATTCTGCCAAACATTATAATCACAGTAAAGCTTCCATTCGAAAACACACAAATGATTTGCTTGGGTGCTGTGGTGTAAAGCATTTAATTGTCGGTCCATGTCAACCATAACATTATAACTTGTTTTTTTCGCTTCGCAGTAGTAAATTGCTGCAGCTCGCAGAAATGCATTTCACATATTTTTAGTTGATGACGACGACTACATCGACGACGGCCAACGTACTTGTTGATGCTGTTGTTGTTGTTGTTATGTATATATATATATATATATATATATATATTTTTAAGAATCGTTAAATTTTATTGAGGTATCTCAACAGAAAAATGTAAAAATTTCGTGCTATTTAGTGGATTGCATTGGAGAATTCTCTTTTATGGTTTTGATCTTAAGGAGAAAATATTTTGGTTTCGAGCGTTTTTTCTTAATTTTTTTTATATATGTGTGTGTGTTAGCCCAAAAACAAAGTCAACAAGTTGCAAAGTTGAGGATTAAATTAAGCAAAGCAATAAATGCATAGCATTTGCGCAGCTTGCGTTGTGCGGAATATGCGAACAGCACGTTATCGTATCGTGTATATTGTACGTACATACGTATAAAATCATGAGTAAAGGTGTAAATTCGATTGAAATATATGCAAACATTTTACTCACCCATCAATACAGCTAAACCGAATAGTTCGGTATCGAGCATGCCCTGTGTAGAGAAATGTAGACATGTTTGTGTGTATACTTCTCGAACTCGGCTCTTGGCATCGACTAGAAAAAATAACGTTTTCGGTTGTTGATTGCCCAAAAGTCTATTTCGGAAATGAAACAAAAAAAAAAATGAATCCGCATTACTTAAACATGACTGCAAACTGCAAACGTACCATAGTAAATAACAGTGAAGTCAATGTCAATAGTAATCTAGAGAAAAATTCAAGGTCAAAACTGCGAGTCTTAGTTTCGATAGGTTAAAAGCTATTAAAAAGCCACTCTACACAACTGACTTGCGAACCTGACTCAGACAAGTAGTTAAAAAATTTAAATGACGGCAACATTTCCAATGTTCGTTTATAAAGTTGTCAGTTCCAAAGGAACATCCCCTAACCTGTTGCTTCGCTGCACGTTGGATGTGGCAGGTACGTATCAAGTTGTGAGTTGGATACTAAGAATCTTTTATGCGATTGCGCCCATTTTTGGCACATTGATGGATGCGTAGATAAGCTTTTACCGATTGTGGGCGTGACTCTTAACCAATTATGCCCAATTAGTCCAATAAGCAACCTAGGCAAGGTATAGAGAATTGTATGTACATAATTTTAGCTTAATATATCAAAATTTTATGATGGACACACGTACGGACTTGTTTATATCGATTCATTATATTGATCAAGAATGTATAAACTTTGTGGAGCCCCTGACGGTGTTGCAAACGGAACCACAAACTTAATATACCCCTCAGTTTATGTGAAGGATATAAAAATGAAATGGCGCTTGTATGTAATAAGACTATTGCAGAATCTCTTCTTTGAAATATATGGATGGCTTCTGTAAGAGTTTTAAGAGCGGGGTTCCGCCCACTTCTTTCCAATTGCAATGTTTGTAGTTAGATCTAAGAGTTACATTAAAAACCATATTTAAAAGGCGCCAAAGTGACTTAAAAACATGGGTAAAGCGAATGGACCCTAAAATAGGGTACTACTGTACTGATTGCAGTTTCGCTTGCGAAAAAAAATTATTTATATCGAAACATTTTCCAGTTGTTTCCAAGGTTTCTACAAACTTTGGTATATTTGGGTACTAAATGCACTTATCACGTCTCCTTTTTAGTGTCCATAATAATAGTGTATTTAATAAACTTTCGTTGAATTATTTTGTTCTCTGCATCAAAAATTCTTTTCTATTGTACAATTTTATTATCATAATAACGGAAAGTATTCAAATTCCAGAAGCAATTGTTTATTTTTTTATTTATACCCTCCACATTAGTGATGAGGGTATACTAAATTTGTTCTTCCATTTGCCACACCCAAAAGGAGGCATCAGAGACCCTAAAAAGTATATATATTCTTGGTCTGCGTCAAAAACTGAGTCAATTTATACATGTACGTTCGTGTGCCCGTGTGTCTGTCTGTAGTATTTATTCTCAGGGGCGTAAATTTTGAGATATTGAGCTGTTTGAAATTTTGTACAGGTACTTTTAGTTTTTCACGCAGATCGCTATTTAAAATGGGGTAAAATCGGTCAAAAACCACACCCACAATCGACAATCTATATATCTGCGACAAAAATTTATCTATGAACTTGAAAAATAATACGCGAATCCATAGTTATTCCATCCATCGAATGTGCCAAAAGTGGGCATGGCCGAATAACATACGCGCCCACAATTTACAAAAAAACATATTTTTTACATTAACATTTATTAATTATAGAATAATTTTTACCTTAATGCTAAGAAGCGTGACCCTGGTGATAGCTGTTCCGCCGATGATGCGCAAACTTCTAAAGGTGCGCTGACAGTACAAAAAGCTCGCATACTGCATCATCATTTAAACGCCCCAAACTGCTTGGAAATATTGATTCTGTAATGAAAAGATAGAGAACATGTGACAAAGCCGCTTTATTTGCCTGATCTATATAAATCTAGTCTAAATTGTTTTCATCAAGTCGATATGAAAGGAGTAGTTGATATAGACATAAGATAAACTAAGACTAAGTTTATCAGTAATTTTAAATAATTTTGGGCATGCATTTTATATGATTCTATTAATTTTTTTGTATGAGGCTTACGTACATGAAAGTCTTAATATTATTACTTATATTCATAATCATGAGTTTTCATTAAGGTTAATGGTGTATTTCTTTTTATGTTAACTTTATGTGTGAAGATTGAAAATTTTTCTCTTCATTTTTGTCATGGTAATAAAACGCAGAGCTTTCTTCTTGAAGAAAATCTTAATAAAGCTATAAAGCCTACGTAAAATAGTGGCCGTTCTTAATAATATCTATGGGGGGAACGCATAAACTTATTGAAGTTTTCTCCTGATCTTCGATATAAGTAATATGTCTATATATGTATATAGATAGTCCTTTCAGTAATTGAGTTGGATAAGGCTTCTTAGTAAACTCTGCATACGGTTTCAAATCTAACTGAGGAGAAAAGTGAAAGAACGTTTTCAGCTGTAATTTAAATTTGTCTGCCTCGTTGGACTGGCAGCTTACCGACAATTAAGAATATTAGAAAGTCGAGGTTAATTGTACAGACGAATGAGTTTGTAAAAAACCATATGTTTTCTTTTATATAGAAATTCATAGCTAGTTCAGCCGTAATGTCAGTCCGAGGTATAGAAACTGACCCATCTTAGAAGTATACTCATTTAGACAAAGCGGTTATAAGAAACAAAAGAGCATCAGACAATCTACGAAATAGATATAGTCATCCTGAAGTTCTTAGTAGATTTAGCCGTGTCTGTCTGCCCGTCGGTGGTTCATATACTCACGGTCATAAAAATTTAAATATCAATACCCCTCGAGAGAAATATGCAGATTTTTGTACGAACGGCACGCCCACAATTAAATGAAGGACTAAATTTTTGGAACATTTTATGGGTTTTATTACTCAAAAATTTCATTGAGGAACCGCCCACAATACGTAAGCTTATTTAACAGTCATAACGTTTATGTTGATGCCATAAGGTAACGGACCTCCAACTAATTTATGTCCTCCATATAATGTGAGGTATGTGGTTCCATTTGCAACACCCAGAAAGAGGTGTCAGAGACCCTACAAAGTCTACACATTATTGATCAGCATAAAAAACTGAGTACATCTAGACATGTACATCCATGTGAACGTATGTCTGTCTATTTTTAGAATATTCACGATCATAAATTTTGAGATATTGAGCTTACATTTTGTACCTAGACATAGTACATAGTTTTTGCACGTAACCTGCGCGCAAATTTATATAGAGCAAAATCGGTCGAGATCCACGCCCACAATCGACAAACGTTTATCTTTCAACCACATAATTTTACCTATGAAGTTGGTATACACATTTATAATTATCCCATCCACTGATATGCCAAAAATGGGCGTTGTTGCGTAACAGTCACGCCAATAATTTATGAAAAACATATTTTTGTGCAGAATCTGACGTCAGTTGATACGTATTTCATACAGTGTTAAACCATTAATGAAGTACCTGCCACGCCCACAGTTTGCATATAGATGCGGAGGGCATTTAAGATTTGATCCAAGCCAAATGTAGTTTTTTTACAATACTTGTAATTAAAGGAAATATCGATAAAACTCTGTTTTTATGTGCGCAACTCAATCACTTTCCACATTCCTGAATATTCCGCATAAACAATCATCAACAATTAGTTAAGATAATATTCACTCACACATACACACACTCACTTTATAATATTGTACTTGACTTGTTCGTATTTGATTAAAAAGAAAAAATAAATATGTTTTTAGATTATCAACGCGACTGTTATCCGTCGCGACCATTATCATTATTTTTAAGAACTATGTCTATGACACGACAAATAATAATAAAACGTTAACGTTTCGTTATTTTTAACGTTCTTTCTGAACCAATGAAAAGCTTCTAGTTTCAATAAAAAAAAATAAAGAAAATAAAGAAAACAAAGAGCAAAACTATATGAGTTCGGAAGCCCCATAATCCATAAAAGTCCTTTCTGTACAATAATTCTCTGGGATGATTAGAGGTAGTATGAGGTGTTATTCAAAATTCGGTTCAGGCTGAGCAGAATTCTATTTTTTTGTTCTTTCTTGTTTTACTTGTTTTCTTAACGCCATTCTTGTGGACTGCAGCACCAGCAACAGCAGTACACTGCATTAGGTATCAATGTGTGTAAAAGAATAAAAAGAAAAAAAAAACAAATTCTTGTCACGAATAGAGACGCTAAAACACACACACACACGCGCATATACAAATGTACCAAATAACTCGCAACAATTTACAACATACGTTCTATATTGTAATTAAAAATTTTGTAACGCACAGCATAGTTTTAAGTTTAGCTTAGCTTAGCTTAGATCAGCTTAGCTGAGGGACCTCCCTTCGATCGAACTTGGAATGAATTCGTGTATAAATATATAGTGTATGTGCTTGTGTGTGTGTATTATAATCATTGTTTGCATACATGGATGTGTATAATTTGCGACCAACTGCATATTTCATTGATTGATCACTTGTTGCTGATTGTTGTTCTCTTTATACCCTGCACCACTTGTGGCAAAGGGTATATTAAGTTTGTGCAGATGTTTGTAACTCCTAAAAGGAAAATATCACACCCACCTTTCATTATACCGATCGATACGAAATAAAGATCTGAATCTATTTAACTATGTCCCCCTGTCTGTCTGTCTATGTAAAATTGGGCGCCAGCTACAGGTCGCATTGTTAAAGATATTTAGATAAAGTTTGGTACAAGAACATGTATTAGCCCACAGAGACAGCCTGTTAAAAATGAACTGAATCGGACCATTTTTAGAAACGCTCCCCATATAAGGTTCTAATATAATGAAAGCCTTTATATGGCAAAAAATCGCAATTCTTAATATTTTTTGACAAAATTTGGTGAAGAATAATTAATTAGCTTAATAATTAACTGTAACAAATTTCGTCCCAAACGGACCATTTTTAGAACACGTTTCCATATAATGATATTTCTCGAAATAAGTTACCTCGCGTTTACTGATACAATTAAATTAGTTGTAACATAGTTTTATGAAACTAAGTGGTGTAGGGTATTAACTGGTCGGGCTTGAACAACTATAACATTTTTATTTGTTTTGTTATACCCTCCACCTTAGGGAAGAGGGTATATTCATTTTGATCATCCGTTTACAACACATCGAAGGAAGCCTCGGAGACCCCACAAAACATATATACTCTTAATCAGCATGAAAAGAGAAATCGTTTGAGATATGTCCGTCCGCGTGTCCATGTGTCCGTCTATTGTTGGCACTCTCACGGTCGTAATTTTTGAGATATCAAATTGACATTTTGCGTATTATATATACGTATTCTTAGTTCAATTTCGCTGATCCGTATTGAAATTGGGTAAAATCGGTTAAGAGACACGCCCACAATAAACAAAAATCTCAACATACCACGAAAAAATTGTATTTTTAAAAAATTATATATCGCACAATACTATGCCTATCAAGTTGAAATTTGGTATATATATAAGTGGTACTGTGCCAAAAATGGGCGTGATTGAATAACGCAAACGCCTATAATTAAAAAAACAACACTATTTGTTGTTTGACCTGAATAATAATAATATATAAGCAACAATTTAATGCAATAGGAACTTATTTTTTAGAGGGTTAGAAAAGGTGGAGGGTATTTAAGCTTCGGTCTTAACCGAACTTTCCTATCTTGTTTTGTATACGTATGAATCCAACTATTGTACAATACATCCATTGTAGAAGTTTTTATGATACAAATATTATTCGATATAAAATGTTTTTTTTTTTCTATTTATGCACCCTACACACATCATTATTTGAGCTTATAAATATTAAAAACAATAAATATCTTTCTTAAAATTCGGTTCAAGTTCACATTGATATACATTTTTTTTATACCCTCCACCTCAGTGATGAGGGTATACTAAGTTTGTTCTACCAATTGCAACACCCAGAAGGAGGTGTCAGAGACTCTACAAAGTATATATATTCTTGATCAGCGTCAAAAACTGAGTCGATTTAGACATGTATGTCAAAAAATGAGCTATAAGCTTAACATTTAGTATGTACATCTACAAATATTAAATTCATCGACTTGCTAAAAATAGGCGTATTCGGATTACAGACGCGCCCACAATCGATATAAATCTATATATCTGCCACAAAAGTTGACCGAGGTACTTGAAATTTTGTACGCGTATAAATAGTTATCCCAGTGACTGACGTGCCAAAAATGGGCCTGGTCTGATAATATACACGCCCACAATTTACAAAAAACCATATTCAACGTAAAAGTAGACTTGCATGCTGATACGTAAGACATACACTATTAGAGGGCGCAATATATACATATTTGCCGCGCCCGCCGTTGTGGAGGTGGAGGGTATTTAAGATTTGGCCTAAGCCAAATTTAGTTTTCTTACTTGTTTTTAAGTAAAATCGATTTATTTAGGAAAATTTTAAATGCAATTGCCGCACCCACAATTGAGAAAATTCTCTCACTACACATCACAAGATTTTGATTTGATTTTCTTTACATCCGTTTCTACTTTTAGAGTATCCATCCCCATTCACGTTGGAGTAACGAATGGACATAAGGGTGGAGGAGGGTATCCAACACTTGGCCTAAGCCTAGTATTCAGTCTGTTTACTTATTGTGTTATGTTGTGTTGTGTTTTACACGTACATATTTATATACTTATGTATTCGTACTTCTTTGCAATTTCCTTTCGCATTATATTGTACTTGGAGAATTAGAGAATTATAAACTTGACCGATCACTAATTAAATGTTGTTGTTGTTGTTGGTGTTGGTGTTGAGCATGAGAGGAATTCCTCTCACAAATCTGGTTTGATACACTCAGATATAAAATAACAGAGAGCTCACAAGAGGCAACGCACACACAAACACTGTTTGACATTTTATTCATGGAGAATATTTTTTTAAAATTTTTTTATTTTATTTTAATTTTTTTTTTATTTTCAATAAGCTCTTGCCTCTGTTGTTGCTATTTATTGTATTGTATATATATATATCTACATATACTCTCACACACACCTACATGCAACGTATTACAATGTCGAAAACCTGATGTACTCTGTACGCGCTGATCGTTATACTCGTAGGTATGTGAAGGTATGTGTGTGTGGATGAATGTTTTGTACTGTGTTTGCTTTCCTGGCTGCGTCGCTATTGTTTTTGCTGTTGCTTACAAAAATCGTTATCGGTTTGTTGTTGGACAAAAGAATGTCATATGTTTTGTTGTTGTCGCACAGTTTTTTATATTATATTCTTTCATTTGTGTTGCTGCGTATGTGTATATGTCTCGTAATGTTCCTTTTTTTTGTACACTTTTTTACACGTTTGTATCAGATTTAAGAAAATTAATTTTACGGAACCCGTTTACAGCATTTTTCTATCTATTCCGCCGATTTTTTTTTTTGGTTTTTTCTTCTACAACAATTTGTTGTTCATCATCAATAAGTTATAAATTATATATATATATATATATATATATATATATATATGTAATTATATATATATATATATTAAATTGGTTGTGTATGTATTAAAATACAATAAAATATTTTTGTGCAGACAGATATATGAGAGTTTGATTTGCGAACAGATCCGATCCACTCAGCACCGTAAACTAAACTAAGCCGACGCGCTGGTGCAACGCTTAGTTTTTCTTCAAAAATTCCATTGGGAGATTCAAGCTGATGTATGATGTGTATGTGTGCATATGCACACATACACACATACACATACATACATATGTATTGTGTGTAACTGTGTGAAAATGTTACGCTTTTTTCCTTTATGTTTTTATACGTTATTATTATAAACATTGCAATCTGTGTATGAATAGGTTTTGGTGCGTGTTTTGGAAGCATTCTTACATTCAGTAATATGCTCACATACATACCTAGGTGCGTTACTTCTTACTACGTGTACCTGCTATTTATAATACAATTTTATTTTATACCCTCCACATAAAACGGAGCGGTACACTTTGTTATTCTGTTTGCAGGAGTAGGCATCAGAGACACTGTAAAGCATCAAAATTTCATTCGATATAGTCATGACTGTCCGCATGTCTGTCTCTTGTTGAAATGCTCAAGGTCTCAAAAATTGTTTAAAGAAACTTATTAAAATGAGCGCTGTCGCTCAAGCGCCATGTCCACAATAAAATGGATTTTACTTTATATTTAGTTCATTAATCGGGAGAGTTGGACATACCAACCATTTGAAAAAACTCTATTGAGAGAATAACTTTACGAAAATGCAAACGAATGAGTCCGTAAAAAAATTATGGGTTCTGAACTTTTCAGTGGCGCATCTACAAATAAGGATTATCATACAAATAATATCAGACAACTGCAAGGTTTAAAGCTAAGGTAAAAGATTCATAAGACCAGACCCAATTAGGTTCCAAACTTCATGAAAGTGTCTTTTTATGCCCTACATCATCTAGAGGTAAGAGGACATTGCGTTTGTGCAGATGTGTGTAACTTCCAAAGGGCAAATGCCTTACCTTCCTTCAATTATACCAATCGATTCGGAATAAGCATCTGAATCTATTTAACTATGTCCCCCTGTCTGTCTGTCTATGTAAAATTGGGCGCCAGCTACAGGTCGCATTGTTAAAGATATTTAGATAAAGTTTGGTACAAGAACATGTATTAGCCCACAGAGACAGCCTGTTAAAAATGAACTGAATCGGACCATTTTTAGAAACGCTCCCCATATAAGGTTCTAATATAATGAAATAAATACATACATCGTATTGATCTTACCCCTTAGATATGAAAATTACCTCCCAATTAAAAAGCATTTTAAAAATATCCTGTCACGTATACACGGGTTCGACTGTAATAGGTATCCAACCCACGACCCTCCGCATTTAACCTAAGTGTTGTGCCTCTACCCTATTGGGGACGCAGAGTGCCTTAAAGCTATTAAATTCATTCTGTAGGGAATGCCCCATTCCCTGCATTGAAAAGTCTGGGCCTATCATAAACAAGCTAAATTTTTGTTGTACGCCCTTCAGTAGCCGAATTTGCTGAGGTTTTGTCTAATACAGCTGAGGAGCAAAAGTGATAAAGTTTTTTAGCTGAAATTTGAAATCTGCCAAAGCGTTGTACTAAATTCCGAACTATCTATCCAATAGTATGTTTGGCTTGATTAAATACGTGAGTTGGGAATTTCGACTAGCACAATAGTACTTATTTAGATCGTAGCGTGGGTTATCCACATGCCACACACCCAAATTTTACATATAAATTAGAAGACCACCTAAAACGTGGCTCAAGCTAAATATAATATAACTTTTGGCTAAATAACTTAATCACATTCAGAATTATCATCTGGATCGATTTAACCACGTGTCAAAAGTCGCATTTTTTTGGGATGCAAAGTTAACCTTATTAAAGTGAATTTTTAGAATTCCTTCGCATATGTCGTTGTATTTGGAAGAAGCCTTTATTTCTATTTTATGACAAAGTTAATAACATACCCAAGATAACATTTATATGAATATCACCGTCGCAAAAATGAGATGAACCTTCATAAAAATAATTCTTATATTTACATGGAAACTTATTTTTATACCCTCCACCTTAGTCATGAGGGTATATTAAGTTTGTTCCTCTGTTTGCAACACCCAGAAGGAGGCGTCAGAGACTCTACAAAGTATATATATTCTTCATCAGCGTCAAAAACTGAGTCGATTTAGACATGTATGTCCGTGTGTCCGTGTGTCTGTCTGTTATTGGCACTCTCACGGGCGTAAATTTTGAGATATTGAGCTGAAATTTTGTACAGACACTTTTAGTTTTTGCACGCAGATCGCTATTTAAAATGGGTAAAATCGGTCGAAGGCCACACTCACAATAGATAAAAATCTATATATCTGCCACAAAAATTGACCTATGAACTTGAAATTTGGGACGCGTATACATAATTATCCCATCTACTGATGTGCCAAAAATGGGCGTGGTCGAATAACATACACAGCGCTCACAGTTTACAAAAAACCATATTCAATGTAAAACTAGAATTGCAAGCTGATACGTAAGACGTACACCATTAGAGGACGCAATATATAATATTTGCCGCGCCCACCGTTGTGGTGGTGGATGGTATTTAAGATTTGGCCTAAGCCAAATTTCGTTTTCTTTTTTTTTTTACTTCTTTTTTTTTGGTCATCTACCAGAGATCGTATCCCACCCAATACTTAACTTTGAAGGACGTTATAATGAAAGAATGTTTTTAGTACCTATTCAAACAAGAATGAAAAAAAAAATAATAATAAAAAATACGTTTATTCTTGGAGGTTATACAAATACATGCACACTCATTATGTGTGTATGTGTGCACCCATAAAACTTTATAGGTGTAGATGTAATACATAAGATATGTGCATATGTATTAGTGCGCCTAAGGACAACCACATGACTTTTTGTGTAAGATGTTCTTAATTTGGTAAGGAAGGAACTGGGAGTAGTAGTACACACATGTATGTACATGAAGATGATTTCAATGATATTTAAAAAATGCGCGCCAAATTTAAAATTTGCTTGTGCTATAAAAAGTAAACGCATAAAAAGAAAACTCCACACATAAGCAAGCAGGCAGCAGGCAGCCAGGCAAACGTGCAAATATATGGTATGTACACATACTTATGGAATGTGTGTGTGCGTCTGCGTACGCCCGATCGAAAAGAGCTTCATAATAAAATCAAATACGAAATGAAGCCATGAAAAAATGGGAAAGACGATTATATTGAAGGAACACCGAAAAACTGAAATGGAGATGCCAAACTATAGGCATGCAACAGGCGTCAAAAACTCGGCGGATATAAACAGATGCATATAAATCACATTCGTGTTACATATCATACATTGCATGTGCCTGTGTACTTGTATATACTTTTACATTTTTTTTTTAATATATAAAATTGTATATGTGTGTATGTGGCAGATCCTTATAAATGAATGAACATGTGGCTCAAAGTGACGTAAATCCATTCTTTCAATATTTCAACATTTATTTTGAAAAAAACAAGTGAAAATGTAGTAGGCGGTCAAGCCCGATCATTTAATACCCTTCACAACTTGGTTTCATAAATTCACGAAAGGCCGCGTTAGTCACCTCGTGTAATATTATTATATGAAAAGGGGTTTTGAATATGGTCCGATCGAGTCCCAAGATGTATTTAAAACAAGAGCTTTATATGAGGAGGGATTGTAAAAACGGTCCAATTTGAACCATTTTTAATAGTGTAAATATTCAGGTCAAGAAATGTCTTTGTACCAAATTTCATCGAAATATCTTAAAAGCTGACCAAAACCTGGCGTACATGAACATACAACAGATGGAAGGACGGACGGACATGGTTAAGTCGATTCAGATTTTGATTCTGAAACGATTGTTATATTAAAATGTGAATATTTTTTAAGTCGTAGAGTGGTTTAGGAGTTACAAAAATACGCACACACCTCTGCCAGAAGTAGTGCAGGGTATAAAAACAGACTTAAGCTAATTACAAAATATACTTCTCATATATTGTACATATACTCGTACATGAATTTATTTCCTACACATTTATTTAACAGCTTGCCATTGGTGTTGTGTTGAGTTGTGCTGTGGGCTCTAGCTGGCTATTGAATTCTCTTGATTGCATTAATTTAAGAAACAATGAATAAGAAGTGAGGGAGAAAGGAGAACATTATTGTCTTACACACACACGCACATATACACATGGGCACATAAGAACCTGCCAACGTCGCCATAAACATCAAAACATCAGTCTTAGCAAAAATATCTAAAGCAACAAAAAATATCCACAAAAAAAGACTGTGCACCACAATGCTGAAGTGCTGAACAATTCAACTTAATATAGGCCCGCAGTTTGAAGCTCTTAGCTATGAGTACACCTTATGAACCAAATTGCAGGCACACAGGCAAGGCAAACACACGAATAATAAAAGGCTAGCAAGCATAAGTAATAAAATTCCACTAACACTAATACTAACAAAAAATGCAAAGCATCCATGTGTGTGCGTGTGTATGTATAATAATATGCAAGTTAAAGTTCTAAACTCGTCTTACAACCAAAACTCAAATCTAAATACATTAAGACCCACTTTTACACAAATTCAGACTTATACATTAGAAGTGTGACCTCTTACAGCCACAAAAATGTGCCTATAAAGTTGCAATTTCATGTATGATCCATTGATGCATTAGAAATGGACGTGGTCGGTAGACACACACACCCAAAAATGTACAAAAACCTTTTTTGTGCAAAATCCGACATGTAAGTGGATTGTATGTATTTTACAAATACTTAATCAGGTACCCGACACGCCTACGATTTGTACATACTTGTGGATGTGTATTTAAGCCAAATTAGTTTTTATACCCTCCACATAAAATGGGGCCTATACTAAGTTTCTCACTCCCATCTTGATCAGCATCAAAAATGAAGTCTATCTATCGGTTAGCAGACACGCCTACATTTTACAAAATCCCGTTTTCAGCACTCGACGTGCAAGCTGCTACGTAATACATAAAACATTAGAGGATGTAATCGTACACCTACCGCGCCCACTGTTAATGTGTAGATGTGGAGGGTATTTAAGATTTGGCCTAAACCAAATTTAGTTTTCTTACTAGTGTTTAGTTTTATCGAAATTTAAAATTTGGAACATTTTCGTTATTTTCTCTAATTCGCGGTAAAGGAGGTCTGCGTACTATCCAAGTTTTATTATTGTTAAGACATATAATGTGGTTATAATTTTATACCCTCCAACCACGTTATAACCATACACTAAGTTTTTCATTGGGTGTGTATCCAGCAGAAGTATGCTTCAGAGGTCCCATTCACCAGCTGAGTCAATCCAGACATGTTCATCATTATTGTTGTTCGAAGGAGAAATGAGATGGGCAAAATTATTTGACCATGCCCACAATTTATGAAAAATACCCACTGCCGAATATCAAGCTGGAGTGTAACCAACATATTTAATCCAAGCCAAACGTTGTTTTTACTTGTATGTGCGCGTGTTTCTTTTTTACATGGTGTAGGGTAGGTACTTATAGTGAGAGAATATTTGAAGGTGGCTGCAAAAACAAAACAAAATAAACAAACAAACAAAAACTAGGAGAACAACGAAAACGGAAAACTGTTGATGAGCCAAACTGTTGCTGCAGAAGTATTTTCATGGTCTTGCCTTGATCTGGTTTGGTCTTGATTGGGTCGCCGCGTTACAAAATGCACCATGCACACAAATTATAATGCAAACACCAAAACCAAAGCACAGTTTGATTGCTTTTGCATTTTGTGTTCGTATGTATTGTGTATCCCTATCAACCCAGACATATTGCAGAATTCTTCACGTATAAGGATGCAGTTGGTGGTGGGCAGGCATTAAAGCAATATTGCAGAGGGGCAGAAATACTTTCTATAAATATACGGTTGTGAAGAAGAATGCAGCAAATCAAGCTCATAAAATATTACTGTATGTTCTGGAATGCGCCGAAATGAGGATATTGAAGCAGTTAGCATTGTGTGTTCTTTTTGGTCAACAGCTTAACTGCAGCCATCCCTTTACAGTTGCAATGTATTGCGCTAAGTCGTGTGCTATAATACAATTCCAACATTTTTAAGATAACTGTGATACCTCCTAAAAGCCCCATTCAGACACTGTGAAGTAGTATGGATATATGTCTCACCTGGTTGTGCATTCGAAAAGCATTGTTTCGCATTTCCCTACAATCGAAGACACTTTTTAAAAGAGCTGCTCATCTTCGAAAGTCTTTTAGAATTCAGCGCCAGTTCACAATAAGTAGAGAAGTTTAAATGTATCGCGAAGACCCGAATATATTTACGGTTCTCAACATTGCTAAAAAATTTATTGCAGCAAATCTTTCATTGCGCTCATGAGCCGCAAAACTGCATTCCGCTTAAGGCTGGCACGTGTGTGTATCCACTGCTGCCCTTACCTCATCGTAAAGATTAGAAAATATTTTATT
Source organism: Ornithomya chloropus (assembly GCA_963971445.1). Classification (NCBI taxonomy): domain Eukaryota; kingdom Metazoa; phylum Arthropoda; class Insecta; order Diptera; family Hippoboscidae; genus Ornithomya; species Ornithomya chloropus. The sequence goes on along the minus strand of OZ020530.1, from coordinate 49,409,867 downwards.
GTAATAAATTACTTTTGTAAAATAAATGCCTTCCACGGTGATTTAGACGTTTTTTAATATGAACCCTTTACATTATAGTAGGTTTGTATACCATTTCAAATTACCCGAAAGAAACCTCATCAAACCCTGTAAAGTATGTATTCTTGATCAGTATTAAAATCTGTTTTGAAGTTTAAAGACTTTCTTATTTTCCTGTGGTAAGGTATCTATTTAAAATGGGTAAAATTGGCCACAACTGAGGAAAATCACCTCATGGAAAATGGGCGTCTACAAATTTTATTAAGTTCCAATTTCAATTCAAGACACGGGTACTTCACTTATAATTAGGACAATGCCAACAATTTATAAGCGTCTCCGCTAATTCATAAGTTTTCTTAGTGGCTAGGATTTCAACTTTGGACGTAAGCCAAATATATCTTTTCTAACTTAGCAACTAAGTTACGCTAGGAAAAAGGCCAAGGGAAGGAGTTTAATAAAAATAATGAGAAATGGAATGAGGGCTACAAAAGTAAATATGAACCTTTAAAAACAAACAAGAGTTTATGGCAATTATTTTATTATCGCACATCAAAAGCATGCTGACTGTGGCGGCAAAAGAACTAAGAGTTTCTTTACGTCTCGGAATACCTTCCACACAACATACACTCGAAATAAATGTTTCTCTTATATATATAGAATAGACGGATACATGATTAAATTGAATAAGAAATTTTGTTTCTTTTTCTTATATAAGAGGATCTTTTTCAGTCAAATTTACCAACGGCCCGATTGTAATATCTTAAAACTTCAACAAGTGAAAATGTTATAGGCTACCCAGGCCAACCATTTAATACCCTACACCACTTAGTTTCATAAAACTATGTTACAACTAATTTAATTGTATCAGTAAACGCGAGGTAAGTTATTTCGAGAAATATAATGGGTATATATATATATATATATATATGGAAACGTGTTCTAAAAATGGTCCGTTTGGGACGAAATTTGTTACAGTTAATTATTAAGCTAATTAATCATTCTTCACCAAATTTTGTCAAAAAATATTAAGATTTGCGATTTTTTTGCCATATAAAGACTTTCATTAGAATAGATCCTTATATGGGGAGGGTTTCTAAAAATGGTCCGATTCGGTTCATTTTTAACAGGCTTTCTCTGCGGGCTAATACACTTCATCGAAATATCTTTAACAATGTATCTTGCCCAAATATTTACATGGACAGGCAGACATGGTTAAATCAATTCAGATTTTTCATTTACAAACTGAACCTTGAAACTTTCGCTTAACATTACCCCCAACTTCCTAGGGATCTAAATCTCTCCATTTCCTTCCAAAAGTACATCCATCTTAGATCAAGTTACGTTTAGTATGTTGGTGGAGAACTGATAACTACGAGAATTTGTTATGGGTGACTTTAGTGTGTTGGTGCTGCCAGCTTTATTGCTAAACTAACATTTTAGAAATCACTACGGTCACTTTGCTTGGTAGCTATGGTAACCAGAAACATTCTTCGGAAAGAAAAAGTCAAATAAATCTTCAATCCTCTGCATTTCAATAATTGTAAAAGTAAAAGGAAATTTATAAGCACTCAAGTAAGAATTAAAAATAAAGTATTAAGCCCACCTAGGGAAGGAAAAAAACAGAACGAGTTGGCAAACACAGCCAGTAATTGTACGCGCAGTCATTATCGATATTCCAAACGCACCACTAACAATAACATCATCAATTAAGGCAACAGAAATGCCAGGAACAAACATTTTTAGATGAACTGTGGGAGTGGTAGTTATACCAGTTATGCCCTTCTATAAAGACTATTAAAGTTTTTCTTCGTCTCTATTTCTATATGAATCGAATTTATACTCACTTTGTCAAAACGTTTGTAACAGCCAAAAAGAGACCGAGTAAAGTTCATACAATTTTGATCAGCATGAAATTCTGTATCTATATTCTACATTATCCCGTTCTTAATATTGCTGCCAAACCCAGTAAAAATATTGATAGTTCTTGCTCGCAGCTGGGTATTATTTTTGTCTTAAAGATCGGCACTCAGTAGATGTCACCGATCTTACTCCCCAGTTATTTTTGTACCCTGCACTTAAAATGAGTGTATAACTTTCTCATTCCGTTTGCAAAATCCAGAAAAAGGCGTCAGAGTAGAGCCTCTCTATAAAATATATATATTCTTGATCACCATCAAAAATTGAGAAATTTTAAAATTTTGGTTTCTGCGTGTAAATGGGCCAATTCGGTTAAGAACCACGGCCACAATCTATCGAAATCTATTTATATGCCACAAAAATTGATCTATGAAATTGAAATTTGGTACACACAGTTATAATAACAATAAATATCCCATTCAACGATATGCGCAAAATGGGCGTGACCATCGATGTGCCAAAAATAGGCGCGGTCGGATAACTGGCATTCCCACAATGTAAAAAAAACTATACTCCACATAAAACTCCACTTGCAAGCTGATTCGTACTACGTACACTATTACAAGACGTAATCATATACCTGCCACGCCCACCATGTTTTTTTAAACACCCCATACACGGGTTCGACTACTATAGGCATAGAACCAACTACGCAACTTGCTATTGAAAATCGGTCGAAGAAAACGTTCATAAAAACTGTGGTGCTATTGGTTAAAAGCTGCTTATGGTGATCTTTGCAAAGGAGTTTTTCCAAACCGATCCAGCTCATTACTCCATCACTCACCGAAATATTAATTTTTCACTTTCTATTTCAGTTTAACAGAAAGAAATAATCTACAGAGTGAACTGAAAACCTTCGAAACAGTCGACTTGATTTTTATGCCAAGCAAAAATATATATTTACGGAAACCCATTTCTAGTTGATGTAAAGTGTCCCCTTCACTGAATGTACGAAGAAATCTAATGAATGGAATTTAGCTCTTGAAACTAAAATTCATTAAGCATAGAAGGACGCAACGTCAAAGTGATATTTTCGTGATAATAATGAGTGAAAAGCAATGAATATCGCTAAAGAATCTCGCACAGTAGCGAATAGTTATAATGCTGTTACAGGTGGTGGTGACGATGATGATAATAATGGGGAAAAGGCTCTTGACAGTAATGCATTGAACAACAACAATCACGCGAAACTTATTGATAAGTCACTGGCAACATTGGAACTGCAATATTTTAAGGCTGTCTCATTGTATCGTCGTAGAAATTATGAAAAATGCTTTGAGGTGTGTAAAATAATATTACAAACAGGTCAGGAAAATAATGTTCAAATGTTTACGACACCGCCCCACATCAACGACGCAAATGAACAGAAGGTGAACCAAATAAAACTAAAGAGAACAGCCCCAGTGGAAAGAGATCGTTACGAAGATGTGCCCAATAACAGTATGAGTACGAAGCAAAATCATAATTTTTACAACGGTAGTAATCGATTCAGTAGCAATTTGCAACACGTAGCCTTCAGGCAGAAATATCATAACAGCATAAAACAAGAGCAACATAGACGATTGCCGACACATAGTAATAATGATTGTGACAACAGTGTTGCGACGGCATCTGCCTCATGCGATTCTTTGCCTAAGTGGATGATGGAAGGTGTTTGGCAATTAAAAATGCGTGCACTTACGCAACGTATCTTTGTCGATGACTTGGAGAGCAATGTTATAAATAATGTTGGTACGTAGATCAAGAGCAAAATATATATTGTAGGGACGACAAATATTATATTCCGTTTAACTGAATTATGTTCATACCCACTGAATGTGTGTGCGGGTATTATTAAGTTTAAGTTTAAGGTTTACACCAGACATGATCAACATTCCCTTTCGACGAAACACCTGCAAAATTGATGTATCTATACCCTACATAAAAAAAATATTTAAAATAAGTCCAATTTTTATATCCGATATATTGTATATATGCCAGACGCAAGCGATCGGCTCACAATTAAAATTTGAATTGATTAATGTCAAATTATGTCCGTCTTTCCGTCCATTTCAATTTAATTTATTGATGAAATGCGGCATCATTTGGATCTTTTGTACCAAGCACGGGTACTCTTAAAAATGGAACTAATCAGTCTATTTTGAGATACCTCTCTATATGGCCTTCTCTCTCTCTCTCTCTCTCTCTCTAAGAGGAAAGTCTCTATGTGAAGTTTTTCTCTTTGACGCCCTTGGAAATCTTTGAAAAATTATCTTTCTAGAGATATATACCACTATGGTTTAATATTTATGTATGTTATTTAAGAAAAAATGATTGCAACCTTTTCCATCCTCTACAATAAATTAGTTTGGGAAACGATTCCAAAAATGGGCCAAATATGGCTTATTTATACCTCTCCAATTTTTTTTTTAATATTAACAATTTTCTGAATCAATCTATCCACGTTGCATCTATGATAAATTTCTTCCGAAAGACCACATATTAAAACATCGATTTTAATTTTTTTATTTTTTCCAATGTTTCCACAAATCTCTCAGTCAACGAGGATGTAGAGTTAGAGCGTCTGGCTACTAGGGCCAGGCCTGGATCTTCAATTAAAGCAGTTTTTGCATTACGCCTCGGCACTACCAGAAGTTCCACCGTAGAGCTGAATTCTTCCCGTACTTTGACTTCAAGCATAAGAATCAGACCTACATCAGGCATAGTAAGGCACTAAATCGTTTTCGCATTTTACTATCATTTAAAAATGTACGCATCTCTTACAGACCGGTCCTACGACTAGTGAAGTTACTAGACCTGTGTCTGCCATAGGTACTAGACCGGGCGGTCTGCGGGGTAGCGCTGCTACGGTGCGAGCAACATCAGCAGCAGTTTTCACAGTTAGTGATCCCACAGCTGTTTTGTATCAGGCTTCGCGTTTAAATCCCACCATTTATGCTGAGCGTAAGGTGTTGGTGAAAGCCCTTTTTCAATTTCTTTACTACCATGAAGCCGATGTACACAAAGCGCACTCCCTGTGCATGTCGGTGATGGACGTTTTCAAACAGGAACGTGGCCCGTCGCTTTCTCTTTGCCTGAGTAGTAACTGTGACGAATGGTGGTGGCAGCAGCAAAGCGGGCGATGTTTACTAAGTCTCTGGTATCCGAGAAAAGCGGAAACGTATTTGCAACAATCCTTGTTCCAATTTCCACATCCCGATACATACCTTTTGTTGTCCCGATTATATCAACGTTTACAACAACCAGAAAGAGCTTTGGATTTATTGCAAACAGCTGTTGATAGGCACCCGTTCGATGTATGTTTTCGCTTAGAATGTGGTCGTTTATTAGATGTCTTGAATAAGGTGGAAGATTCTGTTCAAATGTTTCGTTTAATAACTCGATTAAATCCAATTAATGTGGAAGCTTTGGCTTGCATAGCTCTGAACTATTTCTATGACAATAATCCCGAGATGGCTTTAATGTATTACAGGTAATACTACCCGAATACCCGAATAAATTGTAGATTAAGTGAATTCATAAATATATTGCTTAGACGGATACTGTGCCTGGGCTTTTACTCAGCCGAATTGTATTGTAATATGGGCCTATGTTGTCTATACGGCGGTCAAATCGATTTAGTTTTACCCTGCTTTCAGAGAGCTCTAAACACAGCACAAAGCACTGATCAAAAGGCTGATATCTGGTATAATTTAAGCTTTGTTGCCACAGTAAGTAAAATTATATCGGTCGGTTAAGTCCGACCATTTAATACGCTACACCACATAGTTTTTTTTTTTATTATATAACCATCCACTCAGGGGATGACCCCTATACGTGCAAGCACGGTGGAGGTTAGAAGGGATTAGAGGAAGGAGGATAGATGGAGTAGTGTTTGTGTACGTTGATTTTGAATTATGCTACAATGAGTAAACGCGTGACTTTGCCATAAAAGTCTCTTCGTGAAATATAGTATTTTGGAAACTTTCTAAAAATGTTCTAAAAATGATTCTATCGTATCCAAATTTGGCACAGCCACTTATTACGCTAATTAATCATTCTTTACTCAATTTTGTCAAAAATTATTAAGAATTGCGACTTTTTGCCATATAAAGACATTTATTATAATGAAACCTTATATGGGGAGGGGTTCTAAAAATGATTCAATTCGGTTCATTGGCTTGTTCGTGTACTAAATTTCAGCGAAATATCTCAATGGGACCAGTCGTAGCTTGCGCACAAATTTACATGGACAGATTGAAGGACGTGGTTAAATCGTTTCGGTATAATTGAAGGTGGATGGACTTGTGGTGCAGGGTATAATAAAAAAATATTTATAATGAAATATAAAATAATCTTCTGCAGACTCATGGAGATTTCAATTTGGCCAAGCGCTGTTTGCAATTGTGTTTGACGTATGATGCCCAAAACGGAACCGCTCTAAACAATTTAGCGGTTTTAATGGCCCATGCGGGTAATGTGTTGAAAGCCAAAGCTTACGTTAATGCAGCCAAAGAAGTGTTACCAACATCTGAAGAAATTGAAAATAACTGTAAATTCATTGAGTCACACTATAAATTGTAATTTTAATCGTAAATAAAAATTAATAAAAACAAACTTATGGTCTCCTTAACCATTCGTATATGTCTTGAAAACCCATTTTCGTGATGGAACTTGCCTCCACAATTGTGATCACCTGGCATATCTGTGTCTGCAGTTTCGACATTTGCAGCATTAGTAAGGCTTCGTTGCGCATCTGGCGGTAGGCGTAATCCATTTTAGATAATATTAATAATATTCGAGTTTTTTGCAAGCGAGGTTCTGCCAAAATTGAATAAAACAACACACCTGTCCCCAAAAAAATGCAAAAAAGAAAATAAAAGCATTGTCCCATGAAAAACACTTGTAAAGTATTTTACAATACTTAACCTGCCGCTGATATTTGACACAGGTTGGCGGTATCGACCACATAAATAAGTTTATGAACATTATTATAATATTGACGCCACATAGGAGCCATGCTGCCTCCTACTTCCAGTATGTTTATAAAATTTAACAACGCTACGGCCTTAGTTTCTCGTTTAACTTTCGCCGAATCATCATTTATGCTGGCTTGTGGTTCATTTGTTTGTAAGCTGCCGGAAGGCAGCGTTATATTGTATATACTGGTGCCGATTGTGGATGTCGAATATGTAGTTTCATCTACAGAGTTGGGGTCTTGCAAAGCTTTTAACAAATGAGTTTTGCCAGAACCTTTGGGTCCCAGACAAATGCAAGACATGATTTACAAATTACGATGGAAAAGTTTAGTTGCCAAGTAACCAAGAATATAAATATTAATGGACGGATTAGCTCAATCTTTCTCTTTTTCTCTTGTGCCTTAAGTTTGTTTATTTATGTTATGTTTACTTAAAAAGTTGAACTAATTAAACGTTTATGAAGAATATTTCTATACCCTTCACCTAGGCAAAACCCAGAAGGAGGCGTCAGAGACAAAGTATATATATTCTTAATCAGTGTTAAAAACTGAGTCGATTCAGACATGTATGTCCGTGTGTTGTTGGCATTCTCAGGCACTTTTAGTTTTTGAACGCAAATCACTATTTAAAAAGGGCAAAATCGACAAAGACATAATATATCTGCCACAAAAATTTAACTATAAAGTTGAAATTTAGGATGCATATTTACAATTAACTTATCCATCGATGTGCCAAAAATGGGCATGATCGCATAACTGGCACGTCCACAATCGGCAACAATCTGCCACAAAAGTAGTAGAAGTATTTATAATTATATTTATATTTATATTTATATTTATATTTATATTTATATTTATATTTATATTTATATTTATATTTATATTTTTATTTATATATAAATTTTAGGTTCATCCTTCGGGTGTTAAAGAAACCGCGATGGACACATTAAAGGCTGGGGTACGGTACGGCTACATACAACGTGCAAAGAATAAATTTTGTGCGTGGTGATGGTAGCCATAGCCGAGGTAGTAACCGCCGTAGGCGTAGCCGATGTAATAGCCGACGTCGCCATTAATCATATAATTGTATATTTTTAATATACATATATATAAATTCGAGGTCCTTTAAATTTTGTTGTGTAATTATCATTTTGAATAATATTTTTGCTAAACAAAAATATTTGCGCAATAAATCGAAAAAACATTTTTGTTGGAGAAAAAAAATGTTTAATATAATATTTTTTAGGCTCAAGAAAAATGCAAAAAAACATCTAAGAAAATCCTTAAATCAAAAAAAAAAATTTTTATGAGGAGAGGTATTCTAAAAATGGTCCGTTCCTATCCATTTTCAGTAGGGTTCGCCTTTGGGCCAATACAGTCCTTGTACCAAATTTCATCGAAATATCTCAAAAAATGCGACCTTTAGCTTAAGCACAAATATACATGGACAGATAGACGGACAGACGATTTAGGTTTTGATGGTGAACCTTTTACAAGTGGTGCAGGGTATAAATAAAGAAATTGATATTGTTACCTTTTATAATTGATAAAATAAAAGGTATATATTGCGCTGTAAAAGATAACTTTAACTTTATTAAGGTACAAGTGAGCCTCTCGGTACACACCATAAAAAAAAAGTTGAGAAATGCGATGAAATAATAAAGTTATGACTATACTAAATGCTTTGATACCTAAATTTAAGATCTTTCAAAAAGTGGAGTTAGTGTGCACTGAACGGTTCAAATAATAAGTAAAAAAGTAAGTAGTACAATATGCGAGAGAACTACAACATAAGGACTAAGGACATAGGGACTCGAATTAAACAGTGTTGCCTAACACTCCCACTCACTGTTTAGATTCGAACATTCCCAACATAATGATGTTATTGTTGAATTTTTGAGTCACCAAAGGTTTCGTGAAAATGTCTGCTCGTTGAAAATCTCTGTTAATGTATTTAATTTTTAATATATTTGAAGCACATAGTTCACGAATGAAACATAAACGGATATCGATGTGTTTTGTATTATGGTGTTGTTGCGGATTTTCGATTAATCATATAGCACCTTGATTATCTATATTTAATACTGTTGGATTTCGTTGATGGTAGACTATATCAGACAAAAGTTGTCGAAGCCAAAGTGTTTCTTTACTAACTTCACAGGCTGCCATGCATTCCGCCTCAGTTGTAGACAAAGCAACAGTTTTTTGACGATGACTTCTCCAAGTTACGGCACTGTCATTAATGAGAAAAACGTAACCAATTGTAGATATTCTTGAATCTATAACACGAGCAAAATTAGCATCCGCAAAGCCTTCAGATTTTAAAGTTTCAGATAGACTATACTCAATAAAGCTGTAAGATGACACAATTTTGGATTTTGAACATATTTACTCAGCTCTCCCACTGTATAAAATATGTCTGGGCGTGATACATTTGCAATATACATTAAACACCCAATAGCTTCTCTATACGAACAATTCAAATTTTCATGTGATCCATCGTTAGCTCCAAATATAGTATTGCAATCGGCTGGAGGTGAAGAGCTATATGTGCATCATTCATGTTGAATTTGTTTATAATTTTTAAGATGTCGGCCTTCTGATTTATTGAAATTAATTTTTTAATTTTGTCGCGTTGAATTTCTAGAACCACATAATAATTGTGTTCACCGTATGTGATGTTAAAATATTCTGACATTTTTTTAATAAATATTTCAATTGTATATTTGTTCGGTGAAAACACTAAACCGTCATCAACATATAAAAGTATAAATTTTAACATTATTGATTTCTCCAAAGAAAACGCAAGGATCTGCTATTGATTGTTTCATTTTGAAAACATTAAGAAACTGTATGAATTTTTGATTCCAATTTCGTGAGGCCTGCTTTAAACCATATAAACTCTTAACAAATTAATTTCGCATTTGTTTTGTCTTTTACACCATCTGTAATTCCCATAAAAATGTCCTCTTCGAGGTCACCATACAAAAAGGCTGTTTTTATATCGAATTGTACATATTCCATACTTTCTATAGCGGCTATGACAAAGATTAAACGTATTAATTCATGCCTTATTACAGGTGCATATATTTCATTGTAATCAATACCAGCTTTTTAGCTGTAGCCTTTTGCGACTAAACGTGCTTTAAACTTAGGTTGGCAGATATTAGGATGAGTCTTGATTTTAAACACCCACCTACATCCAATGACAATTTTGCTTTTAGATTTTTCAGCATAGAGCGATTCAATTTTATCATTTATTGTCATTTTCCATTGTTCGGCTTGTGCAGAATTCATAGCCTCTTGATATGTATTTGGCTCAATGATGGTAGCTACGCAACTCATGTGGTCAATGCCGTATTTTATTGACGGACGAATTTCTCTTCGTAAACCGTATCGCTCATGAAATCTCATGTCATTTGGAGTGAGACATTCATTTTGATTAACATCTTTATTATTATAATTATTACGTGAACTACCACTGGCTGCATTTTCATCGCTGGAACTTACGTTTGAATTATGAAGCTCTTCTTTTCTTAGATTTAACATATCATCATTTTCACAGTCAGCATCAGATTCAGATACGTCAGAGCCATCATTCTCCTCATGGTTTGGATTCAACGGTATTTTGAAAACTTTTTCATTAAAAATTACATCACAAAATACAATAACTTTATTTTCATTTCCATTAAACAATCTGCAATTTTTTGTTGTAGGTTCATAACCAACTAAATACATTTTTGTGGCTTTTCATCCATTTGCTTCTACCAAGTTGTTTTGGTCGATAAACCATACATTCATTACCGAAAACTTTTATATGACTTAAATCCGGCTTCTTACCAAGCCAACTTTCATATGGCGTAATTTGTGCATTTCTTGATGTTGTTGATCTGTTTAAAATGTACACGGCTGTTCTAACTGCCTCTGGCCAAAGAGATTTATTTAAGCCATTGGCAAGAAGCATAGTTCGTGCAGATTCTTGAACAGTTCTATTGTCTCGTTCTTTGTATATGGTGTAATTTTCTCCAAAACTATACCTTTGCCACGTAGAAAAGACATAACATCCTTATTTAAAAATTATAGTCCATTGTCTCATTTAACATGTTTAATACGCTCCCCAGTCATGTTGTTTACCATTAGAAGGAATGCTTCAATGTTTCTTATTTTAAATAACATTCTAAATTGATTTTTGAAATCACGCAGCCATACTGCAACAGTTTTGTTATTTTTATCTTTTAGAAAACAAGTCGTTGAATTAGTTATCATGGTCATGTCTTTAGCTGTAGCCGAACCAGTTGAAAATAAATTTTGTTTCAGTTGTGGAACATACTGAACATTTGTGAGAACATAAGGAATCTACTGATCATTTACTAATGAATACATATGAATTGTACTAACCCCACATATTTTTAAACGTTCATTGGCTATATAAACATATGTGTCAACCGTTGTTAAAGTTAAATTAGTGAACCACTCTTTACGGCGTGTCATATGTACGGTAGCACCTGAATCAGCTATCCAAATATCATCATATGGTGCATTTATAATATCGGTATTAAAAGCGACAAAAGCGGCTTCGTTGGTGTTTTGTTTACATTTACTTTCGCTGTTTTTATTTTTTAAATACTTTTTTTGAAACTACACTCTCGTTCCCAATGCCCAATTTTATGGCAAAAGTACATTTTGAATATCTTTTCTTATCATCAAGCAGCGTTTTACCTTTATTTATTTTTGCTGAAAAGGCAGCATCATTTCCTTCTTCATCACTTTGTTTTTTGCGTTGATCTTCTTCTAGTTGTAATTTTGCCATTAAATTTTCTAGAGTTCTACCTTCATTCACATTATACCAAACTGTTTTAAAATTTTGAAACTTTGATGTCAAGCTGGTTATTATACGAGTCATTTGTATATTATCTGACAATTTTTCACCTTGTGCTTCTATTTCAGTAGCTAATTGCGATATTTTAGACACATATGCATATGCAGCAACAGATTTTCCTTCTTTCATTTTTAATGAAAAATATTCTTCATACAAGCACATGATTTTAACCTCACTTTGTTGCTCATGTATTTTTTGTAGTTTTGTGTAAATTCCATTAGATTTCGTGCACGATAGCACATGGTTTGCTTGTTCTTTAACGATGGATGATATCAAAATTGCCATGGCTTTTCCATCGCGATTTATCCACTTCACCTTTTTATCCTGCTTGGTCTCTACGGTCAGATTATCCTGGTGTAGGACAATATCCAATAGGCCCTGACCTTTGAGGACCGTATCGACATTAAATTTCCAAAGTCTATAATTTTGGTTATTTAGTCGGTGTATGATGTAGATAGATTCCTCACTAATTTTTTACTTTTGCAATTATACTTAGGTTTAAGCAATATATACTTAAGCACCTGGGCCCATAACCTGTTACCTTTTATAATTGACAAAATAAAAGGTATATATTGCGCAGTTAGAGATAAGTTTAACTTTATTAGGGTACAAGTAATAAGTAAAAAAGTAAGTAGTAACGAGTGGCCATTTTGGTAAACATTAGTCTTGACAGTTCATATTTGGCAGTCGTGAAGTAGACACGTGGCAAATTTATTATGGAAAAATATTTGATAAACCACCGTGTTTTAATTGTTAAAACATTTTATCAAAATCAATCATCGATTACTGTGACAATGGTAAAGTTACGTGAAATTTTTGGGAGAAACAACGTGCCAACAAAACGCACTATTTATCGTGTAGTGAATGATTTCGGAGAAAGAGGGTCTGTAAGTAATAGGCCCAAGCACGGTCTACAACGTACTGCAAGATCGACTAAAAACATTACTGCTGCTCAAGAAAGTGTTCAAAACAATCCATCAACCTCAATCCGACGCCGTGCTCAGGACCTTGGTCTTCAAAGAACAACTTTGGCCACAATTTTGCACAAGGATTTGCATTTGTTTCCATATAAGGTTCAGTTGACCCAAGAGCTTCTTCCACAAGACCATTTACGCCCCCGTACATATGCCAATAGAATGTTACAGCTCGCCCATGACAACTCCGATTTTCATGAAAAAATCATAATGAGTGACGAGGCACATTTTCATTTGAATGGATATGTGAATAAACTGAATAGCCGGTTCTGGGGAATGGAAAACCCTCAAATTATTCATCAATCACCTTTGCATACATTAAAAGTGACAGTCTGGTGTCAATTTGGTCAGGAGGAATCATTGGACCTTACTTCTTTGAAAAGTAAGGTCCAATGAAAACGGCTTAACGTTAATTGTGAATGGGGAGCGATATCGTGATATGATTGAAAACTTTTTAATGCCACAACTGCATGCTTTGGGCTTGATTAACATGTGGTATTAACAAGACGGTGCCACATCACATACAGCCAGGATTACAATGGGATTACTGCGAGACCTCTTTCCACAACAAGTTATTTCAAGAAATGGTGATGTTGATTGGCCTCCACGGTCGCCTGATTTGACTGCTCCGGACTTCTTTTTGTGGGGATATCTGAAAAGCAAGGTTTATGCAAACAAACCAGAAACGCTTGAGCAACTCAAACAAAATATTCCTGATGAAATTAATGAAATACCGCATGAAATGTGTGAGAATGTAATGAAAAATGTGCTCAAAAGGGCTCGCATTTGTGAGGTTAATAGAGGCGGGCATTTATCTGATATTGTATTCCATACATAATTGCCGACATTAAATAAAACATTTATCAATATAAGATCAATTCTCTTTGATTTAATCAAAAATTATAAAAAAACAAAGTAGTATATCTTCCCGGCGGACACCCTGTACAATATGCGAGAGAACTAGAACATAGGGAGTAAACACAGTTGTATATATTAGTATGAGCTCGAATTAAACGGTGTTGCCTAACAAATATTAAGTACAGACTTGCTTAGTTCATGTGGTAAGCTTGCTTGTATAATATGGCTCGAGTCACACACATCCACAAAAACCGAAAATTCTCATTCTAACGCCTGCGCTACAGTCTTGAAATTTTGTAAACATACCAAAAGAAAAGCACTTACTGCTGTGCAAAATGACGACGCCACGTTTAAGGTTACCCTAAAAAAGGGGAGCGCATAAAATATTTGGAGCCAAATAAAGCTTTACTTGTAACAATTAATGTTTTGTTCTTTATCCCAATATTTCAATCGATCAATTCTTGTAGTTAATAAATAATTGGATACAATGTAAAATATAAAACGCAATCGATGTCAATACAAATTTACAAACACGTAATTTTATATAAGTATTACTAAAAACTCAATTCAATTCACGAATATCTTCGGAATTCAGTTGCGTTAAGGGGCCAGATTGAGAGGACGTTACAAAGCACTCTTGCAATTGAATCTTTTCAGGCGTTGAATCTTGGAAGTGCTCTTGTGAACAACCATTGGGAATTTCTTGTTCTATTTCATCACTTTGTGTATAGGGTTCTACATCAGTGAACACATCTGCCGAATCATACACGCAATTATTTGTTGCTGGAATTTGTGTGTAAGACTTGTTTATATCCCCTAATGCGAGTAGTGCACCTTCTGAACTATGCTTCTCCAAATACTGTATACTGTCTCTTTTGCGGCGGCTCCACTCCGCCTGTCGTATTTTCTCTATATCTTTACAATTATACATTAAATGCTTTTTATTTTTGGTAACACCTTTGGCTATAAGACGCAAACAGTCCGTGGAGGTGCGATTCTTAAAATGCCCGTCCTCTTCCAATTTTTCACGCATTTCGTTTGCGGGATTCCATTTCCACATATCCACTTGGCATTTATACTTCATGCACAACAGCATAAGCTCAGCTGTGGTGAAGGATCGTGATAATTCCTCCTCGGAAAGTTTCTAGTGATTGGAAAAAAAAATTAATTGATTTGCAATATTTGTTGTTATGTATACCTACCGTCCTTGCGTCCAAATATGTAAGAACCTCTTCATTAATTAAACAATCATTTAAAGATGTATTGAGTTTAGTTTTTTTGGATTTATATCTGCGAGGCATATTTTTTACATATTTAAAGTTTCTTAACAGAAATGGAGTTTATTTTGACAAAAAAAGTTATGGTTCCTCGTTAATTTAAAAAAAAATCAAAACCATATAAAAATAATAAAACAAGTAGTTTTATCGAGCTTATGTAACATTCTGTACGCTGAGAACAATAGTTCATTTTTTAATGTACTTTTCATACGGATTTTGGCGTGTTTTACGTTGTTAAAAATTATTTGCATGCTTAAAAAAATATACCTTTTCGGTCAATTATGAAAATGGTTAAAGGTCAAGCGCAACTATTGTAACACCTTGCTGGCGTATATAGAGTTTCGTAGACTATAATGTAGTAACAATGGAGCTTTGTTTTCCTTTCCATATATAATAATAAAAACACTCAAATAAGCTAAACAAATTCAGTGTAAGGGCATTATTATTGCCTAGACCCTAGTTATCGCACTTATTTCACTGCCACGTTAAGGCTAAATCATAACGTTCCCGCATCATTGCGTTGCGATTCCTTCTTACCTTCATTTTTTTTTACAAATATTTCATAAAATCGACATTGCGTTTATTCGTTAATCTTCTATTTCACCTAAATATAAAGTTTTATCGCTAGAGGCAGAAAGTATTAACGGTTCCAAGGGACTGAAATCCACAACGTTAACACTACCGCTATGACCAGGCAATTTATATAAAATCTTACGACTAGTTGTATCCCAAATGTACACAAAACAATCTGCAGAACCGGCAGAGCAACGTAAGAGATTTTTTCAAAATTATGCTGATGCCCTTGAAAAATCTTAACACAACGTTCACCGGTCACATAGAGCCATATGTCCCATATTCATAAAGTGTTATCCATTGAGTTGCTCAACACGTAAGAGCCATCCGGAGAAAGGGATACGCCGGATATAGTATCGACTTGACCTTTGAGATGAAACAAAATTTGTTGTTTGAGTACATCCCACACTTTGAGTGCGTTATCAATGCCGCCGCAAATAACTTGTTCAGGTGTGTCGTCATTGGATAGGACGCGTCGAAAATATGTGCCGCTATTTTCCTACGAGCATCCCATATACGTATCGTACGGTCATCTGAGGCTGAACAAAACATTTGCACTCCACGTCTGGTTCCATGAATTGAATTAACAAAATTTGTATGGCCCTTAAAGCGCTTTATGCGTTGGCTTGTAACAATATCCTAGAGAGCCACAGTTTTGTCAGTGGAAGAGCTGACAACTTGCGAGCCATCCCGATTGAAATGTGCCTCTAACACGGCACCAGTATGACCCGACATTGCCATAATATGTCCACATTCACCATAAACATTCCATATATATATTTGTCGATCAAATCCGAATGACAGCATACATAAAACATTAGAGGACGTAATCGTGCACCTGCCACGCCCACGGTTGGAATGTAGGTGTGGAGAGTATTTAAGATTTGCTCTAAACCTAAATTACTTTCCTTACTTGGTTTTCGTACAAAAAGTAACAACAAGAAAATTAAATTAATGGGAAAAGTTTGATTGTTAAAATGGGACACTTCTAAAATGAGCCCATTTTTACTTACGTTTCTCTAGCGAACCATTAAGATTTTCTATTCTCTGCAATCATGTGTACATATGTAAGTTTGTCATTCCATTCCTAAAACAAGTCAAAATGTTATAGTCGGTTAAGCCCGATTAATACATCAAGTGATGGAGGAGCTTGGAGGAAAGGTTAAAGCAATACCTTTGACGTCCCATTCAAATTTAAACCAAATCAAACATTTTTATACCCTCCACCTCAGTGATGAGGGTATACTAAGTTTGTTCTTCCGTTTGCAACACCCAGAAGGAGGCGTCAAAGACCCTACAAAGTATATATATTCTTGATCAGCGTAAAAAACTGAGTCGATTTAGACATGTATGTCCGTGTGTCCGTGTGTCCGTCTGTTGTTGGCACTCTCACGGGCGTAAATTTTGAGATATTGAGTTGAAATTTTGTACAGGCACTTCTCGTTTTTGCACGAAGTTTGCTATTTAAAATGGGCAGGATCGGTCAAGAGCCACGCCCACAATCAACAAAAAACTATTTTTCTGCCACAAAAATTGAGCTATAAACTTGAAATTTGGCATGTACTTCTATGAGTATTAGCTTCATCAGTATGCCAAAAATGAGCGTATTCGGATTACATACACGCCCACAATTATT